>CM067167.1:17286110-17429096 GCA_034093135.1 Erigeron breviscapus
TTATATCATCTTTCGAATATTATGCCGAAGTTTGTGTAAGGTTACCGCTATCTAACTTCTTTTAAATGCTATCTGTTGCTTACTGCAGAGAATTTGGGGAATGATTCCAAGTGGAAAGAATTATTGGTTGAGAGGACAATATCAAGGCAGACGACTAATCCTATGCAACTTGTGTACGGAAAGCTGAAATAAAACCAAATGATTCTTATAAGGAACGCATTGATGCTAATGAAAGCGATGATGATGAGTTTTTCAAGCCGAAAGGTGAAGGAAACAAGGTTTGGTGCTATTTGTGCGGTTCATTTATCAAGTTTACTCATTGATATCGTTAACCTGGTGACTTGATCTTATGATTTGTTCCAGAAATTAATTAAAGGATTGGAGGGATATCAAGTAAATTCCGAAGATAGTTCAAAGTTCACCAATTATGCTAACTCAACAGACTGGAAAAATGAAGAAACAATTGAAGGCATTCGTGATCGTTTTGTAACTGGAGATTGGTCAAAGGCTGCTTACAGAGGGAAAGTAGCTGTGAGGTGGATAGTGAGAATGATGATGATGATGATGATGATGATGATGATGATGATGATGATGATGATGATGATGATGATGAGGAGGATGATGATGAGGATGATGATGATGATGATGATGATGAGGATGATGATGAGTTTTTCAAGCCGAAAGGTGAAGGAAACAAGGTTTGGTGCTATTTGTGCAGTTCATTTATCAAGTTTACTCATTGATATCGTTAACCTGGTGACTTGATCTTATGATTTGTTCCAGAAATTAATTAAAGGATTGGAGGGATATCAAGTAAATTCCGAAGATAGTTCAAAGTTCACCAATTATGCTAACTCAACAGACTGGAAAAATGAAGAAACAATTGAAGGCATTCGTGATCGTTTTGTAACTGGAGATTGGTCAAAGGCTGCTTACAGAGGGAAAGTAGCTGTGAGGTGGATAGTGAGAATGATGATGATGATGATGTGTGATGATGGATAGTGAGAATGATGATGATGAAGCTTATGGTGAGTTTGAAGACTTGGAGACTGGTGAGAAGCATGTAGGTGATAAGACAGGCGATGATAACAAGGATCCTGACCCGATTGTTGAAGAAAGGAGGCTTAAAAAGCTTGCTCTCCGTGCAAAATTTGAAGCTCAATATCCTTAACAATGATTCTTTAAATGGATCGTAGGTCGTAGATATTTGTGGGAGCAAAATGGGTGGGGTGGGCATCGAATTCAGGTTGCAGTGGCTTGTTTTTAGTGCTATTGCAAATGAGTTAGATTGTGCTGGGTTGCCCTACAAATTTTATGTTCATTTTACTCATTTTTTATGTTTTGTTTATGCTTTGAAATTGATCCGATAAACTGTGGTTTTACAACGAAGTTTTCAACTAAAATGATTTAGGAACCTATAGACCATATAGAATACATTATGGAGCACTATCAACCCATTTGACCCGCATCTTTTTTAACAATTTTTTTTTATTGAACAGTATCCTTTTACCAACATTTATAATTTGACCCATGATGACCCTTTCACAAGTAAATAGGTTGAAACCTGCTTAGTCTCTAATGGTTCATTACATTCTTGTGTATTTATCATCTTGTTTTTATCACGTTGTATGGTGTTTCATCTTGAGAAGTTGTTTCGTATATGATAATTTTATATCCTTAATTCCTATATACATATAATGGGTCTGAATCTATTGATGAAGATGATGACATAAACCGCAAAGGCAAAGATACCAACAGCCAAGTGAATGAAGGTGGTTTTCTTGACAAGGTAATATATTGTTCTCAAATAGCTCTCATTCAGATTTTACGCGCTATTATTGATAATTGGCTCATGCAGTTGAAGGAGGAAGCTGAACTTCAAAGACAAAGGAATATAGCTGAACTAAACGATCTAGATGAGGCCACACGGATAGACATAGAGGGTTACCGCAATGGAACTTACCTGAGATTGGAGTTTCACGATGTTCCCTATGAAATGATTGAACATTATGATCCCTGCCATCCTATACTTGTTGGTGGAATCGGCCTCACAGAGGAAAATGTTGGATATATGCAGGTAGTTTTATCTATTAAATGTTTCTAGTTAATTAATACTTCTATGTTATTTGTAACCAATTTCACATTTTCACATGGTGGGTTGATTATTATTTTTCCAGACTAGATTTAAGCGTCATAGATGGCACAAAAAGGTTTTAAAGACTAAAGATCCTATAATTGTTTCTATTGGATGGAGACGATACCAAACTCTACCTGTATATGCCATTGAGGAAGTTAATGGGCGTCACCGTATGCTCAAATATACCCCTGAACACATGCATTGTCTTGCCATGTTTTGGGGCCCACTTGCACCCCCAAACACCGGGGTTGTGGCTGTTCAAAATTTGTCAAACAATCAGGTTAGGTAACTTCTTGTGATCTAAAAGGCATGTTGATAGTTGACCTTGGATTGTGTTCAGTGCTAAAATCGTAATTATTTTTCAGGCGTCATTTAGAATTACAGCAACGGCAGTTGTATTGGAGTTTAACCCTGCTGCAAAAATTGTTAAGAAAATAAAACTAGTGGGTGAACCCTGCAAGATATACAAGAAAACAGCATTAATGAAAAATATGTTTACTTCTGATCTTGAAGTAGCTAGGTTTGAAGGTGCGGCCATTCGTACCGTTAGTGGAATTCGTGGGCAGGTCAAGAAGGTATGTTTGATTGTTTTCCTAATAAATGATTAAGTATCTTCGCATGTTTACAAAATATTTTTTAGTTATAAACTTTGAATGTGAACAGATTGGAATGATTGAGCTCGGTAATAAGCCTAAAAAGAAGGGAGGGCAAGTTGAAGAAGGAATAGCGCGCTGCACCTTTGAGGATAAAATTTTGATGAGTGATATCGTTTTTCTGCGAGCTTGGACTCAAGTGGAAGTCCCGTCCTTTTACAACCCTTTGACAACTGCCTTACAATCCCTTGGTGATACGTGGCGTGGCATTAGAACAATAGGGGAGTTGAGGAGAGATTACAATCTTCCTATTCCCGTCAACAAAGATTCTCACTACAAGGTAATATATGCTAGAGGTGGCTAACTGGGTAGTCGGATGACCCCCTGACAGGTCAAAACGTATTATTTGGTTGGGTTGACCTGGGTTGCTTCTGTCCAATATTTTTGAAACCTTTTGTTGAAAAGCAGTCAGTGCATCATGTATGATAATAAAGAGTATACCAAGTACTTTGGGTCCCGCAAACCTGGGCTAGAGTTCCTCTTGGAAGCAGTCTCTTAACCAAGGGTAGGGGTAAGACTGTCTACATCCCACCTTCTCCATAACCTACTCATGGTGGGATTGAGTATCATTGACATTTCAACCCGCGTGACCCGTTCACTTTCAAGTTCTTAGTTCTCTTTTTAAATAATACGAGTATTCTTTTAGACCTGCAGAAGATATGATGTAAGGAAATTAACTCGTTCATAAGTAAATACATCTGAATTTAGACCTCTATAATTTGTTTATCTTCCGATTGTTAATTTATCTGCTAGTCACATTTTAATCTCGTCCTTGCTCAGAAACTTACAAGCTCTTTTTTTATATATTATTCTGACAGCCGATAGAAAGGTCGCTAAAGAAGTTCAACCCGATTGTCGTTCCCAAGTCATTGCAAAGTGCACTTCCGTTTCGCTCAAAACCCAAGGAAACAGAGTCAAAGAAGGATAGAAGAGCAGTTGTACCGGAACCACATGAGCGAGATGTACATAAAATTATCCAGCACTTGCAATTGATTAGGCATAACAAGGTATGCTTTCTACTCTTAGTCAATGGAATATTTTGCTTGGAATCGCTGGCATTAGTGCCATCCCCTTGTTGTAGGGTTCAACTTGAGTTTATCTGCATAATAAACTTTAAGGCTTATAAGAGACCTTGCCTCATAGTACTTAAGGAGTGTTTCGATTGTGGGTTTGGGAAAAAAATTATTTGAGTAAAAAAATAATCAGAATAAGATAATGAGCTGTAATAATTTGAATGGTAGGAAATAGTGTTTTGACTGTTTTCCTTTTGCCATATGAAGCTAGAATGTGCTAATCTGTGCCTTAGACTAAATATTTCTGTTTGGTTTGCAGTTGAAGCAACAGAAACTCA
This sequence comes from Erigeron breviscapus, assembly GCA_034093135.1. NCBI lineage: Eukaryota > Viridiplantae > Streptophyta > Magnoliopsida > Asterales > Asteraceae > Erigeron > Erigeron breviscapus. The sequence continues at coordinate 17,290,252 of CM067167.1, forward strand.
AGAAACAGGAGAAGAAGAAAAAGCATGATGCTGAGAAAGCCAAGGAAGATTTGGTGACAAAGAAGCGTCAGCGAGAAGATAGACGGGATAGATATCGTACACTAGACAAGCTACAGAAGAGATTGCGTAGAGACTGAGGTGTTTCGCGTTTAGTGGTGGTCAATAATTTGAGCTGCTACGGGCGCTGTTTTAAGGTCTATAACAATGGGATAATATCAAAAATGAGATTGGATCAAAATCATAATTTAAGGTCGTAGGTTAAATGACACAACCTTTTGGTTTGATCAAGTTAAATATGCTGGGAATACTTTATACACATGTAAGGGGACTTGAGTTTTCAATTTAGAAATATAGTATCATCACAATACATTATTTACATGATTAATGGAAATGTATTCCAAAGAAATTTAAGTCTAGATTGAACTTGCAATATAGTATCATTACGCTACATGTTTTCAGTTTCTGTTTGAACTATAACGAGACAGTTGAAGATCACTCTAGATCTATATATATTTATATAACTAAAGAATAAGAAAAAATGTGTGTACCCTTTTCAAGGGGATGAGATTCCCTAAAGTTACCCACATCAAAACTATACTAATAACTCGAGTCTTGGACGCCATATTTTCTTGAAAGTTACGCCATATTTAACATGCATAATCAGCTCATTCTGACGTCTCTGTTTGATAATTCTTTCTTTCTAACAAGATATAAATAACGAGACCTAGAGGAGATTTGGAAAGAGAAATTAAGATCCAACAGGAAGATTTTTATGAGGATGTATTAAGAAGAAAAATCACTTGGTATTTTATGGTCACAAAAGATTATGATTTCATGTAAGACGATGGACATGTGTTATAATGACAATAAAATGTATGTCTAGCAATATTGCAAAACCAAAAAAAGGATTCATGCTAGCCTACTAGGTTACATCTTTTCTTTCACAAAACTATATTCCAATAATAAGAAGTAATCATTCTAATAAATGAAACATTCAGCATATCAAACATTACATTCTCATGAACATTGTCCTAATGTGGAAGACAAATAAAAACGTTTCACATATGGTTCTGTAAGCAAAAAAAGAAAGAAAAAACCCTCAGAAATACAAACAGTTCTCCATCTATCACTTGGAAACACCAGACCCCCATCTCACCAATGTATCGAGTTTCTTTTTAATCTGTTTGCATAGCTCCGGCATGATACTTCTCCAAATCTGCGTCAAGATCTTCAGCAGACACCTTCTCACCACGTTCTCCCCCGCGGCCCCTGCCCCTGCCCCTGCCCCTACCACCACCACCACCGCCGCTTCCTCCCTGTGGCCTCATTGTTCGAGCACCACCTCTAAGTCTCCCCATAACACCACCTCTGTTTTGATGGTTACAAGACAATAAGTTATAAGTAAAGATAATAACATCGAAATATACTAATGTGCCAAGTCCTATGGAGGGGGTGTTTGGAAGTGCGACATGAACTGATTATTGGTTTTCTATGTCCAGGTAACTAGGCAAGTGGTTCTGACCTTTGATCATTTAAAAATTAATCGAAATTTTCAAAATCAATTTCATACACCAGAAATCTGGTCATTAAAATAAAAACTTAAAAGTGCATCTTCAACCCTTCTATCGACCCATTTTCGAATGTTCTTCACTATCATGTAATCACTTTCAAAACGCCCACCCAGCCATTCCCTAGAAGCATAACTAGTAAAGCACAAGTTTACGATAATACCTTCTGGGTGCACCATTTTGGTTCCCGTACATCATACCGGCAGCATTTGGTACAGCACCACCACCATTGTTTCCCATATTTGTTCCTACTAACTCAAGCTTCATGGGCTTTCCATCTAACTGAACATGATCATACTTCTTGATAGCCATCTCCGCATCCCTGCGTCGTGAAAACACTACTTCTGCCGTTCCCTATGAAAAGTACTTTCTAATAACTATGAAAGGCAACATAATTTCTTGAAAGGGTGAGATTATTCCCGAACTCGAGTGAGTACCTTTGATCTGCCACTCCTATCGTAATGTACCATTGCCCGTTTCATGTCACCAACCTCTGCAAATAGCTCCTGTAAAAAATCACTCTCCTATAAGCATGAAATTCTGCTACATGGTCACTGAGTCATGTTTCAGTCCACTATTAAACAGTTTAACCAACTTTTATTACGAAAAACTTTGATTTGTCTAAGACCTTGCATCATGGTACTCTTATACTCTTGGTCTCCTATAAGATTTATTTATGACCACAAAACATATTGTAGACTTGCAAAAAATACAAGTTCAACGAAGGTCCACATTTTGTGCAAATATAATTCTATATTAACCGAGTGCTTAGTATTTAGCTATGTGCATAGTAATTTGTATACCAAGTCTGAAACCACGCAACTGCAGATTCCTATGCTTAGCATAAACAGTCATATACGTCTACAAAAGTGTATAATATAAAATTCTTCTTTCAGAAGCCCACTTAGCAATCCTGAGCGTGCAGAAGTTTATTAAAATTTAAGAGCTTATCTCATCATTCTAAAGAGTTTTATAAACCAATAACCAATAGCTCAGGCTAAATTAGAGATCCAGGTATTCAAGGCATGCAATAACGAACATACAAAACGTTAACCAACCATTATCATGACATTTAGCTTCTTACTTAGAATCTTTGTACCCATAAAACTCCATTCTCGATATCCCATGTCCTGCTACTAATGTGCAGCTGGAAGTTTGAGTAAACGAAGAGAATTAACTTCAACTAAAAGGGCTAACCAAGTCCACAGCACAAAACTTTACCAACTCCAAAATCTTAATTACCTTTTTCATATTTTGCAGAATTTAGTTGCATGAGGGGTGGCCTGACCATAAAAATAGGTAGTACTTTTGCTTAATAAGGTACTCCCAAAAGGCATTTAGCTGAACTAGGAAGTTGAATAAACTTCTAGCATGTCATTGCTTAGGTGGGGCTAAATAGGTGCCTAGATGCTTGACATGATAACTGCTTATATATTAGAATTCCCTATTCTTCATTAGGCCGTCCCACATATGATTCCCGCTATCTGAGTGAGGATACTTCTAACTCACACTTTTACATTCCTCTTGGAAGATAAAACTGACTTGAACCTAATTATGAAGGTACACTTCGAGGCTTCACCATTGTACAATAACTAGATAAAGTTTCAATAAACTGTTGCAAAGACCACCAAGCATAAAGCCCATGGTTCTGTGACAATTCCCACAAGAATTCTAGATGGTGACCCTTAAAATATCATATAAAACCACAGGCATCGGACCTTATAACGTTCCAACTCTAGTGTCTATCATTGACCACAACGCAACTTCTTAACAGTGTAGACAATAACATATAAACATTTGGTACACATCATACATTAAACAAGATCGTCATATAATCCTACAATTTTACCTTAATATCCTCATTGGAAACACCATAATCCAAGTTAGTTATAAGAAGCTTTGTGCCTGTCTCGATTCCAGAAGACCCCCTGTTTGATCTTGCAGGGTGTGCTGCACCATGACCTTCATACATGTCGTGCCCCCATGTTGTATCCGGTGCTTCAACCTGCTAAATTTTATAAACACGATGACGTAAATCAATCAACAATTTTCCCAATTAATACCATCAACTCACGCACACTAACACGTCAAAACATGTACAAATTGGTAGATAAAGCAATCAATTTTCATCATGTACCAACGAATGCAACTAAGTCGATCAGTAGCAAAGTAAAGCAGTGCATGTTCCCACTTGATACCCACTTTATACAAAAAATAAAACTCGGTCTGTTCGATAAACACAACCAACTTTCACCTCAACGACACAACCTATATATCAGTTCGAAACATAGCTGCATTGATTGGTAAAAAAAAATAAGGGCTGATATCATATCATATCATAGCAACCAATGTTTTTCACCATATCCTATTTCCGGCCCTTTTCGATATTTAAATTTTGTTGCCACTTTCTGTATAATTGTATCTAATCATTAATACTTTTTTCTACACTATAGTTACCAAAAGCACACATTCAAAAACTTATAACTACTAAAACTTATTTTAAATAAATAAAATTTGTAATTACGTGACTAATTTAATAAGATGTACAGTAAATCTATTACAGTAAAAAACTTGTGATTCAGATACAAAATTTACCTTTTGAGCACCATATGGTGTTGATCGATTGGAGGCCCGGTTGGGTAAGCGGCGAGAAGGGCCAGGACCCGAATTACGAGATCTGGATCTTGATTGGTTATCAGAATTACTTGCTCTTGATTTCTTGTTTTGTTTTATCATATCATCGAGTGACATATCCAAATTTGACATCTTTTTTATTGAAAAAGCAAACCCTAATAGAGATTCTTTTATATTATCGGAGGTGTGTGATGTTTTATTTAGGGTTTATAGCTCTGCAAGATAAAAGCCCTAACTTTACATATATATATATATATATATATATAATTATAATAGATATATATATATATATATATATATATATATATATATATATATATATATATATATATATATATATATATATATATATATATATATATATATATATATATATATATATATATATATATATATATATATATATATATATATATATATATATATATATATATATATATATATATATATATATATATATATATATATATATATATATATATATATATATATATATATATATATATATATATATATATATATATATATATATATATATATATATATATATATATATATATATATATATATATATATATATATATATATATATATATATATATATATATATATATATATATATATATATATATATATATATATATATATATATATATATATATATATATATATATATATATATATATATATATATATATATATATATATATATATATATATATATATATATATATATATATATATATATATATATATATATATATATATATATATATATATATATATATATATATATATATATATATATATATATATATATATATATATATATATATATATATATATATATATATATATATATATATATATATATATATATATATATATATATATATATATATATATATATATATATATATATATATATATATATATATATATATATATATATATATATATATATATATATATATATATATATATATATATATATATATATATATATATATATATATATATATATATATATATATATATATATATATATATATATATATATATATATATATATATATATATATATATATATATATATATATATATATATATATATATATATATATATATATATATATATATATATATATATATATATATATATATATATATATATATATATATATATATATATATATATATATATATATATATATATATATATATATATATATATATATATATATATATATATATATATATATATATATATATATATATATATATATATATATATATATATATATATATATATATATATATATATATATATATATATATATATATATATATATATATATATATATATATATATATATATATATATATATATATATATATATATATATATATATATATATATATATATATATATATATATATATATATATATATATATATATATATATATATATATATATATATATATATATATATATATATATATATATATATATATATATATATATATATATATATATATATATATATATATATATATATATATATATATATATATATATATATATATATATATATATATATATATATATATATATATATATATATCTTGGAGCGCTTATTATTTACCTGATTATATAGGTAACTTAATTTGGAGATTACTTATATATACTGATATATATATATATATATATATCTATCTATATATATATAAACCCAAAAACCTACGGCACAAAAAAAAATTACCTACGTTCGACTTACAAGGTTTTTTTGTTCGACTAGCAAGGTTTTTTTAATTTATATAATTTCTTCATATTAATCATTATTATTATTATTATTTAACATTTAATTCTTATGTTATTGTTATTATTATCTCTTTTAATTTAGTTTGTTGTCCATTATAGATTCGTTATGGCTTCTTCTTCAACAACAAAAAATAAGACCACATTAGTTCATCTTGAAGATCTTAAAGATCAAACCATTTTTTTCTAGATTTCTCCATTTTGTACATGTGTAGCATAATTGTAGAAAATTATAGAAAAATAGACACTCTTGAACACAGTCATAAAAGAACTAGCAGATTAACATTATAGAAGTTTTGATTACAAAGAACCAAGAAATATAAACGATTACATCGATATTAATTTAGGGTTTTCTCAACGGTAAGGAAATAGAAGCTGCATCAAGAGGTATATGCTACAGTGATGAGGGTTTGTTTAAATAGGCAAACCCTATGTGAATTTACATAACCAGTCCCTCTAATTCTTCTTTTCTTCATTCTGGTTCCTTTCTTCAAACATCATAACTTTAAACACCTTTAGTCCCTCTCACATCTTGAAGTAACACCATCAGTCCTTAACCTACAAAACAACTTAACCAACAATAAGTTTGATAATTTTAACACCCTCCCACAAACTAATTGTGGAAGATATCAATCAATCCAATGCTTTTAGAATGTTTGTTATGAAGAACAGTGTTCAACCCTTTAGTAAATAAATCTGCCAGATTTTTCTCAGAAGCAATTTTGATAGCCTCTACAACACCCAAGTCAATTTTTTCTCTTACAAAATATAAATCAATCTCAAAATGTTTGGTTTTTTCATGAAAAACTGGGTTGGCACTAATTTGTATGGCAGCTTTACTATCACAAAAGATGGGAACTGGACCATCTTGCCTAATTCCAAATTCAGTTAAGACCTTTAAAACCCAAATAACTTCACATGTGATGGCTGCCAATGCTCTAAATTCTGCTTCTGCAGAAGATCTAGAGATGGTGGACTGTTTCTTACTTTTCCAAGCAATGGGTGAGCCACCAAGGAATAGAGTGTATCCAGTGATACTCTTCCTGGCAGTCACCCTCTTGGCCCAATCTGAATCAACATAGGCAGTTAAGGAGAGAGTGGAATTACCTTTAATATGTAAACCTTTACCTGGAGAGCCCTTCAAGTACCTCAGTACTCTGAGTGCCAGTTTGAAGTGAGAAAGATAGGGCTTATGCATAAACTGGCTCAAAACATGAACAGAGTAAGATATATCTGGCCTGGTAAGGGTCAGGTATATCAATTTACCCACAAGTTTCTGGTATTCTGAGATGTTTTCCAAGGGAGAGTCATTAGAATCAGTACAAGAAGGATTTAGATTAGAATCAATGGGTGTTTGACAAGGTTTGCACCCAAGTAAACCATATTCAGTGATAATGTCAAGACAATACTTTCTTTGAGTCATACAGACTCCCTCATCAGTATCATGAACTTCTATACCTAAGAAATATCTAAGTTTCCCAAGATCTTTTATAGAAAACTTTGATTGCAAGAACTCTTTACACTTGTTAATTTCACTAACAGAATTTCCAGTTATAACCATATCATCTACATACACAAGAAGAGCCACAAATATGCCATTTAAGGACTTAATGAACAAAGAATAGTCACTTTTACTTTGGCAAAAACCAAAGTCAACAAGAGCAGAAGACAACTTTTCATACCACTTTCTTGGGGCCTGCTTAAGGCCATAGAGGGATTTCACAAGCTTACACACCCTATTATCATTAGGAGAGAGGTAGCCAGGTGGAGGTGTCATATAGACATCTTCAACAATTTCACCATACAAAAAAGCATTATTAATGTCAAGTTGAAAGATAGGCCAGTTATTATTGACAGCAATGGTAATTAAACATCTAATGGTCACAATTTTAACCACAGGAGAGAAAGTCTCTTCATAGTCAATGCCATCCCTTTGACTGCAGCCTTTGGCCACAAGTCTGGCTTTATACCTATCAATGTCACCATTGGACTTATATTTAATTTTATAAACCCATTTGGAACCAATGGGTTTTCTATTAGGTGGGAGGTCAGTCAAAATCCAAGTACCATTTTTATTCAAGGCCTCCATTTCAACATTCATAGCATCAACCCACAAAGGATCTTTACAAGCATCAAAGAAACAAGTAGGTTCACATTGTTTATTCAAATTAGTCACAAAACACATGCTGTCAGAATTCAACTTGCAGTAATTCACATAATTTGAAATGTTATGTTTGGTTTTATTATTCAAGATAAAATCAGCATACTTTTTAGGGGTACTGCCAACCCTATTTGACCTTCTAAGGTTGTTAGGATTGTCAACCTTTTGAACAGTTTGATCTAAACCAGGATTACCCTCAGAAATATTTGTGTTATCATCAAGTGTGACATTAGTGTCAGCCTCATTAGTTGTCCTAGAAGGACTCCCAATGGGTGATGAAACCCTCTGTTCACCAGTAGCCAAGGAATGGCTGCTAGGGTGAAGAGGGGATCCACCATCAGTGGTAACCCATGGGCTGCCAGACTGGGCAGATCCATTGTCAACACTAGGATTATGGTCTCTCCATTCATCATTGGGCATAGGTGCATTTGGATGCTTATTATTTTCATAAAGCAGATTATCAAAGAAATTAAGGTGAGTGACATCATTTTCAGAGAAATGATTATTATTTTGCTGATTATTTTTAAAAGGAAAGATGTTCTCATAAAATACTACATCCCTGGAGTAAAGGATGGTTTTATTCTCAAGGTTAAGCAACTTGTATCCCTTTTTGGCATCAACATAGCCAATAAGGATACATTTTAAAGATCTGCTACTAAATTTATCTAAATTATTCAAGATAGTTGCAAAGCACAAACATCCAAATGCTCTCAAGTGAGATAAGTTAGGAGAGTTTTTAAAAATTTGTTCAAAAGGAGACTTTCCACAGAGCACAGAAGTAGGTAACCTGTTGATCAAGTAAACAGCAGTTAAAATACACTCATTCCACATATTAAGGGGTATCCCCCCTTGAAACATAAGAGCCCTTGCAACATTAAGCAAGTGCCTATGTTTCCTTTCAACAATGCCATTCTGCTGTGGGGTATATACACAAGTAAGGGCTGATATCATATATTATACATAGCAACCTATATATTCGCAATCTCCTATTTCCGACCCGTTTCGATATTTAAATTTTGTTGCCACTTTCTGTATAATTGTATCTAATCATTAATACTTTTTTCTACACTATAGTTACCAAAAGCACACATTCAAAAACTTATAACTACTAAAACTTATTTTAATTAAATAAAAATATATAATTACGTGACTAATTTAATAAGATGTACAGTAAATCTATTACAGTAAAAAACTTGTGATTCAGATACAAAATTTACCTTTTGAGCACCATACGGTGTTGATCGATTGGAGGCCCGGTTGGGTAAGCGGCGAGAAGGGCCAGGACCCGAATTACGAGATCTGGATCTTGATTGGTTATCAGAATTACTTGCTCTTGATTTCTTGTTTTGTTTTATCATATCATCGAGTGACATATCCAAATTTGACATCTTTTTTATTGAAAAAGCAAACCCTAATAGAGATTCTTTTATATTATCGGAGGTGTGTGATGTTTTATTTAGGGTTTATAGCTCTGCAAGATAAAAGCCCTAACTTTACAGTTTGTATTATTTATATACGAGTAATTTACTATAACTCCTATGGCGGTTCTTTTAGCAACAGAGTTAAAAATGTCAAATGGTCAATAGGATTCAAGTATTATTCGATTTTTCTCTACCCCATATAAACACCTCGACCAAACACTCGAGGAAAATAAGAGAGATATTTAATGATTTTGATTATGGGTGGCAATCATAGTTACCGACTCGTTATTTTTTACTCGACTCGAAATTTGATTTTTTGATTCATGACTCGAAACATAACTCAAATAAAAGTCAGGATATTTGACAATATATAATTTTACGAGGTTTTTACCCGCACGATGTGCAGCTATTTAAATAAACGGTTTAAAAAGTTGGTGATGTCTTGTTTATTTTGTAAATAAAATAGAAATAAAGCAATCTTAAATACATAAATGATTGAAAATTTTAAAAAACTCTCAAGTTGATGGCTAAAAATAAATATAAATTAAGTATTCAGGGCTAAAAAGTGTAAATTATTGATAAAACAAAAAAGTAAATTAATGAGACTTTTTATACAAATATTAATATAAATACTAATATAATAATATATTTGGATAATGATTATTAGGATTTTTAATTTATAATTAAATTAAATGATGACATAAGCGAAAGTCAATTTGATAAAATTGAACGATTTGATTGGTTAATAAGTTATTAGTTCAACTGTCTTATATATATATTAAGATAGATAAGATTAAGATTAAGATTAAGATTAAGATTAAGATTAAGATTAAGATTAAGATTCAGTTTATGATAATAATCAGCAAGAGAACTTCCATTTTGAGTGAGAGAATTAATTTTATGATGCAGATTAAAAGTTATAGAACCATCAACTTTATCATAAGTCTCTTTAAGTTCTTCCCAAACTAAAAAGGCTTCTTTAGAAAAGACTTGACCCAAGTAAACATCATCAGACAAAGAACCAAGAATCCATGATAGCACAACAGAGTTACACCTATCCCATTGTTTAGCAAGAACATCATTATCAACAGGTTTTTCACAACTTCCATCAATAAAACCAAGTTTGTTTTTAGTTTCCAAAGCAAGTTCCATAGAACAAGCCCATATTTTATAATTTCCAGTGCCTTTCAATTTCAGACTAATCAAAGGGACACCAGATGTGTCACTAGCATGCAAATATAAAGGGTCACCAAAATCAAGATTGCTAATAAGAGTACCAAACACATTAACACCATTTTCAAAGTCAGTTTCAGGTGGTAAAAGATTATCATCAACATATGCAGCCATAATAACAACTAAGCAGAGAACACAACTTAAAGTAGATAAAAAAGAACCAGACAAACAGTCAGACAAGAACACACGAGAAAGCCTAAAAGATTGCAAGAACAGAGGCCAGATTCAAGAACACTCAAGTGTCTTGACAGGTATGCTCAAGAATCTTCTCTTCTACCAAAGAAGGTTAGAAACAAATCAAGATAACCTCACATAAAATTTTATCACAACTCGAGCAGATTCAATAACAACTTCACAATAGACAGAAATACTCATTTTGCAGACAAAGAACACAGATAAGCAAGAATCACACAAATAAGAGAGATCCCAACTGATAGGCCAAACTTCCAACTTGGGAGCACACCAAGATTGAACAGTTTGCTACTAGAAGGGTAAGAGAGAAGGCTTACAGCGGGGTCGCCAACAGTAATTCCAATAAATAACCAGAAAGGGTCAGATATACTCCAGAAAGAATCAACCCTTCTCAAAAACAAAGGATTGATAGTGTAACTAGGAGAGATAAGCAAGATATAAGATTCAGATACAGATCTAAAAGATCGCACCGAATTAATCTTGCAATATACTGCAACAGATGGCAAGATAAAGATCCAAGAATAGATCTAACCCTACACACCAGCAGTAGGTAAATAAAAAATTAGGGTTTTTATCAAAAAAAAAATATATCGATGTAAAATATATATAAAGAGGATAAATATTTGATATATGTATATCGATTTATATAAACCGATCTAAAAAATAATGGAGATTTTGAACTTGGCTTTGATACCATGTAGAAAATTATAGAAAAATAGACACTCTTGAACACAGTCATAAAAGAACTAGCAAATTAACATTATAGAAGTTTTGATTACAAAGAACCAAGAAATATAAACGATTACATCGATATTAATTTAGGGTTTTCTCAACGGTAAGGAAATAGAAGCTGCATCAAGAGGTATATGCTACAGTGATGAGGGTTTGTTTAAATAGGCAAACCCTATGTGAATTTACATAACCAGTCCCTCTAATTCTTCTTTTCTTCATTCTGGTTCCTTTCTTCAAACATCATAACTTTAAACACCTTTAGTCCCTCTCACATCTTGAAGTAACACCATCAGTCCTTAACCTACAAAACAACTTAACCAACAATAAGTTTGATAATTTTAACACCCTCCCACAAACTAATTGTGGAAGATATCAATCAATCCAATGCTTTTAGAATGTTTGTTATGAAGAACAGTGTTCAACCCTTTAGTAAATAAATCTGCCAGATTTTTCTCAGAAGCAATTTTGATAGCCTCTACAACACCCAAGTCAATTTTTTCTCTTACAAAATATAAATCAATCTCAAAATGTTTGGTTTTTTCATGAAAAACTGGGTTGGCACTAATTTGTATGGCAGCTTTACTATCACAAAAGATGGGAACTGGACCATCTTGCCTAATTCCAAATTCAGTTAAGACCTTTAAAACCCAAATAACTTCACATGTGATGGCTGCCAATGCTCTAAATTCTGCTTCAGCAGAAGATCTAGAGATGGTGGACTGTTTCTTACTTTTCCAAGCAATGGGTGAGCCACCAAGGAATAGAGTGTATCCAGTGATACTCTTCCTGGCAGTCACCCTCTTGGCCCAATCTGAATCAACATAGGCAGTTAAGGAGAGAGTGGAATTACCTTTAATATGTAAACCTTTACCTGGAGAGCCCTTCAAGTACCTCAGTACTCTGAGTGCCAGTTTGAAGTGAGAAAGATAGGGCTTATGCATAAACTGGCTCAAAACATGAACAGAGTAAGATATATCTGGCCTGGTAAGGGTCAGGTATATCAATTTACCCACAAGTTTCTGGTATTCAGAGATGTTTTCCAAGAGAGAGTCATTAGAATCAGTACAAGAAGGATTTAGATTAGAATCAATGGGTGTTTGACAAGGTTTGCACCCAAGTAAACCATATTCAGTGATAATGTCAAGACAATACTTTCTTTGAGTCATACAGACTCCCTCATCAGTATCATGAACTTCTATACCTAAGAAATATCTAAGTTTCCCAAGATCTTTTATAGAAAACTTTGATTGCAAGAACTCTTTACACTTGTTAATTTCACTAACAGAATTTCCAGTTATAACCATATCATCTACATACACAAGAAGAGCCACAAATATGCCATTTAAGGACTTAATGAACAAAGAATAGTCACTTTTACTTTGGCAAAAACCAAAGTCAACAAGAGCAGAAGACAACTTTTCATACCACTTTCTTGGGGCCTGCTTAAGGCCATAGAGGGATTTCACAAGCTTACACACCCTATTATCATTAGGAGAGAAGTAGCCAGGTGGAGGTGTCATATAGACATCTTCAACAATTTCACCATACAAAAAAGCATTATTAATGTCAAGTTGAAAGATAGGCCAGTTATTATTGACAGCAATGGTAATTAAACATCTAATGGTCACAATTTTAACCACAGGAGAGAAAGTCTCTTCATAGTCAATGCCATCCCTTTGACTGCAGCCTTTGGCCACAAGTCTGGCTTTATACCTATCAATGTCACCATTGGACTTATATTTAATTTTATAAACCCATTTGGAACCAATGGGTTTTCTATTAGGTGGGAGGTCAGTCAAAATCCAAGTACCATTTTTATTCAAGGCCTCCATTTCAACATTCATAGCATCAACCCACAAAGGATCTTTACAAGCATCAAAGAAACAAGTAGGTTCACATTGTTTATTCAAATTAGACACAAAACACATGCTGTCAGAATTCAACTTGCAGTAATTCACATAATTTGAAATGTTATGTTTGGTTTTATTATTCAAGATAAAATCAGCATACTTTTTAGGGGTACTGCCAACCCTATTTGACCTTCTAAGGTTGTTAGGATTGTCAACCTTTTGAACAGTTTGATCTAAACCAGGATTACCCTCAGAAATATTTGTGTTATCATCAAGTGTGACATTAGTGTCAGCCTCATTAGTTGTCCTAGAAGGACTCCCAATGGGTGATGAAACCCTCTGTTCACCAGTAGCCAAGGAATGGCTGCTAGGGTGAAGAGGGGATCCACCATCAGTGGTAACCCATGGGCTGCCAGACTGGGCAGATCCATTGTCAACACTAGGATTATGGTCTCTCCATTCATCATTGGGCATAGGTGCATTTGGATGCTTATTATTTTCATAAAGCAGATTATCAAAGAAATTAAGGTGAGTGACATCATTTTCAGAGAAATGATTATTATTTTGCTGATTATTTTTAAAAGGAAAGATGTTCTCATAAAATACTACATCCCTGGAGTAAAGGATGGTTTTATTCTCAAGGTTAAGCAACTTGTATCCCTTTTTGGCATCAGCATAGCCAATAAGGATACATTTTAAAGATCTGCTACTAAATTTATCTAAATTATTCAAGATAGTTGCAAAGCACAAACATCCAAATGCTCTCAAGTGAGATAAGTTAGGAGAGTTTTTAAAAATTTGTTCAAAAGGAGACTTTCCACAGAGCACAGAAGTAGGTAACCTGTTGATCAAGTAAACAGCAGTTAAAATACACTCATTCCACATATTAAGGGGTATCCCCCCTTGAAACATAAGAGCCCTTGCAACATTAAGCAAGTGCCTATGTTTCCTTTCAACAATGCCATTCTGCTGTGGGGTATATACACAAGAAGTTTGGTGTATAATTCCATTTTGTTTCATGAAATCATTCATTCTATGATTGACAAACTCACTTCCATTATCACTTCTGAAAATCTTAATCTTTTTGTTAAACTGATTGTGTACAAAACTGTGGAAATTGACAATATTTTCAAACACTTCTTCTTTGGTTTTTAAAAGGTATACCCACACAGCTCTAGAATAATCATCAACAATAGTAAGGAAGTATCTAAAACCTTCCTTACTCTGAACCTTATAGGGTCCCCAAAGGTCCAAGTGAACCAGATCACCAAGGTTGGTGGATTTATGATCACTCAGAGGGAAGGGTTCCCTGGTCTGCTTGGCTTTATGACAAATTTCACAATAAGAACTGTGAGAGGTGTTATCAAGTTTAAGTTTGTCTTTCAAAACAGTAAGGACTTGGTCAGAAGGGTGACCAAGTCTGCAATGCCAAGTAAACTTAGAAATATTACACACAAAAGTAGAATTTAAGCATGTCATATTGCTCTTACCACACTTAAATTCATCAAACAAGTAAAGACCATCATATTCATTACCAATCCCCACAGTTGTCCTGGTTCCCAAGTCCTGAACATAGCAATGATATTCATCAAATCCTATAAAGAGTTTGCTATCTCTAGCCAAATTGTGCACAGAAAGGAGATTAACACAATATTCAGGTACAACAAGAACTCTAAAAAGAATAATGTATTCAGTTAACTTTAAATCCCCAATTTTAACAACTTTGGCTTTAGTTCCATTAGGATGACCAACAGTCAAACCAAGACCAGAGACATCAACAACATTGAACATATTTTTATCAGAGTTTGTCATGTGTTGGTTAGCACCAGAGTCAGAAATCCAGCCATTAGCTGGTTTTTGTGAGGCATTAACTTGATTAGAGCAGAAAAATTGTTCAAATTTGGCATTAAAAAGTGCATTTGAGTTAAAAAAGGTAAAGCTACCTGCCATATTAGCCTGAGCAGAATTGTGCAAATTGTTTTCATTGATCATTTTGATCAGTTGATTCATCTGCTCAGGAGTGAAGGCAGAGACAACAGGACTGCCAAGAACAGCACTGGGGGAAGTAGGATAAGCTGCAGAATTTTGGATCTCTGCAGCATGATTACTAGCAGGATTTTTCACACCAGGAGAGAAAGACTGCCTTTTAACAAAGCTACCATTAGGTCTAAAAGAACTGCCACCATAACCAGAAGGTCTAAAAGAACTGCCACCATAACCAGAAGGATGACCAACCACCTCATAACATCTTTCAATAGTATGACCAATTCTGTGACACTTGGAACATTTCAGATTAGGGTTTGGTCCCCTTCTAGTGTCAAAATTTCTGTTATCAAAAGTTCTTCTCTTATTTTCAAAAGATTTAGCAATGAAAGCAGAATTTTGAGGTTTAGGATGAACCTCAACAGGTGTAAACCTGTGAGATTCTTCCCTAGAAATAATTGCAAAAGCTGTTTTGACACTAGGAAGAGGATCTCTGGTCAAGATGTTGCTTCTAATGGGCAAATAGACTTCATCCAAACCCATTAGAAACTGCATAAGTTTAATTAACTGGTGATGATCCTGAATAGCCTTAGCAGCATTGCAAGTACAAACAGGTAATTGAATCAAAGAATCAAATTGTCTCCATAAAGCATTCAGTTTATGATAATAATCAGCAAGAGAACTTCCATTTTGAGTGAGAGAATTAATTTTATGATGCAGATTAAAAGTTATAGAGCCATCAACTTTATCATAAGTCTCTTTAAGTTCTTCCCAAACTAAAAAGGCTTCTTTAGAAAAGACTTGACCCAAGTAAACATCATCAGACAAGGAACCAAGAATCCATGACAGCACAACAGAGTTACACCTATCCCATTGTTTAGCAAGAACATCATTATCAACAGGTTTTTCACAACTTCCATCAATAAAACCAAGTTTGTTTTTAGTTTCCAAAGCAAGTTGCATAGCACAAGCCCATATTTTATAATTTTCAGTGCCTTTTAATTTCAAACTGATCAAAGGTACACCAGATGTGTCACTAGCATGCAAATATAAAGGGTCACCAAAATCAAGATTGCTAATAAGAGTACCAAACACATTAACACCATTTTCAAAGTCAGTTTCAGGTGGTAAAAGATTATCATCAACATATTCAGCCATAATAACAACTAAGCAGAGAACACAACTTAAAGTAGATAAAAAAGAACCAGACAAACAGTCAGACAAGAACACACGAGAAAACCTAAAAGATTGCAAGAACAGAGGCCAGATTCAAGAACACTCAAGTGTCTTGACAGGTATGCTCAAGAATCTTCTCTTCTACCAAAGAAGGTTAGAAACAAATCAAGATAACCTCACATAAAATTTTATCACAACTCGAGCAGATTCAATAACAACTTCACAATAGACAGAAATACTCATTTTGCAGACAAAGAACACAGATAAGCAAGAATCACACAAATAAGAGAGATCCCAACTGATAGGCCAAACTTCCAACTTGGGAGCACACCAAGATTGAACAGTTTGCTACTAGAAGGGTAAGAGAGAAGGCTTACAGCGGGGTCGCCAACAGTAATTCCAATAAATAACCAGAAAGGGTCAGATATACTCCAGAAAGAATCAACCCTTCTCAAAAACAAAGGATTGATAGTGTAACTAGGAGAGATAAGCAAGATATAAAGATTCAGATACAGATCTAAAAAGATCGCACCGAATTAATCTTGCAATATACTGCAACAGATGGCAAGATAAAGATCCAAGAATAGATCTAACCCTACACACCAGCAGTAGGTAAATAAAAAAATTAGGGTTTTTATCAAAAAATATATCGATGTAAAATATATATAAAGAGGATAAATATTTGATATATATATCGATTTATATAAACCGATCTAAAAAATAATGGAGATTTTGAACTTGGCTTTGATACCATGTAGAAAATTATAGAAAAATAGACACTCTTGAACACAGTCATAAAAGAACTAGCAGATTAACATTATAGAAGTTTTGATTACAAAGAACCAAGAAATATAAACGATTACATCGATATTAATTTAGGGTTTTCTCAACGGTAAGGAAATAGAAGCTGCATCAAGAGGTATATGCTACAGTGATGAGGGTTTGTTTAAATAGGCAAACCCTATGTGAATTTACATAACCAGTCCCTCTAATTCTTCTTTTCTTCATTCTGGTTCCTTTCTTCAAACATCATAACTTTAAACACCTTTAGTCCCTCTCACATCTTGAAGTAACACCATCAGTCCTTAACCTACAAAACAACTTAACCAACAATAAGTTTGATAATTTTAACAATAATATGCCCGCTTGGTCATCAACTAGATTTTGTTGTTTCTCTTACATGCATATGGAGTGATGGTTATCATGATTACGACAGAATTCAACGAAGGTGTATGGTAGCACGTTATTTCAACTTACTTTAACTTCTATATTCCGTTTGGTTTGGATATAGCTGAGTGTGTAACCGATTCTATTCCAGAATTGGGTATACTTTGAATTTGCAGATAAGGATGAGTTATTATATAAGAACTCAGCCCCCTCATTCCTGCTTTGTTGTTTATTATTATTTCAGCTATGTAAGTCTGTACACTTGTTCTTATTATTTTATATTTCAATTTCCCGCCTTACAAAAAGTCTGAAATTGTGATGTTATTTTCATTTTGTCATTTTAATTAAGATAAATGTTCTATCACTGTAAATGGGACATAGATTATTTGGTATTCATGAAAGAAGCGCAGTAGTATCTTTCGTTAATGATACTTCTTTTACTTTACTAGTGATTTCCTTACAAACATCTAACTTCACATTTGATGATATCATTCATAAGATTCAACTTTTGCTTTGTCCATAGATGCAAGGATTTGTCTTGGTCTACGTAATTTAAAATGCATTTCTATTAAAGGATTCATGAGGCAACTGGATTACTCAACTAATGTGCTAGCCAGTGTAGCACATTGAGTTTTCATTGCCAATATTGGTGCATGTGTGAGCCATATGTGCTTGGATGTGTTGTTTATACAGTTTGTGCACCAACATGTTTATATATAAGTCTGATTACGCATCTGAATATCCATATATATGTATTGATACTGACGATGCCTTCAAGAACCCTGGAGGCAGGATCGTGCGAACCAGTGGACCGGGATGGTCGGTGCAAGTCCTCGGGTTCAGCCGGTCAAGCAAAGCCTTTGGGTTCGGCAGGTCAAGCAAGCGTAAAGAAGATAGATAGATAGATATATAGATAGATATATAGATAGATATAGATAGATAATTATATATAAGCTTTTATTATAGAAATATAATAATGTATTGATATATTAAGTTAAAAATAACAAATATTATTAAAACCAAATAGTATTTGCTATTTTTAGCTATTAAAAGCATATAAAATAGAATTGTTTAAAAAAATAAAATTAAAAATTAAAAAATTATTTTGTGACTCGTGACTCGAAACATGACTCGGACCGACTCGCACAACAAAACACGAGTCATGCTACCTAGAGCAAAGCCGAGTCATCCACCAAGTCGCCTCGTTTTCACTTGATTTTGACTCGAGCCTCGTACAAGTTTGACAACTATGGTGGTAATATATCAAGTATCACCTATAAAAAGCAATTGATAGTTTACCCAATTTGCTACATAATATGATTAGTTAGGAATAAGTAGTTGGAATAAGAGTTCATGGAGGCATGACTCTTTTGTATGCCGACGTGTTATACATAGTTGTATAATCGTATAACTTACATTACTGTATCCCAAATGTTCATTGGGTCACTCCATTAGTTTTGGCACGTGTCTCAACTCTTAATCTAGTTTGAACCATTTGTTGAGCATACTTAGGATTTAGTAGGCATCTTGGGCATAGAAACTATTTCTCTTAAGAACTGATATAAAATTAACTCAATATTATTTGTTTAGAATATGAAGATATATTTTAAGATAAGACTTGTTATTGGTTTGTGAAAATCTATACAACAAAAATTGTAATCTCATCTTGTCGTGTCTAATCATCATTTTTTAAGCAAACAACTTTTAATGGGCTGGACTTATAAAACATACTATGAACACTCTTAAGTTGGCGAAGAGCCTCAGTTATAGTCATTCGTCTCTCAGGGTTAGCATTGGTGCAAGAAACCGCGACTCCAATGATCTTTGTGAGGCAATCAAGTACTGTTTTGAGGCTCATGGATTGACCATTCGGTTCTTGGAGCATGTTAGGATCCAACACTTGATCTAAATTAGTAGGGAAAGCAGCCTGCACCCATATCTTGAGGCTTAGACCGTCCACAAAGATCTCGTCTGTTGGTCTTTTCCCTGTAAAGATTACCATCAGCATAATGCCAAAACTATAGACATCTCCTTTGGTAGATGGCTTTGCTCCCATACCATACTCTGCAATCGATGTATAAAGTCATCATGAAATGAGTAATGATTCAATCAAAGCACATGGTATTAGTCTAATTTGTTGAATCTTCACAGTTTGAGTAAAAGTGTATAAACTTAGACGTTAGTCAAACCTTATGGGTCTAAACCAGAAAGTCGAGAAATTTTAAGTGTATGAATATGTTTATATAAAATATGTTGAAGAATTTAATGGTTTTGTACACTGTAAGCTGACCTGGAGGTATGAAACCCATGGAACCTCTAAGAACATGGCTAGAGCTAAAAGATTGGTCTTTCTCACCCATCATGGTGGCAAGTCCAAAATCTCCGATTTTTGCAGTCATATCTTCATCAAGCAAAACATTACTTGGCTTTAGATCACAATGCACCACAGGAGCTACTACACATTCATGGTGTAGGTAACTTAATCCACACGCTACATCAATCGCCACATTTAATCCATCTAGCAACCCCATTCCATTCCCGATCCAACTCTCCAGATTCCCATTCTTTACGAACTCATACACCAGTGATAAAAATTCCTTGTTCTTTTTATCTAAACTGGAACATGAAGTAATCAGTTTGATGAGATTCCTATGCCGGAGATGCCTTAATGTTTCACATTCAGCGAAGAAGCAAGAATATGAGTTTGTGGTGTCCGTATCAAAAACCTTCACAGCGACTTCATGGACTTGTCCTTGCAGATTAAGACATCCTTGGTAGACAGACCCAAAACTCCCACGTCCGACCAGCTTTTTCTCGTTGAAGTTCATGGTTGCTGAACATATATTGTTATACGTCACCATGTGATATTGGCCTTTGAAGGAATCAGGAATGTCCGTAATCATAGCCATCTCATTGTTTTTATGGAAGTAGAAAGACCAAGCAATTAGTATGACGATTGCTAAAACAAAGCTGATAACCACAACTGAGATCATAACTGCTTTGTAATTTTGGGTAATGTCGTCACATTTTATGCATAGCTTTGGGTTGCCTTCAAGATGAACACTAGTACGATTTGAAAAAACTGGAACTTTCCCTTCCAAGTTGTTGTAAGAAAGGTTTAATAATTGCAGAGCATTCAAGTTTTGAAGCTTGATGGGGACTAAACCGGATAGTTGATTGGAGGAAAAATCAAGAGTTTCTAAACCTCTTAGTTCACCCAGACTGTTTGGAATGCTACCCGATAAAGAATTTTTGGAGATGATGAGCTGCTCCAAGCTCTTACAATTTTGGATAGAACTTGGTATGTTGCCAGAAAAATGATTGTTAGAGAGGTCAATGGCCACCACTGTTTTTAGATTCTCGATTTCTTGAGGCAACAAGCCAGTTAACAAGTTATTCGAAAGGTTGAAGATGGTCGTTAAACTTGAGAGATCAAAGATTTCTCTAGGTATACTTCCACTAAGCTTGTTCATGGACAAGTCCATGAATATCAGCTTGTCAAGACTTCTAAAACTAATAGGTATGCTTCCTCTCAGTTCATTGCTTGACAAATCGATTTGCGTTAACTTTGGAAGATCACCCAATGAATTTGGGATATTAGAATTTAACCTATTTTTGCAAAGAATAAGCTTTTGTAAGTTCTTTAACTGGCCTATTTCTGATGGGATTTCACCGGAAATCAAGTTGTAGCTAACATCCAATAAAGCTAGACCTTTTAGTTGACTAATTGAGGGTGGGATGCGTCCATAAATCTGGTTTGACCCCATGTACAAAATCCTTAGTTGTTTAGAAAGATTGCCTATGGACTCTGGAATGACACCATCAAAATGATTACCATTAATAGCTAAGAAATCAAGCTGTGTGTTATTTACTAGTAAATTTAAGAAACCGAGGCCCTCGCCTTGTGAACTAACAATATTATTGTATCTAATATTGTATGTTTCTAGCTCATGAAGGTTACCTAATCCTGGTGGTACTGTCCCGTGCAATTGATTATATGCAACACGAATAATTCTAATGTTTGTAAGGTTATGCAATGAACCCGGAATTGTCCCTGTGAATCTGTTCATGCATAAGCAGAAAACTAGAAGATTTGGGAGAGTATCTCTAACGTTGTAGGGTATATTGCCCAAAAGATTGTTAGAAGCAAGAACTAGCGACTCAAGCAAAGACATGTTGTAAATGGATGGAGGAAATATCCCACTGAGATTATTGATGCTTAGATCAAGAGTTTTCAGGCTCAGAAGACGGGACAAGTCACCAGGAACCGGGCCACTAAGTGAATTAGTACCGAGGTTTAAGGTGGACAGGGAAGAAAGGTTAGCAATAGAAGGTGGAATAGAACCAGAAAGATAGTTTTTCGCCAAATTCAAAGTTGTAAGATTCATGAGAAAAGTGAGGTCTTCTGGAATGGAACCAGAAAGTTTGTTTTGCATGAAATCGACAACCCTGAGGTTAATGCATCGACTTATGTTAGTCGGGATTGTTCCATGGATGTTGTTGGTGCTAATGTTGAGAACTTGAAGGTGAACAAGATTGGTGATTGTTTCAGGAAGTATAGTGTCAAACAAGTTATCTTGGAGTTGAAGTGAACTAAGAAACGATAGGTTCCCGATAAGGGTGCTAACTTGACCAGATATTTTAAGCCCGGAGAGGTCAAGACCGACAACTCTTCGGCCCGAATCATCACACGAGACTCGCATCCAGTTGCACGGAGACAAGTTTTGATCCCAAGTGGCTAAAGCATCCGGGGGTTGGGTGATTGTTTGAGATTTTATGAGAACTAAAAAATGTTTATCAGTGTCAAGATTTGGAGAAGCTGCATATAGGTTTTGTACATAACAACAACAGAACACAAAGATGTTAATATAGATTATGCAAAGGTGAGTGATTGATGAAGCCATGATGTTTTTTTTGTGCGTATACACTGTCCAAACAGGTACATACTACTTATAAGTTATAACTTCATTATAATTTTATTTAAGATAATACAATAATATGGTGATACCATGACCATGTCAACTAATGAAATCATATAAAACTTAAGAGTGGAAATTTTCTCCTAATTACTATGAGTACTTATTTTTCAGAGTGACTAGGACAATTATATTACATTACACTAACTACTATCTGCTACCTTTTACTTCTATTTTTATATTTATAATAACACGAGTAATAGCTAAATATTACCAAAATACAAATAACGCTAAAGTTAGTGATTGTGTTATGTTCGGGTTAACATGTTACGGGTTGATGAATCTATATACTTCAACCCAAGCCCATCAAATGATTGTGTCGAGAAGTTAGACCCAAACTCAACTCATGAATGAACCGATGAGATTGAGAGGTGTTGATCCATTTACAACCCCTAGAAAAGTGTAAGTACATGATACAAAAGATTTAGTTAAGAGATTCATTAATGCCTAACCTTTGATTTTAATCCAATGGTTAAAATGTTTCTAATTTTACCCCTCAAATTGGTTAACTTGAGGGGATTTCTATCCTATTTTCAATGCATGCGATCACTTTCATGAATTAAGTACAAACCAAAAAAATAAACTTCTTTATTAAAGCAATTGGTTACGAATAGTGATTTTTTGTCTTTATATTTAATTTTGATATAAATATAAATATATATACCAAATAAAATCAAACTTATGATTTAGAGGGAGTGGAAGATCACCCACATTCTAAAAGAGAGGTCAAGGTCCCCATTTCAAAACTTGTCAGAAGCATATGCCAACACTTTTTTGGGTTTGTTTATTTAAAGATTTTTAAAGTTTTATCTAGTCCTTTTTTATTTTACAAATATAACCTTGAAGTTTTGTGTTGTTTACTTTAAAGATTTTACATATTTAAAGATTTTTATAGTTCCATTTTATTCTTTTTAGATTTTACATATATAACCTATACTTATTATTTTTAAATAATTATTAAGTAAAGTTTTATATTTTTATTCAAACAAATATTTTGGTTTTACATACTTTTTAAATCTTATTTTTGGGTCTTTTTAACATTATTTTTATTTTCTTTAATGTTTTTGTTTTAGTTTTTTTTTTTAAACTCTTTGGTTTTTCTATAACTTTTGTAAAAATTTTACCCTCAAGTTTTATACTTTATAGACATGTTTAATTTTAATAAACCGTTGGTTTATTTTGAATCAAATGAATACTATATGTTATCTTGAAAAGGTTTAGGTTTTCTTTTACCTGACCATAAACGCAATCGTTTTCGAAAATCGATGCCGCCCACCACCCACCACCTAGTTATTTTGAAGTTAAACATTATTATATTATACTCAGACAAATAAATTTCTTATATGATTTTTTTTGTAAATAACAAATAATACTGGTTAACTCTGTAATAAATAATTTTGAACAGGTCGATGAACTATAAAACAAGTTTGAACGTCGACCTATTCATTCCCAAACCATTTTTTAAACATGGCTGTCGTGGTCATTTAATAAGTATAGAGATTTATGTTTATATATTAACACCATATATATCGACGATAGTACAATGCTTAATTGAATATACATTTACATGCTGTCATGCTATGTAACTAATTCATGTAAATATCTTCAATTGAGGTATCTAATCACTACCATCATGGACGGAGGACGGATAGTCACAGGCAAAGCCAGGATTTGCCATTGATGGGGCCGAGTGACTAAAAATGTTGTCATGATATTTTTATCTAATAAACGTTAACAGAACATAATATAGGTTTTTATAAAATGTACTAACTAAAATTAAAAAGTTAATAATTTCATGTAACTGGTGATCAAATGGACTTTGTTCTAATAATATCCTAAAGTTGTAAATTATATGCTCCTACTAACTATAAAATATAAAACAAAAATATAAAAGTAAAAAACTCAAAAAATGGTGGCATCCGTTTATGACAAGGGAGGAGATTCCCTCAAATCTTGACCCTTAGATGGAAATCGAAAATAATAGCCAAGGTTATAGATTTTCGAAAATCTCTAGTCTTGGTTACTATTTCATGTAAATATATTTTACACCGGGTCATTTTTGTTAGTTTGATTTTGAATATAGTCTTTATGATTATAAAGTTACTAGAAGCATGTCAGCGATGCGACAACGATGATGATAGCGGCAGTGTGGTAGTAGTGGCGGTGACGGTGACAGGTGGTCGGGGCAGCGGTGCTGGCGGCAACGGTGGTTTGATGATAAATGTAAAAGTAATTGATGTTAAAGAGTGTATTGTAGTTATTTTAAGGGTTGAGAATTTATGTTATAAAATATTTCATTAAGGGTATTATAGGTATATTAAGTGGAGATGTTTAAATTAGTGAATACTAGACAGATGTTTGCATGATGCGACAATGATGGTTGTAGCGCCGGTGTAGTGGCGGCAATGGTGCAATAGTAGTGGCAATGTGGTGGTAGCGGCGACCGACGGGTGGTGGTAGTACTAATGGCGGCAACGAGTTTATGTAGGTTATTGATGTAATGTTATTGACGTAAAATGAGTAAACATAGATAGAATGCCAAATTTTGGTAAGTTTTTTTTTTAAGAAAATAAGAAAGGGTTTATTTGTTTTATATAATAGTACTAGTCTTCAAACCCGTCTAATAGACGGGTAGTTTCAAAATATGTTTCTTATAAGTTTCATTATTATCCAAGTATTAGTTTTTCAAAACAAATGTATAATACTCCATCCGTTTCATTAAAAGTGTCTTATTTTGAATATTCAAAGTCTTTATTTGTAAACCTTGACTTAAATGTATTTTTTTCGGTTATATCAAATTTGATGAATATTATACCAATAAAAACACTTTTAAAACACATTCAATTTATATAACTTTCATTAAATATTATTCAACACAATACAAATTATTTAAGATCAAAGTTAAAAAATATTTAAAATTCAAAATATGACACTTTTGGTAGAACAAAGAGGTATATAAATGGTTACACTAAGTAAAAGTGATCGATAACAGAGTAATTTTCTATTTTTCATGGTAAACTAAATAAAAGATATATATTCTTAAGTCCAAAAGTAAAGCATTATATCAAATCACCTAGTTCAGTTTCATACTTTCAATACTTTTGAACTTCATAAATTTTTGTATAAATAATATAAGAAAAGAAACATTTATAATTCAAGAACCACATAGAACAAAATTATATGATAGAATCTTATTAAAATATATTATTTATTGAAATAAAAAGAAGAAAAATCACGTCTAATTAGTTTTAGGAGGGAAAAAAAATAGTTTTAGAGGGGGTTATGTGATGACAAGTGTATTTTCAAGCTTCTGTTTTAGTTAGTATTTAGATTTAGATAGAAAAATAGATGGGTAATCCACCTACATTGCTCATTTTTAAAACTAAAAGAAGATATATAAAAGTGAAGATAATTTACTACGGTTATAAAAAAAAGTTATTTACATTAATATAATTAATTTTTTTGACAAACTACTTCTTATATTTTTTTTTATCACCATTCATCGATGTTCGATGGAGGAACGTCATTGTAACATTTGTATGGAAAAAATTAGCATGATTGATTCATGTCGCTGTTAACGTACAGAAGAAATCGGACAAATCTACTAAACCATTTGTTGAATAATTTCAAATTAATTCATTTTAACTTTTTAATCTATACTCTCAAAACACATGGCCATTGGAAACACGTCTGGGAATAAAAAAAATTTGGGTTCAAGCCCCTTGGCCGCTTGGCGTGTCCAGCTAGAAAAGTTCTTAGTAACTATTCCTTGTACAATGACTAGAGTAAAAAAAAAAACACCCGAAACAAAAATTTCATCAATCTACATCTTCTTTAGAAAAAAGCACGTACGAATGTACGATCATCCTTAATTATTTGGAAGTCATGACATTTGTTGGTTTATATATGTTGTATATTCTTTCTCTTTTATACGTATATGAAATTATGAATCTCACTGATATATTTTAAATAATCCTTTTTAGTTTTTATTCTAATTTAAAAACGTTAATTTTTTTTTTTTGAATATAAAAAAAAAGCGTTAAATATTTAGTCACTTTTTTTTTAACGTTAAAGATTTAGTTATTATTTAACATATTTAGTTATTATTTAATATTTAGCCGTGGGCGGTTCGTTTTCAAATGGGTCAAGTGGGTTCCAAAGAAGTGCAATATCTTCTTTTGGAGAGTCTTGATGGATCGTGTCCCCACGGCTAAGGCACTCCAAGTTAGAAACTGTTTTATGGGAATCCTCTATGCGGGTTGTGTAACGAGGAGGATGAAACAATTGAGAATATTATGTGCTCGTGTCGGGTTGCTGATAAGGTTTGGGGTATGGTTGGGTCATGGTGCAGGACTGGTTCGCCTATTCTTTTTTCGACTAGGGATCTTGTGAACCTACATAAACAAATGGTTCTAGGTAGAAGAAGGAGGAAGGTCTATAAAGGAGTGGTGTGGATTACGTGTTGGTGCCTATGGAATGCTAGGAACGACAAGAGGTTTAATAACGTCGAGGTTTGTCCAGTGAAGATTACTCAAAGCATTAAAGCTCTCGGGTTCCTCTGGTTCAAAAACAGAGCAAAGCATAGTAGTCTTAGTTGGAATGATTGGGTAGATTTTAACATATTGTAAATTTGTCTGATATTGTACACGAATCTGGTCGATCGTATTTGCGAGGACGGTGAATATATGAATACATACCTACCTTTCAAAAAAAAAAATATTAACATATTATTCAACTAATTTTTAGTCTATTTATTAGAGTCCAACAACCACTACCAAATTTCAAGCACAAGGCACATTAACTACACATGATATGGGCTTTTCTTTTGATTTTTCTTTAAAAGTGAGTAATATTTTTTTTCATATCAACGTACGACTCCAAACTAGGAGGGCAAAAAACAAATAATCATAACAAACTTTAACAAGAACATTAGAATTATTTTCTTTTAACGGTAAGTTTGGGCTAATCGATATGCTCTTCATATATTTAGTTTCAATTTTAGAAAAAACTTATTATTAAAAAACTCATATCCTCATTCTTGCATTTTGCTCACACTAATGTTTTAACACAATACCTCAAATTCTTAAGCTTCCCAAAATACCAATCCATCACTACAACAAATTAGTAAATTTTACACACTTTATTTTACGCATTTTTGAAAAGTGCATAAAATTTGTTGAATCGTTCGCACTTATAAATGAGTACAAAATGACTACATCAATAAGTGCATACAAATTTAAAAGTTTCACATTTAAAAGAGTGATATAAAATTGTTCACACTAATAGATGTGTACAAATTTTATAGTTTGTGCACTTATAAGTGTGGAGATCATTTCTTCGCAAGTGATTTCTACGCACTTGCGTAGAAATAACCCGCGAAAAAATGATTTTTCAGTGCGTAGAAATCACATGCGAAGAAAATGATCTATACATTTAAAAGCGCGTACAAATCTAATATTGCAAGCACTTATTAGTGTGGTAACATTTTTCTTCACACTTTTAAATGTGAAACTTGTAACTTTTTTAGCACTTTTTAATGTAGACTATTTTTACACATTTATAAGTGCAGACAACTTAACAAAAATTTACGCATTTTTACAGATTGTGTAGAAGGAGTACATACAAACGACAAATTTGTTGATGTGCATCTATTTTATTTTTTTTAAATTTAACTTCATTCACAGAGAACCAAAACTCACAAGTGTGGGTCGGTCACTGAATTACACCATCCTTTAATTTACATACTCCAAATCTATTCCAATCTTCTAAGCTAACTGTACAACTTCTTGATCTATTTTTAAACCAAAAATAACTAATAGACTTAAATCCTTAATCTCTTGAAACACCTTCTTCTCCCTTATCGTTTCTTCATTGAATCTTCTGTTATTCCTTGCCCGTCATAAGCACCAACACGTTACAAAAACTATTCCTTTGACGATCTTCATAGCTGTACATCCAAGCCCCAAGTGTTCTGCATCTATTGATAATTGGTTATTAGAACATTAGATAACCACATTTATATAAATAAAAATAAGTACATTTAAATAAATAAAGATAGGTATCTTTGCCCGTCAATGACGATGGGAGATCGGATAAGCTTGTTATATAATTATCGAAAAGTTTATAAATTAATTAGGAAAATGCGAGTTATGGCGTTACTATTAACGTGAACAAGCATGGTACCTGCGCAATGCGGCATCGATGATAGTGACAGTGATGTGGTGACATCGACGGATGGTGACGGCGCGGACGACTGTTGGTGGCGGCAGATGCGTCAAGTGGTGTAGGTATTTGATATAATGATATTTGATTTAGGCATGTTTTTAAGTCTATATTTTAGGCATATATATCATTACTCTTTCGTATGTCCCAAAATTTTTAACTTTTCAACATGGGGTATAATTTTTATATAATAGATAAAAGAGTTACACTTTCCATTCAAAACCTCACACATTAAATATTATGATAAATATATAATTATTTTATGTCACTTAGCAATACCCAAATGAGAAGCATAAACCCTTTCTCAATAATCCATGCCATTACAAAACTTATTTTAGTTTATAATTATTTCAATTATTTCTGAATCGTTTCATGAACGTAGTTGTCATCTTTCAAACTAAACTTTTCCAAACACTTCCGTAATACCTAATTATTAAGTTATGAAAAATGATTAATCCTTTTGATAAAATGGCTTATAAATTCTCCTATAATCACAAGATCATGTAACATAGAAAAATTAAGAGGGAAAATAAAAAAAGATAATAAGTGAATTACACATCTCAAAATTTTATGAATTGTTTTTTAAAAGGATTAATCATTTTCCTTGAGTTATTTATACTCAATCGACAAAAGGGGTGTCAATGGATGGATATGGATTGGATCATGATCTGATCCATTAATGATCCAACTTAAATGGATAATGATCCGATCCATGATCCAACATAATGAACCACAGTCCAATCCATATCCAAAAATTTAAATGGATGTATATCCGGATCGATCCATCATATATAAATTCTTTTTAAAGCTTTAAAAAAGTAGATACTTCCGATGTACTCGTAATAAACAAGCCATGCAGATACACTTTCCAAAATAAATAAGAATTTGTACAAAAAGCATAAGAATTTGTACGGCCAAACCTTTGATCACTGAATTCAGATCAAACTTCGAAAAACTTGTACAAAAAGCATAAGAATTTGTACGTTTAAATTATTATTTTATTTTACAAAAAAGAAAAAAAAAAAAAAAAAAAAAAAAAAAAAAAAAAAAAAAAAAAAAAAAAAAAAAAAAAAAAAAAAAAAAAAAAAAAAAAAAAAAAAAAAAAAAAAAAAAAAAAAAAAAAAAAAAAAAAAAAAAAAAAAAAAAAAAAAAAAAAAAAAAAAAAAAAAAAAAAAAAAAAAAAAAAAAAAAAAAAAAAAAAAAAAAAAAAAAAAAAAAAAAAAAAAAAAAAAAAAAAAAAAAAAAAAAAAAAAAAAAAAAAAAAAAAAAAAAAAAAAAAAAAAAAAAAAAAAAAAAAAAAAAAAAAAAAAAAAAAAAAAAAAAAAAAAAAAAAAAAAAAAAAAAAAAAAAAAAAAAAAAAAAAAAAAAAAAAAAAAAAAAAAAAAAAAAAAAAAAAAAAAAAAAAAAAAAAAAAAAAAAAAAAAAAAAAAAAAAAAAAAAAAAAAAAAAAAAAAAAAAAAAAAAAAAAAAAAAAAAAAAAAAAAAAAAAAAAAAAAAAAAAAAAAAAAAAAAAAAAAAAAAAAAAAAAAAAAAAAAAAAAAAAAAAAAAAAAAAAAAAAAAAAAAAAAAAAAAAAAAAAAAAAAAAAAAAAAAAAAAAAAAAAAAAAAAAAAAAAAAAAAAAAAAAAAAAAAAAAAAAAAAAAAAAAAAAAAAAAAAAAAAAAAAAAAAAAAAAAAAAAAAAAAAAAAAAAAAAAAAAAAAAAAAAAAAAAAAAAAAAAAAAAAAAAAAAAAAAAAAAAAAAAAAAAAAAAAAAAAAAAAAAAAAAAAAAAAAAAAAAAAAAAAAAAAAAAAAAAAAAAAAAAAAAAAAAAAAAAAAAAAAAAAAAAAAAAAAAAAAAAAAAAAAAAAAAAAAAAAAAAAAAAAAAAAAAAAAAAAAAAAAAAAAAAAAAAAAAAAAAAAAAAAAAAAAAAAAAAAAAAAAAAAAAAAAAAAAAAAAAAAAAAAAAAAAAAAAAAAAAAAAAAAAAAAAAAAAAAAAAAAAAAAAAAAAAAAAAAAAAAAAAAAAAAAAAAAAAAAAAAAAAAAAAAAAAAAAAAAAAAAAAAAAAAAAAAAAAAAAAAAAAAAAAAAAAAAAAAAAAAAAAAAAAAAAAAAAAAAAAAAAAAAAAAAAAAAAAAAAAAAAAAAAAAAAAAAAAAAAAAAAAAAAAAAAAAAAAAAAAAAAAAAAAAAAAAAAAAAAAAAAAAAAAAAAAAAAAAAAAAAAAAAAAAAAAAAAAAAAAAAAAAAAAAAAAAAAAAAAAAAAAAAAAAAAAAAAAAAAAAAAAAAAAAAAAAAAAAAAAAAAAAAAAAAAAAAAAAAAAAAAAAAAAAAAAAAAAAAAAAAAAAAAAAAAAAAAAAAAAAAAAAAAAAAAAAAAAAAAAAAAAAAAAAAAAAAAAAAAAAAAAAAAAAAAAAAAAAAAAAAAAAAAAAAAAAAAAAAAAAAAAAAAAAAAAAAAAAAAAAAAAAAAAAAAAAAAAAAAAAAAAAAAAAAAAAAAAAAAAAAAAAAAAAAAAAAAAAAAAAAAAAAAAAAAAAAAAAAAAAAAAAAAAAAAAAAAAAAAAAAAAAAAAAAAAAAAAAAAAAAAAAAAAAAAAAAAAAAAAAAAAAAAAAAAAAAAAAAAAAAAAAAAAAAAAAAAAAAAAAAAAAAAAAAAAAAAAAAAAAAAAAAAAAAAAAAAAAAAAAAAAAAAAAAAAAAAAAAAAAAAAAAAAAAAAAAAAAAAAAAAAAAAAAAAAAAAAAAAAAAAAAAAAAAAAAAAAAAAAAAAAAAAAAAAAAAAAAAAAAAAAAAAAAAAAAAAAAAAAAAAAAAAAAAAAAAAAAAAAAAAAAAAAAAAAAAAAAAAAAAAAAAAAAAAAAAAAAAAAAAAAAAAAAAAAAAAAAAAAAAAAAAAAAAAAAAAAAAAAAAAAAAAAAAAAAAAAAAAAAAAAAAAAAAAAAAAAAAAAAAAAAAAAAAAAAAAAAAAAAAAAAAAAAAAAAAAAAAAAAAAAAAAAAAAAAAAAAAAAAAAAAAAAAAAAAAAAAAAAAAAAAAAAAAAAAAAAAAAAAAAAAAAAAAATATATATATATATATATATATATATATGTATATATATATAACTAAATATGTAGTAAATTTTTAGGATTATATATATATATATATATATATATATATATATATATATATATATATATATATATATATATATATATAAATATTTAATCTTTATTTTTAATTGAAATATATATATATGGAAGACGCCATTAAAGCACGATGGGTGGATTTAGGATTTTGAGATCTTGATTGATATTCACAGCACTTGCTAGCTTCTTCTTTCTTTTAATATGTTTGACGGTTGCTTTGATTTTGGCGCCGGTGGTAAAGAAAGGTAGGTGGGGAGATTTAAATGGATCGATCCAGATGGATCATGGATCGATCCATAGAATTAATTTGGATAAATGGATCGATTTATTGGATACGTTAATGGATTAATGGATACATATTTTGATCTATTAAATTACATAAATGGATATGGATGGATTGGATATCGATCAAGATCCAATCCATTGACAAAGATCATCTTCTTTTTGAAAGGCAATCGATAAAGATCAATAAATGATGATTATTACATCATGCCATTTATAGCCCAACAAACTATGTCACGCATAATTCAAGTATAACAAAGCCCCCATACAATGCTTGGTCATAACCAGGGTGGGAACAAGTCGAGTCGAGTTTCAGGATATTTAGGCTTGTTTGTTTATTTATTACTCGAATCGAGCTCGAGCTCGAGCTCGATCATCGAGCTCGAGCTCGACTCGAGCTCGAGCTCGAGCTCGACTCGACTCATTATTGTTCGAGCTCGAGCTCGAAGCTCGTATAGTTATTTGAATACTTGTAGAATTAACTTAGTTCGAGTTTCGTTTCCATGTTTAGGAGCTCGAGCTCGATTAGCTCGTGTTATAGAGCGGTACATGTTACCAATGGAGTTTGAGCCCACATGTGAAGTTGAGATAAGCGAGTCCAATCCTTAAGGACTCGGGTAAAACCTTTTAAGGTTTTTCCATTAGTTGGGTTTTGAGTTAATGGAGTTTCGGACAGGACATAAAAAAAAATATTCAAAACTACATTCATCTTTTAAGCTCGATCCTCATTTGTGTATACTTAAACCGAATAACCCATCAATAGATAGAATGTTACATATTACCAGTACAACTTGGTCTCACATGTGAAGCCTGATTTACTATATACATATAGTATAATATGACAAAATCAACTATTATGAATTTCATTTTATTACAATAAATGAGACTTTAATTCTAATAATGATAATTTTGGTATCTCGTTTCTATTCATGGTAACTAGCACGGTACTCGTGCAATGCAACGGTAATTATGGCAGTGATAGTGTGATGATGGGGGCGACTGTTGGTGGTGAAGGCGGAGTCAAGTGGTGTAAATAATTGATGTAAAAGGTTATGAAGATATTTTAAAAAAAGGATTGATAGTGTAATTAAATCATTAATGTTAAAAGGGTGAAAACATTTAAACATTTATCTTAAAAGTAGCTACCTCACAAAAAATAATGTAAAAAATAAGTTGTTATTTTAAATATATTAAAAAAATCCTCTTGACAAAACATATTATATCTACATATTATAGTCTAACAAGCAAAATGTCGTAATGGAATTCAACTATCATTGGTATTAATTATATAATATTTATTTTCTTTTTAAGATGTTATGATTTAAATATTTACGAAGATATTTTGATATTAATAATCATTTGTACATTATTTATATTATGGTATACGTGTGTGGATGGTGAAATATAACTAATTCTGAGCATTTATCTAAATTACAGTAAAAATTAAACAAAAAGATGGTTGATCTCATTGGTTAAAGCTTTATGCATTTAACTTGAAGGTCATGAGTTCTAGTCCCATTATTAACATATTAGTGGGATTTTTAACCATGTATAGTAAGGCTCGATAGGCTCGAGTAGCTCGTGAAGCTCGTTTGGCTCGGCTCGTTCAGATCGAAACAGTTAAACGATCTTTCGAACGAGCCGATCTCAAAAATAAATTTTTAGCTCGGCTCGTCTAACTAATCGAGCTCGTTTTCTTGTTCGAGTTCGACTCGAACTCGAAAATGTTAAACCTGAACTCGGTTTAAACGAGCTCGAGTTGTTCGTGAACAGCTCGACTCGATTACCACCCCTAGTCATAACAAATGCAACAAAAAGGAAAAAGGAAAAGAAGAACTACTAGAATGACTGATTAACAATTTATTAATATTTTATACTAATTCATTCTGTAAAAAATTTTGTCGTTCAGTTTTATGAGCATTTTACTCATATTATGATTTAAACTCAAGAATTCTAAGTCTCAAGTTTCTCTAATATCAACATCCTGATCTAAGGCATTATAAATTCGTTACTTTTCTCACAATAAAAGATTAAAAGATTCATTGGTTTAACAATTTCTCTTTTTTTAAAAGAAAAATTGTAAAAATATATTATTATATTACCACATGTACAATGTTTATTTTGATTCTCGTGTACGTAGTAGTTGGTGTCGACGATATTGATAGAGTGATAGCAATTCAGGAACGATCTAAAGGAATGTTGTATGTGTTAGGTATTATCACGTTGGTGTTTATTAGTTAGATCAGGGTAAGATTAGATACACAACATTAGAATGTCACATATCACACCATATGAATGCTGACTATACTAAAAAAAGTAAAATGTTACGTGGTACATCATCGTTCATATCAGGTTGATATACCCCATCAAAAAGTATGCTTGTAGAACGTAATGCTCATGACTAAAATAAATGTACATAATACTTAAAATATAATATTTGATATAGACATATGGCCGGATTGAGTACTCTCGTAAGTCTTCTTCAATATGCACGCCATATACACGAATGATTATGCACATAGTAAACATCATTTATCATCATCATATTAAGATCATACACTAAGCAGCGTGGTTTTGGATCAGTGACAAACATTCTGGCCTTTGGAGATAGAGGTTAGATGTTCAATCATCATCCCATGCAAAGGCCGGAGATCCTATTCTACAATTTAGGTAGAACCTGAAAACGGTCTCTCTATTTAGGTAAAAGTGGAGGTAAAGTTTGACTACATCTCAAATTCTGTGGAAGACGATAGTGGGCAGTTCATACTTCCTTTCCTTTCCTTTATATTATGATCATCATACACTCTCTTACAATGTAAGTTTGTAAAACTAAACGCCCGGGTTAATAAAATTAGACTCAGATATATGTGACTTTTCATTCTCATCCAAGATATCAATTACGTAGAAAGATTTGAATATGAGATCGTTTATAAGAATCAATATGAGTCATCAATTTACCTACCCATTGCCATCCGCGGTTGTTTCCACACACTTTCCATTTCTATCTGCTATAAAGGTTAAAATATGAGATTTTCTGTGAGGATCTTTACGAGTCATCAAGTTACTTAACTATTAGGCTAATAGTTTATGTAGTTTGTAAAAGTGTTCATGGCTAAGTCTGAGTTTGGTTTATAGATTTTTACTGATAAAATTGAAATTGAATTCTGTTTTTAATTAATGTGTTTGGTTGTTCAAAGACATATGAACAGTGGCGTGCCCAAAGGGGGGCTAATGCCTCCTTCAAAATTTAAATTTTGTTATGTATTTTTAATTTTTTAATGGATTTTAAAAAAAATTCTATAGGTTTTTAACATTTTGCCCCCTTTTAGATTTATATTTCATTAATTTTTTAATTTTGCCCCCTCCGAAAATTTTTTCTGGTAGCGCCCCTACATATGAACTTAGCTTATTTGGCCTTTGGCATGTAAACATTCTCTATTTTGTTGGAAACTCCATTTCTTGAAGGTGGTGGAAAATATTCGTCACTTGAATCTTCAAAAGTCAAAAATCATTCCATCAAATTTTATTGTTTTAAATTTCTTAACATAATCTATCTTAATTACTGTTTTTAGAAACAAGATTACTAAACGGACAATGTCAAATTAACAACTACTGATAATCAAAATTTCAAACCATTAATTTTCTATCTGTAAATCATGGTGACATAAATGCACCGCTTGTTGAAGGTACGTAAATATATCCACAGCTAGCTTGCTTTTATATATTTAACTCCCAAACTTAATTTATCCTTCAAACACTCTTTCACTTTCTTGCACACACACACACATTGCATCAAGAAATTCTCACACATTACATCAAGAAATTAAATGGCAATAATTCGGTTGATAACAGGATGGCCAGGTCCTAGCGGTTTCGGATCAGCCACCACTGCCGAACAAGTCACTGCCGGTATTGATGCTTCCGGTTTAACTGTCATCATTACAGGTATATATATATACATACATACATTGCACAAACATACATACATACATTGTTATGTGTATAAAATTGAGTGTGGTACTGTGGTGGACTTGTATAACTAATAAAAACTGATAGTTTCCAGTTGTCTGAGTTTCAAAAAAAAAAAACAATACTACATTATAAACAAATTTTTATAAACAAGATTTACAAACTGACTTGATCCAATATAATATGGAAAGTGAATGAAGAGAAAGAAAATAAAAGCAGTTTTGTTAATATCAACTCAGTTTTCTCATGTAAAAAAAGTTATTTGTAAGTGTATACATTTCTCTTCAAACAATTTGAACTTGTGTCATATTGTGTTGTTTCAACCATGGGCATGTCTACCATTTTTGTGGGCCCAAACCTAACTTATGAATTGTGGCCTTCTCATATAAAATGATTAATTCTTTATTTTTAAGAGTTTAATCCAAGATACAACTTTGTTAAATTGCTAATTAGACAATTAGTTATTAAAAAATGTTACAATAAGATGAATTGCTCAAGACATTAAAAAGGAAATTGAAATGTGTGATATATATATATATACATGGTGGATTTACAGGAGGAGCAAGTGGGATTGGGTTAGAGACATCAAGAGTACTGGCACTAAGAGGAGCTCATGTGATAATAGCCGCAAGGAACATGAAGGCTGCAAATGAAGCGAAACAGACCATCTTAGAAAGCAATGAAAACGCTAAAGTTGATGTTCTCCAGCTTGATCTTTTTCTCTATATATATATATATATATATATATATATATATATATATATAGGGGTGGGTTATTTAGATATATATATATATATATATATATATATATATATATATATATATATATATATATATATATATATATATATATATATATATATATATATATATATATATATATATATATATATATATATATATATATATATATATATATATATATATATATATATATATATATATATATATATATATATATATATATATATATATATATATATATATATATATATATATATATATATATATATATATATATATATATATATATATATATATATATATATATATATATATATATATATATATATATATATATATATATATATATATATATATATATATATATATATATATATATATATATATATATATATATATATATATATATATATATATATATATATATATATATATATATATATATATATATATATATATATATATATATATATATATATATATATATATATATATATATATATATATATATATATATATATATATATATATATATATATATATATATATATATATATATATATATATATATATATATATATATATATATATATATATATATATATATATATATATATATATATATATATATATATATATATATATATATATATATATATATATATATATATATATATATATATATATATATATATATATATATATATATATATATATATATATATATATATATATATATATATATATATATATATATATATATATATATATATATATATATAAAAATGTTACAATAAGATAATTGCTCAAGACATTAAAAAGGAAATTGAAATGTGTGAAATATATATATATACATGGTGGATTTACAGGAGGAGCAAGTGGGATTGGGTTAGAGACATCAAGAGTACTGGCACTAAGAGGAGCTCATGTGATAATAGCCGCAAGGAACATGAAGGCTGCAAATGAAGCGAAACAGACCATCTTAGAAAGCAATGAAAACGCTAAAGTTGATGTTCTCCAGCTTGATCTTTCTTCTCTCAAGTCGGTCAAGGCCTGTGCAGATAGCTTCTTGGCTCTTAACCTTCCCCTCAACATCCTAATGTGAGCCGACCCATTTTATATATGAATGAGTCAATTCTAGTATTGTTTCATCTTTAATGGGTCAACCGGGTGAATAATAAAGTTAATGTGAAAGGAAACGGTTCTATAGGCCACAAGTCACCAGAAATTGGGACGGAGGGAGTAGTAATTAGTTGACATGTTAATTAGTTATTTGAAGATTGTAACATTTGGAGAAAAAGAGTTTTGGGTTGACCCGACCTAGACCAAAAAAAATAGTGCCTTGTCCTCATCATTTTTGCCACCTCTATCGTCAATAACATTTCTTATCATACTACTTTTGCAAAATTGTTGTTTTTCCTCCGTTTAGAGAACCTCTATTCAGAGATCATATATGCGGAAAATTTTGGTTTGATGTCTTTTAGATTGTTACATTACAATGGAATTACAGTTGACTTGACGTAGACCATTGACAACAAAAAATACAACCTTTTGTCACTTCTTAAATGCCGATTTCTCCACAAACCAGATTTCGAATAATAGCAATTACAATGTTTAACTCTTCTTTTGCTCTTGGAAAACTTGTTTTTCTTGCCGTATTAGTCTTGTATGCATGTATCTCTCTTGTCTAATTAGAAAAGATATTGACATTGTAGAAACAATGCTGGTATTATGTTCTGCCCCTACCAACTCTCACAAGATGGGATAGAGATGCAATTCGCAACAAATCATCTAGGTACCTCATCCTTTTGTGTCATCTAGAGCTTAAATATGGAAAATGCAGAGTTTTTTTTTGTTTTTTTTATCATCTTGATCAATATGGCATGATCATTTTCAGGTCACTTTTACTTGACAAACTTACTCATTGAAAAGATGAAGGACACTGCTTCAAAAACCGGTATTGAGGGAAGAGTTATAAACTTGTCATCTATAGCTCATCTACGCACTTATGAAGAAGGGATCAGATTTGATGCGGTTAATGATGAAGCAAGGTAATGGTCAAGATTTTTTGTTTAACAGTTTGACATCATTTGATTTAGCATAGAAAATTATATCTGGTACCCTATAATGAGGATTAATTAGAGGTGGCAATTTATATGATTTTACTTATGAATAGGTTTATTCAAGTTATGTATTGAAACAGAAGAGATCATTATTACAGTTACTCTGTACACCCAGGGATAATAGTAGAAAAGACTTCAAATGAAATGGGTCAAAACTCAAAAGTCGTCCCAAGAAGAAAAGAAAAAAAAAGGGTAAATGTGTGTGCATATCATCATTACTGAAATAATGTAGCTTTTGTAGTCATATTCGATACACCAATAACTTATACAAAATGAGAAGTGAAATTTGGGGTAAAAGGTATTTTTAATCAACCCGGCCTAATTTGGCATGCACATATACACACTTGACTTGTTACCCAAACCCAATCCACCCAATGTGCCTCCTCTATGCTCAACAATGTTATTTCAGACATTAGTCCTAACATGTATCCTACATCAGCTACTCGGACAAAAAAGCATACGGGCAATCAAAATTAGCAAGCATATTACATGCAAACGAGCTCTCCCGTCGCTTAAAGGTTGTTTTTGCTCTTCTTCTTTTCTATTTATTCTTCTTGTGTTGGGGATTCTAAATTTACCTGTTTGGAAGTGCAGGAACAGGGTGCAA
This sequence comes from Erigeron breviscapus, assembly GCA_034093135.1. Classification (NCBI taxonomy): domain Eukaryota; kingdom Viridiplantae; phylum Streptophyta; class Magnoliopsida; order Asterales; family Asteraceae; genus Erigeron; species Erigeron breviscapus. Next base: position 17,330,206 of record CM067167.1, read on the forward strand.
ATATTACGGTTAACTCTGTACACCCAGGGCTAATAATGACGAATCTCGTGAAATATTCGTTGAACTTCATGAGTAAGTGTGTGTGTGTGCGCGCGCTTGTGAGATTATGATCAGATTATTCTGTAACATGCCTTTCCTAAAACAATGTGACGTTATGACGTATGAACTGCATATGTAGAAGATCCATAATGTGTGTTTTCTATGATTTCTGGCAGGAATTATGAAGCTTCTCACTTTTCTTTTCTGGAAAAATGTCCCACAGGTAATGATCGTTACAATTAATAGGGTACACAAACCTCCTAAATCGAAGTATTTACAAAAAAATAAATAGATTGAAATTGAAATATACATTCCGTACAATCAGATTAGACAGACTACTTATTATGTGAAAATATTATGATAAATAGGGTGCGGCAACAACGTGCTATGTAGCAGTGCATCCAGATATGAAAGGGGTGAGTGGCAAGTACTTTCTGGATTGCAATGAATGGCCTGCAAGTGATTTTGCAAGAGATCCTAAGATGGCTAAGAAGCTCTGGGACTATAGCAACCACCTTCTTGATTCTGTTCTTAGACAACCCTAAAGTTACAAATGATATATTGTAGCATCAGTGTTATGTATGGATTTGAAGTATTCTATCTGTGGATTGGAGAAGGATTTGGCTCTGTTTTTTCTTCACTTTCATGTCGTATTTGTAATGGTTGAATGTTAAAGATTGACTTAAACAAAAAAGTTTATTTATTTATTTGATCTTTCTCTTTTGACAAATTACTTGGAGCATCCTGAGTTAGATAAATTGCCGCCGTGGTCCTCTTACTAAGTTGAGAATCTCGGTGTGGTTCAATTCTTGTTCAGTATGGTGGCTCCAAGGTGTTGCCATTCACGCCGTTGAACTTTCTTCTTTATGGGTTGTGTGTGGTGGTTGTGTGGTGATGATATGACTGCCTTTCTAATCTAATTGATGTTAATAAATATAGATAAACATACATGTTTGTTGCCTACTTATTTTTTAATCTTAATACGGTACATAAGAATATGGCTAATTAAAAGCTCTGAGACTACCGCAAGTAGTAAAGGGGAAAGAGTGTCGTGTTAAAGAACCAAGACAAGAGTGTAGTGTCAAAGAACCAAAATTCAAAATTTGGCACATTTTGGTTAGTTTTTTAGCCAATGGCAAGTTGTCATGTGTCTTTTACCATTTTTGCCAAAAAGTGTTAATTTTTGCCAAATTGGAAGGATGTAAGGGAGCCAATATGTCAAAAGGAACCAATTTGAAAAAAAACACAAAAGACAAAAAACAAAAGGAAAGGGATAAAAGGAGCCACAATAGGCTCCACTAGGCCGATGGACTCCATGCCAAAAGTTGCCAATGGAGGAACCGATGAAAGCAAACCGACTGCACCCTGCCCCCAATTAACTGCTTGATTTACTATCTGACGGTCGCAAATGTTACAGTATATAATGGTTATTGCATGAATGATGCACCAATTACATAAGGGAAGAGTATCTAGGCTATGGATTTTGGACGTGAAATGGAAAATATCTCCAAAAAGGTTGGTGTTAATTGTTCCCTAAACATACAGGATACCGGTTATTGTAGCTACTCTTATCATTTCAAAGCTTTTTCTATCTAATGAAGTTCTTTTTTGAAAATGTCAAATTTAGCAAATAGCTATTAAAATGGTCAAAATCCCTTAAAAATTGTTAGATTGAAGGTAAAATTGCTGAGTATGCTGCTGACTGCTATTATTGCATTAGCAAATTGGAAAACACTGTGTTGGGCTGGAGATGGCTTAATGCACACAATGGGGCCTTTAAGTTGGCCAAATGTACAATTGTGATTCAAAATTTAAAAAAAAAAAAAGTTAATCAACAATAAATTTTTTCTCTACAGTTGGCACAAATTTTTTATTCCGATTAGTCTAAAACATGTAATACTCTTTTATTTCTAGACTTGTGATTGTACTTTTGGGGACTAGCGTCTTGTTAAGGCCTCAGCCAACCCAAGATACCTTCCTCCCTATTTCATACTGCCACATCAGTTTTTCTCTCTCCTAAATCACATTTTCCCCACTCACTACCAACCCTACCTCTTCCTCAACTTTTATTTTATTTTATTTTATATTTATCCTATAATAAAATAAACTCACTTTTATTAAATAAAAACAATACATTAATAAAATTAAAACAGATTACATCTAGAAAATAAAAAAACAACACGATACATAAATAAATAAAGACAAGTTTTACATTATTATTAAAAAAAAAACTTCAACGTTGACGATGGTTTTCTGGCAAGTTCCAAATGTGTTCGACTAGAGCGCCTCGAAGACGGTTGTGCGTCACTCGATCACGTAACTCCCCATCATACGTAACTGTGTTCCAACTCGTTGCTCCCAAGTACGAACTGGCCTCTCGTCTGGAATTAACTCCAAATCGAGAGGACTAATTGCACGACCGTTATGATCAACGACCATGTTGTGCAAAATCACACAAGTGTACATCATACGTTTAATTTTGTTGATGCTCAATCGACGCGCTCCATGAGTGAGGATTTGCCAACGACCTTGAAGCACCCCAAATGCACGCTCTACGTCTTTCCTTGCAGCTTATTGATAGCGCTTGAACTTTGTGGTCTTGGGGTCCATGGGACACTTGAAAGACTTCACAAGTGTAGACCATTCAGAATAAATACCGTCGGCTAGATAATACCCCTTTGTAAACTGCTGGCCATTAGCGGTAAAATTGACCAGAGGAGCTCTATCTTCAAGGAGCTGGTCGAACAAGTCAGATTCATTGAGTATGTTGATGTCACTGTTCGAACCGGCGGGTCCAAAGTAAGCATGCCAAATCCACAAATCATATGAAGCAACCGCTTCAAGCATAATCGTGGGGTGTCCTTTGTCGCCACGAGTGTATTGGCCTTGCCACGCGCTGGGGCAGTTTCTCCATGGCCAGTGCATACAATCAACGCTTCCGAGTATACCCGGGAAACCATGCACCTCCAAATGTTTCGCGGTCAGTCGATCAACATCTTATTGGGTCGGTTTCTCATATACTCTGTGTGATACAATTGAACAATGCACTTACAAAAGTTGTCCAAAGAATCGTATGACGTTTGTCGACCCATTTCCAAGTACTCATCTAATTGGTCGGCGCAAGCAGCGTACGCCAGCTGGCGTACAACGGAAGTACATTTTTGAAAAATGTTTAAAGTGGGAGCACCCACGACATCGAAAGGAGGATTGTGAAAGTATTGAAAGTGAGCCGGTAATGGTTGTATGGCGTTAAAGGATTGTATGTCCTTCACTATACGGATAAACATTTCCTTGGGCATTCGAAAACGCCTTCGAAAATAATCAGGAGGAAAGACGGGTTCCGAGGCGAAGTAATGATTAAATAAACGGGTTGTCGCATCGGCGTGGTTTCTGGGTATGTACCTTCTTGGTGCTCTTGGTATGTTCAACCGTGTGGAGCTCTCGGCTTCTCTTTCTTCATCTTCCAAAAAAGTAACAAATGTGTTCAAGATTTCTGGATCTATTGTATACCTACGAATGTAGGATGTTGAATCTTCGTCGGAACTTGACATTTTTGTTTTATGAAATGGTGTATTGTTTTATATTTGTATGTGTGTGTGTGTTTTTTTTTTGAATGAAATGGGGTTGATGATAGAATGATGGAAGTGTATGTATAAATAAGGTGGGTTTTTTTATAAAAAATTATAGCCGTTAACTTAAAAAAAAAAATTAAAAAAAAATAATTAACAAGTCTAGCGGTCAACCAAGCCCGCTCCTCTCGTCATTGAGCATCGATGGGTCGAAGGGGGAGAATTTGAAGCCGGTCGACGAGCTCCCTGCCAACCTTGTCCCCATCGACGAGGCAGTCGAAGGGGCTGTCGACGGCGGGTTGGCATGGGCCTAATGGTTAACAAACTTAACATCACACAGTAGCTACATCTCCTGGTTGTACGGTTACATCTCTTCCGCCACCATTGAAAGCCACACAATAATAGTCGTAATAAACACAAGAAACATGCCGAAATCTGTTTTAACGCTACAAACTAATTTAGCAAAAAATTACATAATAGCAAAATACAAGGTTAACGGATTGTAGGTAGAATAATACTCGTATATTCCAATCTATTGGACTTTCATTACATATTTTTCTCCCCTATTAACTAAGTAAAAGATCAAAAGAAAACATCAACCTACCTTCTTGGAGATCTCTTTAGCATTCGGAAGAAAAACTGATTAGGGGAAGTCTCTCGCTTGGTTGAAAACTAAACTATGAAACAAATATGCGGTACAATATCTTGTGAGGACCAAGGCTAGCTATAATTATAGGCATGTTCATGAGCTAATGACCAATATAGTTAATATATAATATTCCAACACCTATAACCATCATCATCGATCTTGTTGGTCAAATAATTAATTACTCAAAGAAACTAATTAACAAGAAAGGGTGAGCGGGTAAGAACCTCCATACTCATATCGTGTTAGTACTCAGAGCGCACACCGTATAAAACTCATACCTAGTGACTCACCATCGTTACACATGGTCCATAAAATATAATTTCTCCACTTGTATCTGACAAGTTCTACATTTAAAACATGCAACTTACAGGTGACGGTACCACTTGTTTTCCCCATTGGCACTAATTAAAAATTAACATTCTTTCACATTACAAATATAAAAGTTCGTAATGAATATTCTTCAATTCATCATTAGTAATTCAAGAAACTAATGAAAATAGACGAGTAGAAGTTGAACCATGCATTATTGACATTATGTTGTGTTCTAGCATGACAAGAACCATAATGAATGTTGAAGACTTGATCATTCATCTGCTCTTCAAAGATTGGCACATCGTCGAGTATTGCTCTAATCTTCAAGTCTTTCCCGTATTGATCGTATTCTTCGATAATAAAAGCAAGATCCTCATCCGATGTGACAAGAATTAACAAGCCAAGATCATCACCGGGCAAGCTACACCTCAAACGCATGGATGGTCCACATCTGTCCCATAACTTGATAATCAACTCCGTGTAAGTGATATCGTGATCAACCGCTAGAATCCCATTGGTGTTGCCAACGTACCGGAGCTTGTTGCCGTTGCTCCCCCACACAATCTTGCCGCCATAACTGTAGTGGAATTTAATCTTTTTCTTGGAAGCCATTGAATGAGGGTTTAACGAATGGAGTGAGGGTTTTAGTATCTTTTTGTTATTATAAAGTTAGTTAACTAAAGTTAGTTAACTAAAGTTAGTTAACTAAAGTTAGTTAACTAAAGGTTAGTTAACTAAAGTTAGTTAACTAAAGTTAGTTAACTAAAGTTAGTTAACTAAAGTTAGTTAACTAAAGTTAGTTAACTAAAGTTAGTTAACTAAAGTTAGTTAACTAAAGGTTAGTTAACTAAAGTTAGTTAACTAAAGTTAGTTAACTAAAGTTAGTTAACTAAAGTTAGTTAACTAAAGTTAGTTAACTAAAGTTAGTTAACTAAAGTTAGTTAACTAAAGTTAGTTAACTAAAGTTAGTTAACTAAAGGTTAGTTAACTAAAGTTAGTTAACTAAAGGTTAGTTAACTAAAGTTAGTTAACTAAAGTTAGTTAACTAAAGTTAGTTAACTAAAGTTAGTTAACTAAAGTTAGTTAACTAAAGTTAGTTAACTAAAGTTAGTTAACTAAAGGTTAGTTAACTAAAGTTAGTTAACTAAAGGTTAGTTAACTAAAGTTAGTTAACTAAAGTTAGTTAACTAAAGTTAGTTAACTAAAGTTAGTTAACTAAAGTTAGTTAACTAAAGTTAGTTAACTAAAGTTAGTTAACTAAAGGTTAGTTAACTAAAGTTAGTTAACTAAAGGTTAGTTAACTAAAGTTAGTTAACTAAAGTTAGTTAACTAAAGTTAGTTAACTAAAGTTAGTTAACTAAAGTTAGTTAACTAAAGTTAGTTAACTAAAGTTAGTTAACTAAAGGTTAGTTAACTAAAGTTAGTTAACTAAAGTTAGTTAACTAAAGTTAGTTAACTAAAGTTAGTTAACTAAAGTTAGTTAACTAAAGTTAGTTAACTAAAGTTAGTTAACTAAAGTTAGTTAACTAAAGTTAGTTAACTAAAGGTTAGTTAACTAAAGTTAGTTAACTAAAGGTTAGTTAACTAAAGTTAGTTAACTAAAGTTAGTTAACTAAAGTTAGTTAACTAAAGTTAGTTAACTAAAGTTAGTTAACTAAAGTTAGTTAACTAAAGTTAGTTAACTAAAGGTTAGTTAACTAAAGTTAGTTAACTAAAGTTAGTTAACTAAAGTTAGTTAACTAAAGTTAGTTAACTAAAGTTAGTTAACTAAAGTTAGTTAACTAAAGTTAGTTAACTAAAGTTAGTTAACTAAAGGTTAGTTAACTAAAGTTAGTTAACTAAAGTTAGTTAACTAAAGTTAGTTAACTAAAGTTAGTTAACTAACTAAGGTTAGTTAACTAAAGTTAGTTAACTAAAGTTAGTTAACTAAGTTAGTTAACTAAGTTAGTTAACTAAAGTTAGTTAACTAAAGGTTAGTTAACTAAAGTTAGTTAACTAAAGGTTAGTTAACTAAAGTTAGTTAACTAAAGTTAGTTAACTAAAGTTAGTTAACTAAAGTTAGTTAACTAAAGTTAGTTAACTAAAGTTAGTTAACTAAAGTTAGTTAACTAAAGTTAGTTAACTAAAGGTTAGTTAACTAAAGTTAGTTAACTAAAGTTAGTTAACTAAAGGTTAGTTAACTAAAGTTAGTTAACTAAAGTTAGTTAACTAAAGTTAGTTAACTAAGGTTAGTTAACCAAGGTTAGTTAACTAAAGTTAGTTAACTAATCTTAGTTAACTAAAGTTAGTTAACTAAAGTTAGTTAACTAAAGGTTAGTTAACTAAAGTTAGTTAACTAAAGTTAGTTAACTAAAGTTAGTTAACTAAAGTTAGTTAACTAAAGTTAGTTAACTAAGGTTAGTTAACCAAGGTTAGTTAACTAAAGTTAGTTAACTAATCTTAGTTAACTAAAGGTTAGTTAACTAAAGTTAGTTAACTAAAGTTAGTTAACTAAAGTTAGTTAACTAAAGTTAGTTAACTAAAGTTAGTTAACTAAAGGTTAGTTAACTAAAGTTAGTTAACTAAAGTTAGTTAACTAAAGTTAGTTAACTAAAGTTAGTTAACTAAAGGTTAGTTAACTAAAGTTAGTTAACTAAGGTTAGTTAACTAAGGTTAGTTAACTAAGATTAGTTAACTAAGTTAGTTAACTAAGGTTAGTTAACTAGCCCATGGTATTGCAAAACCATCAAACTAGCCCATGGTATTCCTTAACTTAACCATAGTTATCAACAAACTAAACTAGTAACCATGGTAAATATATACCTATAAATACTACACCATTTCATGCCTTAAAACTTGCCAATTCACATAATCAAACTTCTTCTTATAATCTTTTTTTTTTTTTTTTTTTTTTTTTTTTTTTTTTTTTTTTTTTTTTTTTTTTTTTTTTTTTTTTTTTTTTTTTTTTTTTTTTTTTTTTTTTTTTTTTTTTTTTTTTTTTTTTTTTTTTTTTTTTTTTTTTTTTTTTTTTTTTTTTTTTTTTTTTTTTTTTTTTTTTTTTTTTTTTTTTTTTTTTTTTTTTTTTTTTTTTTTTTTTTTTTTTTTTTTTTTTTTTTTTTTTTTTTTTTTTTTTTTTTTTTTTTTTTTTTTTTTTTTTTTTTTTTTTTTTTTTTTTTTTTTTTTTTTTTTTTTTTTTTTTTTTTTTTTTTTTTTTTTTTTTTTTTTTTTTTTTTTTTTTTTTTTTTTTTTTTTTTTTTTTTTTTTTTTTTTTTTTTTTTTTTTTTTTTTTTTTTTTTTTTTTTTTTTTTTTTTTTTTTTTTTTTTTTTTTTTTTTTTTTTTTTTTTTTTTTTTTTTTTTTTTTTTTTTTTTTTTTTTTTTTTTTTTTTTTTTTTTTTTTTTTTTTTTTTTTTTTTTTTTTTTTTTTTTTTTTTTTTTTTTTTTTTTTTTTTTTTTTTTTTTTTTTTTTTTTTTTTTTTTTTTTTTTTTTTTTTTTTTTTTTTTTTTTTTTTTTTTTTTTTTTTTTTTTTTTTTTTTTTTTTTTTTTTTTTTTTTTTTTTTTTTTTTTTTTTTTTTTTTTTTTTTTTTTTTTTTTTTTTTTTTTTTTTTTTTTTTTTTTTTTTTTTTTTTTTTTTTTTTTTTTTTTTTTTTTTTTTTTTTTTTTTTTTTTTTTTTTTTTTTTTTTTTTTTTTTTTTTTTTTTTTTTTTTTTTTTTTTTTTTTTTTTTTTTTTTTTTTTTTTTTTTTTTTTTTTTTTTTTTTTTTTTTTTTTTTTTTTTTTTTTTTTTTTTTTTTTTTTTTTTTTTTTTTTTTTTTTTTTTTTTTTTTTTTTTTTTTTTTTTTTTTTTTTTTTTTTTTTTTTTTTTTTTTTTTTTTTTTTTTTTTTTTTTTTTTTTTTTTTTTTTTTTTTTTTTTTTTTTTTTTTTTTTTTTTTTTTTTTTTTTTTTTTTTTTTTTTTTTTTTTTTTTTTTTTTTTTTTTTTTTTTTTTTTTTTTTTTTTTTTTTTTTTTTTTTTTTTTTTTTTTTTTTTTTTTTTTTTTTTTTTTTTTTTTTTTTTTTTTTTTTTTTTTTTTTTTTTTTTTTTTTTTTTTTTTTTTTTTTTTTTTTTTTTTTTTTTTTTTTTTTTTTTTTTTTTTTTTTTTTTTTTTTTTTTTTTTTTTTTTTTTTTTTTTTTTTTTTTTTTTTTTTTTTTTTTTTTTTTTTTTTTTTTTTTTTTTTTTTTTTTTTTTTTTTTTTTTTTTTTTTTTTTTTTTTTTTTTTTTTTTTTTTTTTTTTTTTTTTTTTTTTTTTTTTTTTTTTTTTTTTTTTTTTTTTTTTTTTTTTTTTTTTTTTTTTTTTTTTTTTTTTTTTTTTTTTTTTTTTTTTTTTTTTTTTTTTTTTTTTTTTTTTTTTTTTTTTTTTTTTTTTTTTTTTTTTTTTTTTTTTTTTTTTTTTTTTTTTTGAATTATTTCGTATTGTCGATTTTCTGGTTTTTGGATAGAAAATATCCTTGATAAACTTTAAACGAAAGCACTTCATGATCGCAGGCTTTTTGTTATATAGATGGGGGAGATAATGGGTTGTAGCCGGACTAGGTTTGGATTAAACGATTTAAAGTTCCTGCCCCCGTTGTTACCGCCCTACTAGATCCCTCCGTATAATTATCCGGGCATGAAGTGTATTTGTTGCACCTCCACCATTCATGGTATCTCTTCATTATATAATTAATACATTTTCGTATTAATTATAATACATACTATTTAAAAATACTTCAAAAGGATTTAGAAATATCGGAGGAATACTGTATATATCCTACGGATACGTATTACAAACGGAAAGTTACATCTTTACCCTACAGTTTCAAAGTTGTCATTTTCAGTCGCTTTGATTATCATGTTAGGCGTATTGGTTAATGATGATTGTCGCTTTGATTATCATGTTAGGCGTATTGGTTAATGATGATTGTCGCTTTGATTATCATGTTAGGCGTATTGGTTAATGATGATTGTCGCTTTGATTATCATGTTAGGCGTATTGGTTAATGATGATTGTCGCTTTGATTATCATGTTAGGCGTATTGGTTAATGATGATTGTCGCTTTGATTATCATGTTAGGCGTATTGGTTAATGATGATTGTCGCTTTGATTATCATGTTAGGCGTATTGGTTAATGATGATTGTCGCTTTGATTATCATGTTAGGCGTATTGGTTAATGATGATTGTCGCTTTGATTATCATGTTAGGCGTATTGGTTAATGATGATTGTCGCTTTGATTATCATGTTAGGCGTATTGGTTAATGATGATTGTCGCTTTGATTATCATGTTAGGCGTATTGGTTAATGATGATTGTCGCTTTGATTATCATGTTAGGCGTATTGGTTAATGATGATTGTCGCTTTGATTATCATGTTAGGCGTATTGGTTAATGATGATTGTCGCTTTGATTATCATGTTAGGCGTATTGGTTAATGATGATTGTCGCTTTGATTATCATGTTAGGCGTATTGGTTAATGATGATTGTCGCTTTGATTATCATGTTAGGCGTATTGGTTAATGATGATTGTCGCTTTGATTATCATGTTAGGCGTATTGGTTAATGATGATTGTCGCTTTGATTATCATGTTAGGCGTATTGGTTAATGATGATTGTCGCTTTGATTATCATGTTAGGCGTATTGGTTAATGATGATTGTCGCTTTGATTATCATGTTAGGCGTATTGGTTAATGATGATTGTCGCTTTGATTATCATGTTAGGCGTATTGGTTAATGATGATTGTCGCTTTGATTATCATGTTAGGCGTATTGGTTAATGATGATTGTCGCTTTGATTATCATGTTAGGCGTATTGGTTAATGATGATTGTCGCTTTGATTATCATGTTAGGCGTATTGGTTAATGATGATTGTCGCTTTGATTATCATGTTAGGCGTATTGGTTAATGATGATTGTCGCTTTGATTATCATGTTAGGCGTATTGGTTAATGATGATTGTCGCTTTGATTATCATGTTAGGCGTATTGGTTAATGATGATTGTCGCTTTGATTATCATGTTAGGCGTATTGGTTAATGATGATTGTCGCTTTGATTATCATGTTAGGCGTATTGGTTAATGATGATTGTCGCTTTGATTATCATGTTAGGCGTATTGGTTAATGATGATTGTCGCTTTGATTATCATGTTAGGCGTATTGGTTAATGATGATTGTCGCTTTGATTATCATGTTAGGCGTATTGGTTAATGATGATTGTCGCTTTGATTATCATGTTAGGCGTATTGGTTAATGATGATTGTCGCTTTGATTATCATGTTAGGCGTATTGGTTAATGATGATTGTCGCTTTGATTATCATGTTAGGCGTATTGGTTAATGATGATTGTCGCTTTGATTATCATGTTAGGCGTATTGGTTAATGATGATTGTCGCTTTGATTATCATGTTAGGCGTATTGGTTAATGATGATTGTCGCTTTGATTATCATGTTAGGCGTATTGGTTAATGATGATTGTCGCTTTGATTATCATGTTAGGCGTATTGGTTAATGATGATTGTCGCTTTGATTATCATGTTAGGCGTATTGGTTAATGATGATTGTCGCTTTGATTATCATGTTAGGCGTATTGGTTAATGATGATTGTCGCTTTGATTATCATGTTAGGCGTATTGGTTAATGATGATTGTCGCTTTGATTATCATGTTAGGCGTATTGGTTAATGATGATTGTCGCTTTGATTATCATGTTAGGCGTATTGGTTAATGATGATTGTCGCTTTGATTATCATGTTAGGCGTATTGGTTAATGATGATTGTCGCTTTGATTATCATGTTAGGCGTATTGGTTAATGATGATTGTCGCTTTGATTATCATGTTAGGCGTATTGGTTAATGATGATTGTCGCTTTGATTATCATGTTAGGCGTATTGGTTAATGATGATTGTCGCTTTGATTATCATGTTAGGCGTATTGGTTAATGATGATTGTCGCTTTGATTATCATGTTAGGCGTATTGGTTAATGATGATTGTCGCTTTGATTATCATGTTAGGCGTATTGGTTAATGATGATTGTCGCTTTGATTATCATGTATCATGTTAGGCGTATTGGTTAATGATGATTGTCGCTTTGATTATCATGTTAGGCGTATTGGTTAACGTTTAATGGTGTATTGTATAATGATATTGATATTGAAACGTTGATTGTATTGAACTGTGCTAATATGATACGTATTACAAACGGAAAGTTACATCTTTACCCTACAGTTTCAAAGTTGTCATTTTCAGTCCTTATAAGTTTGACATTTGACAAATTAAACCCCTCAAGTTTCAAGAATGACAATTTAGTCCTTTTAAATTTTTGCAACATAAATGAGTTTTCATTTAAAAATACTTCAAAAGGATTTAGAAATATCGGAGGAATACTGTATATATCCTACGGATACGTATTACAAACGGAAAGTTACATCTTTACCCTACAGTTTCAAAGTTGTCATTTTCAGTCCTTATAAGTTTGACATTTGACAAATTAAACCCCTCAAGTTTCAAGAATGACAATTTAGCCCTCAAGTTTCAAGAATGACAATTTAGTCCTTTTAAATTTTTGCAACATAAATGAGTTTTCATTTAAAAATACTTCAAAAGGATTTAGAAATATCGGAGGAATACTGTATATATCCTACGGATACGTATTACAAACGGAAAGTTACATCTTTACCCTACAGTTTCAAAGTTGTCATTTTCAGTCCTTATAAGTTTGACATTTGACAAATTAAACCCCTCAAGTTTCAAGAATGACAATTTAGCCCTCAAGTTTCAAGAATGACAATTTAGTCCCTCAAGTTTCAAGAATGACAATTTAGCCCTCAAGTTTCAAGAATGACAATTTAGTCCCTCAAGTTTCAAGAATGACAATTTAGTCCTTTTAAATTTTTGCAACATAAATGAGTTTTCATTTAAAAATACTTCAAAAGGATTTAGAAATATCGGAGGAATACTGTATATATCCTACGGATACGTATTACAAACGGAAAGTTACATCTTTACCCTACAGTTTCAAAGTTGTCATTTTCAGTCCTTATAAGTTTGACATTTGACAAATTAAACCCCTCAAGTTTCAAGAATGACAATTTAGCCCTCAAGTTTCAAGAATGACAATTTAGTCCCTCAAGTTTCAAGAATGACAATTTAGCCCTCAAGTTTCAAGAATGACAATTTAGCCCTCAAGTTTCAAGAATGACAATTTAGTCCCTCAAGTTTCAAGAATGACAATTTAGTCCTTTTAAATTTTTGCAACATAAATGAGTTTTCATTTAAAAATACTTCAAAAGGATTTAGAAATATCGGAGGAATACTGTATATATCCTACGGATACGTATTACAAACGGAAAGTTACATCTTTACCCTACAGTTTCAAAGTTGTCATTTTCAGTCCTTATAAGTTTGACATTTGACAAATTAAACCCCTCAAGTTTCAAGAATGACAATTTAGCCCCTCAAGTTTCAAGAATGACAATTTAGTCCCTCAAGTTTCAAGAATGACAATTTAGTCCTTTTAAATTTTTGCAACATAAATGAGTTTTCATTTAAAAATACTTCAAAAGGATTTAGAAATATCGGAGGAATACTGTATATATCCTACGGATACGTATTACAAACGGAAAGTTACATCTTTACCCTACAGTTTCAAAGTTGTCATTTTCAGTCCTTATAAGTTTGACATTTGACAAATTAAACCCCTCAAGTTTCAAGAATGACAATTTAGCCCTCAAGTTTCAAGAATGACAATTTAGTCCCTCAAGTTTCAAGAATGACAATTTAGTCCTCAAGTTTCAAGAATGACAATTTAGCCCTCAAGTTTCAAGAATGACAATTTAGTCCCTCAAGTTTCAAGAATGACAATTTAGTCCTTTTAAATTTTTGCAACATAAATGAGTTTTCATTTAGAAAATACTTGAAATGATACTTAAAGATAAATTCAAAGACTTATAAAAACACAGAAAGTAAATTACGTTGACAAGCGTATTAAAAAGATAACCTTATAGTTGTATGTCTATATTTGGAATTTAGCACGAATATAAATCAATTCACATTGAAATTAGGGAATACGTAACGTGGCCAGTTGACTCACTCGTCATCGTTGACTACATCAATCTCTTCTACTTTGATGTTGAACTATCAAGAATAAGGTGAGTTTCGTAAACCATCCCTACTCAATTGAGATTCGGGCTGAAAAGTGTACATGTATGTTTGATTGATTGTTTGATTTAACGTATTGACTTGTTGCTCGGTTAATTATGTTTTCGTTTATGAATACTTGTTGTTAAACGATTGTCGGTTGATTCACTTGTTATGATATGGACCGAGATGTTAATTGTTTATTTGTTGATTGTTGATATGATTACTTGTGAAGCGCTTTGATTATCCATGATAATATGTAGAAATGAAAATGAAAATGAAAATGAAAATGAAAATGAAAATGAAAATGAAAATGAAAATGAAAATGAAAATGAAAATGAAAATGAAAATGAAAATGAAAATGAAAATGAAAATGAAAATGAAAATGAAAATGAAAATGAAAATGAAAATGAAAATGAAAATGAAAATGAAAATGAAAATGAAAATGAAAATGAAAATGAAAATGAAAATGAAAATGAAAATGAAAATGAAAATGAAAATGAAAATGAAAATGAAAATGAAAATGAAAATGAAAATGAAAATGAAAATGAAAATGAAAATGAAAATGAAAATGAAAATATGAATGTGAATGGTGATGGGAACGGGGAAAATGTTTTTGTTCAACCAAGAAATAACAATGTTTACCGCCAAGGTTGTATTTTCAAAGATTTCAAGGCTTGTGGAGCTCCGGAATGGAAGGGTGAAGGTGGAGCCACCGGTTGTTTAGAGTGGCTAGAGAAGATTGAATCTGTGATCCCTAGAAGTGGTTGTACTCAGGATCAAAGAGTTTCTCACGCCACCAGTATGTTAGCAGGTGATCCTCTAGAATGGTGGAATGTAGAAGTGGATACTTTGGGGATTGGCCTCGCAAATTCCATACCTTGGGAAAATTTCAAAGAAATGATCATCTCCAAGTATTGCCCACCATATGAAATGAGAAATTTGGAAGAAGAATTCACTAAGCTCACCATGAAGGGAGCCGATCATGTGGGGTACACTCGCCGCTTCGGACAACTTTCTAGACTCATTCCTCATCTTGTGAGACCTGAGGCCCAGAAGGTAGAAAAGTATGTGGTTGGCTTACCCCACAAAGTGAGGGTACTTGTTTCTCATCCCACCATGCCATTGACAATCAATGAAGCCATTAACCGAACCGCTAGTGTCACCATGGAGCTTGTGAAGGGTGGTGAAATAGCCAAAAGTGATAACAAGAGAAAAGATACGCCCGAGTCGAGTGGCACCAAGAAAGATGATAGGCGTAATAATAAGCGCCATGGTCGTGGTGGAAAGGTATATGCGGTGGTTGAACCAAGGGTTGAGCCGCCAAAGGGTGGTTATGCTGGGACAAGTCCTTTGTGCCCTAAGTGTAACCGTCATCATCGAACTAATGTGAGATGTGATGCTTGCTTCATTTGTAACAATCAGGGTCACACCTCAAGATTTTGTCCTACCCGTCGAACTGCTCCATTAAATGTTGCTCCACTAAATGCTAGATACCCCCAAATGGCCCGGGGCAGTTGTTATGAATGTGGTAGCCAAGACCACTATCGTAACCGATGCCCAAATCTCATCGGCCAACAAGTTCAAGTGACCGTGCATCCTAATCAATTGCAAATTGCCGGTCCAAATCAAAACCGAGGAAATCAAGGTCAACAACAGCAAGCTCCTCAACAACAACTCGTTCCCCGTGGAAGAGCTTTTGCCGTGAATGCGGCCGAGGCTCGTGTTGATCCTAATGTCGTAGCAGGTACCTTTCTTCTCAATCACCAGTATGCTACCGTGTTATTTGATTCTGGAGCCGATTATAGTCTCATTTCCAATGATTTCATTCCGTTGATCGATGCTAATCTTAGCCCATTGTCTTATTGTTTTGAACTTGAAATGGTAAATGGTGGATTGTCTAGAATTAGTCAAATTGTTCGTGATTGTGTGTTAGAATTATGTGATCACCCATTTTACATAGACTTAATGCCTTTTGACATCGGTAGTTTTGACGTGATCGTGGGTATGGATTGGTTATCGGCCATGAACGCGGTGATTGATTGTGGTAGTCGAGCAGTGAGAGTTCCGTTGGAAAATGGAGAAGAATTAGTGGTTCAAGGCGAAACGACCGAACTATGGGATGGGAAAATATATAGTGCTAAGGCCACAAAGGTTGAATTGAAAACCGTGCCCGTAGTTAAAGACTTTGCGGATGTATTTCCGGATGACCTACCGGGTTTACCTCCATCTCGTGAACTTGACTTCCGTATTGAACTTATTCCTAACGCTTCTCCCGTGGCCAAAGCGCCCTATCGCTTAGCCATGACCGAATTGCAAGAGTTGGCCGCCCAACTCAAAGAACTTCAGGAGAAGGGTTTCATTCGCCCTAGTCAATCTCCTTGGGGCGCACCGGTTTTGTTCGTTAAAAAGAAAGATGGCACATTCCGAATGTGTATCGATTATAGAGAATTGAACAAACTAACGGTAAAGAATCGTTATCCTCTTCCTAGGATTGACGATTTATTCGACCAACTCCAAGGTGCTCGTTTCTTTTCCAAAATTGATTTGAGGTCGGGTTATCATCAATTGAGGGTTCATGAAGACGACATTCCAAAAACCGCCTTTCGAACGAGATATGGACATTTTGAATTTACGGTGATGCCTTTTGGGTTGACTAATGCACCAGCTGTGTTCATGGATTTGATGAACCGGGTGTGTCAGCCCTACTTGGACCAATTTGTCATTGTTTTCATCGATGACATTCTCATATATTCTAAGACAAAAGAAGATCATTTGGAACATTTGAAACTAGTCTTAGAGTTACTTCGGAAAGAAAAGCTTTATGCCAAGTTCTCCAAATGTGAATTTTGGCTTGAAGAGGTCCATTTTCTTGGTCACGTAGTGAGCAAGGAAGGAATTCATGTGGACCCAAGTAAAGTTGAAGCAGTAAAGAATTGGAGACGACCCGAAACACCGACCGAAATTCGCCAATTTCTTGGTTTGGCGGGTTACTATAGACGATTTATTGAAGGCTTTTCAAAAATCGCCCAACCTTTGACCTTGTTGACTCAACGGGAAAGAAGGTTTGATTGGGGTGAAAAGCAAGAACAAGCATTCCAATTGTTGAAGGACAAATTGTGTGATGCACCCATCTTGAGCTTGCCCGATGGAGCCGATGATTTTGTTGTATACTGTGATGCGTCCGGGCAAGGATTGGGTTGTGTCTTAATGCAACGGGATAAGGTGATAGCATATGCATCAAGACAATTGAAGGTGCATGAGAAGAATTATCCGACTCATGACTTAGAATTGGGAGCAGTGGTATTTGCTTTGAAATGTTGGAGGCATTACTTGTATGGCACCAAGAGCGTGATTTATACCGATCACAAAAGCCTTCAACATATTTTTAATCAAAGTGATTTGAACATGAAGATGGCTTGAACTGTTGTGTGATTATGATTGTGTTATCCGGTATCACCCGGGTAAAGCAAATGTGGTAGCCGATGCCTTAAGTCGAAAAGAACGTATAAAACCAAGACGAGTTAAAGCCATGAGCTTTACCGTGTTAAGAAGTGTTCGTGACTCCATTATTGAAGCACAAGAATTGGCAACTAGACCGGAAAACTTCATCAATGAAACCTTATACGGTCTAGAAGAACATTTTGATAGGAAAAATGACAATGGCTTGTATTTCGTTGATAGATTGTGGATTCCCCTTCTTGGAGGATGGCGGTTGAAATTGATGGATGAAGCGCATAAGTCGGCCTACTCGGTTCATCCGGGTTCCGACAAAATGTATTTTGGATTAAGAGACTTGTATTGGTGGCCGGGAATGAAGAAAGACATTGCTAGATATGTTAGTGAATGTCTCACTTGCTTACAAGTGAAAGCCGATCACAAGAAACCACCGGGTTTACTAGTTCAACCGGCGACGCCGGTGTGGAAATGGGAAGAAATTGCTATGGACTTCATCACGAAGTTACCTAGAACGAGTAGTGGTCGGGACACTATTTGGGTGATAATTGACCGGTTGACTAAGTCGGCTCACTTCTTAGCCATCCGGGAAGACGATAAATTTGACACCATGGCACGTTTGTACATCAAAGAGGTGATATCCAAGCATGGAGTGCCGATTTCCGTGATATCCGATCGGGATGCCCGATTTACTTCAAAATTTTGGAAGGCGTTCCAGAAATCTATGGGTACTCGTCTCGGTTTGAGTACGGCGTTCCACCCACAAACTGATGGTCAAAGTGAAAGAACGATTCAAACATTGGAAGATATGTTAAGAGCTTGTGCTATTGATTTTGGTGGTAATTGGGATGTGCATCTTCCTTTGGTTGAATTCTCCTACAACAATAGCTATCATGCTAGCATTGGAATGGCCCCATTTAGGGCATTATATGGGAGAGATTGTAGGTCACCGCTAGCTTGGGCGGAAGTTGGTGAAAGCCAACTCGTTGGGCCTGAAATTGTTATTGAAACGACGAAAGTGATCTCACAAATCAAAGAAAAGTTAAGAGTGGCCCAAGAACGACAATTGAAATATGCTAATGTTAGACGACGACCCCTCGAATTTGAAGTTGGTGATTATGTTTTATTGAAAGTGTCCCCATGGAAAGGTGTGGTTCGGTTTGTGAAACGTGGCAAGTTGGGCCCGAGATACATTGGTCCATTTAAGATCCTTGAACGAATTGGCCCGGTAGCCTATCGATTGGAACTCCCTCAAAACTTGAGTGGAGTTCATGATGTTTTTCATGTTTGTAACCTTAGGAAGTGTTTGGCCGATCCAACACTTCACGTGCCTCTTGAAGAAATCCGGGTTGATAAAACGTTGAAATTTGTGGAAGAACCAATTGAAATCCTAGACCGGCAAACTAGGAGACTTAAGAACACTCGGTATACACTCGTTAAAGTGAGATGGCAAGCTAGACGTGGACCCGAGTTTACTTGGGAACGTGAAGATTCCATGAAAGCTAAGTATCCTCATTTGTTTAACGAGTCTAGCTAGATTCGAATTTCGGGACGAAATTCCTTTAACGGGGGAATAATGTAACATTTGCCATTTTAGTCCGTTACTTGTTATATATGATAATGGCAAACTTTATGAATATAAGAAAACTTTGGGTATTTTTGGTGCATATATATATGTGTGTGTCGGACTAGTGAGATATTGTAACATCTGCTATCTGAATGATCTGTTTCGTTGTACTTTTAAAGAAACGAACCCGAAACACTCGTAACCTTACATCTAACCTAAGTTAAGTACTAACTAACTAAGATTAGTTAACTAAAGTTAGTTAACTAAGGTTAGTTAACTAGCCCATGGTATTGCAAAACCATCAAACTAGCCCATGGTATTCCTTAACTTAACCATAGTTATCAACAAACTAAACTAGTAACCATGGTAAATATATACCTATAAATACTACACCATTTCATGCCTTAAAACTTGCCAATTCACATAATCAAACTTCTTCTTCTTTAATCTCTATCATTCCAAGATCAATACTTGTTAAAGTTCAAGCATATCTTACACAACCTTTCATCATCCCAAGCTTTCGATTCAACCAAAGTTGTTTTGAATTCGTTGGTTTCAAAATTGTAAACACGACGTTGTTATTGGGAATTCTTTCAAGAACTTATCAAAGCCTAGTTATAATGGCCACATGGAGTTAGGATTATTCCATATTCATCAAGTTTACAAGTCCAAGTTATAGTCGATTCTCTCAAGATCTTCTTTGAAGCTCATTCCTATATCGTTACTTTGATCTTAGAATTTATAATTCTCCAAACTTGTGAGTGTTTTTATAAAACCTTACTATACTTTGCTTTATGATTATATGACTATATGTTATGTATTGAAATGCTTGTCAACTTACTTTTATACTCAATTGATACATACCTACATTTAAATACAGTAAATATCCTATTAATACTATTCATCATCTGTGAATTATTTCGTATTGTCGATTTTCTGGTTTTTGGATAGAAAATATCCTTGATAAACTTTAAACGAAAGCACTTCATGATCGCAGGCCTTTTGTTATATAGATGGGGGAGATAATGGGTTGTAGCCGGACTAGGTTTGGATTAAACGATTTAAAGTTCCTGCCCCCGTTGTTACCGCCCTACTAGATCCCTCCGTATAATTATCCGGGCATGAAGTGTATTGGTTAATGATGATTGTCGCTTTGATTATCATGTTAATGATAAATCATGTTAGGCGTATTGGTTAATGATGATTGTCGCTTTGATTATCATGTTAATGATAAATCATGTTAGGCGTATTGGTTAATGATGATTGTCGCTTTGATTATCATGTTAATGATAAATCATGTTAGGCGTATTGGTTAATGATGATTGTCGCTTTGATTATCATGTTAATGATAAATCATGTTAGGCGTATTGGTTAATGATGATTGTCGCTTTGATTATCATGTTAATGATAAATCATGTTAGGCGTATTGGTTAATGATGATTGTCGCTTTGATTATCATGTTAATGATAAATCATGTTAGGCGTATTGGTTAATGATGATTGTCGCTTTGATTATCATGTTAATGATAAATCATGTTAGGCGTATTGGTTAATGATGATTGTCGCTTTGATTATCATGTTAATGATAAATCATGTTAGGCGTATTGGTTAATGATGATTGTCGCTTTGATTATCATGTTAATGATAAATCATGTTAGGCGTATTGGTTAATGATGATTGTCGCTTTGATTATCATGTTAATGATAAATCATGTTAGGCGTATTGGTTAATGATGATTGTCGCTTTGATTATCATGTTAATGATAAATCATGTTAGGCGTATTGGTTAATGATGATTGTCGCTTTGATTATCATGTTAATGATAAATCATGTTAGGCGTATTGGTTAATGATGATTGTCGCTTTGATTATCATGTTAATGATAAATCATGTTAGGCGTATTGGTTAATGATGATTGTCGCTTTGATTATCATGTTAATGATAAATCATGTTAGGCGTATTGGTTAATGATGATTGTCGCTTTGATTATCATGTTAATGATAAATCATGTTAGGCGTATTGGTTAATGATGATTGTCGCTTTGATTATCATGTTAATGATAAATCATGTTAGGCGTATTGGTTAATGATGATTGTCGCTTTGATTATCATGTTAATGATAAATCATGTTAGGCGTATTGGTTAATGATGATTGTCGCTTTGATTATCATGTTAATGATAAATCATGTTAGGCGTATTGGTTAATGATGATTGTCGCTTTGATTATCATGTTAATGATAAATCATGTTAGGCGTATTGGTTAATGATGATTGTCGCTTTGATTATCATGTTAATGATAAATCATGTTAGGCGTATTGGTTAATGATGATTGTCGCTTTGATTATCATGTTAATGATAAATCATGTTAGGCGTATTGGTTAATGATGATTGTCGCTTTGATTATCATGTTAATGATAAATCATGTTAGGCGTATTGGTTAATGATGATTGTCGCTTTGATTATCATGTTAATGATAAATCATGTTAGGCGTATTGGTTAATGATGATTGTCGCTTTGATTATCATGTTAATGATAAATCATGTTAGGCGTATTGGTTAATGATGATTGTCGCTTTGATTATCATGTTAATGATAAATCATGTTAGGCGTATTGGTTAATGATGATTGTCGCTTTGATTATCATGTTAATGATAAATCATGTTAGGCGTATTGGTTAATGATGATTGTCGCTTTGATTATCATGTATCATGTTAGGCGTATTGGTTAATGATGATTGTCGCTTTGATTATCATGTTAATGATAAATCATGTTAGGCGTATTGGTTAATGATGATTGTCGCTTTGATTATCATGTTAATGATAAATCATGTTAGGCGTATTGGTTAATGATGATTGTCGCTTTGATTATCATGTTAATGATAAATCATGTTAGGCGTATTGGTTAATGATGATTGTCGCTTTGATTATCATGTTAATGATAAATCATGTTAGGCGTATTGGTTAATGATGATTGTCGCTTTGATTATCATGTTAATGATAAATCATGTTAGGCGTATTGGTTAATGATGATTGTCGCTTTGATTATCATGTTAATGATAAATCATGTTAGGCGTATTGGTTAATGATGATTGTCGCTTTGATTATCATGTTAATGATAAATCATGTTAGGCGTATTGGTTAATGATGATTGTCGCTTTGATTATCATGTTAATGATAAATCATGTTAGGCGTATTGGTTAATGATGATTGTCGCTTTGATTATCATGTTAATGATAAATCATGTTAGGCGTATTGGTTAATGATGATTGTC
The DNA here is from genome assembly GCA_034093135.1 of Erigeron breviscapus. NCBI lineage: Eukaryota > Viridiplantae > Streptophyta > Magnoliopsida > Asterales > Asteraceae > Erigeron > Erigeron breviscapus. Next base: position 17,352,193 of record CM067167.1, read on the forward strand.
GCTTTGATTATCATGTTAATGATAAATCATGTTAGGCGTATTGGTTAACGTTTAATGGTATATTGTATAATGATATTGATATTGAAACGTTGATTGTATTGAACTGTGCTAATGTGAAACCTTTTAGGGTTTTCTTTGGACATGATTAGGTATCCTAATCCTCGCTTATTGTTAACGGTTGTTATCCCGACACGGTTATTCCTTGTTACTTGCCCCTACGAACTCACCAACTTTATGTTGACGCATTTTAGTACACTTTTCAGGAAATCAAGTTAATCAGAGACAGAATGGATGATTATATGCTTACATTGCTAGGATTGGACTTGCTTTGGACTGTCTGGATCCATGATCCTTATTTCCCTTTAATGGGTTATGCTTAGGATCAACTACTATCGTTTGAACTATTTCTTTTAAATATTGATTGAGTGTGTATCTTTGATGAATGTTGATTATTGTAACACATTTGAATAAGCTTGTAGATTGTTTCAATCTTATGAATGCATATAGTTTGACTCTACATAATTTCCATGTCGTGTTGTGCTTTTCTAAGTGATACCCCATGATTCCGCCATGTTGGGGTGTTACAAGCGACCCTGCAACGCTGCCTGATGGTAAGATCTCAAGTTCACCATTATGTTAGTTATGAGATATTAAATACATATCATTATTAACATTAAGTTATAACTACATAACTTTTACTTATATATTAGGAGCATCAAAGGTGTGTTATTTTAATTTATGCAATCACATCAACAAAAAAAAATTCATGTGATATTTGTATCAACTCATTCTAAGTGGAAATTTTGTCGAATATTCGTATCATCATTTACACCACATTAGAAATACAAATATATAAAACTTTGTATACATGAAAATATAATATACTATATAAATGATTTTATTTATTTATAAGTTATATACATTAAAGACTACGAAGTACCATTATTGTACTAAAATAAATAAATATAAAAGACTTTATAAGACACATTTATTTCTATAAAACTATGAGGACCAAAAGTGTTATTGACTAATTCTTTAGTCAATGATGATTGTCGCTTTGATTATCATGTTAATGATAAATCATGTTAGGCGTATTGGTTAACGTTTAATGGTGTATTGTATAATGATATTGATATTGAAACGTTGATTGTATTGAACTGTGCTAATGTGAAACCTTTTAGGGTTTTCTTTGGACATGATTAGGTATCCTAATCCTCGCTTATTGTTAACGGTTGTTATCCCGACACGGTTATTCCTTGTTACTTGCCCCTACGAACTCACCAACTTTATGTTGACGCATTTTAGTACACTTTTCAGGAAATCAAGTTAATCAGAGACAGAATGGATGATTATATGCTTACATTGCTAGGATTGGACTTGCTTTGGACTGTCTGGATCCATGATCCTTATTTCCCTTTAATGGGTTATGCTTAGGATCAACTACTATCGTTTGAACTATTTCTTTTAAATATTGATTGAGTGTGTATCTTTGATGAATGTTGATTATTGTTAACGGTTGTTATCCCGACACGGTTATTCCTTGTTACTTGCCCCTACGAACTCACCAACTTTATGTTGACGCATTTTAGTACACTTTTCAGGAAATCAAGTTAATCAGAGACAGAATGGATGATTATATGCTTACATTGCTAGGATTGGACTTGCTTTGGACTGTCTGGATCCATGATCCTTATTTCCCTTTAATGGGTTATGCTTAGGATCAACTACTATCGTTTGAACTATTTCTTTTAAATATTGATTGAGTGTGTATCTTTGATGAATGTTGATTATTGTAACACATTTGAATAAGCTTGTAGATTGTTTCAATCTTATGAATGCATATAGTTTGACTCTACATAATTTCCATGTCGTGTTGTGCTTTTCTAAGTGATACCCCATGATTCCGCCATGTTGGGGTGTTACAAGCGACCCTGCAACGCTGCCTGATGGTAAGATCTCAAGTTCACCATTATGTTAGTTATGAGATATTGAATACATATCATTATTAACATTAAGTTATAACTACATAACTTTTACTTATATATTAGGAGCATCAAAGGTGTGTTATTTTAATTTATGCAATCACATCAACAAAAAAAAATTCATGTGATATTTGTATATAATTATTCTAATTTTAATATAATTAAAGATTTTAATTTTAATATTTTAATTATTTTAATTTTAATAAATCTCTTAATGATCGGTTGCAATATATGGTGGATATGTACTATTATTTTAATTTAATTATTTTAATTAATTGTTCCATGTATATCTCTTTAGACTTAATGGAGGAACTATATATCTCTCTATATAACTAAGAATGATATATTTTTTCTTATGTAACATTTTTAGTTTTTTGCCACATTGGATTTTTAATGAGTTGTCATTTTTCCATTTAATTTGCTATATTTATGTTGCCATGTATGATCTTAATCATCAATTTTAATCCTAATCATCAATCATAATCCTAATCATTAATATTTATTTTTCTATTTTCTATATGTGTATAAAAACATTACATTATATTTTTTATTAATTCAAATCATAACTATCTTTTTCAAATGAGATTGTTTATTATATTATGTTTATTTTATTGAAAAGTATTTCTTATATTATATTTATTAAATATATATCATAAAAAATATTTTTATGATTTATATGTTTCATTAGTCATGCTTTAACATATTTGACATATATTATATATTCATAAACTATGATTTTATTGTTCGTATTAGTCGTAATCTAACAATTTTTATATTATCATAAATTATGAATAATTATAACATCATTTTTTTACTAATTTGCTATATTTATGTTGCCATGTATAATCTTAATCATCAATTATATTCTTAATCATCAATTCTAATCTTAATCATCAATCATAATCCTAATCATTAATATTTATTTTTCTATTTTCTATATGAGTATAAAGATGTTTATATACATTATATTATGTTTTTTTTATTAATTCAATGATAATTATCTTTTTTCAAATGAGATTGTTTATTATATTTAAAATATTTATATATTATATTTATTAGATATATATCATAAAGTTTTTTTTATGATTTATAAATATTTATGTTTCATTAGTCATGCTTTAACATATTTGACGTATATCATATATTCATAAACTATAATTTTATTGTTTGCATCAGTCGTAATTTGACTGTTTTTTATATTATCATAAATTATGAATAATAATGTAACTAGCAATTATTGTATTTTTTATTTATGTTTTCAGTCAGTTCCGCACAACGTGCGGGTTTAATCTAGTGTGCAAATATATACAAAAGGTTTGATATGTAATTCCTAATAATAATTAACAAAAGTATGATACAAATAAAAAATAACATAATATGCTAAGATAATTCAAAAAAATTGACATAAGATGGTACGTAAGATCGATATATTGATATCCTAAAAGCATATATAATTAATTGTTAGATTGTACGTATCCAACATAAAGATATTCTTAGTCCTGATACTACTAAAAAGGAAGTTATTAAGAGTCTTGGCCTATTAAAGTTTGATTTTGCGTACATAATAAAAAAGAAAAAGAAATTACAAAAAATCAAAATTTGATTTTGCGTACAAAATAAAACAAAAAGGGAAAACAATGAAATTACATAAATTCCATCGGCTTTACTAACATTATAAAAACAAAAATAATATATTATACAATCAAACTAGATTTTAGACCCGTGTCCAACACTGGACACGAGATTTACGATATTATCAATATTAGATCTTCATACATTTAATTCATAAAAGCTTATAATTTTGAAGATATACGGTTCCAAGTGTTATACTTTGCAAGTTGTAGTACAATAATCACAGGTTCGTCACTGTCATTATTAGCTAAGACATATTGATGGAATTGTTTATCGTAGTCATTACACAAGGCACATGCTATAATTATTTCTTTATTTTAGAATTTTTTGAAACCAGTTGTACTTATAATGTGATATTATTATGAAAAATAATTAAGAATTAAAATATAAACATACTTGTGATCATTGTACTTGACATTCAAGTATATGTATTTGATCATGATGCGGGCCCATAGCACGAATAAGTTTATTTTAAATCACCTGTCCTATGATAATTAGATAACAATTAGGATTGTTTTCATATTATTTGATAACAATTAGGACTCTTGATTTGAGTGACAATTGTAACTTTAAACATTAATACGCAAAACTAATATATAAAAAAGGAGAAAATTATGTACCTTTTTGATTGAGAGATATAATGAATCTTGAATGGAGTTCATATTGATTTGGATTTAGTATTCAAGTAACCTTCTGTTGTAAATCGTGCTTTGTTCTGTGATCGTCCCATGTTCTGTGATTCCTATTGTGTTTAGGATAAGGATGTTGTATATCGTCATCTGTTATTATGTTTGAGATATGTATCTAGAGTTCAAATTGTGTTTATATTAAATATTAAACTAAATATTAATATTTATAATTTATAAAAATCTAATTTAATATATTATTAAATTGGACGACATTATCAATATTGTATTGGGATACCAATGTACGACATTTATAGGTATCAATTTATAATATTTTATAATATTTACTTATAAGCTAATATTTATCTTTAGTCATGTAGTTGACATTGATATTTACATGTGTAAATCTATATTTATTTATATAATAAAAGTCAAGAAAAGTCAAAATTGAAAATTTAAGAAAATCGAGAGATATGATTACACGGATTGTTTATAACATTTTAAATAAGATAAATTATTAAATATATAAATTTAAATGTAAAAAATGTAAGTAAAAATAAATTTAAAAGAATATACTTCTAGAACATTGAACACATATATTGTATTTCATCTTTTGAATAATTTTTTGTAGACAATATTTCATATGTTGAATTTTTTTAATTAATTAAATGATTAAAAGTTTTAAAAAAATCCTCTCAAGTTGATGGCTAAAAATAAATATAAATTAAGTATTCAGGGCTAAAAAGTGTAAATATAAATTAAGTATAGGGAAAAAGTGTAAATTAATGAGACTTTTTCTACAAATTAATATAAATACTAATATAATAATATATTTGGATAATGATTATTAGGATTTTTAATTTATAGTTAATCTAAATAATGACATAAGCGAGAGTCAATTTGATGAAATTGAACGATTTGATTGGTTAATAAGTCATTAGTTCAACTGTCTTATAGTATATAGAGTTAAGTACTTTTTTCGTCCCTGTGGTTTATCGCTTTATCATTTTTCGTCCTCGCCGTTAACTTTTGGCTAAAATCATCCCCGTGGTTTGCATTTCGTCCCTGCCGTTATAACTTTGCCGTTAACCCCCTCACATGCAAGTCACGTGAGGGGCATTTTCGTCTTTTCACCCATTTAAGTGCAAAAATCGTCCCTGTGGTTTGTCGTTTTTGCATTTTTCATCCTTGTCGTTAACAAACAAAAATTAATGGTAAGAATTTAATACAAACAAAACAAAAACCTATATATACCTATATTTGTACATACAATGTTTTAAATACAGGTATATACCGGTCGGTGTTACCAATAATACTGGTATCGGGGGGTACTCCGGTACAACTATTTCCGGTATTTTCGATATTTTTCGGTATTACCGTTCCGGTATTTTCATTTTTTATTTTTTGAATTTTTTTAAAAATTATTTCTATAATATTTTAAAGTTATTTTTTTTGTAATTTGTGAACTTTAAAACTTATATTTTGTTATAAAATACTTATTTGGTATTATTTTTGAGTGGATAGTAATTATATTTTGATTATTTACGTTAAATTATAGTAAGTTTTATAACATTTTTATAAAATAAAATAAAATAAATTAAATTAGCGGTACCGGCCGGTATTAAATTAGATCTTCATATGTAGGTATATATAAGTTTTTTATTTGAGTTTGTTTTGGTTTTTGATTAAATTCTTGTTTGGTGGTTTGTTAAAGACAAGGATGAAAAATGCAAAACACGAGGATGATTTTAGTCAAAAGTTAACGGTGAGGACGAAAAGTGATAAAACGAATAACCATAGGGACAAACCATGAAGATGGGTGAAAAGACATAAATGCCCTTCACGTGAGGGGTTAACAGAACCAAGGACGAAATGCAAACCACGAGGATGATTTTAGTCAAAAGTTAACGGTGAGGACGAAAAGTGATAAAACGATAAACCATAGGGACGAAAAAAGTACTTAACTCTAGTATATATTAAGATAAGATTAAGATTAAGATTAAGATTATATTAATTACATAACAAATATTCACAGGAACGGTTCATCTAATTAACTCCAAGGAGTTTTTAATCCGAACCTGAATCGTGAAGTGTATACATGGACAAAACAATAAAAGTAGGAAATACGATATGCCGATATTCTATCCAAATGATCGATAACTGTATAAAAATATGTGTTAATAATTTCTAATTAGGCTTAAATATATATGTAGCTGAACCGTAATAATTGAATCAAGCTTTTTTCTCACATACAAACGCGAGAAAGCGTTGACATTTGCTATTTACAATAAACAAATAATTAAACGATATCAACAAAAAAGGTATAACAATTAATTGTACGTGTTTGGATACGATTAATTGTGTGTCATTGAGCCTCTATGTCATCATCCACCTCCCACAAACCAAGAGCTCGGACCAAACATGCTGAGGCAGCCACAACAATTGCAGCAAAGATGGGTGGCACCATCAAATCCATCTTGGACTTCTTGAACATTTCGGCTGGAAGACAAACGAACTCGGAGGGAACATCAAAAGGGACCCTCACCAATAAGCTTTCTGATTCCTTTTGATCTTGACTACGACATACTTGAGAAAAGGAGGAAGTTGGTGTTATGGCCCATACAAATGCCAGTTCTGGCGCGAAGGACCGTAATGGTTAGAACGGTGGTCCAAGTGGTCGCATACACCAACAACGGCCAACGCCTTGACAACCCATGCAAAAACGTATTGAAGCAAGACACAATTATCATATCATTTTTTCTAGCTAGATCGATGGCATGGAGATGGAATATGTGAATATTTACACATGTATGTATATATATGTATTTATTGGAGGAAGGTAAGCTGATGAACCAATCCAACAACTTATGAAACATATTTTAGTTGTTGAGGTGGGATAAGTAGACAACTACCCTTGGAAACTGACTGTTAATAATTTGTTAAACATTAGTTGGGAATTGGGATGTGAAAGAAAAACAGTTGACTTCGATTTTGTTAATTATACTTTACCTAACTTCAGCATAAAATATTACAGATTTATGATCTCTTATATAGTATAAGAGGTATCACAACACGCATTACAAGTTATAAACCTTCGTCTTTCTTAGTTTCTTACATTATGGTCGTTAATATTTAGCCTTCAGGAGAACAGCAGGAAAAGCTGCAATAAAGCCATACATGCGTTTGCATTATCATTGTTTCAGGACATGGAAACCCACGTAATATGGGATACAAATTGCTAGCACTAACCTAATATACAATGTCAATTGTCAAACAGTACAAATGAAAAGCAAACACTCAGATTCAAGCGGTCAAAAGAAAAAAGAAAAAGGCACAGCACCTCCTAACGCAAAATAATGAACAAAATTTTGGATAGCCATAATACAAAAGATTGATATTGATCCAAGTGAAAAACGTGCCCACAAAGCTAGAACAATTTTTAATGGGGATCAATTTTTTCACTCAGGAATCATCTGCTCGTTGTCAGCATCCCCTTCTGTCTCAATAGTGGGTTTAGATGGTTGGCTGGACCCAGGAGCCTGCCTCTTTTTTATTCCACTGACAATATCATCAATTCTAAGAAGCATACAAGCAGCCTCAATGGCCGTTTTGAAGGTTTGTGCCTTCACGTTATAAGCATCCCAAATCTACAAAAATATAAACGCAAAGCCACAAAAAGAAAAATTAGTAAAAAAACATCATCCAGAAAAAGTGAAGGGGGATTGAGATGGATGGTGGACCTTTAGTTCTTTCATATCAGCAATTTCACCTGTATTCCCGTCAATCCCTATATCCAGGCATTCTCACCATTTGCATGCTGAAACAATATAAGAAGCAAAATTGTCACGAGCAAAAAAACAAAGATACAAAATGTATCTCAATATTACCCAAACATCTTTTGCACTAGACAAGCCCACCTTAATAATAATGAATTTTAGGAGATATAATATATTTTTAGGAAAGTAAACAGCTTTTGTCTAGATATTGTTTTGGATCATCAACTTCATTATTGCCCTTACGACGTAACCAGCTTTCAAATATTTTGATGTGGGGTAATCTTCAACCTTGTCAGCAAGCTAGACCAAAGTTTGTGCTATAGCCATGTTTCAATGGAGGCTTTACATATAGAAAACTCAGGTTGTGGAAATTAAGTTTTAAACATCAATTCACGTTTGTGTCTACTTTAAGGAATGGAACTCACTTTCATGCAATTGTTAGCAAAAGTAAACCTTTTCAAATTAGAAAGAAAGTATACAAACAGGTACTTGCCTTCCCCTGAAGAGCAGTCATTGTCCGAATAACATTGACACCACAGTTCTGGGCCAATGTTCGTGGTATAGCCTCAAATGCTACACCTGCAGCTTCATATGGCCACTATTTTAACAGATAAAGAAATTAACACCAACATTAGATGATATAAGCACAATTTTTAATGTGTCAATAGAATAGAATGATCTGGGTCAAAATGCAAAAAAAAAATTATGTTACCTTTTCAATGCCTTCAATCGATGAACTCTTCTGTTTCAAAGTAGCAGAAACTGTCAGCTCAGTTGCACCACCACCAGGAACAAGTTTTGGATGCTTCAGGATGTTTCTAGCAACCGACATCGCATCCTATCAACAAAAAAAAACATTTTTTAGTGACGTGCTTGAAGTGTAGTAGAATGCAAAGCATTGGAGAAATGTACAGTTTATACGGATTGAAAAACAGGTCAAATCATGTAACTTTTAATAGAAATCGTACCTTTTCTTAAAAAACAAAATCTAATTCATGGAATCAACTGATACAAGATGTTTTGCGTATTAAAAATCTACACTCTGGGATCCTCTCTACCCGTTCAACCCAGTTGACTTGTTTGGCTCAACAACTTTTATATTACATGTTTGCCCCTTTAGCCCATTAGGCTTGTTTCCTCTTTAGCTAATTAGCATTTACCCTTCAAATGATTTAAGCAGTAAACATTTTGTGGATCTTAGCTTTTTTGGATTTTAACCACTCGCTGCCTTCAACCATTTGACCTGTTTATGTTTAGCTGTATACATTTGTTTTACCCAGTAGAGATTAAAAAAATACAAATTGACCTATTCATTAATGAGTCAACATAACCACCACTAAGCATTACACTAACATATTTACCTGCAAGTTTCGCTCAACTTCATTTAGAAGATCCTTGCTAGCACCTCGAAGAAGAACTGTGCAGGCTTTGGGGTCTTTGCAGTCGACAATGTATGCAAAGAACTCGTCACCAATCTTTTTAACCTCAAATAGCCCAGCTCCAGTCCCAACATCCGACTCTTGAAGTTCATCGGGCCTGTTAACAATAACGGCTCCACATGCCTTGGCAATCCTATTATTATCTGTTTTCCTTAATCTCCTAATAGCACTGACTCCAGCTTTGCTGAAATAATGGCATGCCAAGTCACTAAGCCCCTTCTCAGTGATTACCAAATCAGGCTTGAACTTAAGTATTTGTACACAAAGGTTTTCTATGTACTCTTCTTCCATTTTTAACAGTACGGCCCAATCCTCTTCTCTGACCAACTCTGCATTTGTTTGATTCTCCCCCTTTTTGTACTCCAGAGGGCAATCTAGTAAGATGATACGGGGGTTTACGATTTTCCTTTTCATTTTACCTGGGACGACTACATCTTTGTTGAACATAACACCTTTGAGGACCTTAGAATCCTCCAACTGACCACCAGGAATTTTTTCAACTTTAATGTATTTTTTGATATCCACTTCTTTTATTCCCTGGCCTAGATCAACACCAACTGTGGTGGTTGCTTCTAGTGCTAGATTCTATGAGATTACATAGGACATAGTTAGGAAAATACAAGAAAAAAAGAGTGAGGATCACAAGCAACCTAAAAAAACCTTACCTAAAACAGTCTATTATACAGTTATAAATAATACCGGAACTATAACATTAGAACAACAGAAAACACAAAATAAAAACGAATTCTTGTAGAGCAAGACCCTGTATATTGATATAGCAGCATTTAAATCCAAGATAGTAAATTTGTTCAAGTCTAAAAAGGAGGGAGGGGTGAAAGATAAAAATGGGGCAAGAATAAGATACTTACAGCAATTAGATCCCCAAATTGGCTGGTAAATTTCGTGCCAATACAACTCTTTACCAAACCCAGCATCATTGAACCTGCATAGAAAGCAAATAAGCCCGTTCAATCATATTTCACTTTAATGAATCATACGAACTTAGTTTCTATAGTACTGATGAAACATGTGAACATTCTAGCAAATACCTTCAAGTTGCACTAGTATATACTTTCCAAGTTCAAATGATAGGCAAAATTTCAAGCAATAGAATACCTATGAATACGAATGAGATACAAAAAGAAGCAGTATTAGAGAGCTTACGATCATTCACATCAATCGACATGGAGATCTTTTCCAACACAGCAAGAGCATCTTCAAGAGCCTTGTTGTAAGCTGCAAAAGCATAATTTCTTACATATTATCTTGTAAGTTTTGCAGCGTTTAAATTATCATTTGAACATCATTAAAGGATACCTCGGCAAATAACTGTAGGATGATACTTCTTGTCAATGAACGCTTCCGAAACATGAAGCATCTCACCAGCTAAAAATTAATTTTCACAATCAATAACAGATGAGAGAAAAAAACAACATATGATACCGAAGTCATTTCAAATGTAACTTTGTTAAACTAAGGAGAAAAAAGAGGCCATTTATTTAGTTTTTGGTCCACTACTGGTTTTTGCACACCCTACCAACAACATTATGTATCAAGAAAAATCACTTCACAAACATACCAAGAACAATGACAGATGTAGTTCCATCACCAACTTCCTCATCCTGTGTGCGACTAAGTTCAATCATGGACTGAAATTTAAGAAAAAAAAGCAAGTGTTAAAAAAAACGAAAAGATTCAGATTGCCTAAAACATAAAAATTAACAAAGAAAACGTAAGCGAAAATTAGATAAACTTAAACATCCCAATTAATCTAGCAACCAATCTGTTTTGACCAGACGAGATATCCCGTTTTGAGATTAAAGATTACTTATCAATGATGATTTAATCACGCGTATTGTAAATAAAAACCATCAGCAGCAATACCTTTGCAGCTGGGTGAGCAATATCCAATTCTCGCAAAATGGCATTCCCATCGTTAGTGACCACAATTCCTACAAAAATAGATATATGGTAGCCACCAAAAGTTATATTCATACATTGACACACAATGGCTAACATTTACACACACATCCATGTCATATACACAAATCTAGTACACAAACAACCACACACACAAATATATACAAACAGTTCTGAGTCATATTATCAAAAAGTAAGCACCTCCTGAAGCATCAAGAAGCATCTTTAGCATGGACCTTGGACCCAAGGTTGTGCGGATAATATCAGCCACGGCCTGTGGACAAAGATAAAACAAATGAATTCATGGTTACATGAGAGACTTGAGCGTTAAAATTGAAATAGTAGCTACGAAGAAAACTCATTTAGTAGTGATCAAGTTGTGCCATATAACGTATATTTTACTATTAACTTGTATAGAAGACAATTATTCGATTTCAATATATTTGGTTAAGGCTTATTAAGTGTCTCAACTACCAAAATATGTTCTTTTTACCCCTGCACCCTTTTAAATAGATAAAAATAAACATGAAACATCGTAGATTGGCCAGTGAGCCCATTCAAAATCCAGTTGCACATGAAACAAGTAAATGCTCTATTGTGGTTTATGACATGTAGTGGTTCACTGCTAGTGGAAAGCACGTGGCTTTGTCTATGAAGAGGTCAGTAACACTGCACTTTTATAAGCAACATAGCAAAGAAAACAACTAATGCATGAATTGGCTAATAAGACACCATGGGAAAATGTAAACATCAGAAAAATTGGAGTTTCCTTTACATGGACGAACAAAAAACTTAACATTTGGAAAAAAAATTCTTAATAATATCCGCAACAACACAAGAATCTTCACGCTTAAACTTTCTATTTTACAGAAGCGAATTTATACGCACCTTAGAGGCTTGGATGTTTGCATGATGGACCTTAGTTCCAGATTCACGATTGACTGAATCCTCTGCACATTTCAACAAGTATACACATGAGTCATCCTTAAAAAGCAACATAACACATACTTGCCTAGGAAAGCTAGTATGACAATACCAGTGTCATAACGTGATTCTCACTCACAAAGACACATGAGGCTTCGGATTCGTTTTCCACATGACAATGTGACATTTCAATATTTCCATTCTATGCAGGTATTTTTTTTTAAGTGATGCTCTACACGTTTCCACCACAAATTCTTTTACTTTAATTGCTAAAGATACAAATTCACCTTTTCTGAAATTGAGCCATAAATTTTTAGCCAATAACACTGAATGATTTTAAACCTATTGTATCGTTGATAGCCGGCGATAAGACATGTTTTTAGGAACGGAAGCCACGGATACACATACGATTCAAATATCAGAGAGAATGTTTGCAAATTTACTCTCATAAGCCTATCATCTCACAGACTAAACTTAAATACTAACAACATACAGTTATACAACGAAACCCTAACAAAGAATTAAACTATTAAAGTAGTTAAACCGAAACACCAAACCTAATAATTTAAATGTGAAAGCACTGTAAACCTAGATCGATGTAAACTAACATAAACACAATCACTATAAGTAATAAATCATCAGATCAAATCTTTTAATCTTCGATATATATATATATATATATACTATATATATATATAATATATATATATATATATATACAATAGATACATATATGTGTGTGTGTGATTGAGTGTGAGAAAGAGAGACATACTGAGAACGAAAACCGGAGATTGCATGGCCGTAGAAGAAAAGAGTGAAAATGGAGGCGTATGACGAGATCAGTGTGTTGAATGAAGATGGCTGAGTGAGTTAGGGTTTCTCTGTGTTTTTTGGAGATTGAAAATTAGAAAGTGCCAGAAGAAGCGGTAGCTAGCAGCGCTTAAAACTGGTGTGATTCTTCAACTTATTTGTGTGTGTAACTCGAATTCACACACCTGGGCTGTAACTTTGGGCTTTCCAATGGGCACGAACTAAGCCCACTCAATTATTTTACTTCGGCTTTAGGTTAATTTTTTACTCTACTACAGTACTACTACTAAAATTTCTTTATTTAAAAGACAAAACACCAAAGGTTAGTATAAATAATAGGGATTAGTATTTCAATTTGTAAACAATTTTACATGAATTGTCATAGTGTGTATGGAACTTCAATCATGTGCATTATATGTAATGAATTTTTAAATTTCGTGCACTGTCCAATCAGAAATTTACAAGTGGCTGCTTATATGGTTGCCACATATATCCGGATACATACAATGTACATGATTTGAAAGCTCATTACATACAATGCACAACATAAAAGTTTCATACACACTATCACAATTCGTGTAAAGTTGTTTGCATTTTGAAATATTAATCCCTAAATAATATTTATAAGTAGACTTTAAATAAGATATAAGAATTGTCTATGCATTTTTAGTGAATTTTTAACACTTATTGGTATTTCTTTTAGCATTTGTGATAGTAGCATAAGAAAATACATGTATCATAAATGGATATACATTAATTACCTAAGGTTTGCACCAATATATAGAAGATGAAATATCCAAATCGAATACAATCCAACTATTTCAACTCAAAATCGATCTATGTCGGGCAATGCTTGATCCGCAATCACATTGGTCATAGTAACCTCTTTCCCTCGTAACTTTGTATACAAATGGTTTTGATTATGATTTGTTGTAATGAGATACACCATCAAAACACAACTAAATAACCATTAGAAATCCAGCTCATGATGAATGATATGGAAATAAACATACTCTGAGAGATTGATTTCCAACAATTAGAGACAGCCCAACGACCAAAGCTATATTATCATGGACACATCACAATAAATATAAGATTAAACTCATATAATAAAACACTAAGAGTGTGTTTGATTTAATTGAATAAATACAATGAAATAAGCGTTCCAACTTTACACCATATACCAAGTTGATTGCAAGCAGCCTTTACAGGCAGTAACAAATCAAACGATCCATACTTTCATCCTATGTCTCACATAGCCCACATAAAGTCGACCGAAACTATAATTTCGAATCTTAAGCGCCTTGTAAATAGGAACCCAATCAAGAGAAGCATGTGAAACAAAAATGTTAGGACAAATAAAGATTTTATATCTAAAATGCATTAATCTTAATCTTAACTAGCTTATAAAACATTTGACTCTCCAATTTCTCAAAAAAGAACTTGATCTACTCAAACTACTCATCTCATTTATTCACTAATTTAAATATTTTCACCTTATATACCTATAATACCCTAAATAGAATTATTTACAGCATACATACCTTAACCCTTAAAATAACTACGATATTTTCTTTTATATTAATTACCACACCACTACCGTCGTCGCCGCCACCCCCGTCTCCGCCACCACCACCACCCGCCGCCGCATCACCACCGCACCGTCACATCGCGCGGGCATATGACTGGTACCTTATACAAGAAGAACCTCTCACCCAAAATCTCAAAAGATGAATTGATATACCTAAATGCCTCTCTCCTTTATTCATTAATTAATCCTTAAAATAGCTACACTACCTCCATTTACATCAATTACTTATACATTCACCACAATTGACGCCCTCACTACCCGTTACTGCCACCGTTTTCGTCATTACCGCCACCACTTGTCGCCGTCACCGTCACCGTCATCGCTGTCGTCATATTTTGCGTGCATATAACTGGTAGAAAAGATATACAATACAATGAAGAACTCCACAATCCACATAACACAAGGGATGTAATTGCAAAATATTTCCAAAAATACACTGCACCTTATCCATTCTGTATTTATATATATACGCACAGCACAAATATCTCTTTCTCTTGCTTTCCAAATATAGATACACATTATATCTCAAAATCACCCCTCCCCCAGAATCATTCATTCATAATAATATCCATTTCAATTCATTCTCTCAATTCAGCGGTCAATCGAATCGATCACACTATTTAGGGTTTGTTTGGTGATCAATTATTATTAATCTCTTTCTTTCTTTCTAAAATAATAACCAGGGTTTGAAGAGCATCGGACAATGCAATCGGTGCCTTCAATCGAATTATTATTTACACAACCACCTTCTTATATTATCAACAACAATTATTATAATTTTAATAATAATGGTTTTAATAATCGTTTAAAACATCTTAATCTTCATTATTGTATTATTTATAATAGTGATCGTCGTGGTGATAATCTTAGCTAACAAATAATCACCTTCAACCTTACATCATTATCGATTTTATATCAATTTTTATCGGTTTCTTCTTCATTTTTAAAGCTCTCCTGCTTTCATTGTCTGGAATTCGGGTTTATTCGTTCTCCATTCGTTAAGTTTGTGTTTGGATATATCTCGAAATAGAAGGTAACATTTTAACTATCCTCCATTTTGTGAATTTATAAATGCATTGTTTATAGGTTTGTATGCATAATAATTTCTGTATCTAGTCGAGTCAATAGGTGTAATGATTTATGTATTATGGAGCTTGTTGTAACGATATAGGCTTTAGGGGTTACTGGTCTCCTCCGAATAGGTATATAGTTATTTGTCAATTTTAGAAAGCCATAATTAACATGTATATAGTAGCATGGCATGGACTATTGGTTTTAGCACCAAAATAGCATTTTACGTATGCGTATATAAGTATGTAACAGACAACTCTAAGTGAAATTGAGGCGAACCACTACCCCTTCACCACCGTGGTGAAATATGCCCCGGTTGTTAAAAAGAACCATGCCCAAATTGGTCATTAGCTGCTTTGTTTTTACGTATTGATGCAACAATCATGACCCTGACATCAGACCCAATTTTGTCTATATCTTAATAGTGCAATTATAGATGATACTTTATGATCCAATTATGTAGTTTGAAGAGCTTAATTGGTGATTAATGTAAAGATCAAACCTTTTTTTTTTTTAGATATCTCCATTTTGTACATGTGTAGCATAATATGCCAGATTGGTAATCAACTAGATTTTGTTGTTTCTCTTACGTGCATGTGGAGTGATGGTTATCATGATTATGAAAGAATTCAATGAAGGTGTATGGTAGCAGGTTATTTTAACTTTCTCTAACTTCTATATTCCGTTTGTTTTGGACATACACTAGTTGAGTGTGTAAACGATTCTATTCTAGAATTGGGTATACTTTGAATTTGCAGAGAAGGAAGAATTATTATATAAGAAATCAGCTCCCTCATTCCCGCTTTGTTGTTTATTGTTATTTCAGCTATGTAAGTCTGTACATTTGTTCTTATTATTTTATATTTCAATTTCCCGCCTTACAAAAAGTCTGAAATCTGTGATGTTATTTTCATTTTGTCATTTTAATTAAGATAAATGTTCTATCACTGTAAATGGGACATAGATTATTTGGTATTTATGAAAGAAGCGCAGTAGTATCTTTCATTAATGATGCTTCTTCTACTTTACTAGTGATTTCCTTACAATCATCTAACTTCACATTTGATGATATCATTTATTAAGATTCAACTTTTGCTGTGTCTACGTAATTTAAAATGCATTTCTATTAAAGGATTCATGAGGCAACTGGATTACTCAACTAATGTGCTAGCCAGTGTAGCACATTGAGTTTTCATTGCCAATATTGGTGCATGTGTGAGCCATATGTGCTTGGATGTGTTGTTTATACAGTTTGTGCACTAACATGTTCATATATAAGTCTGATTACGCATCTGAGTATCCATATATATGTATTGATACTGACGATGCCTTCAAGAACCCTGGAGGCAGGATCGTGCGAACCAGTGGACCGGGATGGTCGGTGCAAGTCCTCGGGTTCAGCCGGTCAAGCAAAGCCTTTGGGTTCGGCAGGTCAAGCAAGCGTAAAGATTTGTATATACCGGAGGCGTGTGGATTTTTTTTTTGGGACCAGATATATGTATGTATCTGTTATGCAATTCTGAAAAGATATAAATAGGCAAACCTTAAAAAAGCCCAAGAGAGTCTCGTCCCAACCGGACACCTAGGCTAAGACTATGTGTCATTCAACTTCTTACTTGGGTGTAGGGTGTACTTTTTTGGATTCACAATTATTACATTTCTTTTGCAGTTTAATTTTGATGCAAATGGACATTTGCTCTCACATTGGTTTGCCAGTAAATGATGTTAGTAACCTTCATGGGTTCTATATGGATGTTGACACCCTTGAATCCAGTTATAGGCTCATGGGTGATTTTTCGGTGGATGAACTTGCATATGAAGCAACCAAGTTTCTAAATATTCAAGATGATGTAGAAGTGGGTTCGGCTTCCATACCAACCCATGAGCATGTAATATCTCAGATAAAAGATGAGTGCGAAGAGGCTCATCTCAGTAGCATAATCACCGAAGCCCATGAGAATCTTTTTAATAAATGTGCTACATTCTCTTGTTCAAGCAAGATGTTGTCCTCTTCTGCAGCATCTGTAGGAGGGGAACTTAAGGGAGGAATGAATGATGCTGGTGATGTTATAACCCGTGAAGTCTCAACACATGATGATAATGCTAAATCTATTAATCCTCACTGCTCGAGTACGCCATCTCTACCTGTAAGTATTAACTTTTTGTCCTTGGTTTTTTAGTGCATTGTGCCTTGAGGTTACAAACTGGGCAGGCCTAGTACTGCTCAAATTGGGTTGGCGGGTTTGATTGGCTTGAGACACTGTTTTGTCTGATATTTCAGTTAAGTTTTATAAATAATTTGTGTGTTGAACATAAATACTAAAGAGTATATTGTTACAAACTAGTTTGGTTTTTTTAATAGTGATGATATAAGGCGTATGCATTGCCATACTCTTTGGATGACCTTAGACAAACATAACCCAAATCGACCCATTCATAAATCATAACTCATAAGTGAATGGATCTAAATTGCTATCTATTTGTGTCATACTTGTATGTATACTTAGTTATTACTAATGTTATAAATATCGGACTTTTTGACTAACATTCGCTGCTGATCCTATATAAACTTGAACACTGTAATTCTTACACTAGTTGGGGTTTATTTTCGCCTTTTTGGTTTCCACATTTCATATGGATATTCTGCATTTTAATTTTGGGATTTCCACCAGCAGTTCAATGCCGCCTTTTTTACTATGTGAAAGAAAGTGCAAATATTACATATGCCGACTGTTGAACTCTAACAAGCGAGCATTTATAAATTGTAACAGAATCCTATGAAGCCTGTATCTGCCATGAAAGGTAGCCGTGAGAAACGTGGAGTGGCTCCACCCAATAAGCTGACCGTGAAGTGGGCCCCAGACGTCTATGATCCAATTCCCGCCCCATCCTTACACACGTTAATTAGCAGGCCTCATAAGCAGGGTAAGAAGAAGTACATGAGTAAGCAGAAAAATGGGAGTCAATCATCACGAGGAAGTAAAGGTAAAGACAAAAAACAAGTTCGTAAAAATACGGGATTCAAGTTATTTGAACACAAACAGGAAGTATTCCATGTTTCGGAGATCCAGACAAGTGCCATCGACTTCCATCTAGGGATGCCAGATCATTTTTGTGGGGTACTTTTGTCGATCGATATGGTTCGAGCTTCCACTTGTCATCAACTGCAGAGGCCACCTAGCTTTCTGCACGTGTATTCTTTTCATACAATCTTTATATAAACAAGAAAATTATAAAAGTTGATTGATAAGGGTTGAAAGTGGAAGGAAAAATACATTTCATCTGGCATTGATTTCTCTTGGTTCTTGTAGATACATCTAGGTGGAATTTGTATTTACTTAGTTATCCAATGAAACCACCTATATTCGTTGTGCTATGCTTTCTGTTTTGCCAACATAACCAACTGTTTTATGCAAAATCTGGTAACATCTGGTACATTTTGTTCGTTTTGATCTGGTTCTGCTTTGTTTGATATTGCCTGAAGGATAATTACAGGTTTGAATTCAACAATTTCCAGTTGCCATTCCAGTTGAACCAAATGAAAGAAAGAGTGACTTGGAATTCAAATTTCACTTGGTCCAATGAAGATATTTTGATGAAATTATTATATAGATCTTTGTATGACTTTTATCAAATGTGTTTTATTCTTAAACTCTTACCATAGCAGTAATTAATACTGGTCAAATATCATGCTAGATATACTCTAAAAACGTTTGAACATTTTATCAAGAAACTCCAATGCATAAATCAAGGGGGAGAGTTCATATTCATGAAACTTCATTTCAAGAAGATGAGATTCGTTCAAGAATTACAACTGAAGAATCAAAAGTTGAATTTCACTCAAGAATCGAAGATTGAAGAATCAAAACCAAGATTCATCTCTTCTGCATTTCAAAAGACAACTCTGATTCATGATTCATCAATTCTCAAAGATTCAAGCCAAACATGCTTTCATCGTTCTCTGTTCAAAAAGAACATTGAGAATCTTCATATGATTTAACTTCAAGAAGTCCAAGATCAAGACTGAATCAAGTTCTCCAAAGACAAAAGAGAAAGCTTTGAAGACTTGTTTCAACATCCCAATTGTCTTCACCACCGGGCTCATCAATTTCATTCCTTCAAGACAAGATAACACGTACTTCATTTATTACAATAAATCACTAAGGGGGAGAATGTTAGAAATCCAAAAATAGTGATAAATTGTAATTAAGATTAGAGGACATTCTTGTTGTTAAGTCATAGATAAATGATTACTAAGGTTGAGGGGCTAATTGTGAAAATTAGCATAGTTGTATTGTTAGACTATAAATAGCCCTCATACCTTAGAAATCATAACAAGAACAGAACAAACAATTCATTACACACACATTAATTCCAAGCTTTCAGTTATTCGATCTTTCTCTCTCAAAACACACACACACACACCAAGAACACACACTTGCAAACCGCCATTGTTGAATCGAATTCAGAGCTTAAATCGTGTTATAACAAGTGATCGCAAAAAGAACAGTTGTTCATAATTTCTGTTAACAAAACATGGATTCAGATGCTTCGATGGTAATCCAGATTCTACAAACAATTGGTGGTAACATTTTATATTGCATCAATAAAATTAGAGTAGCTAACCAAAGTGCCACACCAATGTAATCAAATATTTATAGACGAAGAGAGTAAAGTTTTCGGAAAAAACTGTTACTTTAGACATCTTTCAGGCAGATGCAAAATATAATTGATAACACTAGTCTGAATTAGAGTCGCTAACCAAAGTACCACACCAATGTAATAAAATATTTACAGACGAAAAGTGTGAAGTTTTTGATCTAAAAACGTTTGTGTTATCGCAAAAAGAACAGTTGTTCATAATTTCTGTTAACAAAACATGGATTCAGATGCTTCGATGGTAATCCAGATTCTACAAACAATTGGTGGTAACATTTTATATTGCATCAATAAAATTAGAGTAGCTAACCAAAGTGCCACACCAATGTAATCAAATATTTATAGACGAAAAGTGTGAAGTTTTTGATAAAAACTGTTATTTTAGAATCTCAGTAGTCAGATAGGAAGTTGAAGCCAGAGCCTTTTACCAAACAACAGTAAGTAATGATACATTGACGTGCATTTCATTCACACGCTCCATGCATTGTTCTGATATTTGAGTATAAAGAAACCTTTAAGCAGTGCAATTTTGACTAGAGTCACTCATAAGCAAAAATCAAATAGATAACAAACAAAGCTTCCATTTATAACAATGATAAAGGGACAACTCCATTGAGCATTTTGAGTACTGTAAAATGTGTTTATGGACAGAATAAAATATCATCTGCTCAGGATACATCAAAATCTTGATCTTGCGCTACGAACCTACGCTGGAGGAATGTTATTCGAACACCAGATCTGCGATGGAAGATGGTCTCCACAAAGATCAGCATACGATAATAGAAGGGAATCCTCACTGTCCCTTTTAATACAACCTGACTGCCTAGACTCTGCCAATCGTACAAAAAGTTAGAATGCAAGTTATAGCTGTGATATCAACTGCAACTACTAAATGTAAACATATTCATTATAGTATAGTGTAAATAATCAGTAAACGAGCACATTTTTCAAGCTGCTTTGAGATGATCTAAATGAAATTGTAGATATTCAATTACCTTTGCAGATTCAACTCATTATTGCTTATTCAACCAAAATACGAATGCACATTAGCATATAAAGCATATACCAAATGATGTCACTTGAAACAAAAAAAATTCTTCCAAAGGAAAAAATTTTTCCCCCCAATAAAACTTGCAACTGTTATTTTTGTGTACGTCCAATGAGAACATAGTTATGAGATATCATAAGAGCTACAAGAAGCAAATCCTCGTGAAATATAGCCAGATTTCTATCTAACATAACCATACGATTCTGTAACCCATTAGAGCTACAAGGCGTGTATCATCAATTTTGCATCTCAACCAAGAATAATATCCAACTCCCCTAAAATTATTGCACAAAGCATGCTTTTCTAGTAAGCCAAGGAAAATATCAAACCAGGCAATCACAAAAAGCGTGATCAAGAAAAAGCCTAGTAAGTTTATGAATTTCTTAGAACACTCTTTAATAAGATATTATATGGATGCCCAAGTTACTAATGAGTGTGAAAGTGAATTTATTTCTAAACCATAATAAATTAATACTGTCATGGTTGCAAAAATTGATAACTATGACAAAATGTCAAAAACTAATAGCTAATAAGACACCATAGTAGTAAAGCAGTGGTCATCTTTTCTCCAAACTGTACTTGTTTAGTAAAGTAGAAAGCCAAATAAGATTATGAGATTACTTGAATAAGAGTTTGGAATTATTCGAAACAACCTCGAGGACCCAGCCTTCATCTTTGCCTTTAATCAGCTCTACTTATATTTTTAAAATCGCATGAATTAAAAGTTTCTTTATTTGGTTATTTACGCTGCAAATATTATCAGAAGAAAAAAAAAGTTCATGCATCAATTACACAGGTTACTTTTAGAAATTAGAAGCAATAGTGGTTTTAAACCTATCGTAATAAGGGTTTTATGGTGGTCGTCACTCATAGGTTTAACTTTAAGACTCTTATTCGTATGACGTGACAACAATTTAAAATAAAAATGGAATACATCAATAAACTAATCAAGTTTTCGTTAATCTCTGCCACTCGCTGAGTCAGTGACCACTGGCCACCAACTCTTTCTTGAGTTATACTTCTTTATGGGATACGAATCAAATTTTTCATGCACAAAGAGCCATAAGACCTCCTATACTTTCCCTTCCCCCTTTTAACCAAAATAATAAAACAAGCATAAACACTGGACAAACAAAACTGTAGCGCTATAGTCATGTATGCATCAAAGTGTTTGTCTCTTTAAAAAAGGAAAACTTCTAGATTTTCAAACATACTTTATTGTATTCATCAATCTTCACCATGATATCAGCATATAAAACAACTTCTATTTGCTTTTTCTACACATTTTCCTTTTGATAGACTTGAAGTTTGGTCTTTAAACTTAACACCGCGCGCAATGACGATTGTAGATGATTGATGATAAAATTCGTCCAAAAGAAACAATCCGCTCAATCCTTTTAAAGCTGCAATCATCTTTACTAGAAGTTTCATGGGACTACAAAAATTCTGTTTTAAAAAGATTTAAAATAGAATTTGTGTATTTGTCCATTATCATGATCACAGAAAACTTGATGGTATGGATTTGGGTAATAGGAACCATAAAAGTACTTCATGTTTGTTCTACAGATGTATATATCACATATTTGGCAAAGGTGTTTTAGTTGAACAATGTAATAACTACATTACAATTTTACGAGACAGAGAGAGGACCACTTGATATTTATGATCAAGAAATACTACTTCACTAAATATTATAAAAAACGGTGACAGTAAATTACTGTTCTTGTTTACTAAACACTTTATGTAACACATAAACTGTTTTTGTTTGCTTTAAAAGAAAATGTTGTTAGAACATCTAAGCATAGTCACATTTAGAGAAAGCATTAAATTGATAGATATATTCACAGTTACAAATCATGCCAAACTGATTGAAATATTGCTAAGATTAGTTATGACTGGTAACCCATTAGAGCCACAATTCGGAAACAGATTTCTATCATGCTTAAACTAATACTGATTACATATTAAGGACATAATACTTACATATAGCAATATTATGCTTAAATTAACTATAAGCATCACTTGACCACATCCTCAAAAACATGCTCCCGGAGTATCTACTATCAAACTTAGAAGCCTAACCGAAGTAGTTCAGTAGTTCACTGACTAATTACCATCCGGACGAACCAGACAACACACAATTCATGATTAACAGATACAACGAAGAAAAACATCTAAGAGCCAAAAATCATGAAATCCAAAATCACAATCTGTAACAAGACTATATGCTCAAAGTCACTCATCTATATGAAAAAGTTATTCCAACCAAAACCTTGGCCTCTCATTACAAACCAGCAACAAAAATCACCATGAATAGCAAGAACCAATAAATTTGACCAAAACGTAAACATAGGGCCGGCTTAAGCTTTTTGTGGTCTTAAGCAGAACCTATTTTGAAGGCCTTTTTATAAAGTCTCTAACAACCCTCTTCCCTTTCCCGGACGTCGTATCCAATAAATTGTTATTAAACCTATTGTTAAAAGGATTTACGCGAACCTCAAACTCTCATTTCTTGTAAGTCCTAGTTAAAAAAATGTAAACATAAGTCCAAAACTGAAGATATCCAAGCTCGAAAGCTAAAAAAACTCAAGAACTTTAGCATGTGGAGGCCTTAGGCGACCACCTAACTCACATATATGGTAGAGCCGGCCAGTAAACATATAAAAGCTAAAATAACCTATAAATACTTTATACTTGACCAGTTGGCATACTTTCACAAAATCGATAACTTATTGGCAAAACAAAGATCAAAATCAGAATACTTAAAACAAATAAGATTAGGATTGTCAGATAAACCTTGATGAACCGGCATTCATGTTACGATGAAGAATCCGACCCGAACCAGACTCTTCACTTGACCCAATCAGCTCCTTCAACCCAAAGTTCACATTTTTCTCATCCTTATCATCAACATCATCATCCCCATTAACCACTTTCTCATCATCTTTCTTCACATTCAAATTCAAATTCACATTTCCTCTCAATCTCTCAAAATAATTCCCATAAATATACTCAGGGTTATACCCATTTTCATCATCAAACAACATAATATGCCCATGCCATTCCCAAACCCGATACTCGGATCCTTGTTCGACATGATACCCAACACAAATATGATGCTCATGTTCCCCGACAGTAACCGCCTGACCCGAATTCGGCTTCAATGTTTCCTCACTCTTTCCACTCAAAATAATCTTGATAACTTCTTTTTCAAGCTTAGATTCTTCTTTTGCCAACTGGGTCCTTCCCCTTTTGTCATTATCATCATCAATATCAGAATCTTGATCATCTGAAATATTGTTAATTGTATCTAATAAAAGGTCTTCTAGGGTTTGATTAAAAAGTTGTGATGTTGGTTGTTGTTGTTGTAATGGATTATTTTGTTGTGGCCTTATTTGAAGCCTTCCCATTAAAGTTTGTAGAAATAAATTATTTTCGAAATTTGGTGAATTTGTGAAAGAATTCATCTTTATTTATTTCTTTCTTTCTTTCTTGAAAATAAATAAAAAAGTTTGTTTTTGTTTGTTTGGATTAGGGTTTTTGAGGGAGAAAAAGAGGGTTTATCAGGTTTTATGTAATCTGAGTTTTTACGCTGAATCTTTGAACATATCTTGTGAATTTTATATATACGGTCCTCGAGTTATTCGTATATGTACATCTTTTGACCATTAAGTTTGAGACGCTTGTGATAATTTATTTTAGGGTGGGCGTTTGGCTAGTAAATGGGTTTCGTAATACGAGTAGTAAAATGGATATGGATTTTAAAAAAGAGTAAATTGATGGGAACTTTAAGTTCATGTATTTTTTTGGGAATCTGGGTTTCCCCCAAGGGATAGCCGCTGGTGGCCAACCCATCAAAATGAGATGGTTAGTAGATATGGATTTAAAGAAAAAACCAAAGTTATAAATGTACGGTTTTTATAATGTTGTTTAATTTAATATAACTATATATGGGTTTTGAGAGAGAAAAATTAGAATTATATATTGGTTCAACTTGAAAAGTTACGTTATCTTTTAAATTAAAATCAAAGAATATAATTATTGAATCTTAATCTTTATATTTAAATCCAAAATTTGAGATTAACTAGTCAAATTGAAAGAATTTGTGGAGATGTTAATCCAAAAATATACCATCACACCTTAAGGATTTTAGGTTATAAGTATTTAATTCAAAATTTCAAACATATGAAACTCATTCTCATACTAATTAAACAACATAATATGAAGTACATATCTCTATCCAAGATCTCCATCCAACTGCACCCTCAGTTTTATGTAGATGCAAAAGTTTTTTCTAACATTATGGTATCCTTTTTAAAACTTTATAAAACTCATTCGATCAGAATTTGGGACATGTTTTTTCTATATAAAAGTTGAACAACTGAGTTTGAAAACCTGATTCATAGTTTGGTGTTTATATTGTTCATGATTGTTATAATTGTAATTGAAACAACTCTATAGAACTATTGACTTAAATATATTGTTTCGTTGCAAAGACCATTGCATCACCAACGTGGTGAAAAAGGTATTGGTTCTGGTATGTTATAAATCGGTCATTATTACAAACAGCAAGGTGTTAAAAAAGTACAAACTTATGGATACAGGTAAAATGAATTTGAAATTAAAAGTTAAAACTAGAGCATTTTAACCAATCAATGCGGGGTGAATTCCCAGAGAAACCAGAGAAAACCAGATATTGTGTATTAAAATACTTTTTTATACGAAGAATATCACAGAAGGAGTAATATATACATAAGATAAATAATAAATTGACTAAAAAATAAGCCTAATTAATTATCAATTCAATGATAAGATGAAAACATGTAACATGATCAATGTCGATTATAAAAAGAGAAAAAATTCATGATCCGTAGATCAAATTATTTAATAGATTAAGTTGATAATTAAGCTTATTTTCTAGGTTAATTTATTATTTCTTCTGCATACATAATAATAATGCATATATACGATTACTAGTCTTCAGGTCCGTCCGATGGACGGATAGCTTGAAAATATATATATATCAAATGTAAATATCAAAATAATAATAAATAACAAAACAGGTGAAAAATAACAAAACATGAACAAAACAAATTTAAAAGAATAAACCTTTTTGTAGTAGAAGAAGAAGTCATAATCAAACTACAATTGACAAATAAAAGGCAATGTTGGTTATATATCCATATATATCTTTTCTCTACTGTTTAATAAATTACTTTATCCCCTTTACTTATTATGTACCATAATTGATAAGATTAATATTATTATTAATAATAATTTCAGAGTATTTTTAGATCTCGAGTGGCCGGCGGTTGGTACGTGGAGATCGTTATAAGTCGAGGATGTTAGTCGTAATTTTGTTTATGTCTTTGATTAGGATTAGGTTTGTCCAAAAACGTGTTAGATTGATGTGAACTCAAATTGTTAGTTTGTATTTGAGTCAAATATCAGTTTTATTAGTGTAAAAGACAATATATATATGCCTTGATTGTCTTTGCCTCTTTGGTATTATCATGCATTGTAATTGAGTCGAATAGAATAGAAGTAAGCGGTTCCTTTATTTGTTGGTAAATAGAAGTCTCCTCAATTAGTAAATCTGGGATTTGCTTATCGATCAGTTTTCTACATGTAGTTCATTGCCTATTTGCCTACTCTCTTTCAGCTCAATATTTAAATCTAGAAGATGATAGAACATTAGACTTTCCTAAAATCATAACCTGGGTTCTTCATGGTTGACATCTTGCTATAACAACACTCTTTTACTACAATAAAAACACTGCAAACCAAACATAGAAGGGGTAAATTTACTAAGGAAACGATGAACAAATGTTACACCTTCCTTGAAAAGTTGTATGGCATGAACAGCAGGTCAATAGTACTCAGTTAACCAAATAAAATTCAAGAAATAATCGTTCTTCATCAAACAAGATCCATATATACGATCAAATGACCCGAGAAAGAAGACCAATTAATAGAGTTTATCAAATTCCAAAGTTCCCAAAATCTTCATTCCTTACAATTGTCAATAAATCAAATGAAATAAAAATAGAATATATGTAACATTTGGACCAGTTTTCTTCAGTACTATTTCCCTGAGTTTTTTTAAGTTGTCGTCATCATCTAATGATGTGAAAATTACACCACAGTATTATACGCACACAAGAATGTGTGCAATTTTGACAAAAAATATAGATTTTGCAAGAGTTATATGACATAATATTTCTTCAACTATTATCCAGCAAAGTAGCCAACATCCTCTTCTATCTCCTCAAGCTCTCCACAATGTAGTCCGCATACAGATCCCTTCAAGTTACAAAAACAACATCAAGCTAACAAACAATTCGCTTTGTAAATTAATCTACAACTGGCCTTTCTCCGAGATATAAATATGGAAGGCCTGGATACCACAAAATGGGGAACTGATATATCTGACAAATGGCATACTTGAGAATGAAAACAGACACTTTTGAGACTATACTTACATAGAATGTTTGACCACCTCAATAGCCTCAGCAGCTGGCAAGAAATCATTGACGGCAACTTCCTTGTTCTCATTCTTCTTGTCTGATTAGTTGTCAAGATAAAAAAAAAACATTACTTCTACCAGCAGTGTCAAATATCATAATGAATACATGTTCTAAATCAAGAGGCAAAATGGGCAGGTTCAAACAGGTCCAAAACGAGTTTATGTTGACACAAGTTATTTTTAGAAGGTGTAAAAAGGACTGATTAACACCTTTTGCAATCCTTTTTTAATATTTTGATAGGTAAATATGTGTTCGTAACAATTATAATCCAATTTAAGAGGTTTTATGCATTTAAAGATAGACTTTAGGCTAGTTTCAACCCATTTGGACCACTTAAGTGGAACAGACACCAAATCCACCCATTAATAAGTAAATGGGTCGAAATCTCCACATGTTAAATACTTAATGTGAGAATCTGATCATCGAGATTTGAAAAATTACAGTCTTCAAAGAAGCGGCGGATCTCTGCCAAACGATGTGGTGGGAGCTCCTTGATGTCATTGTAGTGTCTATACTCGGGATCATCAGCACAAACTGCAATTATCTTGTCATCCTTCTCTCCCTGATGGCGCCAACCAATGTCAGGCAAACTGCATGATAATTTAAAGAGTAATTTTGGTTTTGTGATCTTAAGCAGGAGATTATAATACCTGATCAATCATGGGCATAACACCAATTGCCTTGGCACGAAGAAAGCATCCTGGCAGGATTGGTTCCTATATTTCAACAGACTACAGTTAGTATGTGACATTTGGATTGATATATAAACTTCACAAGATATAAACCATATGCTGATATGCATATGGTAAAATTAGTTGAAAAAATAAATCAATATTTGGTAAAATCTAAGGACTAGCTTAAGTACCATACCTGCATGATAACCAAAACATCAAGTGGGTCATTGTCCTCGCAAAGAGTGCGGGGGACAAAGCCATAGTTGTGAGGGTAGACGACCGAAGAATATAGGACACGATCAACCTGATAAAACCACACATAAGGAAATGCCGAAACCAAAAGAATTCAGCTAGAGATGGTATTTTTGACCAAAACTATTTATAAATGGGTTGATCAAGGGTACATTGGTTAAATAGGTAGATTTGCTTTTTTAAACGTAGCTAAAAATGAAATGGGTTGGAAGTTAACAAAAGTTGGCTTATTACACCAGTATCATCCTCATTTACCTTAATAAGTCCTGTTTTTTTGTCGAGCTCGTACTTTACCTTGCTCCCCTTGCTAATTTCAATCACCTACAAAGAAAGAGACAGATTTTACCATTAATTCTTTGTCACACACTTGAGCATCTAATATGGAATTATGGATGCAGTGACCTTTATTATGTCATAAACTACTAGTCAGATACGACTTAATTCCGCATGATAGTAGCTTACAGTGATGCATATATCACAAATTATAATTACAGTTTGATACACATGTCAAGATTATTAAATGTGAAACGCATATGAGAAGCTATTTTATCAATTACAATTTAATTAATATTTATATGCACAATAACAACCACCCTGTATACAGGGTTAGTAATTACAGTAATTTAGATTTTGATCTATAATGATTGGACATTCTTACGCAGTTGAATATCGTTGGTGCTCCAGGGCCTGCATTAGACCATTAAGAAGTCAGACACTCTAATATCACGGCATCATTACACATGAATATTTAATTACTTATTTTATGAAATCAAGTAGGAATGAATTAGAAGAAATACCTATCTCGAGATCATGCCAAGGATGGGAAGCAGCTGACCTTCTCTTCATGGATGAAAGTATTCTTTCATTAAGAGGAGCATGAGAATGATGATGATAATGGTGAGAATCAGCAAGTTTGTTTGGAGTTTCAATTGGTGGAGTCATTATAGCAATCTGCACATTTAGCCATATTATACTCAGAGTTTGATAACAGAGACAAATCTTACAAAATCGATAGTTTACACTTCACATAGAAAAGAGAAGATTTCTACAAGATGCTGTCAATGATCAACGGGCCAGTATGATAGCATACAATAAGAATGTATGGAGATAGAAATAGCAGAGAAGATAGTGACCAAAGAGATGCACAAAATGAAAAGTTACCAAGCCAAAAAGACTAAAGGGACCACAATTGTGGTGCACTAACTTGATCATCTAGATCAAGTTGCACATGGATCACATATTACAGTATACAAATTTACTAATTACGAGTACACAAATAGCATATACACAAACCATTTCACCTAAAACATTCATAATGACAATGATCTAACACTTCCAAAACTATTTTTAACTAAGATCCATGTTAATTTCCTTATAGTAGTGTTCGAGACATTCACAAATCAAATCAGCAAATCCATAGGCCTTTAACCACATCATTCACCATTCCATAAGCTGGTTATTCACTCAATCTCTCAATTTTTAACCCCTAAAAAGTTATCTATAAGCAATCTACATCTCATCAAACACAAAACACAAGAAGCCAAGAAAATGACGAAACCGTGATCCTCTGTCTACTCTTATCGGTATATATACCATATGGCAAGAAAGCTTAACTAACGTATAAACCTGTTATTTCTGTTGCAAGTTTTCATAAAAAATACTTTTACACATAAGAATGCCAGATGAGAAATACTCAATTATGACAATGTATACCTCAGCAGAATATATATTTTAAAATTAAATTCAATTATATAAGATCATAAATGCAAACATTTCTGTAACACATTATATAATCAAGAACTCTAGTGATACAAATTAACTTCAAAACACTAACATTTCACAAAACAATGCAACTGAATTCCACCACAAACAGAATATAATATATATATATGATTCTATTATACATAAAGCGTATATGTAAACATATAGATACAGAAACATGTATGAATGTATACAAACCTGAAATTGAGAAATGATCTGTGAAGTTGATGAAATGAAGTACAAGATCTAGCTATTTAACAGCAACAGACAGCGTAAGAATCAAGCAAAAAATATATAGATACAGATACATGAACGTATATATCTGTAGAGAGAGAGAAGGTGTACCTTAAAGAGAGAGAAAGTAGAAAGCGGAAGCTTCACGCTGTTGCTATTGTTCCCGCTATCTTCTCCTTCAGCCTTTCGATATTTAAAGATATTTTATATTTAATTTAATCAAAATATATATATACTGTATAAAGTTTGTTATTATTCTGTAATTATACGCGTTTTAAATGGGATGAAATTTTTTGAAGAAAGAAAAGTGTTTGGTTGGGCAGATGAATGTACAATATGTATTGCGGGGTATACAAGTGGAGGAGAGATGGATGGTGTGGAATTAGTGTTTTGTGAGGTGGAAAAGTGGGGGGATAATGCCAATTGGAAATATGGAATCAAGAGAAGATACTTTTGGAATTCAGAGAGAGAGGGGGAGAATGAGATACGTGTGACACGTTGGATTTCGGTGGTGGGTATGTCCCTCCCAGATAGAGTAGTTGGTGGGTAATCACTTAAAGCCGGCCTATGTAAAAAAAGCAATCTAGCTCACAAATTTACAGTAATTAAAATATTTTTTTAAATTATTTTGACTTTTTTTTTTTAAGAAAAAGCTTTGATATAGTGGGGTTTATTTTAACAAATCGATAGAGTGGGGTTTTTTTAGTTGGAAACGCCGAGCTCTATTAACCGAGCTATATCTTCTAGGCAAGTGTATATATCATGCATGAAGTGTAGCGCTTAGTTGTTTTATAAGTGTAATTCTTATCTTTTTTTTAAAAATATCACAGTATTCTATTTTCTGAAGGTTTTTTTTATTATTTATGAACGAATATATATATAAAAAAAGCAATCTAGCTCACAAATTTCAGTAATTATATTATTTTTAAATTTTCATCGATTTTTAAAATTTCCTCTAGGTTTTTAACATTTTGACCCCTTTTATATTTATTTTTTCATCGTTATTGGTTTTCCACCAATCAGTCTCACAACCAGTGGCGGTACCATATGGAGGCAAAGGGGGCAAATGTCCTCCTCAAATTTTAGATTTTATCATGTATATTTTACAAATTAACTTCAAAACACTAACATTTCACAAAACAATGCAACTGAATTCCACCACAAACAGAATATAATATATATATATGATTCTATTATACATATAAATGTATATATATATATAGATATTTTATATTTAATTTAATCAAAAAAATATATATACTGTATAAAGTTTGTTATTATTCTGTAATTATACGCGTTTTAAATGGGATGAAATTTTTTGAAGAAAGAAAAGTGTTTGGTTGGGCAGATGAATGTACAATATGTATTGCGGGGTATACAAGTGGAGGAGAGATGGATGGTGTGGAATTAGTGTTTTGTGAGGTGGAAAAGTGGGGGGATAATGCCAATTGGAAATATGGAATCAAGAGAAGATACTTTTGGAATTCAGAGAGAGAGGGGGAGAATGAGATACGTGTGACACGTTGGATTTCGGTGGTGGGTATGTCCCTCCCAGATAGAGTAGTTGGTGGGTAATCACTTAAAGCCGGCCTATGTAAAAAAAGCAATCTAGCTCACAAATTTACAGTAATTAAAATATTTTTTTAAATTATTTTGACTTTTTTTTTAATTTTGCCCCTTTTGAAAAAAATTCTAGTACCGCCTCTGCTCACAACTAACATAAGAGAAACTAACTAAACCACATTTACATTAACATCATAAAAAATTAAAAATACGGCCGGTTCAAAGAATAGAGTTGCTTTGAATATATATTTTGTGGTTCAAGGAAATAAATTAACGAAGACGGTGACAGGATGCCTAAGGGACGTGGAGTGCAGTTCTCACAGCTCAACGGGACGTGTGTGTGATTAATTGTCCTTATCAAGTGCATGAAATGCTTAACAATTTGTGATATCCATTATATTATATATCGGTATATATATATAGACAAAAGTTATTTTGAAAACCCTTGAGAACCTTTGAGAACCTTTTTGAATTAATCATAACCCTTTAATTTTTCAATCAATGGTTAAAATTAAAATTCATTTATTATTACTAATTTAAATTTCAGATATCAACTCAATTAGGGATAAGCAAGATTACCGAAATACCGATACCGAACCGGTACCGAAATTCGGTACCGATAGGGATTCAGTATCGGTATCGGTTTTTGGTTTTGGTCATTTTCGGTTTCGGTACCAATCGGTTCGATACCGGTAAAACCGAAATGGGACCGATTTTAGTTATATAAATGGAAGAGAAGTTATAGTGCATGTAATGTTATGTAATCTGCAACAAGTATATAATTGTAAACCAATTAAGAAATTGCTTGACTCGTGGATTGCTTTATTGTACCATTCATTTGCTCAGTACTCCTTAAGTATTATATATTTAACTTAGTGATTTGTTATTTAGCAAGAACTATAGCTTACACTGTATTAATTATTACTCCCCCGTCCCATTACAAGTGTCACATTTTGAATATTCAAAGTCTTTGTTTTTTAACTTTGACTCTAAATATATTTTATTGTGTTATATAATACTTGATGAAACTTATACCTAATGAAAATATATCTAACACTCAATCAATTTATATAACTTCCATCAAAAATTATATAACACATATAAAAATATTTATGGTCAAACTTGAAAAATAAAGACTTTGAAAATTCAAAATAGGACTATTCTACAAATGTTTTTATACCAAATTAGCTAAACGAGTTTCGTTATTATAAAAAAATACTAAAATGAAACAGATAGGGTAAGTTCTTGTATTAGATCTGATCAAATAAAACCAATGCATGAATATTCACATAACACTAAGTATATATAAAACAGATGCATGGAAATTTATGAAACACAAACAAGTATCAAACTGACACCCGAAATAAACCCAATTAATCTTGATGACTTGTATGATTTGTTAGTAGTTAACATCATGCACAACGATTTTCAGATTATTTTATCCTTTTTAGTTTCATAGTTAGTTTTATTTAGACCTCATCCCTAAACTATAATATCACACATGATCTAATAGAACCTCAACTTTGCTATTAAAACGCTTGTAACCATCCTATGGATAATCTTGGATATATAAGTTAACTAATAAGACAATTATGAATGATTCAATAATAGATGGATAATCAAAATGAAGATTACTAATGTTTAATGTTGATCAAACCCCTTGTACCATGTTAGTTCTTCTAACAACTGCAGACGGTTCAACGGCGCTGCAACTTCTACACGGGGTTGTGATCGACTGCATAAGTTTGTGAGCAAACCCTGCATTGTTGTTATGCTCCTTACCTCCAGACTTTCCCACCACATCATTTATTTTCTTGAAACCTTTATTTCTAGGCTCTAAAATGTCTTTCATAGTTACATTTCCTTGTACATGTACTTGTGACTGTTGATTAAGTTTCAATTCAAATAGATCAACCGATTGCGTTTTCTTGTGCTTGTTAACATCAATCTGCGATTGCGCAGAGTAACTAAACTCAAAATCTATGTCTTTTTGTGAAACTTTTGTGGTTTTCTTTTGTGGTAGTTCTAGAGACTGTGATTTGGAAGATTGGTCTTGAATGCATACTAATCCGGTTAATGAGAGTGAATCGGATGAACACATATCTGCTGCTACATCAGAAGAAGGCATTTTGATCACCATGGATGTTTAATCTAACGAGGAACGAATATGTTTTTAGATAATTAGTTCGAATAGATTAATACATAGTATGTTGGTTATATAGGCCAAAGAAATTGTCTTGATGTACCGGCTTGATCTTTTTTCTTGTTGCATTCTTAATAGTGTTTGTTTTATCTTACAACTTTGGTTTGTAAAATGTGAAAACATCAACATCTTAAGTTAGCAATTTATAATTAAGTAGTGTACGATGATAATTTAATGAGATAATGCATGGTACACAGTATATTGGAGGTTAGATGGCGGCTAGGACGGGAACTTTAAAGCATAAATAAGCTGTCTAAGACCATTAGTAATAACTAGTTTTTTAACCCGCGCGCTGTCGCGGAGTACGCTTTCTACATGATGAGCAAGATTACCGAAATACCGATACCGAACCGGTACTGGTACCGAAATTCGGTACCGATAGGGATTCGGTATCGGTTTTTGGTTTTGGTCATTTTCGGTTTCGGTACCAATCGGTTCGGTACCGGTAAAACCGAAATGGGACCGATTTTAGTTATATAAATGGAAGAGAAGTTATAGTGCATGTAATGTTATGTAATCTGCAACAAGTATATAATTGTAAACCAATTAAGAAATTGCTTGACTCGTGGATTGCTTTATTGTACCATTCATTTGCTCAGTACTCCTTAAGTATTATATATTTAACTTAGTGATTTGTTATTTAGCAAGAACTATAGCTTACACTCTGTATTAATTATTATTATTGAAGTAGATGTTAATTATGAATTAGTCATTGTTAAATCAAATTATGATTGGAAGGTAATGTTGCAGCGTCAATGCGTCATATAAAACCTTAAAATATTCATATTAATAGTTTCTATGTAGTTAGGAGTCTGAACATATCCGCCTCAGTATCAATTAATTCCCTTGATTCGGAAGTTTATGAGTTTTTTTAAATATTTCGGTACCATTAACCGGTACCGGTATCATAACTTCGGTACGGTATTCGGTTCTCATATTTAATGGGTTTCGGTTTCGGTACTAATCGGTTCGGTACCAGTTCGGTACGGTATTATCCCGAAAACCATCCCTAAACTTAATAATATAAGGACAATGTAGTAATTTGACCTAAAAAGGAAACCGCCATACACTAAATTAGGGGAGTTTTGTTTATAAAAGGTTCAAATGGAACGGCCGACCTAGTTCATATCAAATCTATCATACATTAGCCCAACAAATATTACTATTATTATTATTATTATTTTAATAATCATCACATTCTATCATAAACATAAATCCATTTCCATTTCCATCTTCATTGAATTTTGTTTTTAAAAAGAAACTCCATACATTGATTTTGTTTATAAAGGGGTAATTGTCGTACACCACAACGTACAACTGAAACCTACCCTTCAATATTATGGGGCTTCGAATCACCATGGTCTCGTGTAATCGAGATGGTCAATATCAAATTTCAGTTGTTGACGTTATTATTATGTTATCGATCTAGCAATAGATTGTGAAGATAAAGATTCAATTAGGGATATATGTGTATGTGATATTGTGAACAATATAATTGTATATGTGTACGTATATGCATCCTTACAATTTTGTTTTTTGTTTTTAAAAAGAAACTCCATACATTGATTTTGTTTATAAAGGGGTAATTGTCGTACACCACAACGTACAACTGAAACCTACCCTTCAATATTATGGGGCTTCGAATCACCATGGTCTCGTGTAATCGAGATGGTCAATATCAAATTTCAGTTGTTGACGTTATTATTATGTTATCGATCTAGCAATAGATTGTGAAGATAAAGATTCAATTAGGGATATATGTGTATGTGATATTGTGAACAATATAATTGTATATGTGTACGTATATGCATCCTTACAATTTTGTTTTTTGTTTTTAAGATATTATGTTTATGCACATGTGCACGCATGTACAATATGATCATATGATCATATGCGAATGTAAATAAACTGTTGAGCATATGTATGCATATTCTTTTTTGAAGATATTGTGTTTGTGCACATGTGTACATATGTATATAATTATATGTGAATGAAAATAAATTAGTTGGTGATTACATGTGCGTGAACAACTATCTTAGTGATCACATGTGCATAAACAGTCATATAAAAATACAATATTACCCTTATAATTATTGATGGAAAAAGGTTCCTAAAGGTTCTTGCCTTTTTAAGAGTTCTTAGAATAACCTTTCCCTATATATATATTCTCAAAGTTCCAATCATTGTTTTTTTTAATAGTAAATAAATATAAAATTTTATAAAAAAATCTTAATACAACATAGTCAATATTTTGGTGTCAACTAACGTTGATTCATTCGTGACGTTGCTTTTTTTTTTCTTTTTCTTTTTTTCTTTTCAAATCAAGGTTCGATCATTTTGGTCAACATCAAACAGAATTAACTTATGTGTGTGTATATGCTTGATTATAGGTATAATAATAAGTACGTCAATAATATTTCATGACTTTGGGTAGGACGTGGGAGTTACAAATGGACTCGTTAGCTTTTAAACATGTTAACTAAATTTATGTTGTACTTCAATTCGTATTTAAAAGCAACCAGCAGCTGCTGTTAAGATGGACAAACACGGTACGATTCATGCTACTATGCAATGTAGTTGTTATGGCATTATCTTCATCGTATCCCACGCGTCGTGCCAAACTAAATAATAGTTTGTGTGAATACTTGGCTCTACTAAATAATAGTTACGAGGTGTAGCAAACAATTTTTACATGTTCTAAAGGAATATTCATATCGATCTATCATGATTAAATAATTTGAGAGTTAGTGTTGGATCAGTATTTGATGCAACTAAATAATTAAATAAATAGTAAAATTCAAGCAAACCAAAGTACAAATACACACATAAATTTATATCATGAAAGTACAAAATTAAGCATTAGTTTAGGTCAAAGTTCATACACATATAGTCTTACTTTTGAGATTTTGAAGTTAGAAAGTTTGATTAGAAAAATATTGTTATATTAGGATTATAGGATTAGGTGACATAACATTATAGCCAAAATATAACTTTCTGTTTTTTTTTGAAAAGTAAATATAACTTTCTGTTGATTAAGAAATTTGTGGCTTTAATCCACTACATTCTAATAATACTAAACAATAACATCACCGACATATCATAAGAAACTAAATTTTGTCAAATCACATGGAGGTTAATTATATTAAAAGGATATTCGTTTGTACCGTTTATACAAAAAGACGAGCGTGACTTGTCACTTTCATTATACATGCCCACTTCTTACCATATTCTTTTACTATTCATCATCTTTTTTCTCTCCTAAAACACCCCAGAAATATAACTTTTTTTTTTTTTTTTTTTTTTTTTTTTTTTTTTTTTTTTTTTTTTTTTTTTTTTTTTTTTTATTTTTATTTATTTTTCTTTTTCACAAAATTAAACAAACAACAATTTTTATTAATAAAAAACATTACATTTATTCGAAAATTAAAAATTACACTAAAAAACACAAATTAAATAAAATATTAAAAATGACATTATTAGGAAATAAAAAACTACGCATTAACGTTGACAATCGTTTTCCGGGATGTTCCAAAAATGTTCAATCAGATCATTGCGGAGTTCATGGTGAGCCCTTCTATCGCACAACTCCCCGTACTTATGAAGTTGTGTTGAACACCTTTCAGTCCACGTACGGGGTGAGAGGGCAGTAGTAGGTATCAACTCTTCTTTAAAGGGACTGATTGCGCGCCCGTTATCTTCAACGACCATGTTGTGCAGAATCACACAAGTAATGATCGTATATAAAGCTTTGCGGCACCGAGGTGATCTCGCTGGATCACCTGTAACACCCCAACAATGGCGGAATCATGGGATGTCGAGAAATAGCACATATAAGCATGGAAATTACATAGAGCAACACTAAATGGTTTATTGTCAAACATATCAAACATACAATAGTTCAAACCAAGGTAACCTCATAAGGTTTACATGCAAATCACACAACAATATTTTACATAATTTCATAAGTTCATCCCCAAACAAGGGGGCATATGGGTCAGAGACCACATGAATACTAAGTCGCCTTATCTCTAGCATCCAATTATTCCTGATTTCTGAAATTACCCTGATTACCTGAAAAGTGTACTGGCAAGTGTCAACACAAGGTTGGTGAGTTCGTAGGTATCAATTAATAACATCAATTATGATGATATATCAAGTATTTGTACAATATCATAGAGCAATAACAATACTTACTGTAAGCTCTTTGTGTTAGGCATATGTTCACACAACAATCATTTCTTCAAATACAATAATTAAACAAATATGCCAACAATTACCAATGATATCAATTCAACCCATCATTATCAACATATATCACACAAGGTTCCCTCCAAAACGGGGTGTGCACATCATCAAATATCGCACAAGGTTCCCTCCAAAACGGGGTGCGCACATCAATATCAACATCATCAACAACATCATTATCAACAATTACAACAAACACAATAACCAAATCAAGGTACTCGGATCAATTCCCATAAACACTCACATAAGCAGTTATCTATATAAGTATATATATAAATACATATATATAAGTACACTTTCCAGCCCGAATCTCAATTGAGTAGGGAGTTACGAAAACTCACCTTATTCTTGATAATTCAACAGCAAAGTAGAAGAGATTGATGTAGTCAATGATGACGAGTGAGTCAACTGGCCACGTTACGTATTCCCTAATTTCAATGTGAATTGATTTATATTCGTGCTAAATTCCAAATATAGACATACAACTATAAGGTTATCTTTTTATTGTATTTAGATCCGAAAAGTACAGATTTTTTTTAGATCTGAAAAATCCGGTTCTTTTGTATGGATTGTATATGTTTTGGATTCATATATACTAATTATATTTTTGTTTTATAGCCTCACCTGATATATATCCATAATAATGATAATAATAATAATAATAAATAATAAATAATGAGTATATATTTTCTTTGTATATTTTCAGGGCTGTTGTGAAATTTGTGGGTCAGACAGAAGCCCTTTGACCTGGTTTCTGGGTTGGATTTCAATATCATTAGTGATTTCGGTTTATTCTTCGTATGAGAAAATTTGCATCAGATTGGAACCTTTGGTGCTGGAAATTGGTCACAATTTGTGATTGATTCCTTGGTGTCAAATGGATCCGATTGTGTTTTCTTGATCCTTGATTACTTGCTATTTGATGATATTTTATTATAAACGTCCCATTTTATTGGCTATGATGATGTGTGTCGATTCAAAGAAAGTTGAATTTATGTGTTCCTTGGCGTGGCATTTGATGCAGCCATGTTGAACCATTGCTCATACTTGATCATGTCTGAGCCGAATGAGTATATGATGAATTATACGATCCAATACAATCATTGGATTCATTAGCTATGATGATATGTTTTATACGACCATTGAATAGGTTAATATAATGGATGGTTGTCCCTTCTAATTTGATTGGCTATGATGATATTACATGTTTACATGAAAAAAAGATGAGATTATGTGTTCCTTGGCTTGGCACTTGAGGTGTGTATGTGACCTTGCTATCACATGACAACCTTTTTTGATGCAGCCATGTTGAATCAAACTCTTGACGATATCTGAGCCTTTGTGATTTTGTTCTTTAGCACATGATGGATGGTTTGTATTGAAATTATGTAAGACAGGAAGATGTTGCATTGAAATAAGTTGAGATAATGTATTCCTTGGC
Source organism: Erigeron breviscapus (assembly GCA_034093135.1). Classification (NCBI taxonomy): domain Eukaryota; kingdom Viridiplantae; phylum Streptophyta; class Magnoliopsida; order Asterales; family Asteraceae; genus Erigeron; species Erigeron breviscapus. Next base: position 17,392,571 of record CM067167.1, read on the forward strand.
ATGACATTTGATTTGTGTATGTGACCTTGCTATCACATGCCAATGGTAATTAAATTAGTACTTTTCATGGATAAAAGATTGAGCTGCATTATCGATAAAAAATTGATGAGCATTTGTTTACTGTTGCAAAGGGTGGGACTAGAGTTGTTACTGCCATCAAAAGACTTAGTCACGAAATTTTTCAAGGTCATGGGGAGTGGCTGGTCTGCCCATTGACGCTTATCAGTGGCTGGTATTGATTGGAAGAAGAACACCGGCTTTTGGTTTATGAGTTTGTGCCGCATGAGAACTTGGAGAATCACTTGTCCAGGAGTAAGCATGTGAGATGTGAGATAGTATTGAAACTGAAAATGGGCGGGATATTAAAAAACTTGGATATGTTATATTAGCAATAATTCACTATGTTTATGTTTACATGTCATTTTAGGTTTCAACATATTGTACAGAGAAATTATTTGGACATCTATCGATAGAAATATGGGGTGGATCACTTATCCCAAGCTACACTGATGGACAGCAGGTTTGTGTTGGCCTCATAACCCGGTGTTAAGTTTTAAGTCATTTTGAATTTTTTAGCTTAAGCTGGTTTTTTGTTAAGGCTGCATGCTAAAATCAACTATTTGAGGCTGCTAGATCATCCGAATCTCGTGAAGTGGATTGTTTAGAAGATGATCACAAGATGATAGTGTATGAGAAGGTAACCTTCATATTTATGCACCCACCACCTAAAAGCTTATGGTAAACCAACCAAATAATATCCCCCCCTCCCCTTCCCCCCCCCCCCTTTTTTTTTTTTCTTCTTCTTTCCTCTGGTATTTTTGTTCTTGAAATCATGCTGGTATTTTTGTTCTTGAATACAACTATTTTGGCTACCAAAATAGTTAGTTAGATTATTGATTATGAAAATGGGTCAATTAGAAGCCGAACTCAAGTTTGAGCTGGGTATGATTTAAAAGGTCTTTCAAAGCAACAGTACAGTTGTAGTTATGTTGTTTATGAAGGTAAGAAACATTGATTTCTACTCATGTTTAGTAGCTAAATGATATATGATGGGTGGAATGTGATAGTATTTTGTTTATTGATCAAGATAGTACTTTGTTTCTTATTTTTGAAACTACTGCTTTTTTGGACTATTCTTTGTAATCGTGTGTGGTGGCCGACATCTCAGTTTAGTAAAATAGGCTTACAAACTTACGCGAGGCCAGTTTAGAATCATAAAATACTTATTGGTGATGATGTTTAGGTGAGGCCAGTCCTCACCTGCTGCATCCCTTATGGCAGATTGCTGAATAGTTTGGTGTTGTATTGTACTAATCAAATAGATTAACAAGTCACCGGTGCGGTTGCCAATTCTCTGGCACTAATAAGGTATCATGTCTTTAAGTCTTTCAGCATACACTCACTTGATATTATGCAATTTCATTAATGCGACATACTAATCTTATGCCAAATGTTGATTTCTTTGCATTTGTATCAGGTGAATTGGTCCCTTGCTACTGGTAGACCTGTGGTGCATCATGGTAGCTCAAATTTTGCTTGCAACACATTAATGTAAAAGAAGCTACAAACAGGTACACATAAAGACATGAAAGCATATTAAGATACAAGTTTCCATCTTTATTTTATTTCACATATTGGAACTGTTCCTGATGAAGAGTTGTTTGACCTACTGGCTATGACTTTGTCGTCCGACACTTCAAATAGAGTTAAACGGACCAGGAGCTTTTGAGATCGTATGCAACTAATTTCATGTTTTGTATCCATAGAGATATGGGCTGTGTTCAATTTGTATCTTTGAGATTATAAAGACTAATTGTATAAGTGTAGTGCTCTGAAAGTGATTGTCCGAGTAAGCTTTATTGTAGAATCACATCTTGATGATTAAGCCTTGTGTCATAAATTTAGTTTTATATTATAGCTTAAGTTTTCCAGCATTTTTAATTTCTCCCGAAATGTACAATTAGTGCTTTGTTCCCATTTAAGGCTATTGATACTTAAGTTTGTTTGATGACAATATAATTTTGAAGTTTTGCATATTGACAATGTTATTATATAAACTTTTTTCTTATATTCTCCATATATAAATATTTATAAATATCATATACATATATATAGAAATTTCAAAAACCACACAAATAGTATAAGTTACAATTTACCTACTGTTTGTATCATCCATTAAACAAACATATTTCGCAATAGCGCATAATATATTGATACAATTGATTTGTATAAATCGCCTATCGAAACTGTGTTACAGTTTACCTACTCAAATATTAATTAATTATCTTATCGAAATTACTGAAAAAAAAGATTTATTAAACAGGCCCGCGTTATTGATGTCTATATCTCAAATTCTCTTGTAAAATAGAACATAGGCTGCAGATGTCTTGATCTGGTCTTCACTAACGGGGAAGACACGGCTGTCATTGAACTCATACCACTGCTCGCCAGACTGCATCAAAAAATAGAATATTAATAATAATGGCTACGTAACAGAAATAAATGGTAGGGTTTACCTAAAGGTGGCAAAAGAGCAACACACTGAGGCAAGGTCCGGGCTGGTCTACCCATAAAGACTAATTTATCCTCTTTTTTTAACTCTAAATAACTGATGTGCTAAACATTATTTTGATAAAGATAATGAAACTTTTTAAGATTAAGGGCCTGAAGAATTATGTATTGCATACTCTCCGGGTAACATTTACCTAGTTTTCTTTTTGGTCAAAAATTTATAGCTCAACCCATTTCACACATTAGAGACAATACTTAAATCCAGATCCACCCATTTTATGTAGATATAAAGCAGTGTTATATTGTGAGTATATTAACTAATAACTTTTATGACAGCAGATTCAAGAGAGTTAAAATTTATTCAAAAGAAGAATTTCTAATTTGACACATGATTCTCTGACCCAAGTAAACAAAAGAGCGGAATAATATAACAGCAAACATAGTGAATCAATGCATGAACACAGAAATCAAGTTTTTGACTTTTTGTCACGCTTAACAATATGTTTACATAAATAAGTGAAAGTGTGACTTACTTGAGCAAAAGCAGTGTAGTGGCTACCACCCATTCCACCATAGTGGTTACTGACAGCATACAGTTTGTAGCGAAAAGAAGGTTGGGAATCCTTATGAACGGTGTAATTTGAAAGGTCAAAATCATCAACAGGGAAGTCAACAAAAGTTTCCAATTTGTCCTTGGAAAACTGGTTGTATGAAAATCTCTTCAAATGAATAATCAGAACTTCTGGTAATCTCCAGAGATCCAACTTTTTGCTAGCTTGGCAATGCTTCATGCATTTAGGGCAGTACCTGAGAATATATAAATAAAATTTAGTCGGGTTGGACTGTAATTCAAAATCCACATGAGTACTAAATGACAAGAGAGTTTAGTAGAGCTAGCAAAATGGGTGGGCCAAGCAATCGGGTAACATGTCATAAAAGTTCGGGTTGAAACATGTTTTATTACGGGGCTGGATTAAATTAGGTTGGATCGTTGGGTAGACCATAAGTAGTTTTCGTCGAGTTTTTCTAATTGTTAAGGTATAATCAAGAATTAAGAATACTTCAACTATGTTATAACAATAATCAATCTATTTTTTTATAATTTGATTTAGAAAAATATAAGCACTTAAATACACTTTGGACGACTGTTACCCCTTTTGACCTGCCCACCTCGTTTCCTTTTAAGCTGCTATTTATATGATCTCTCGTAACCCAAACCGGTTACATTCATAATTGAAAGGGTCAAAACAACCACCTTAATAGCATGAAAGGAGCATGACATACCACATGTCTTCAGGTCCCAACGGTTCTTCCTTCAAGAATGCTTCAAGACATTTATATAACGAAACCGACTCTGGAGGCTTGTTTGCAAGTAATGGAAACCCCCCTGTTCCTGGTAAATAGCTTAGAATGGAAGTAAAATACCGTCTCAACATTTCATCTGGCCACAAAACAAACACAGATTTATCCATCACTATCTTATCACTTTCTGAAAAAAGCCTGTAACGGTCCTCATAAAACTCAAAGTTTCCATTTACATCACTCTCTGAAACATCATTAATTGCAATGTCGTTGACCTTTTCATTCATTTCACTGTTCGATACGTCATTAATTGCCATGTCATCAGCTTTATCATCCAATTCAGTGTTCAAAACATCATTAACTGCCATGCCATCAATTTTATCATCCATTTCAGTTTCTTGATCGACAGTGTCTACGGGAACATCAAAATCATCCAAGGATAATTCTTCTGGCACAAGCAATGGGTGGAGCACTTGAAGGAACTTCTTATGAATCTCAGAACCATCACTACAATCAGATACCCTAGCTGCTAGAGGAATCCCGAACTTTCTGTAAGGTTGAACTTGAAACTTTCCACTGGTTGACATGAATCCCAATACATTGCAGTAATTAGAAGCTATAACCATAATTAATAAAATCAGAAGAACAATATGTATATTATCCTTGGAACAAGAATGTTGAGAAAGAAAATGGTCTATTTTCTGTGAGTAAAGATTGAAGAAGCTGTTTGGTTTGTCCGAATGATGAATAGTTCCTCTCGTCATTCTTTCCATTTTTCTGACAATAATTCCTTCGGCAGGGTTTTTATTTTTTTAAGGAATGGATGAATGATATGAAAACTCACAAAAGAACCTACTTTATCCCGTTTAATCTTTAATAACCCCTTACCCTTTTATATTTTTAATACTTCAACTAAAAAAAATTTCATAACTAAAATAACTTTTTATCATTCAAAAGTAACTAGGTAGCTTTTTCTTATTTTACAAATGTCATTATAGTTATTATTTACTAAATCACTTTTTCTTATCTTTTATCAGACGGCAAATAATCGCACATCTGTCCCTGTTGGGACTTTTTTCAGCTAAACAATTCCACACATATTCTAAACCTCTACTCCTTTAGGATAGTGGTCCATCTAACCTAACCGTTTTTAATAGCATCTCACAATTTAAATTGAGACTTATCTACATAGAACATTATTGAATTTATTTACCAATTCGGATGCATATTAAAGCATACCGAACAATATACTTAAATGGTCATTTCATTCTTTCAGGTCAACCAAACATAATGACGGTAACTATATAATGACTCATTCAGTTACCGTGGCCATTCCATCCAGTAGAACATGCCCTAATAAGAGATAAAAAAAATGATATACTCCGTAATTAAAAAAAATAACAATAAGCTTACTCGTCAAAACGAAAATGTGTAAACACAACTAAAGGCAATGAATCCTCGTCCTTTAGTAGCCTGTAAGCAACAAGCTTATCATTATCCCTAACCAGCTCTATGGAGTCACCTGGCTTATCCAAGAAATGAAGAATGCGGTTGTTGTATACCTGTACAAAATGTTCAACCAAAAAACAGTAACTTTCCATACAAGGGAACACATAAAACCTTACAAAAGGTTTCTTCGTGCGTACCTTAGCTACCAGTAATGTTTCATGATCGCCCAAAGAGCAGGCAGTGCTCAAAGCCCGAATAAGATCCTTAAACTTTCCATTTTTAGGAACAGTCACACTAACTTGATCTGGCAAAGTTGATCCATCAGTGCTCAATATCGTCAACGTCATAGTTCTTGTTTTTGTTGAAGGCAACGACAAATACAGACATAAGAATGGATCAAATTTAACTGAATGCTTCGTGCAAAGAGGACATATCAAAGCTGACCGATACTGACCCTGTAAGAGGTCGCGGAAATATATGTTATTGACAGTTTTCAAACTACATAATATACAATACAAATTAGCTAGTTTACCTGGCACGTGCCAACTATTATGGAGTCATTGCGAGCCAAATGGTTCCGCCAGTATTCATCTGCTACTTCTTTGTCTGATGTCCCATCCACATCTTTTATCTCATTATAAGGCTTAATTTTAACTCGATTCAAATCTTCATGGAGCCCATCAAGTAGAAAAGCAAGAAACTCCTACATTAGAAAAAAGAGAGAGAGAGAGAGACAGAGAGTTGGCAATGAGATCAAAGATCATGTTGATTGTATCAATAATATATTAATAATGTGCTATATAATGTAGATAAAAAAAACTTGAAGATCACCAACTTGGGAATCATGCTCAATGGAACTGAGGAGCGAAGTCAGATAGCGTTGCCTTGAACACTCGTGGGCCCACTGAAGTAGCTCCAGGTGTCCATAGCTGCCTTAGCAAGTCTCCAAATGCTAGAGCAAGCTCCCCCTAGAAAACATAAGCATAAAGGTAATTCAAAAATATGTCATGTGTACCTCGTATCCAATTACTATGGAAACAGTATATAAGATTTGCTTTTCAAAAATTTATTAATCTAATAATTGCAAACTACATACCTTCATGCCTAGTGGATTTTCAGAGTTTAGATCCTTTCTGAAGTCTCCAAGGAAATATTCGACAAGCTGTGGAGTATGCACCAAGCACTGGATAACGCTATTCATAAAACATGTGTTTCCAAGATTGTACAATCCGGTCAAACCCAAATTATACGCTTCTATGGAGCTATTAGTAAGTGGTTGACGGTCATATCTAACATATGAGTTGACTTTGTTGAAGAGGAAATCTAGGGTTTTGGATATGAATTGACGGAGTTTTAGAGACAGAGAGTTGGTGAGGCGAGAGAAAGCGAAGAATCGGCCCTTGAAGAAGAGACGATGGTTCATGAGAATGTAACAAAACCCCCCACTGCAAAAATAAAAAAATTGATAGCAAGTAAAAATTAATAAAAATGGGTGATGATAGTGATTGTTGTGATGATGATGATAAAATAAAATCCTAATATTTTATTTTCTTTTAATTTATATTTATCATATTCACTGTGTGTAAACGAAGCCAAACAGAATACCTCTTTTCAAGATCTGCATCAACGGCATCATCTTCTTCAACATCATCACCACTCTCATTAACACTGATATGCATTTCAACATCATCAACATTTTCATCGGCATCATCTTCTTCAACATCATCACCTCTTTTCAAGATCTGCGTTTCCACGGGCTTTTTGAGCACGTGGCCAAATACACCGATCCTGCTCGTGCTATCGCTGAAATTACCAAAGCTTGCCACATCGTGAACAACAACGATTCAATTTGTGTTGTAGGTCGGCAATATATATATATATATATATATAGATAAACAACCCCAAATTATATAGAAAGGATATTTTTTTTTGTTAATCACGTACCAGATCTTGAAGTAAATTGGAAATTGGAAATCTTGAACGCGGCCCGACATCTTATAAGTAGATTGGAGATGATATGTAAGGAAAGTAAATCTTGAGATGATTTTGGCTTTGAGAAACCAATTAAACCTTGAGATGATATGTAAGGAAAGTAAATCTTGAGATAAATTGGAAATCGATTCGAGGCATCGGTTATTTTTTATAGTGTATGTTATATTTGCCTAATTGTTTGAGGAAAAATACTCACAAACTTCAAAAATACCCCTTTGTTATTTATTTTCTTCTATTTCTTTGTAAAATATTTATTGACATTTGGTAGTAATTAACAATATGGAGATGATATGTAAGGAAATTGTAATATCATTAATGCCCGTGCTTATGAACAGTAATTGCTCATAAGCATCATTAATAGAAAGTCTTGCAATTATATAACAAAAGTACATTTTGGTTGGATTGGTTTTGATCCCTGCCTCTATATCTTAATACGCAGGTTCGAATCCTCCTTTGTTTTTTGTTTTTTTTAAGTTTCTAGACACACTTTAAAGATGTGCCACGTGTGCTTTGTGGGTTTATCAAACGCATGCCATCTGTTATTATACTTATTTTATTATTATCTCTTTCACATATTTCTCTGTACTCCTAAATTAGTTTTTATTATTTTTACTCCTAAATTAGGTATTATGCTCTTCATTGATTCTATGTGTTGCCCCCAAACCAAAATAAAATAAAATCTTACCAAAAAATTTGAGTTGTTGAAGAAGATTACCGAACAAAAATAGGAGATTAACTATTGAGTCAAACAACAGGCAAAAAGATATCTTTGAAAAATCGTAATTCAGAACAATGATTCCATGAATTCCAAACACATAGAATCAATGAAGAGCATAATACCTAATTTAGGAGTAAAAATAATAAAAACTAATTTAGGAGTACAGAGAAATATGTGAAAGAGATAATAATAAAATAAGTATAATAACAGATGGCATGCGTTTGATAAACTCACAAAGCACACGTGGCACATCTTTAAAGTGTGTCTAGAAACTTAAAAAAAAAACAAAGGAGGATTCGAAACTTCTGAGACAATTGTCACAAGAAAAGTTGCTTTAAATAAAAGATATGAAGCCTTCTTTGCAATCCCAGGTGAAACTTTAACTCAAACCTACATCAGATTTACTAATCTGGTAAATCAACTGAAAGCCGTGGGTGTGACAACCGTCAAAATTTCATTATGTTAATTTAACCTAATTATATCTAATTAGGTTTCGTTTATTCTAATTAGGGCATTTTGAGCTAGGTTAGGGCATGATTAAGTGTATGAGTATGTGATAAGCTTTCTTATTTGATTATGTGATTAATCAAACTACTAAATGAACTATCTTAACAAGTTTAAAAACCTTGATGATGATCAACTAGAAAATAAAAAGTTCAAATTTCCCGAAAATTCGTAAAACATTTATTTTTCGTGTGAGCCTTTCTCGTATGAACTTGAGACTTAGGGAAACATAATTTCTAGTATTTCTACACTCGATTATGATTTTTAATCCATAAAATAACACACTCGAAAAATCGGAAAATCTAAATAATTATAGTGAATAGTAAGGAGGTTAAAGCTTTTTAACTAGTTACTTAAGCTTAGATATTTTTCTTACCATCCAAAATTGACCACATCATCCTTTTTCTTTTACCACCACCACTTTTCTACCACATCACCACCCTAGTAAAAGTTGATGAATCACCCTCCCTTAGCCTTGCAAACCCACGGCCAAAACCACCACCATTTTACCTTTCATTTGCAAATTCTTTTACTATAAATAGCAAGCTTATGTCTTCATTCCAAATTACCAATTCACACAATCAAACCTTCTCTTCTTAAATCCCTAGCAATTCCAAGATCATTACTTGTTCAAGTTCAAGCATCTCATAATCTCAAGAACTCTTTGAAGGTTCTAAGTAAAGTAAGGTTACTTTGCAAGAAAATCGTCAAGCAAAGTTGTTATCGGGAATTCTTTCAAGATCATCAAAAAGCCTAGTTATAATGGCGAAATGGAATTAGGATTTATTCATATTCTTCAAGTAAACAAGTCCAAGCTATAGTCGATTCTCTCAAGATCTTCTTTGGAGCTCTTTCCTATATCGTTACTTTGATCATAGAATTTTTAATTCTCCAATCTTGTAAGTGTTTTTTTATAAAACCTTACTATACTTTGCTCTATGATTTTAGAACTATATGTTATCTATTGAAATGCTTGTCAACTTATTTATATACTCAATTAATACATACTTGCATTTAAATACGTTAAATATGTCTTTTATACGCATAATAAATTGTTGGTACTTTTATAGAAATGCATGAGCTTTATATTTAAATGAATCTCCTTTTATACTTCCAATGAAGTATAATCAAATGAATATTTATATAATTTCTATTCACCATCTGTGAATTGTTTTCGTATTTTCGATTTGTTTGGTTTATGGATAGAATATATCCTTGATACGCTTTTAACCATACTATATTTCTAAACGTGATTGCCATTGACCTTGGGCATCTCTGGGGTATACCAACGGAGCGGATTGTAGTTCGCAAACGGTTTGCTATTCGCATTCTAAACGCAACTTGGTTCACCGTATGGATACTACACAACCCAACGTCAACCCTAACACAACTTGAAATATAATGTTGGTTCTTTTTCTACCATTTAAGGTATCTCTTCAAATTGTAATTAATACATTTTTGTATTGATTATAATACATACTATCAAAGTATCTTTTCATCTATAATTAATACATATTTTTGTATTAGTTATAATTCTTGCCATTTAAGGTACCTCTTCATCTTAAAATTAATACATTTTTGTATTAATTATAATCACACTATTTAAAGTATCTCTTCATGTATATATTCAATTGCATTCATCCATGAATACATTCCATCAGTATATTGTATTGATATTAATCAATCATATCAAATATACTTTCATTTACAAATAAACATATTTGCTTATTAAGCTAACTACTTAGCTTATTTATGGTATTTCAAAAATAAGTTATAACGAAATCTCCAATATATAAACTCATGTATCAATTATAAATATTTCAAAATAAACTACAAAGGTTATTGAAAGAACCCGAAACCAGTTACGTTGACAAGCGTATTAATAAATAACATTGTAAATAAACTAAGTTTAAAAACGAGAATATAAATCAAATCGTATTTTCTATTAGGAATAATTTGCTTGATCGTCATCATCGTCATCCTCAATCTTTTTACGTTACTAATCATATCACCGATCTAAGGTGAGTTTCATGGATCCCTACTTATTATTTTGGGACTGAGAATACACAACTGTTTTGTTTTTATGGACACAATTGCTTAAATGATCCATGCTTATATTTTTGTTACAATGCTCTGGCTCGAAATCCCCTATATGGAACTTGGACCGATAAAGTTTACAACGCGAATATTATAAATAGTACTATTGGGTTGACACCCCTATCCTGGTTAGTCGCACTAACACATGCAAGGGATAATTAATATTTGAAATAAATCGTGATTGCGTTGAGCATTTAGCATCACAAGAGGGGTAATATATATATATACGTGAATCGTATGATGTTAAGGTATTCGGTTTCCAAGGTATAAGCATGTGATAAAAATATTGGTTTAAATAACCATGTTAACTTGATATTCGTAATGCATGCGATATCTTATATAAATCTTGTGATCCAAAGGTAAATCCTTATTATAAAAACTGTGAACTAACCAACTTTATGTTGACGAAATTTAACGTGTATTCTCAGGTACTTGAGCTATTTTGATGCATATACGTGATGCATACTTTTGGAGTCACAACATATATTAGAAGAAAACAAATTAGAGATGTCTAGTGATATATGAAAGAATCTCATTTGTACTTGTTGTATGCTCATTTCCATCTTTTGTAAGAATAAATGATTATGATAATGAAAATCTTTAAAAACGTCTCATTATAGAGGTCGTTTATTATAATATGTGTTTGTGATTTCCTCTATTGTTCACACTTTCCGTTTCCGCAAAATAAAATATTTTGGGGGTGTGACAGATTGGTATCAGAGCCACAGGTTATAGTGAACTAGGTTGCATTAGTGGGCCTGATATATGAACTATTAGGTTGCATTAATAAACTTAGTCTATAACTGTTTTGTGACAATGTGCTCATACATGCTTAGAATATACACTTTCATGCCTTAGTTTACAAAAAGCCTTAGTTCGATCATGCCTTAGATTTCTCATGCCTTAGTATTTTTAAATACAGAAATGGCCAATAATAATGGTTGGATTTCGGAATCCAGTGGGAGTGTAAACCAAGAGCTACATCATAATGGATGGATTTCAGACTCTGACGATAGCGTCGACCAAGTGGTTCCTAACTTGGAAATATATGATAGTGATAATGGTTTGGGCCTTAGCGATCTAGAACAACCCCTAGATGATGAGGAATCACCTCCTGATTCACCAACTGTGATTGATCCTTGTGTTAATCCAGATGATCATACCAAAATCCCTCAAGTTCTGAATAAGTGGAGAGTTACCATGGGATGGCCTTCGTTTGAGCAACCACCATTTGAGCCAAGGGATTTTCCCATAACTCGTGAACCACCTCATCACACCGTGCCTATTCTAGTGGCAAGGCTCCATGAGCTAGAAGCCAAACTTGCAACAACCGAGTATGAAATGGAATCTTTGGCAAGCCAAAACAGTGTTGCCATAAATAGGGAAGGGGTTAGAGATATGAGGGAAATTTTCACTAATTTCGCTGGAGACTATAATGACAACATGCACATCTTAGATGGACTACAGGGAGACCATCAAAAGTTGGTCGATGAACTCAACAAAAATAGGAATATTGACGTTAAGAAAATGGAAAAGTTGACTACAAAAATAAAAAAATGGGAAAGACGATAACTAAACTCAAGAGGAACCAAGCAAATTCACCCTAAGAACAAGATACTGAAGAAGGAGCAAGTTATTAGAAGCCTATATATATAGTAGGATTTATATATAAAAGATGATGTATTAGAATCCCATATTAGGAAATATATATATTAGGATGACGTAATTTAAAGTTCAAGAGTAGGCTAACTCTTTCGGAAAAATACGGTTCTCTAAATTTTGATGTACTAGAGAACTCGTATTAACAAGGAAATATATATCCTTGTTGATTTAGTTAAATCATTGTACTATGTAATTTTCCAAATATAAATACATTGGTACTTTGATATACAACTTGTGTCATATACTTGCAAGTCTTTACTTTGTTTTGAGTAAGAACTATATTGTTGTGGAATTTACGTATTTAAGTATTAATTAAGTTAAGATTGAAGTATACTTCTAACAAACTTACTAACTCAAAACATTTTCTTTATCTAAGAAAATGGCGCCTTCTAAAAACGCGACTACATTAAGAAGGTCAACCCGAGCTAACCCCGATCCGACAAAAAGAAAGTCGGAACCTACTAAGAAGAAGCAACCTGAACCGGCCAAGAAAGTAACTCAATCTAAACCAGTTAAGAAAACAAAACCAACTGAGCTGGAACCTACTAGTGAAGAAGAGGAAGAAGAAATCATCCCCATGACACAAAGTGAAATTGATAAACTAGTCGCCGAACAAGTTGCGGACATCATAGTGGCGGAAGCAAGCAAAAATACTGGAAAGAAAGGAACTGCTAGTCAGACAAAAGGCAAGGGTATGGGTACAAATAAAACTAGCCAACTATCAGAAGGAAGTTCTAGTAAGGTAGGAACATACAAGGATTTCACGTATTGCAAACCAATACACTTCCATGGTACTGAAGGGGCAGTAGGCCTGTTGCAATGGTTTGAGAAAACAGAATCTGTATTTCGCTTATGTGAATGCACTGATGATAACCGAGTCAAATATGCCACCGGCACACTACTGAGTGGTGCTCTTTCTTGGTGGAATGAATATGCCAGTGTTATAGGAATAGACGCAGCTAATGCAACTCCTTGGGATGAAGTTAAGGAAATGATGAGGGAAGAATATTGCCCAAGGAATGAGATTCAGAAGTTAGAAATGGAGTTTTGGGGTTTGACGGTGAAAGGAAACAACATTGCTGCCTATACTAGGTGTTTTCACGAATTGTCCGTACTATGTCCTACAATGGTTAAACCATTGTACAAACAAGTTGAGCGATACCTTTGGGGACTTCCCCAGTGTAACACCCGACGTTTAAAAATATGGGTTTTCAAAAATCTTTCACCTAACGGTGTTAAATTGCGGAAGTAAAGACTGTAAAAGTCAAAACCGATAAAAACATTTCAGTTTCTGCATTTAGTTGGTGTTACATGCCATATCAAACAATAGTTCAAATGAAAACCCAACGGTTGCCCAACATTAAACAACCGTTCACACATTACTACATAAATTCGACATCAAAATGAAATGTAAACAAAAGTCTCCATAATAAGCAACTATGGGTACTAAGGAAACTGCATGCTTTCTACCCACGCCCTCACGTCCTGCATCTACTAGTCCTTCATGCTAAACCTGAGGGAACAACCACATTAAAGAAACAAGTGTTAGCTATAAGAATAGCTAAGTAAGATCACACTTAATTTAAAAGCATTTGTCCAATTGAAACATTTCTTCATTATTAGACAAACTCATTAGGCACAACACACATCACACATAACTGCATATCAACTTCATAACAATTAGGATAATCATCCTAAATGTGCCTATCCTGCATTAGTTCACACATTGTCACACATATCTTCGTTATCTGCATATAAGTGTGCCCTGCATCACACCCGACTAGATGATCAACCAAAAGCCTAATCATCGTACGTCGTTAAGGAATGGCAAGCCAATCCAAGAGTAATCCGTATGTGGAGGTTGGTCAAACCCCTCGTATTACTCGCCCTGCGTTATAAAGACCATGTTGCAAGGAGCCACCCAAGCAACAACTACGTCAACGTACTCGTCCGGCTAAGACTTGTACGAGTTAAGCTTAACACTTTCCCTGCATTATATTTACGAGCTCAGTTTCACACATATGGTTTAGGTAACACACATTCCTAAACCGTCACACACATATAGTCTAGGTAATACACATTCCTAGACATTCACACACTTTATCTTCATTACGTTTGGATCCTTAAACGTGCAAGTGACATGGCAACCTACCAAGTCTAGTGAGCTAGGTGTACAAGCCATGTAAGCATGCATATATCACACGTCAACATCATTTCTACATTTCACGCATAATAAGCTACTTCGTAATACTACATAAACTGCATTACAATATACTACATTAAGCAATACTTCATTTCACTACATTAGGGTCTGTATTTCAGGTCTCATGGTCAACTACATAACCCATAATACCTCCCGTGTAACCCGAGATACCCACATATATCGTAAGTTACCGTTAAGGAAGTTATATTAAGAAACCTTTGCTTGTTGAACCCTCAGCGTGACAAAAGTAGTGTATCTTACCTCGATACGGTTAACAACAAGCTACAAGCACAATACAACGATGACTAGGTGTCTCCAATAACCTAGAACAAGTATAAGATCGAAATATAAGCTAAACGACACATTTTGTGAAATCTGGGCATGTGGTGCGCCGCACCTGCCAAGTGGTGCGTCGCACCAACCCTTCAGAAATTTCAGATCAACTATAGGTGCGCCGCACCTACCCTTTGGTGCGTCGCATATCGGGCTCCCATCGAAAAACCAAAAACCCAAACTGGGCTGTGGTGCGCCGCACCACTCCCTTGGTGCGCCGCACCTGGGGTGCCGACCTGCAACTCAATTTTCAAACTTGTTCTAAACGATACCCATTCGATCTCAAACCCTTAGCCCGACCTGGAGACATAAAATTGACCTCTTTAACAACACTTTTGATGACTTTAATCCATCAATCAACCCTTTAATCCTTTGCAACCTTAACCAATCATTTAATCACTCGAATAACATGAAATCGGTTACCGTTTAATCAAATACCCCAACCCAAACCCCATGGCCTGGATTGAAACTAATATAAGACTCTAAATAACAGATCTCAAACGGTAATTACCTATATTACCTGTATTTGATGAGAAAGATTCAAGATCCAAGCAACACACGATCAAAACGGCACTAAAACGATTGGATTTTGGGAGAGAACTTGTTTGGGAGAGAGGGGATCGGCTGGGGCAGAATAACACACACAAGAGAAGAGTTTTTGTGACAATTAGGGCTTCCTAATTACCCCACTAATCCCTGGCCATCCATCCATAATTACACACAAGTCCCTCTACTTCTGATATTTAACCTTCATGACTTTAACTTCATTATTTGGGAGACTTGTCACACTTTCAAGCACCCAACTACTTTATCACACGTCGACTTCTTTATCTACGTTAATCACTTGACACTAACACACACAAGTGTCAAATCACATAATCACACAAGTCCCTCTACTTCTGATATTTAACCTTCATGACTTTAACTTCATTATTTGGGAGACTTGTCACACTTTCAAGCACCCAACTACTTTATCACACGTCGACTTCTTTATCTACGTTAATCACTTGACACTAACACACACAAGAGAAGAGTTTTTGTGACAATTAGGGCTTCCTAATTACCCCACTAATCCCTGGCCATCCATCCATAATTACACACAAGTCCCTCTACTTCTGATATTTAACCTTCATGACTTTAACTTCATTATTTGGGAGACTTGTCACACTTTCAAGCACCCAACTACTTTATCACACGTCGACTTCTTTATCTACGTTAATCACTTGACACTAACACACACAAGTGTCAAATCACATAATCACACATAACTACATATAAACATTAAATCTAATATAGACTTAACGGCAAACACAATATTGACTTAACGACATTAGTCAACTAGTAAAGAAAAGTTTGGGATGTTACACCCAGTCTATCCAAGGGAATGTGATGGCATCAAAACCCGTTACACTTTCGAATGCTATCCGTTTAACTCATGATCTCATGGATCAAGCAATTCGTCATGGAGCAGTAATCAAGACTGCTGAAGTTAGGAACTTCGATAATAAAAGAAAGTGGGATGGGAACCAAGGGAGGAACTTCACTCCTCGGCCGTTCAGGAAACCTGATAATATAAGAGCCTACAACGCCGGCCCAAGCAATAACATGCCAAATAGGGGAAACTCGTCAGTTTGTGGCCAGTGCAAGCGTAGTCACCAAGGACCTTGCAAGTTCTGTGAGAAGTGCAAAAGGTATGGCCATTTTACAAGAGATTGTAAGATTACCACACCTGCTAATATCAGAACCGCACCTGGAGGCTGTCACCATTGCGGAGATAAGGGGCATTGGAGGCCAAATTGTCCAAAGCTGAACGTCATGAATGTCCAACCAGCTCGTGGGAGAGCATTTGTTATCACACCAGAACAAGCTCGGAATGACCCTAACCTCGTTACGGGTACGTTCCTTATCAACGATTTCTATGCATCTGTTTTATTTGATACTGGTGCTGAAAAATGCTTTGTATCTGAAGAATTCACCCCATCACTTAATACAATTCCCGATAAATTAGATGCTAAGTATACAGTAGAAGTAGCTAACGGAAAACTCATGTCTACCGACAAAATATTTCAAGAATGTACTCTAAACTTAGCCGATCACCCTTTTTCAATAGACTTAATGCCTGTAAAATTAGGAAGCTTTAACATAGTTATCGGTATGGATTGGTTGTCGAAACATCATGCCGAAATCTTGTGCCACGATAAGGCAATCCGAATTCCTCTCCCGAATGGAGAAGTGATTATCATACAAGGAGAGAAAAGCGGCACGCCACTAAACATCATTTCGTGTATGAAAGCTCGAAAGTGCTTGAAGAAAGGATACTTTTCTATCCTAGCACACGTAAAAGAAAAGAAGTCTGACGAGAAAAGGTTAGAAGAGGTGCCAGTAGTAAAAGAATTTCCTGAGGTATTTCCGGAAGATTTACCAGGACTTCCACCATCTAGACAAGTAGAGTTTCATGTTGATTTAATACCTGGAACGAAACCAGTAGCTCGAGCACCTTATCGTTTAGCCCCGTCAGAAATGCTTGAATTGTCTAATCAGTTACAAGAACTGTTAGATAAAGGTTTCATAAGACCAAGTTTCTCACCTTGGGGAGCTCCAGTCATATTCGTTAAGAAAAAGGACGGATCCTTTAGAATGTGTATCGACTATCGTGAGTTGAACAAACTAACGATAAAGAATAGATACCCTCTTCCAAGAATCGACGATTTATTCGACCAACTTCAAGGTTCTAAATTCTACTCAAAGATAGATTTAAGATCTGGTTATCACCAACTGAAAGTTAAGGAAGAAGACATTCCTATAACAGCTTTCAGAACTCGTTATGGCCACTACGAATTTCTAGTGATGCCATTTGGCTTAACAAACGCACCAGCTGTATTCATGGATCTCATGAACCGAGTATGCAAACCTTACTTGGATCAATTCGTCATTGTATTCATCGATGACATTCTCATCTACTCTAAAAGTAAGGAGGAACACGAGCAACATTTGAGGAAAATCTTAGAACTGCTCAAGAAGGAGCAACTGTATGCCAAATTCTCAAAATGTGATTTTTGGATTGAGAAAGTACAGTTCTTAGGTCACGTTGTTACCAGCAAGGGTATTCACGTGGATCCTGCAAAGATAGAAGCTGTGGAAAAATGGGAAGCACCCAAGACCCCTTCAGAAATCCGTCAATTTTTAGGTCTTGCTGGGTATTACCGACGATTCATCAAAGGTTACTCTAAGATAGGCAAAACCTTGCACAGTCATACTCTTGCATCCTTATATGGAGCTTTCAGATATACTGAAGAGAACAAAGCAGAAAGAGCTGTGGCTGAGCAAGATGCCAAAAATCATGCTTCTACCAGTTCAGTCATGGTTCAGTATTCTGAACCACATGGGACTGCCCTACTATCTTCTGAGAGTAACAATTCTGACTCAGTGAAGAAGATGGTTTCTGAATTGTTGAAAACTGGTATTACTAATAATGTTACTCATGATTGTGATGAGGATGACAATGATGATCTGGTTGCCATGCTGGCTAAAACGTTCAATCGTTTTAAGGCCAAATCTAATCGATCTGGCAAACCATTTACTTCCAGCGCTTCAATTGATAAGTCTAATCTTGAATGCTTTAAGTGTGGCAAGAAAGGACATTTTATGAAGGAATGCAGATCTAGTCAACCCTCTTCATCACAATCTGGTCCTAACCATTCTATTTTTCAGAAAACTGATGACAGCTATAAGGCTAAGTACAAAAAGCTGAAAGCCCATATAGCTCTCATGGCTCAAGACAACTCAAGCAATAATAGTTGTATGATTGCCAAAACAGAAAAATGGGAAGATTCTGATGAATCATCTGATGATGGGGAAGAGGTGAGGGACATGTGTTTCATGGCTCGTGAAGATCAAGGTCATTTGGTCAAGTTTGATGTTGAATCAGGAAGATGGGTGGACATAATCATGAAAAAGGTTAGTGATTTTGGTTTTGAAAGTAATGAGGAACATAAACTGGACCTTCTGGTTCTTTTAGAGGCTGACATATCATATGT
Source organism: Erigeron breviscapus (assembly GCA_034093135.1). Taxonomy (NCBI): domain Eukaryota; kingdom Viridiplantae; phylum Streptophyta; class Magnoliopsida; order Asterales; family Asteraceae; genus Erigeron; species Erigeron breviscapus. The sequence continues at coordinate 17,411,379 of CM067167.1, forward strand.
CGAAACTGTGCGTTCAGAAAGTTTAAAAATGTTTGAAAATAATACTTCTGAACTGAACGCCAGTCAGGCCAGATTAAAAGAACTGAAGGATGTTCAGTTAGCCCTAAAAAGTTATCAATCTATGGTTGCCACTTTGGAACTGGAAAAGGAAGAACTAAAAACCATCCTTGAAAAAGAATAGAAAATAATCAAATCTTGGATGAAATCACCAAATCCAGATGCTGCAATTAAAAACACTTTTGCTAATCAAAGAGTAGCATATGAATCTGGTGATCTTCACTTGGCATCTATAATCACTGATTTGGATGCACTTCCAAAAGAAATGAAACCGGAAATTATTTTCAAACAAATTGGCAATCAGAAAACTGTGACTGAAAAGGCCCAGGAACAATCTGAGGGCAAATCTGAAACAGCTCAGACCACTGCTTCAAAAAAGAAGGCTAAATTCAAAAAGCCTTCTCCTCAGTCTTCATCTAAGGCGCCAAAAATCCAAAAGAAGAAGAAGAATGTCTCCCCCACTGAGCCTTCTACCTCAGATTCAGGTAAGGCTCAGGTGTCTAATGAAGAATCAATTTTGTTAAGGTTAGAGAGTCAATTTCAGTTGCTAGCTAGACAGGTGCAAAGTTGTAATGCACGGTTGAAAAATGTTGAAAGCACTCCTCTTCAATCTAAACAAAAACGAATTTTAGTAAGAAAAAGGTAGAAAGCCTCATCAAACCAACTGTTTTTGTGTCATCTGAGATCATGACTGAGATCCCTTTTGATCCTTCAGTTCCTTCTGAAACAAAGAAATCTGGGACGTCTAAGGGAGAGTCCAGTGAACCCATCAGCAGATGGGTTCCCAAAAAGAACTAATCTTTGTTTGTGTGCAGGGAGACCGAAAGAAGTACATATGGTATCTTGACAGTGCAGCTGGCAGAACCATGACTGGTAACAAGACCCTGCTGGAGGAATATAGGGTGCAAGAGGGGCCCTCAATAACTTTTGGGAATGATGGAAATGGACAAACTGAGGGATATGGTATTTTGAATAATGGACAAGTCAAATTTACACGTGTTGCATATGTGAATGGTTTGAAATATAACCTGATCAGTGTCAGTCAACTGTGTGATGATGGCTTCAAGGTTTTATTTGACATTTGTCAAGGCACCATATTCAATAGGGATTGGAAGGTAGTGTTGGTTGCACCAAGAAAAGGAAACATCTATATTATAGATATGGAAAGTTCACCAAGTGAACAATGTTTCTATACAAAGGCAGATGAGGACACAAACTGGTTGTGGCACAAGAGGTTATCCCATCTAAACTTCAAGAATATCAATAAGTTATCAAGAAAACAACTTGCTGAAGGGATACCTCCAATGTCTTTCAATAAAGACAAGCCATGTCCAGGTTGTGAAATGGGCAAGCATAAAAGAGCTTCATTCAAGTCAAAGCAAAATTTCAGTATAACTGAACCACTTCACATGCTTCACATGGACCTTTTTGGACCAGTGAATGTTCAGACCAGAGCAGGAAAGAAATATACCCTTGTTGTTGTTGATGAATTTTCAAGATATTGCTGGGTAATTTTCCTCAGAACCAAGAATGAAGCTGCTGCTGAAATCATTGCCCTCATCAAACAAATTGAACTCAAGCGCAAGTGAAAAGTTTGTCAGCTCAGAAGTGACAATGGCACAGAATTCAGAAATGCCACTCTGGAGTCCTTCTGCACTGAAACTGGCATATCTCAGAACTTCTCTTCAGCTCACACACCAGAGCAGAATGGTGTTGTAGAAAGAAAGAATAGAACGCTGATTGAAGCTGCAAGAAGTATGCTCAATGAATCTGGTCTTCCTAAGAGTTTCTGGGCTGAAGCTGTTGCAACTGCTTGCTACACTCAGAACAGATCTGTGTATGTAAAAAGACACAAGAAGACAGCCTATGAAGTTCTCAGAAATCGAAAGCCCAATATTGGATATTTCCATGTATTTGGATGTCCAGTATACATTCTAAATGATTCTAGTCAGCTTGGAAAGTTTGATGCAAAAGCTGATGAAGGATACTTCTTAGGATATTCAACTATTCGCAAAGCCTTTAGAGTCTATAACAAGAGACTTGACAAGGTGGATGAGTCAATTCATGTTACCTTTGATGAATCAAATTCTGCAATCTTCAATAGACCAACTCCTGTACCACCCTCAGAAAGTCCAATCTGTTTTGGTGAATCTGATCCCATTACTGAATCTGATCAGTCACCTGAACCTGCTTCTGAACCTCTCTGTTCAGAACCAGCAAAAATACAGACTAGCAACATACCATTCTATCCTTCAGTTAGTTTTAAACTACCTTCTGAACTGACTATTGGATCAGATGTACGTGCTGCTTCAAGACAGATACCAGTTTCCACTGATTTACCCCAATCTGAAGAATTTCATGATGCAAGTCATGATCTGCAGGAGGAAGATGACGAGACTGAAATATTCTTTTCTAAAGCCACTCCTGAAGTAGATCAGTCGAATTCTTGCACTGATATCATTGTTCACCCTGGTCAATACTCTAAGTGGACAAAGGCACATCCAATCGATCAAATTATTGGAGATTCCACTAGAGGGGTTCAAACCAAAAGAGCCACAAGCGATCAATGCTTAAATGTCAGCTTCTTATCACTGATAGTACCAAAGAAGATTGACGAGGCTATGAAAGACCCAAGCTGAATTGAAGCCATGCAAGATGAGCTCAATTAGTTTAAAAGGAACGATGTTTGGGAACTTGTTCCATATCCCAGTAACCTGAAGAAAGAACCAATTGGGACAAGATGGGTCTTCAGAAATAAGATGGATGAAGATGGACATGTAATTCGAAACAAGGAAAGACTTGTTGCAAAGGGTTACTCTCAAGAAGAAGGAGTAGATTTCGATGAAACTTTTGCTCCAGTTGCTAGACTAGAAGCTATCAGAATTTTCTTAGCTTTTGCAGCTCATCATGAGTTTAAAGTCTATCAGATGGACGTTAAAAGTGTATTTCTGAATGGTGAATTAGAAGAAGTTGTGTATGTTTATCAGCCACCGGGATTCATAAATAAAGAAAAACCTCACTGGGTGTACAGACTAAACAAAGCATTATATGGTCTGAGACAAGCACCTAGAGCCTGGTATGATACTCTTACTAAACATCTTCTGAAAAACGGTTTTAAAAGGGGTGCAATTGATAACACTTTATTCATTTTACATGATAAAGATGATATCTTACTTGTACAAATTTATGTTGATGATATTGTGTTTGGGTCTACAAATGACAAAATGTGTAAGAAGTTTTCTAAAATTATGTCTTCTGAGTATGAAATGAGTATGATGGGTGAACTGACATATTTCTTGGGTCTTCAAGTAAAACAAACCAGTGATGGTATCTTTATAAATCAAGAAAAATATGTTAGAGACTTATTAAAGAAATATCAATTTGATTCAGTCTCATCAAAAGATACTCCCATTTCAGCTCCTTTGACTTTGGATTCTGATCCAAATGGAAAACAAGTGGATCCCACAAAATATCGTGGTATGGTGGGATCCCTCATGTATTTAACTGCAAGTAGACCAGATATAATGTTTGCAACATGTCTTTGTGCAAGATTTCAGTCTGATCCCAGAGAAGCACACTCAAATGCTGTAAAAAGGATTTTCAGATACCTTAAAGGTGTCCCCAGACTTGGTCTTTGGTATCCCAAAGGCTCAAGTCTAGATCTAATGGGTTATTCAGATTTTGATCATGCATGATGTAAAATAGATAGGAAAAGTACCACAGGTGGTTGTCACTTCCTAGGTGGCAAATTAGTCAGTTGGACAAGCAAGAAGCAAACTGTAGTGTCACTCTCCACAGCTGAAGCTGAATACATTTCTGTGAGCAAGTTGCTGCGCTCAGATTTTGTGGATGAAGAACCAACTGACTGATTATGGTGTTAAGTATACAAGAACTCCAATCTTTTGTGACAACACTAGTGCCATTGCCATATCTCACAATCCTGTCATGCACTCTAAAACCAAGCATATCGATCTCAAGTATCATTTCATTCGAGACCATATTATTAAAGGTGATATTGAACTTCATTTCATTTCCACTAATAAACAACTTGCTGATGTTTTTACAAAACCCTTGGATGTCAAAACATTTAAACATCTCATCAGTGAGTTAGGTATGCTAAATCCTGAATAGCATCACCTCAGGGGGAAGTGTCAAATATTTTGTTCTTAAAAAGAATTTTTCTCTAAGGGGGAACTTTGCTTTCTGAAAAATATTTTGACTGAAATGCCTCAGATTTTCTGAAATGCTTTCAGAATAAGTTTTAAACTGAGATGGTTCAGATTTCTTAAAACTGATCATGCTCAAATTTTGTTGAGTCATTTCTAAAATAAATTCAGTCCTTTGTAATGTCTTTTGGATACTTGGTTGTTGTGTGGACACGTGACAGTTACTGTATAACGTTTGAATAAAAGCACCTTTTGCTGACGTGTCACACAAGTTGCGCCGTAAATGTAAAAGTAATGATCACCTTTTAATTAAGAAAGTTGAAAAGTTTTCTAAAAAGTGGGACCCCTACCGTCTTTGCATTTAATGCGGACGTGTACCCAAAATTATTTCGGATTTCAAACCCGATCAAAATTGATTTCAATTAATTAATATTTTTTTTGTGGGTTTGAATTTCAAAATCATTTTCATTTTATTTATTTTGGAAAACCCTTTGTATTCCATCATAAATATAAATACCTTTTTCCGAAAACAATTCCTTCATTTACTCATCTTTTCATTTACTCCCAATCATCATTCTCTCTCATTCTCTCTTCTTCAAAACTCCATACCCTAAAATCATTCTTCATTTTTCAGTTTTCCCTTGTAGAAATGGCTAAACCTTCATCATCTTCTCAAATTAAATCACTCATCACTTTTGATTACAATCCACCAAAAACAGTCAAGCCAAGACCGGCATGGCCAAAGGGTTTTGCTCCTTCAACCCTTCGTTTCAATATGAAAAACTTTGTTGCATCCTTAAATATAAAATCTGCAACATTAATGGGGAGGATAAACAAATTTTGGGAAGAGTCTCCTCTCCATTATGCCTTGACTGCAAATCCACAAGCAATGTATCATAGATACTTGCTTGAATTTTGGTACACTGCTGTCGTAAGCAAGGATGAAAAATCCATTGCTTTCACTCTTAATAATAGCACCAAGCAGTGTGTCATTTCTCTTGATGGGTTCAGGGAGGCCCTTTAATTGAATTATGTTCAACCACCTTCAGTCTATGCCAAAAGACTGAAAGGAATAAACTTCAGAGAAGTTTTGTTGGCCATGGCCCTTTAATTGAATTATGTTCAACCACCTCCGGACATATATTTTTTGTCTGGGTTTGGCAATTGCTGGAGGTTCTTCTGGACTCAAATAGTTGAGTGCCTAGGGGGAAATCATGGTGGCTTGGACCAGATTTCATTACCCCAAGTGGAGATGAGTTATTATCTGTGGAATGGGATACAAGTAGACTTCGCTGCGATGCTCTTCTCTCAGTTAATTGCAAAGTTGAAAGGTAAAAAAAGTCTACATATTGCTTTCCCAAGGTTCTTAAGCATCTGATTCATGCATATTCTTGGTGATGCTTACAACAACGGTGGGCCTGAACTTTCAGTACCAGAGTTCTGCAGGGACTTTACAAATGCATCCACTTCTGAAGAGGAACCTCAGATCTCTGCTGAAATGCTTCAGGTATTTGCTAAAACTGTTCCAGAAAGACCATTTGGCACAGAAAGATCACTGAGCGGGCCACAAAATAATGTGGGACCCATCGGTGCATCTGGTGGTAAAATGTTAAAGCTCTTTAAAACCCCAAAGGCTTTTTCCACCCAACCACCATCCTCCTCTTCCACTGACCAACCTGAGGACCTCCCAAAAGGTCCTTCAGGATCTTCAAAGGGTGTATTGAAACATCGTCAATATAAGAAATCGTCCTCACTGCCCAAGGATAGTAGTACCGAAGCTAACCCTTCTGGTTCTTCCCAACAAGAACCAGAAGAATCGAGTCTAAAGGGAAACCCACAAGCAGCCATCCCCAAAACTTCTTTAGGAGGGGATGGTGAAGAGAATATAAGTGTGTCCGCCCAACATACAGTAGAGTCCGTGTCTACACGCGCACCCCCTGTAACTTCACAAATCTTACACTCCTCTACAACACAGACTGTTGAGTCCCAATGTTAATTGTAAATTTAATGATGACAAATCTGACCTATAAACACTTAGTAATCTTTGGTTCTTGTAACTTGATCTGGGTCAGACTAAGCTGACACAGCTTATGATCTGTCTCTGACCCAGATCATGCTTCATACTTGTAATTGTAATATCTTATGGAAGCAAGTGTTATTCAAGCTACATCAACAATGTATTAGCATTCAGTCCAAGTCGAAGAGGAGGATTGGCGATAGAAGACATGTTAGTGGAAGACAACTTGGGATTAGCAGTCAGCTTGGAAACATTTAGGCAGATTGGTGCTTCGACAAATGGCCCAATCTGTGTCTGACAATCAAGTAAAGATAACAACCTGGATTGAAGATAAGGACAAATGACGTAACTAGGAAGAATCCTAGGATCCAGGTTGGTGGTTGGTTTTACATATGAGTGTCCATACGCCTATTGGTAGATGAAGAATGTGCGTCAGTACGTGGGGGACCACAAGTACTATGAAAGGCACGATTGATTATTCCTTCATCAACCACTGATTGAAGAACACGTAGCTGCAACGGACACCTAATAAGGAGCGCTTGTGCCTATAAAAGCCTCATTCATGGATTGCATATGTGTGGCATTTCCTGAGAATCATTCTTCACACTAGTTTCTCTGCTCTTACACACAGCTTAGTCTGTACGAGATCAGCTTGGGCTGATTCTCTTGAGCTGAAACTTATTGATTGTTGTTTGTCATTTAATAGGGTTGTTTAGATATCTATAGGCTATCTTTATTCCGCAACAACCCTGTAATTCTTTGTATAGATAATTTCTTAATAAAGGATTACATTTGAAAATAACAATCTGTGTTCAAGAATGTTTTTGGTTCTTTACTGCTTTACTGTTTTAATGATTCCTGCACTTTACTTGCTTAATATTCATTATCTGAATCTTAAAACGTTTTGTGATAAAAGTTTGTAAAGATTGTGAAAAGTTGTATTCACCCCCCTCTACAACTGTTCTGTGTTCAATATACTTTGGTATATTGATACACCGTGGGACGTATCAATTGGTATCAGAGCGGTGGTTGAGAATTAACTTGACTTGATCCTTGCATATTTTCATTTATAGTAAAGCATTATGTCATCATATATTGATAATGGTTCTTCAACCCGACCACCCATGTTTGACAAAGATGATTTCAGTGGGTGGAAAGGTAGAATATCTTTGTTCCTTGAATCCATCGATAACAATATGCCTGACATCCTTGCGGATGGTCCTTATGTTCCTACACAAACCATTGTAGTAGAAGCTGTGGTCAGGGAAGGTCAACCAACCATTCCTGCCACAGTCAAATCTATTGTTAAGGACAAGGCAGATTGGGGGATGAGGATAGGAGGTTGGCAAACTTGGATGTGAAGGCTAGAAATTTCATTGTCCAAGCTGTGCCCAAAGACCTTTACCATTCAATTAAAATGTGTTCAACAGCAAAGAAAATGTGGGTACATTGACTGTTATGTTTGAGGGTTGCTCTACCTCCATGGAATCCACAATCACTACATTGACCAGGAGGTATGAGAGATTTTTCTCTTTGAGAAATGAATCCTTAACTGACACTCATACCCGCTTTAATGCCTTGGTAAATGATTTAGCTGCTGTTGGAATTAATAAGAAAAATGAGGTTTTAAAGAGCAAATTTCTTGATTCATTACCACCTAAATGGAACAACTATATTTCTTCTGTTAAATTAAGTTCTGTTTATCATGATCTTGATCTCCCTGGACTTTTTGGTTTGCTTCATAACCAAGAATGTTCAGAGGCTGAAAAGTTAATTGCTATGGGTGATTCTTATAGTCAGCCTGCTGCTGCACTTGTTGCTTCTATGACTGAACACCCTAGTTCAATTAGTAATGAGATCATTCCTTGTGTTAATGATGATATTCTTGTGATGTCAAATCCTAACTCTGTTTGTGCTGAATCTGAATGTGATGAATCTGATGGTGATGAACTAGCTAATGAAGTAGCTATGTTGGCTGAAAGGATCAGAAGGAGATCCTTTAATAAGTTTAAAGGAAAAGGAAGAGGTGGCCAAGCTGATAAGACCAAGAAGCCATTTGATATGTCTAAGGTCACTTGTTACAAGTGTGGCAAGACTGGACATATGGCTGGAGATTGCAGATCCAAAGAAACTGCTCAAGTTGTGCCAGCCAAAGGTGGAAGAGGTGAAAAATACTCTAAGCTCAAGACTAAGTACAAAGCCTTGAAAGCACAAGTAGCTGAGCTGACTGAGAAGGTGAACAAAAATGAGAAGAGTCTGGTAGCCAAAGATTGGGCTGAAAGTGCCACATCATCTGATGATGAGCTGTACAAAGATGCCAAATGTTTCATGGCTAAAGAAGCTACTCAAAGATTTGCTGAAGATCTGGTGAAAATACAACAGCAATCTGAGTCAGCTCACCAGGCATCCACTAGTCAGACTGCTCTACCTGAGGTAACCTCTTTTTCCAATCTGTCTGATAATGAGAAGCTGTCTAGACTGAACAAACTTGGTGATGAGGCTTTGCTGCAAAAACACTTTAATCAAGAACTCAAAAAGGAAATACATATTTTGAAACTTGATAACAGCTCTAAGAATCACACCATTGAAAAACTAGAATCTGAAGTTAAAGCTCAAAAGCAATTAAACTCTATTTTGATTAAAGAAGCTAAAACTGCAGAAGAAAAGTTATTAAAGGTTAAACATGTAACACCCCGACTATAGCGGAAACACGAGATGCCACAGAACGACATGGTACAAAAGATTTAAGTATAAAACATCAACATAAAGTTTCAAATGCCGTCCAAATTCAAAAGGTTACAAGTTCAAGCGGACGTTTAATAAACATTACATAACCAAATTCATAATCAAAAGATCGAATGTTTGCGTTACTAGTCCAACATGCAACAAATAAACACATCGTCCATGAAGCGGTCCAAAAAGCTAACTTACTGCCCTAGACCTGAAAAGCATGAAGAAAAAGTGTCAACTACGAGAGTTGAGTGAGTTCATAGGATTATGCTAACAACACACATGTATTTAATCCAATTCAAGAAAGAATATGTCATAAAGCTTCCAAGAATTCCATCATACTGTCCATACCCAAACCGTATGTTCAATTAATAATTTCCATCCATAATATAATATCAGTACCTCTGGGTCAATGGTAAGACTACCATGACGTAATTTGATGAGATTGATCTTGAGCCACTACTAAGACCGGTTATGTCCCAATAATCAAATATAATGTCCCAAATGATAAGATAATGATAAGCACATGCTGTCAATCACGTGCATAAAGATAACCAAGGGGGTCGTGCCATGGAGACGCCCATAAATATATAGTAGTTAGAGCACCGCGAGGCCAGACTGGCAATGAAGGTGACCACAAAGGCAGACCAAACATCCCACCGTTACCTATAATAGTGGATGAGGGGACAAGTCCTAGTTGCGCAACCCTCTAACTACAGGCCTCAAATGAGTTAATAGTAGTGTACAGGGGACCACCGTTTGACAGTACTCAAGCTCATCATATAACATATAACACGTTGAACATACAATATAATTCCCATATCATTATCATTATTTCAAAGAATCATTTCATAAGATGAAGTCATTTTAATTAATCATGCTTTTCACCCCGTAAGTAAAACAGATAAAAGAGTTTGAAAAGGGGCTATGACTCACTTGATTAGAGAGTGAAAGGGGCTGATCAAACGCGATTCCTTCGCTTAGATTTGTTGCGCCTCAAGCAAGCCTAAACCATAACGTATATATTCACGACGTAAGTTCGCGCGACATGAACTAGTGAGCTAGATCATGAGATGTATACTAGTAGACTTGCCCATCTTTGGTTGTTATTAGATTATGGAATTTAAGTGCATTATGATGTTCTCATTGTTTGGGTATAAGGGATTTGGTGGTAAGAGTCGTTTTCTCATTATACGCTTTTGTACGTTTATTGGAATTTCGGTAGTTTGGCTTGGATTTATATGATTTCCATTGCACACTTTGCTTAGTAATAACATTTGACATTAGTGGTCTTATAATATTAATATTTTATGTATATTTTCTGATTTGTAATTATATATTTTAATTTAATATTATTTAATTAATTATTTATTCATTTTATTGATTTATTAATTAAATAATTCCTTAAAAATACTTTTAAGTGTCATAATTGCCTTTGTAAATTATGGATAATTTCATTTGAATTATCTTCTGATATATATGCTCCTAAATTTATAATTTCATGATTTATACTTTTATTTGTGTATTTTCCATTTATTTTAATAATAATATCTAATTAATTATTTTTACTTAATTATTTATCTTTAAATTATGTAACACATGTCTCTTGCCTTTTAGCTATTTTTCTCCATTAGGTTTTAGTTATTTTTATCAATGGTTAAGATGATTTAACTTCATTCTTGATTTACATAATTTATTTATTGATTTTTATGTCTTTTAATTACCATTTAAATTCAATAATTCATGGAAATTCTTAGAAATCATCACTAAACCTTTTGGTCAAAAACCTCAGGCCTTTTGGGCAACTTTTATCCATACAAAATCATATCAATTCAACCTCTCTTGTGTCTTGCTCATTTTGAGGGTTTTATGATTAAAAATCGTTTACCGAAATAGTGATTTTAGCCTCATTTCTTAAGTAATTAAAGTGCTTTCAAATGGATTTTCATTCTTGTTTCATTATTTCCAGAAAGTTCATCATATTTTGGTGTCCAAAATCGTGAGAGTGGTGGTGGTGTGATATGTGCAATTTAGTGCTTTCGGTTAGTGATTATTTGACCCGAAAAGGTGGTTTTTGAGCTTGTTGTTGTCATGAACCAATAGATCTGAGTTTTGTGCTTTTATTTCAACATTTTTCCAGTAGGTTTATCATATTTTCTTGGTCATAAGATTATGGTGCATGTGTGTGCTCAAAATGCATTTTTGCGTGTTTTCGGTTTGTGATTTCTAGCTTATTTTAACATGTTTTGATTCAAGCTTTATATCCTTGATATTTTATCAATTTTTCCAGAATATTAACACTAATATTAACATATTTTTCACTTATAACAAGTCCATATCCATCTCATAATCCAACAAAAGATCCAACTTTCTTAAATCTAGCATATATGCATTCGAATCAACACTTTTTACTATCAACTTTTATAGATCTAACTTTCAACAATATAAAAACATCTTTTATATGAAAAATCTCAGAATATACTCTTCAAAAATATACAAAAACATATAGATCTATCAACAAGAAAGTCACTTTAAAAGCTACTAATCTATAACCACACTTTTGGGTCTTAAACTTGTTGAATCCTTGGATCTTTCTTATTAGATTCGACATGCATGAGCATGGAAAGAAAGATCCTATCAACTTTGCCCTCTTTAAGTGTATATTACAAAGAAAACAAGAAGAAAGTATGAGTTTTTGATAAAACCTTTGAATATAAACAAAAACGAGATTAGATCTAGTAAAAAGGATGAAGATTATACCCTCTTGAACTTGGTTTTGGATGAAGAATTTGGGCAGATTTTCGTGGCCCTCAAACCCCTATAATACCTTTAATCTAAGCTTGGAACAACCCTTAAATATGCCTTGGATTAACCCTTAACAATCTAGCCTAAACCCTTATTATTAATGTGTGTTTATTTTGATTTATGCTTGCCCTTTTTCTTTCTTCCCTTTGGCCGTAGGTAACAAGAAGAGAGGAGGGAGAAGAGAGAGTTTTTGAGAGAAAAGAGATTATGTGTGTGAAAAGAGTGAAGAGTGTGAGAAGAGTGGTGAGTTCCAAGACTTAGGAAGAGTGTAAGTGAATTTGAAATGGGTGTGTTGTGTGATGGGGGGAGGCCGGCCTCATAAGGGGTATGGGAAGGGTTTTTGTATTTTTTTTTATAAAAAATGTTGTATATAATGTGTATGTATGTTAGGTGTAAGTGTATATATATTTTGTAAGGTTAAATGTGTTAGTTTGTAGTTATAAGTTAGTGTTTGTTCTAATATGTGTATATATGTATATATGTCATGTATAGGTGTGTGTATGTACATATTTTTTGTATTTTTGATTTGTTACAAAATCCTTAATTTATAAGCTTGTATTTATTTTAAGCATATAAATATATATTTGTTGTTATTTAACCACTTTTATGCACATATTAGTTTATAATTATACTTTGAGATGGAAATCTCTATTCTCAGGTCATATTTACTTAAATTGGTTTGATGATTGATTTGTTGGACATTTATAAGGATTTTTGATGGTTATCTCAACTTGTGAGACTTACATTATTAGTTAGCTAATTTGATTGATCATCAGTAAAATTTGTTCAATGGTACTTCATAATTCACATTTAGAATTGAACAATAGCTTTAGATTGCTAGTTTAGGGGCATTATCTACTAGCTTCTAGTATAACTATGGCTTGCGAGATCAACGGCAACATAACTAGCACATATATAATATTTAAAAAGTAGGGTTGTTACAAAACAGATTACTGAAACATGGTGTATAAGTTCAAAAAGAGTTTATACTTGTGGGAATGAAAGAATTCGATTGAAAAACGATTTGGTTTGGTGAAAATGGTCAACAAAAAAACTTCTCTGAAGTTTATTCCTTTCAGTCTTTTGGCATAGACTGAAGGTGGTTGAACATAATTCAATTAAAGGGCCTCCCTGAACCCATCAAGAGAAATGACACACTGCTTGGTGCTATTATTAAGAGTGAAAGCAATGGATTTTTCATCCTTGCTTACGACAGCAGTGTACCAAAATTCAAGCAAGTATCTATGATACATTGCTTGTGGATTTGCAGTCAAGGCATAATGGAGAGGAGACTCTTCCCAAAATTTGTTTATCCTCCCCATTAATGTTGCAGATTTTATATTTAAGGATGCAACAAAGTTTTTCATATTGAAACGAAGGGTTGAAGGAGCAAAACCCTTTGGCCATGCCGGTCTTGGCTTGACTGTTTTTGGTGGATTGTAATCAAAAGTGATGAGTGATTTAATTTGAGAAGATGATGAAGGTTTAGCCATTTCTACAAGGGAAAACTAAAAAATGAAGAATGATTTTAGGGTATGGAGTTTTGAAGAAGAGAGAATGAGAGAGAATGATGATTGGAGTAAATGAAAAGATGAGTAAATGAAGGAATTGTTTTCGGAAAAAGGTATTTATATTTATGATGGAATACAAAGGGTTTTCCAAAATAAATAAAATGAAAATGATTTTGAAATTCAAACCCACAAAAAAAATATTAATTAATTGAAATCAATTTTGATCGGGTTTGAAATCCGAAATAATTTTGGGTACACGTCCGCATTAAATGCAAAGACGGTAGGGGTCCCACTTTTTAGAAAACTTTTCAACTTTCTTAATTAAAAGGTGATCATTACTTTTACATTTACGGCGCAACTTGTGTGACACGTCAGCAAAAGGTGCTTTTATTCAAACGTTATACAGTAACTGTCACGTGTCCACACAACAACCAAGTATCCAAAAGACATTACAAAGGACTGACTTTATTTCAGAAATGACTCAATGAAATTTGAGCATGATCAGTTTTAAGAAATCTGAACCATCTCAGTTTAAAACTTATTCTGAAAGCATTTCAGAAAATCTGAGGCATTTCAGTCAAAATATTTTTCAGAAAGCAAAGTTCCCCCTTAGAGAAAAATTCTTTTTAAGAACAAAAATATTTGACACTTCCCCCTGAGGTGATGCTATTCAGGATTTAGCATACCTAACTCACTGATGAGATGTTTAAATGTTTTGACATCCAAGGGTTTTGTAAAAACATCAGCAAGTTGTTTATCAGTGGGAATGAAATGAAGTTCAATATCACCTTTAATAATATGGTCTCGAATGAAATGATACCTGAGATCGATATGCTTGGTTTTAGAGTGCATGACAGGATTGTGAGATATGGCAATGGCACTAGTGTTGTCACAAAAGATTGGAGTTCTTGTATACTTAACACCATAATCAGTCAGTTGGTTCTTCATCCACAAAATCTGAGCGCAGCAACTTGCTGCAGAAATGTATTCAGCTTCAGCTGTGGAGAGTGACACTGCAGTTTGCTTCTTGCTTGTCCAACTGACTAATTTGCCACCTAGGAAGTGACAACCACCTGTGGTACTTTTCCTATCTATTTTACATCATGCATGATCAAAATCTGAATAACCCATTAGATCTAGACTTGAGCCTTTGGGATACCAAAGACCAAGTCTGGGGACACCTTTAAGGTATATGAAAATCCTTTTTACAGCATTTGAGTGTGCTTCTCTGGGATCAGACTGGAATCTTGCACAAAGACATGTTGCAAACATTATATCTGGTCTACTTGCAGTTAAATACATGAGGGATCCCACCATACCACGATATTTTGTGGGATCCACTTGTTTTCCATTTGGATCAGAATCCAAAGTCAAAGGAGCTGAAATGGGAGTATCTTTTGATGAGACTGAATCAAATTGATATTTCTTTAATAAGTCTCTAACATATTTTTCTTGATTTATAAAGATACCATCACTGGTTTGTTTTACTTGAAGACCCAAGAAATATGTCAGTTCACCCATCATACTCATTTCATACCCAGAAGACATAATTTTAGAAAACTTCTTACACATTTTGTCATTTGTAGACCCAAACACAATATCATCAACATAAATTTGTACAAGTAAGATATCATCTTTATCATGTAAAATGAATAAAGTGTTATCAATTGCACCCCTTTTAAAACCGTTTTCCAGAAGATGTTTAGTAAGAGTATCATACCAGGCTCTAGGTGCTTGTCTCAGACCATATAATGCTTTGTTTAGTCTGTACACCCAGTGAGGTTTTTCTTTATTTATGAATCCCGGTGGCTGATAAACATACACAACTTCTTCTAATTCACCATTCAGAAATACACTTTTAACGTCCATTTGATAGACTTTAAACTCATGATGAGCTGCAAAAGCTAAGAAAATTCTGATAGCTTCTAGTCTAGCAACTAGAGCAAACGTTTCATCAAAATCTACTCCTTCTTCTTGAGAGTAACCCTTTGCAACAAGTCTTTCCTTGTTTCGAATTACATGTCCATCTTCATCCATCTTATTTCTGAAGACCCATCTTGTCCCAATTGGTTCTTTCTTCAGGTTACTGGGATATGGAACAAGTTCCCAAACATCGTTCCTTTTAAACTGATTGAGCTCATCTTGCATGGCTTCAATTCAGCTTGGGTCTTTCATAGCCTCGTCAATCTTCTTTGGTTCTATCAGTGATAAGAAGCTGACATTTAAGCATTGATCGCTTGTGGCTCTTTTGGTTTGAACCCCTCTAGTGGAATCTCCAATAATTTGATCGATTGGATGTGCCTTTGTCCACTTAGAGTATTGACCAGGGTGAACAATGATATCAGTGCAAGAATTCGACTGATCTACTTCAGGAGTGGCTTTAGAAAAGAATATTTCAGTCTCGTCATCTTCCTCCTGCAGATCATGACTTGCATCATGAAATTCTTCAGATTGGGGTAAATCAGTGGAAACTGGTATCTGTCTTGAAGCAGCACGTACATCTGATCCAATAGTCAGTTCAGAAGGTAGTTTAAAACTAACTGAAGGATAGAATGGTATGTTGCTAGTCTGTATTTTTGCTGGTTCTGAACAGAGAGGTTCAGAAGCAGGTTCAGGTGACTGATCAGATTCAGTAATGGGATCAGATTCACCAAAACAGATTGGACTTTCTGAGGGTGGTACAGGAGTTGGTCTATTGAAGATTGCAGAATTTGATTCATCAAAGGTAACATGAATTGACTCATCCACCTTGTCAAGTCTCTTGTTATAGACTCTAAAGGCTTTGCGAATAGTTGAATATCCTAAGAAGTATCCTTCATCAGCTTTTGCATCAAACTTTCCAAGCTGACTAGACTCATTTAGAATGTATACTGGACATCCAAATACATGGAAATATCCAATATTGGGCTTTCAATTTCTGAGAACTTCATAGGCTGTCTTCTTGTGTCTTTTTACATACACAGATCTGTTCTGAGTGTAGCAAGCAGTTGCAACAGCTTCAGCCCAGAAACTCTTAGGAAGACCAGATTCATTGAGCATACTTCTTGCAGCTTCAATCAGCGTTCTATTCTTTCTTTCTACAACACCATTCTGCTCTGGTGTGTGAGCTAAAGAGAAGTTCCAAGATATGCCAGTTTCAGTGCAGAAGGACTCCAGAGTGGCATTTCTGAATTCTGTGCCATTGTCACTTCTGAGCTGACAAACTTTTCGCTTGCGCTTGAGTTCAATTTATTTGATGAGGGCAATGATTTCAGCAGCAGCTTCATTCTTGGTTCTGAGGAAAATTACCCAGCAATATCTTGAAAATTCATCAACAACAACAAGGGTATATTTCTTTCCTGCTCTGGTCTGAACATTCACTGGTCCAAAAAGGTCCATGTGAAGCATGTGAAGTGGTTCAGTTATACTGAAATTTTGCTTTGACTTGAATGAAGCTCTTTTATGCTTGCCCATTTCACAACCTGGACATGGCTTGTCTTTATTGAAAGACATTGGAGGTATCCCTTCAGCAAGTTGTTTTCTTGACAACTTATTGATATTCTTGAAGTTCAGATGGGATAACCTCTTGTGCCACAACCAGTTTGTGTCCTCATCTGCCTTTGTATAGAAACATTGTTCACTTGGTGAACTTTCCATATCTATAATATAGATGTTTCCTTTTCTTGGTGCAACCAACACTACCTTCCAATCCCTGTTGAATATGGTGCCTTGACAAATGTCAAATAAAACCTTGAAGCCATCATCACACAGTTGACTGACACTGATCAGGTTATATTTCAAACCATTCACATATGCAACACGTGTAAATTTGACTTGTCCATTATTCAAAATACCATATCCCTCAGTTTGTCCATTTCCATCATTCCCAAAAGTTATTGAGGGCCCCTCTTGCACCCTATATTCCTCCAGCAGGGTTTTGTTACCAGTCATGGTTCTGCCAGCTGCACTGTCAAGATACCATATGTACTTCTTTCGGTCTCCCTGCACACAAACAAAGATTAGTTCTTTTTGGGAACCCATCTGCTGATGGGTTCACTGGACTCTCCCTTAGACGTCCCAGATTTCTTTGTTTCAGAAGGAACTGAAGGATCAAAAGGGATCTCAGATGACACAAAAACAGTTGGTTTGATGAGGCTTTCTACCTTTTTCTTCTCAGATTTTTGCTTGATTTGTTTTGAAAAAGGTTTTGCATTTTGTTTAGATTGAAGAGGAGTGCTTTCAACATTTTTCAACCGTGCATTACAACTTTGCACCTGTCTAGCTAGCAACTGAAATTGACTCTCTAACCTTAACAAAATTGATTCTTCATTAGACACCTGAGCCTTACCTGAATCTGAGGTAGAAGGCTCAGTGGTGGAGACATTCTTCTTCTTCTTTTGGATTTTTGGCGCCTTAGATGAAGACTGAGGAGAAGGCTTTTTGAATTTAAGCC
>CM067167.1:17430096-17586392 GCA_034093135.1 Erigeron breviscapus
TACTAAGAACAAAACACGTGTTATAAGAACAAACACGTGTTACAATACAAACACGTGTTAAAACAAACACGTGTTACAAGACAAACACGTGTTACAAGACAAACACGTGTTACAATACAAACGCGTGTTATAAAGCAAACACGTGTTACTAAGACAAACACGTGTTTTCCGATTAAAATCTTGCACGATTTTTGGCAAAATTAAGCCAAACAAAGCGATCTCGAACCTTCAGATTGAAAAATCTATTGGCTCTGATACCACTTGTGGGTCCTTGTGGACTGATCGTACACGAGAACGCTTATAGTTATGACGAGAGTGCGGAATCCTCTCGTGATAACCTGTTTGGTTAATTAAATTATTGTCTTTCGTTGTGAATACAACCTAAGACCTTAAACGCGCGCGGGTTTGCTTAATTGACAAAGTTTAGTCGTAATCTCTTAATTAATTTCTAATTACGTGTTAAGTGTGAGTATTTATACTTAATGTTCATAAACGCGTGCTAATTATGGACCGTATACCTTAAAGCCCAAAGCCCATTAGCAAACGCGTGTTTTATACGTAAACACGTGATGACCACGTATTTAGACAAACTCGTGTTACTGTAGCACGAGTTTATACACACTTTCTTTTGTCATCTTTCAAGTATACTTTAATTACTTAAAACGTGACTAGTTTATCACTTGTATCTGTATGTTACTTATAATCATATCCATACAAGTCGTAAACATTAAACATACCAAACCTCTGACCAATATGTAATCATTCACATTATCTAAGTCCAAATAACAAATTTAAACATAACATAAGTCTATGATTACATATTACAAAACATAAACATACTGATCAAATCGCTGTTGCTGTTGTCAACAGAATCATGCACTTACATCCTCACCAAGATCGTCCCATTTCTACTAAACTTAAGACGATCTTGTCAAGATCGTCCCAGTTCCTTTGAAGACCGTTCCCTAAAACGATTTTCACCAAGATCGTTTCACCAAGATCGTTTCACAAAAAAAAAAAAAATTTTTTCCCAAGGTCTTAAAAAGGGATAATTCATGAAGATTTAAAATTTGATAGCATTAAAAAAATTTAGGCCAATTTTCATTCGTTATCGACGCGGTTTTGGCGGAAAATTTTAGAAATTATCAAATTTTTCCTATGATCATGATATCCAAAGTTTACATGAAATTCAAAAGTTTTATGAGAACATATTTCGGCGGCAAAAATTTGGAGGGAAACCTGAAGTACAAAATCTCCAAATTTCAATTTTAATTCTTTCACTTCAATTTCAATCACAATTACCTTTCATTTCATTTCACCTTTGCTCAACAAAATGTCAAGTCCAAGTATCTCAAATTCAGTCAAAAATGATTTCGTCTTCAATTTGTGGTTAACTTCTTCACCCAAGAAACCAACTTCATCTGAAGAAAAACTTCATAAAGGTGGACTGTGTTCATGTTGTTCGTCAAAACCTTATCCAAATCCTTGTCAAGTAATGAAGATATTGATTCATTCGACTGCATCTGAAAATGTCAAGTTTCAATAGGAAGTAGTCACGCTACAAGCTGAGAATGTCAAACTGAAAGAACAAATGATCTACTTTCAAGCTGGGAATGTGAGACTTAAAAATGAGATGAAAGAACTTCAAGTTGAAATTGGAAACATTAAAGTTTGGAATGAACTATATTCAACAAATTTTGAACAAACTTTGAAGAAGAATGATGAGTTGATGTCACAAGTTTCATCATTGGAAGCTCGTCTCTTGAAGGAAACAACTCTTGTTTCTCAAATAAAGTCTGAAGTGTCATCAATTTCCTTGTCTGATTTGAGTTCTTCAGTTGAAAAACAACTTGAGAAGATTGAAAGTCGAATTGCATCTTTCAAGTCGAAGTCTCTTGACACAAAAGTTGAAGCTCTTCTGAAACAATCGAGTAGTTCTCCTGTTTGCAAGATTGGTGATGTTCCAAAAACCCCCAACCGTAAAGTGTCTCAATTTACAAACTATGCCTTGGAAAAGGATAGAAGGTACTCTCAGAAGACAAATATTGATGGAACAAAGACTCTTATTCCATTCCTATCATTTGAAGACAACTCTCAGTTCATCTCTCAAGCAAAAGCTCAGTTGACCAAGATCAAATGGAAACCTGTCTACAAACCAAAGTCAACTGAGTCAAAGACAATCAAATACTCACTTTGGAAACTCTATGAACTTGCACCAAAACCAATTACCGTGCAAAAAGTGAATGTCTTTGCTACTCCACTGCTTCCACGGAAAATACATTTCTCTTCAATGTCAACTTTACATCCTCCGTGGACTGCAGATTCCATTCGCCGAATCGATGACACGTACATTTGGAATGTCAAGACAAAAACCGTTGGGCCTACACTTAAATGGGTCCCAAAGGTTGTTTGTAAGTAATTCGATGAAAATGGCTTATACACATGTCAGTGTATAACCCGGGCTAAAGATGTTGTTTATTGAACTACTACTTCATAATGGTTGATTCCCCAGTTTCGACTTCAAAGAGACATGATGAACATGTTGCCACACATTCATCATGAGGGGAAGAAAGAGGATAATGAAGTCGAACAAGTTTATTTGAAAGAAGAATTTATCAGTTGAGGGGAGAAAGATAAATTGTTGACTAAAGTGATCCCCAAATTTTTTCTTTGAAGATAGTTATCGCCAACGTGGTGGGTACGCCGCGGGTACACCCTATACATAAGCGTTGGTGGTACGCAAATATGATTGTTTGATCGAAGGGAAGTTTGTGATGAAAAAGATGTTTGTCCAAATGCTTCAAGAGAAAGATTCATTAATTAAGGGGAAGTGTAACAAAGTTAAGTTTGTCAAGAAAATGCTTACATATCCAAATTCAACTTCCGCAAATGCATATACTCTACAGAGCCAAGATCAAGCTTCCACAACGCATATGCTCTGAGTATTCAAGTTTTTCAAGATTGCATGACATGTTAAAGACTCAAATGATTCATCTTTAATGTAAGTGATAAGGATTCAAGGCTCAAGGTCAAGATTGATGGAAAGTTTTTGAAGACAAAGAGAAAGCTTCAAAGATTTTCAACACATTCGTATTTAAAGATGACGTCATGCATGTATTACATTTCAACACCAAGGGGAAGAATGTTAGAAATCTAAAATGGTGTTAAAATGTAAATGTTTTAGAGGTGGAAGGGGCATTAGTGAAACTTAGATTTATGATATAAATAGCCCCCTCCCACACATTATTTGTAAGCCTTTTCCCATTTCCATAATTAATCCCAATCATTCAACTTTAATTCTCTCTAATCTCCATCTTCAACCTCCATACACACACAAACACCTTTTCACACACTAACTCCATTTTTGCACAAATCAAGCTCAAATTTTCTTCTTAACATTTTCTATCAAGAAAAGTTATATAAAGTTGAACAAAATCCTCTCTTGAATTTCACTGCCTATTTCAACAAGTCAAAATTTGACAAAACAGAACTTCTTCTTGGGTTGGGATTTGAGAATATCACACCATTGCAAAAAGCCAAAGAGGAAATTGAACCCTTGTATGATGAAAAATTCCTACGACTTGGTATGATACAACAATTTATTCGTCCATTGGATGACGAATTTGAGACTGATGAAGTTGAGAGAATACCAAAACAAGAATTTTTGGTTAATTATGATGCAATAAATGATTCATACAAAACAAAAGAATCTTCAATTTTCAAATTGGAAGAAATTGAATCAAATTTTCAAAACCAAGAATCTGTCTGTACTCCACCTAAACCAACTAAAATGTATTTTCCAACCACATTTTTGGAAAAACAAATAGAAGGTTTACAACAAAAGGTAGAATCTCAACAAAAAGTTATTGATCATCTCAAGTCTCAAAGTCCGAATTCAGAGGATAAATGTATTGTTGTTGATACTAAGAAAGTTTGTGAGATTGCTTCTACTCAAACTGACCAAAGTGCTTTAGTAGACAATTCTACACAAACTACTTGTGATTCATCTACCAATACCTCTACTCAGACCTTGACTGATTCTCTTGGATGTACTTGTCAAAATACTGCTACATTTATAGCTGAGGATTATGTGCAATCTGATTTTTCTAATGAAGAACTTGCACATAGTTTAGTTTTGATATGGTACTTCTATAGGTTTTTCACATGCAACAATGTTGATGAGTTAGTTGTTCACCCTAAGCCTAGTGCTAGTATAGGTGTTGATACTTCTACTCAATTTTTTTGTGAAACCAAAGATGTATCAGCTCAAGTTGACCTAATTTCCGAGACTAACCATGATGTGAAGTTGGACACCAAGATTCCTGATTTTTCAAAATTTTCAACTAAATCTGAAATTAATCAATCTCCATTGAAATTTTCTTTTTCAAAAGATTTCACGAAAGATGATTTTGATAAATTCATGGAGGGAGAATATGTTTTTGATTCAGAAACTGAGAAAAAGATTGAATCTACCAAAATCAAAGTGAAAACAAAAGTGGAATCTCAAAAACCATTGTCCAAAGCTCCAACTTCATATTACTCAAAGAAACGAGTTAAGACCAAACTCGTCAAGACTGAACCAAAGACCATTAAGGTAGAAACCTTTGTTGCTACCCCTGTGAAACATGTCAAAAAGGAACAAGCTGAGACTCCATACAGGACAAAGTACACCAAAGTGATACTTCCGAAAGACTATCCTAATGCTTCTCAATCTTCTCAATCTAGCTCTCAATCTAGTTCTATACCTAAGGTGTCTAAGTCTAGCACAGTTTCGCTAACTAAGGATGCATCAAATGGTACAACTAGATATAGGGATAGATATGGATGGTTTTCTCATGATAAACCAAAGAAGCAAGAAGTTTCCTCACCTCCAAAAGATTCCAAAAAGATGAAAGTGTTTAAAACTCCTAGTTCTAATTTTCTTAATTTCAATTCAACAGGTGGAAAGAGTATAACTAGTGGTGCTAAATGGGTTGCTAAGACATTAGTACCTAAGATCACTAGTAATCAAAAGGATGTTGAGAAAAAGAAGAAAACAAAGAGGAGAAAGCATGTAAATAGGAGGAAGGGTGTTCATGTTAGTAAAAACAATTTTTCTTTGTTAAATAATGTTGAAAATGCCAAGGCGAGGCCTTGTGAGCTTGTAAACAATCTTAATTCCCGTACTTGTATGACTGATGTTGATGCTCGTAGACATGTTACTTTTAATTCTCATGTGAATGTTCGTACTTTTTATTCAAATGTGTTTGTTGATAATGTGCTTGTCAATGCTTATGTTGATTCAAAAACATGTTTGAATGCGATTCCTAAGTTATATACCCTGCCTGTTTTAACTAACCATAAAGGACCCGTCTTCAAGTGGGTACCTAAAAATGGTTAAATTTCCTTGATTGCAGGAAATAACCATCTGTGTTTGGATACTCGATTCCGGGTGTTCGAAGCACATGACAGGAAATAAATCTTTGCTCAAGAATTTTGTTGAAAGATTCATGGGAACAGTTCGCTTTGGAAACAACAATTTCGCTCCTATCTTAGGTTATGGAGACATTGAACGAAATGGAATAATCATCAAGAAAGTTCACTATGTTGAAGGATTAAGTCACAACTTGTTCAGTGTTGGACAATTCTGTGATAACAATCTTCAAGTTCTGTTTCGAAAATCTCTTTGCAAAGTCCAAACTCTAGATGGAGTTGATATTCTTTGTGGTGATCGTGATGATAATCTTTTTACCGTTAATCTCGATAATAACCAACCAACCGACAATATTTGTCTCATTTCAAAGGCTACTTCAAAGAATTCTTGGTTATGGCATAGAAGGCTTTCTCATCTGAATTTTCAAACCATCAATACTTTGGTCAACAAGCATCTTATTGAAGGCTTACCTGACTATAAGTATGAAAGTGAGCATGTTTGTCCTTCTTGTACTGTTGGGAAGATTAAGAGAACTTCTCATAAACCAAAGAAATCTCCAAATTCTGTAGCACCTCTTCATTTGCTTCACATGGATCTTTGTGGGCCGATGAAAGTACAAAGCCGAAATGGGAAGAAATACATCTTGGTTATTGTTGACGATTATTCAAGATATACTTGGGTCAAGTTTCTTGCATCCAAAGATGAAACAACTCAGATATTGATAGATTTCATCACTAATACTCAAGTAAATCTTCAACTTCCAGTTCGTTACATCCGTTCGGATAACGGAACTGAGTTCAAGAATGCTGTTTTTGATGAATTCTGCAAATCCAAAGGTATAACTCATCAATTCTCAGCAGTTCGCACCCCACAACAAAACGGTGTTGTTGAAAGGAGAAATCGATCGCTGGTAGAAGCAGCAAGGACAATGCTTGCTTATTCCAAATTACCATCCAATATGTGGGCTGAAGCTGTTGACACTGCTTGTCACACTCAGAATCGGTCCATTATCAATCAGCGTTTCGAAAAAACTCCGTATGAGGTTGTTAACAAACGCAAACCCAATATCAACTACTTTCACATATTTGGGTGTGTTTGTTACACTTTGAATGATCGGGAGAATCTTGGAAAGTTCGAGAAGAAAGGTGATGAAGGATATTTTGTTGGTTATTCCAAAACATCAATTGCCTACCGAATCTATAATCGTCGAACAAACACAATTCAAGAAACAATGAATGTTTGGTTTGATGAGATGTCAGGCATGATATTTGAGCAAGAAAGTTTGCTACCAACAAGTAATGATCCAAGTGCTTCAAGTACTTCTACAAGGAATTCTACCTTAGCTTCAAAATTCAAGAAGTTTCCAACTCCAACAAGTGATGAATTAGATATTCTTTTTGAAGAATTCTATAATTCAAAACCGATTCATGATCAAGAACCTCATGTCATCGTTGAACCAATTCAAAACAATGAACCTCTTCATAACAACGATCCAGTTCCTGACAGCATTCATGAATCATCATCAAGTTCTTCAGAGCAAGGAATCTCTACAAAAGATTCTTGTCCACCATTTTCTCAAGTGAATGTTCAAGAACAACCTTCTCGATTAACTCAGACAACAAATCCATTGAACACTCCAAATGTGTATGTACCACTTGACTTTGATCATCCAGCTTATGAGGAAAGAGTTATACCAAGTTATGATTCCATCTCTCAACAAAACTCAAGCTTTAATGATGGTGATGTTGATCTTCAACAACAAGATCCTCTTCCTCATGCTCACAAGTGGACACGTATGCAAAAATACCATCCTACTGATCAAATAATTGGAGATCCACAAGCAGGAGTAACTACTCGTACTTCAGTAAATGAGTGTCTTGTTGCACTTTCTCTTAGCAACATCGAACCCAAAACCGTATCTGAAGCTCTTCGTGATCCAGAGTGGGTTAAGGCAATGCAAGATGAACTCGCGCAATTTGAAAGACTGAAGGTATGGAGATTAGTTCCAAATCCTAGAAAAGATGATCCAATAGGAACAAAGTGGATATTCAAAAACAAAAAGGATGAGAATGGAGTGGTAGTAAGGAATAAAGCTCGACTTGTTGCAAAGGGTTATTGCCAACAACCTGGTGTTGACTTCGAAGAAACAGAATTGTGTGTCTCTATCAACGGCTGAAGCAGAATATGTGGCTGCGGCTAGTTGTTGTGCTCAAGTTTTATGGATGAAGACACAACTAACTGATTATGGTCTGAAATATGATCATATCCCTATCTATTGTGATTCTCAGAGTGCCATTGCCATTGCAGTCAACTCAGTAAACCACTCTCGCTCAAAGCATATTGATGTTAGATATCATTTTCTCAAAGATCATATTGAGAAAGGTGACATCGAGCTCTACTTTGTGGGTACTGACTTTCAACTTGCAGATTTGTTCACAAAACCACTGGATGAAAAGAGGTTTAACTTTCTTATCTCCAAGCTAGGTATGTTAAATCTTAAACCTTAACTCTTTTGAAGGAATTCTTGACACATTCCAGAAAACCAAAATACAAAATTGCATATTTTCAAAAATAAACAAAAAGATATATTTCAGTGGCTTGCATATACTATGTATGCAACCCGTTCTTAAATGATATATTTATTTGTAGAGTGTTTTTACATTCTAAGCTTTTGTTATTATACATACAAATTGATATAAGATAACAAGGAATCGAACGCCTTTGTGTACTTCCAAGTGTTCTTATATGAATATGTATGTGTGATAGCAATCAAGTTGTTCAAATAAAGTTTTCAAAACTCTCAATTGTTGATATGAGACGCAAAGGATCGAACGCCTTTGTGTACTCCCTTGTTGTCTCATCTTGAACAATTGCTTGGGTTAATTTTTTTGCTTAAATGTTTTAATTGCCTCCAAAGTGTTGTTGTAAGATGCGACGGATTGAACGCCTTTGTGTACTCCCTAGCTGTCTTACTATCAACATTGTTGTTGAAGCAAAACTTTATGTTTTTCAAATAAAAATCTTGTTCACAAAAGACTCTCAAATGTTTGATCTCACAAAACCAATTTTTGCTCCACCTTTCTATGAAAATTTTTGATCTATTCTTGCATAGATTAAGGAGGAGTTTGTGATTTCAACAACCTTCAAAACTTCAAATGTGTTTCAAATGTTTTTTCATGCACACATTTGATGTTTTTCCAATGATTTTCAATCAAATGGAGTTCGGTGATTAGTTTGCACATGAGTGATAAGTATTTCTCAAAATTTACTCCATGAATTTCATCATCGCCGATGAGTTCTAACCCCGGAGTATTCACTTCTTTCATTAGATAGTGAGGGTATTTTGAGTGATGTTGTTTTGTGCAAATAGGATGGAGGGAGTAAAGTCGAAAAGTGAGAGGTTAAGGTGATATGATGTGAGAAAGGGCTAAAATAAACAAAAGCCCTCCCTAAATTCTCAAAAAGCCGGGTAAACACGTTTCTATCGGATTTCATTTGTTGATTTCTTGATATTGAAGAAGTCTTCATGGACCCAGTGAAGCGATGCACATCTTTACCTAACCACTCAAGTGTTTCTTAACAAATACTTGTTTCATTTCTCACGGAGATTTTCACATTTCTATTGACTCTTCATTCGGAAGATGTTGATATTGAAAAAGGGCGACATTCTACTCCAGTCCCCGACTTCATTTGATCACGCTGTGTCTAGAGCTATTTTGATTGATCATTAATTTGATCATTTTTTTAGGACACATTAGAGTCATGTCTTTGTGATATTATTGCTTATCTTTGTGATATAGCCGGAACATTTGTAGTGATATCTTAATTGATATTCCACGATGATCGAATGGAAATCCTACCAATGCTAACATCCTTTCCAACGTTGAACGTAGGTCTCATAATTACATTTATGTGATTATTGAGTTAACAAGAAGTCTAAGTGACCTCGGTTTTCCCTAAAAAGTCTTTAAGGATAAAATTGTGGTTATCAAATGCTTCGGTAGTGTTAACCATGATTTATATTCTTTGAAGCAATCTCGTGGTTGCAAAGCCGCAGATCGAACTATGTTAGAGAATTGTTTAGTGCATATCTCGATGATACATAGGAAATCCGACAAATGTTATACATCTCAATCGGTCATTTCATTAATCCTTTCGATTTTTGAACATGCTAACGGATCATTCTTATCCGGTATCATTTCTCTTCACACAAACACAGAAAACACCAACACCATAATATAACGTTTGTCCCAACAACTTCAATCTTACGTTTTAGTCACTCCTAGGATCTATTGGGTAGGACTAATGGTTTGGGTTGTTGTTTTGATGGTTGACATTTCTTCATAAGATTATGTTTTTCTTTTTGATTTTTAATCAATCAAATTTGTACATAATGACATTGGTTCCCAATTTTGTCATTATGAGGGGGAGAAAATATTATGATTGATTTACTGATTGATAAGGAAACAAGGAGAATAGTTTGTAGTTGGTTGTTTTCAATCGGTTTTTAGGCTTATCAAAGTTCTAGGCTTATCAAAGTTTGTGTATAGGGGGAGAAAATTATTCATGATGTGTCAATAGTTTTAGATTTTCACTAGACTTTAGTTGATTGAGATTTTGATTTTAAAAAAGGGGAATCTGAATTGATGTCAAAGATAAGAATGAAACCAAAGATGAAAAGATTTTCACTCAAGATGCTTCAAAAGTCCAAAGATGCTCCAAAAATATTTATACTCATGGATTGAGGGGGAGCATAATTACTTCATAAGAATTTCATTCAAACTTCATTCAATTGCTTACTCTCCAAAGTGTTCGAATTGATATGACAAAGATCAAAGCTTCAAAAAGGATCAGAGATTGGTTAGAAGATTCAAGTCAAAGAAGTAAAAGCTTTAACAGAGTCTTCATCAAACACACTTCATTCAAGATCTTCAAGTCATACAACAACATTTTGTTCAAGAAACTCCAATGCATACATAAAAGGGGAGAGTTCATATTCATGATACTTCATTCCAAGAAGATGAAATTCATTCAAAAATTAAAACTGAAGAATCGAAAAGTTGAATTTCACTCAAGAATCGAAGATTGAAACATTCGAAACCAAGATTCATACCTTCCGCATTTCAAAAGACAACTCTGATTCATGATTCAACAATTCTCGAAGATTCAAGTCACACACATTTGTTCGACTTCATTATTCTCTTTATTCAAGACTCATACGCATTCATCATTCTCTGTTCTAAAAGAACATTGAGAATCCTCACATGATTTAACTTCAAGAAGTCCAAGACCAAAACCAAGACTGAATCAAGTTCTCCAAAGACAAAAGAGAAAGCTTTGAAGACTTGTTTCAACACACCAATTGTCTTCACCACCGGGCTCATCAAATTCATTCCTACAAGACAATATAACACGTACTTAATTACAATGTATCACTAAGGGGGAGAATGTTAGAAATCCAAAAATAGTGATAAATTGTAATCTAGATTAGAGGAATTTCTTGTTATTAATTCATAGATAAATGATTACTAAGGTTGAGGGGCTAATTGTGACAATTAGCATAATTGTATAATTAGACTATAAATAGCCCTCTCATACCTTAGAGATCATAACTTACACATAACCTTTGTATAACTTTTCCATAACTTTTAATACCAGTAACACACACACATTTTTATATACGATTCTCTCTCAAAACACACACAAACACTAAGAACACACACTATCCAAACCGCCATTGATGAATTGAATTCGGTGTTATAAATCATGTTATAACAACAATTAGGCTACCCTAATTGTCATTCTCCAGATCTGGAGTGTGTGAGAAAAACCCCCAAGCAGCCCCCTTCCCTTCTCCAAGCAAGTTTCTCTCAAGATCCAATTGTTTCGGGCCGATTCGATCACGTTTTGTTTAGATCTTGGATCCTCTAAGTCATCTACAGGTAATATAGGTAATATTATCTTTGAAATCTGATCTTATGAGTCTTAGTTGAGTTTTCAATCCAGGCTATGGGGTTTGGGTTGGGTTATTTGATTAAACGTTTACCGATTTCATGTTATTCGGTTGATTGAATGGTTGATTCATGTGGTAAAGGATTAAAGGATCAATTGATTGATTTGAGTCATCAAAAGTATCATTAAAAAAGGTCAATTTTATGTCCCCAGGTCGGGCTAAGTGTTTGAGATCGAATGGGTATCGTTTGGAAAAAGTTGAAAATTGAGTTGCTGGTCTGCACCCCAGGTGCGGCGCACCAAGGGAGTGGTGCGGCGCACCATAGCCCAGTTTTGGGAATTTGATTTTCTTAAGAAGCCCGATATGCGACGCACCAAAGGGTAGGTGCGGCGCACCTATAGGTGATCTGAAATTTCTGAAGGGTTGGTGCGACGCACCACTTGGCAGGTGTGGCACCCCACATGCCCAGATTTCACAAAACGTTTCGTTTAGCTTATATTTCGATCTTATACTCGTTCTAGGTTGTCGGGAGCACTTAGCAAGCACTGTAAGACCTACGTAACTCATTGTTTAGCTGTACCCAGGTAAGATAACATCTTTTACCACATGAAGGACAACAAAATATAAGGTTTTCATAAGTTAACTTCCCCAAATGAATGTTTGTATGTTTATATGTATTCGGGAATGAATGGGAGGTTACTATGGGAATGATTACGTTACCATTGATGATGAACGGTAAGCTTATGCATGCTACGATGAAATGATGATATGTTTATGTTATAAAATGATGTTATGAGGAAATAAGGGAAATGATAAATGATAAACTAAAATGTATAAGTTGTTAATACGATAAGATGCTATCATGATATAAACGTATGATGCTATGATGCGATATATGACATGATGACGCATTGTTATGATGCTATGCTTATGAAATGATATGATGACGCATTGTTATGACGTTATGCTTATGAAATGATATGATGACGCATTGTTATGATGTTATGCTTATGAAATGATATGATGACGCATTGTTATGATGTTATGCTTATGAAATGATATGATGACGCATTGTTATGATGTTATGCTTATGAAATGATATGATGACGCATTGTTATGATGTTATGCTTATGAAATGATATGATGACGCATTGTTATGATGTTATGCTTATGAAATGATATGATGACGCATTGTTATGATGTTATGCTTATGAAATGATATGATGACGCATTGTTATGATGTTATGCTTATGAAATGATATGATGACGCATTGTTATGATGTTATGCTTATGAAATGATATGATGACGCATTGTTATGATGTTATGCTTATGAAATGATATGATGACGCATTGTTATGATGTTATGCTTATGAAATGATATGATGACGCATTGTTATGATGTTATGCTTATGAAATGATATGATGACGCATTGTTATGATGTTATGCTTATGAAATGATATGATGACGCATTGTTATGATGTTATGCTTATGAAATGATATGATGACGCATTGTTATGATGTTATGCTTATGAAATGATATGATGACGCATTGTTATGATGTTATGCTTATGAAATGATATGATGACGCATTGTTATGATGTTATGCTTATGAAATGATATGATGACGCATTGTTATGATGTTATGCTTATGAAATGATATGATGACGCATTGTTATGATGTTATGCTTATGAAATGATATGATGACGCATTGTTATGATGTTATGCTTATGAAATGATATGATGACGCATTGTTATGATGTTATGCTTATGAAATGATATGATGACGCATTGTTATGATGTTATGCTTATGAAATGATATGATGACGCATTGTTATGATGTTATGCTTATGAAATGATATGATGACGCATTGTTATGATGTTATGCTTATGAAATGATATGATGACGCATTGTTATGATGTTATGCTTATGAAATGATATGATGACGCATTGTTATGATGTTATGCTTATGAAATGATATGATGACGCATTGTTATGATGTTATGCTTATGAAATGATATGATGACGCATTGTTATGATGTTATGCTTATGAAATGATATGATGACGCATTGTTATGATGTTATGCTTATGAAATGATATGATGACGCATTGTTATGATGTTATGCTTATGAAATGATATGATGACGCATTGTTATGATGTTATGCTTATGAAATGATATGATGACGCATTGTTATGATGTTATGCTTATGAAATGATATGATGACGCATTGTTATGATGTTATGCTTATGAAATGATATGATGACGCATTGTTATGATGTTATGCTTATGAAATGATATGATGACGCATTGTTATGATGTTATGCTTATGAAATGATATGATGACGCATTGTTATGATGTTATGCTTATGAAATGATATGATGACGCATTGTTATGATGTTATGCTTATGAAATGATATGATGACGCATTGTTATGATGTTATGCTTATGAAATGATATGATGACGCATTGTTATGATGTTATGCTTATGAAATGATATGATGACGCATTGTTATGATGTTATGCTTATGAAATGATATGATGACGCATTGTTATGATGTTATGCTTATGAAATGATATGATGACGCATTGTTATGATGTTATGCTTATGAAATGATATGATGACGCATTGTTATGATGTTATGCTTATGAAATGATATGATGACGCATTGTTATGATGTTATGCTTATGAAATGATATGATGACGCATTGTTATGATGTTATGCTTATGAAATGATATGATGACGCATTGTTATGATGTTATGCTTATGAAATGATATGATGACGCATTGTTATGACGTTATGCTTATGAAATGATATGATGACGCATAGTTATGACGTTATGCTTATGAAATGATATGTTCTTGTTGACGTGTGATATGATAGACACCATAGTATTGTGGTGATCTTAACGTGCTATGCCTAATATGTGATATTAACGATTATGAAAGGTTTTTGTTAATATATAAAGAATTGGCAACGTTTTCTTAAACTTATGTTATCTTACTTAGCTTTTAAAGCTAACACTTACTCTTTTGAAAAACGTTGTTGTTATAAACAGAAATGATCTTAATTGAAGGTTTAATGGAGGTTTTAGGTTAGTGTGTGTAAAGTGTGTTTGTGTGTGAAAGGGAGGTTGAAGATGATAGGGAGGAGAGAGAAAGTATATCTTAGTGAGATGTGTGAAAACACGTTAGAAACGTGTGTTGATCATAAATCGTGATCTATCCTAAACTAGAAGTGTGAAATCCATCTAGATTAGTTATTAGGGTTCTTGTATAATACAAAGATAAGAAAACAATTACAATGGGAGAAATAATAAACATTATCATTAGTCATATGATTACAATACAAAACGAATTCGTATGATTACATCTTGAAGACTACGAATCACAATCAACAAGACGACTAACAATAATGAATATGGTGGACTTACAACTGAGGGTTTGCGCGATCCCTCAGCCGGCCATGGACGAATTACATAGCTATTGAATCATCACTGAAATCTGAAACCTAAGTCCTATATTTATAGGTACAAATGGGCTGGGCTGTCAAATTCGTACAAAATGGGCTTGGCCTTACGAACTTATTAGTTCTTACGAACTTAAAGTTCGTAAGGCATATATGTACGAACTTATTAGTTCTTACGAACTTAAAGTTCGTAAGGCATATATGTACAGTTCTTACGAACTTAAAGTTCGTAAGGCATATATGTACGAACTTATTAGTTCTTACGAACTTAAAGTTCGTAAGGCATATATGTACGAACTTATTAGTTCTTACGAACTTAAAGTTCGTAAGGCATATATGTACAGTTCTTACGAACTTAAAGTTCGTAAGGCATATATGTACGAACTTATTAGTTCTTACGAACTTAAAGTTCGTAAGGCATATATGTACGAACTTATTAGTTCTTACGAACTTAAAGTTCGTAAGGCATATATGTACAGTTCTTACGAACTTAAAGTTCGTAAGGCATATATGTACGAACTTATTAGTTCTTACGAACTTAAAGTTCGTAAGGCATATATGTACGAACTTATTAGTTCTTACGAACTTAAAGTTCGTAAGGCATATATGTACGAACTTATTAGTTCTTACGAACTTAAAGTTCGTAAGGCATATATGTACGAACTTATTAGTTCTTACGAACTTAAAGTTCGTAAGGCATATATGTACGAACTTATTAGTTCTTACGAACTTAAAGTTCGTAAGGCATATATGTACAGTTCTTACGAACTTAAAGTTCGTAAGGCATATATGTACGAACTTATTAGTTCTTACGAACTTAAAGTTCGTAAGGCATATATGTACGAACTTATTAGTTCTTACGAACTTAAAGTTCGTAAGGCATATATGTACGAACTTATTAGTTCTTACGAACTTAAAGTTCGTAAGGCATATATGTACGAACTTATTAGTTCTTACGAACTTAAAGTTCGTAAGGCATATATGTACGAACTTATTAGTTCTTACGAACTTAAAGTTCGTAAGGCATATATGTACGAACTTATTAGTTCTTACGAACTTAAAGTTCGTAAGGCATATATGTACGAACTTATTAGTTCTTACGAACTTAAAGTTCGTAAGGCATATATGTACGAACTTATTAGTTCTTACGAACTTAAAGTTCGTAAGGCATATATGTACGAACTTATTAGTTCTTACGAACTTAAAGTTCGTAAGGCATATATGTACGAACTTATTAGTTCTTACGAACTTAAAGTTCGTAAGGCATATATGTACGAACTTATTAGTTCTTACGAACTTAAAGTTCGTAAGGCATATATGTACGAACTTATTAGTTCTTACGAACTTAAAGTTCGTAAGGCATATATGTACGAACTTATTAGTTCTTACGAACTTAAAGTTCGTAAGGCATATATGTACGAACTTATTAGTTCTTACGAACTTAAAGTTCGTAAGGCATATATGTACGAACTTATTAGTTCTTACGAACTTAAAGTTCGTAAGGCATATATGTACGAACTTATTAGTTCTTACGAACTTAAAGTTCGTAAGGCATATATGTACGAACTTATTAGTTCTTACGAACTTAAAGTTCGTAAGGCATATATGTACGAATTTCTCAGCCTTTTAGAATTATTGCATCGGACAACAATTTGTGCACTTTATGTGCACCAACAAACTCCCCCTTGGCCGATGCAATCAATTCTTCAAAATCCGATATTAGTTATAGAAAGTCTAAACAAATAGCCTCCCCGTAACTAAAGATATCGGGTCTTCTTATGTTGAAACTCGATCTTCTGAAACTTCACTCTGATCTTCAACCTGTAAACTCTCTGTATCTTTTTGACAACCAACTAACCCAACACCTCTCATTGTAGTTCTCCCCCTCAACAGTAACCACCTCCGAATTAAACATAAGCAATCATCCACCCGGATCTATTTGCATGTCGTGCTTAACCGGCATATAATAGAGAAGTAGAATTTCCAACAATCAGCATCAAATCAATCAGCTCCCATAAAAATAAGAAACTCTGCAAACTGAATCACAAAATGTAGTCGCATAAATCCTGTCTCAACTAGCAGTGTCTGACTCTGTCTTGTATCTTCACAAATCCACCAATCACTCGAAGTCGTTCTTATCAGATCTCCTCTTCAGTTGTGTATGCTGCCATAATATAAAGATCTTTATCTATGCAACTCCTCCGCAAGAATCACCTGATAATTTATCTCTACATCTTGGAATATGGATAAGATTCGATCTTCAAATACTGAACAACAAATAACCAGCTTCAATGATCCAATACTTCAACAAAGTTTCCACGACCGCTATATATGAAAATCATCCGTTGATATAAATCAATTTGAACATATAGTTCGATGATCTTCAAAACGCCTCGAGCATTAGAATACAATAATCACCAACAGAATAACCTTTGATCGTTATGTAACTCGAGTATGTAGAAAAGTTTTGCTCAAAAATCAAAATGAATATTTTATTCCCCCTCATTTTTCTGCAAAACTTTGAAAATCAGCCCATCTACTAGCCTCCAGTTTCAAAAATCTCCCTTTCATGTGGTTCTAAACAGGGTATATTGTGTTTCCCTCCAAAAACAATTTTCGGGAAAAATGTTCTCGTGAAATTTTGAAATTCACTTTAACTTTTGATCTAATAATGGTAGAAATTTTTTTTTGATAATCGTCATTTTTTGCCGAAATTGCGCCAAAAACGCACGAAAATGACCCAAAATTTTTCGGACCTTTACCAAATTAATTTTCCCGCGTAAAAACGAGATTATAAGATCATAGGCAAAAATTGTTTTTCCCGCCAAAAGACTCTTTTTTTTTTTTTTTTTTTTTTTTAAGAATCTTCTGGTTGGAGAAAGACACCCTGTGTTTCTTCTGATCAGATGTGGAATCGTTCTCTTCAGACTGAAACATATATGAACCTCTTTCTTGAACTCTATCTTCTATGATCATCTTCGTATAGCATCGGCACAGTTAAAGAACTATACCTACGAACTTGATCTCCTGGCTTGAACATATTCGTAATATGTGTTGAACTAAAATGACCAACTTCGTATGTAGAAAATCAACAATACATGCGAAGTTATTCTGCCAGGTATGAACATCTTCGTAAGAAGAACCATGTTTGTTCTTGCGAATATAAACCCAAATTGGTGTTATCTTCGTAAGTACAATCTTTCTGCAAACATATTCACTACTGCGAACTTGTTATCTTCGTACTTATCTTCGTAAGTACAATCTTTCTGCAAACATATTCACTACTGTGAACTTGTTATCTTCGTACTTACATCTTCTCAAACTATTCACTACTGCGAACTCTTATCTTCGTAAGAATAAGGTCTGAACGAAGATAGCTTAAGTTCGTTGGCTAAGGTTCGGAACGAAGATAGCTTAATTACGTAGGCTAAATTCGTTTGATGAAGATTCAAAACGAAAATGAAGATAACTTCGTTTTCTATCTTCGTTTGAAGAACTTTAGAACGAAATTAAGTTAAGTTCGTTTGCTATCTTCGTTTGATGAACTTCGTTTTGCTAAGTTCGTAAGGCAAACGAACTTAACGACAGAAACTTCATCTTCTTCATACTTTCGAACATAAACCCTAATCCAGATCACGATCGAAGGCAAAATAGCCTCCCCTGCTCTGATACCAATTGTGAAAACACGTTAGAAACGTGTGTTGATCGTAAATCGTGATCTATCCTAAACTAGAAGTGCGAAATCCATCTAGATTAGTTATTAGGGTTCTTGTATAATACAAAGATAAGAAAACAATTACAATGGGAGAAATAATAAACATTATCATTAGTCATATGATTACAATACAAAACGAATTCGTATGATTACATCTTGAAGACTACGAATCACAATCAACAAGACGACTAACAATAATGAATATGGTGGACTTACAACTGAGGGTTTGCGCGATCCCTCAGCCGGCCATGGACGAATTACATAGCTATTGAATCATCACTGAAATCTGAAACCTAAGTCCTATATTTATAGGTACAAATGGGCTGGGCTGTCAAATTCGTACAAAATGGGCTTGGCCTTACGAACTTATTAGTTCTTACGAACTTAAAGTTCGTAAGGCATATATGTACGAACTTATTAGTTCTTACGAACTTAAAGTTCGTAAGGCATATATGTACGAACTTATTAGTTCTTACGAACTTAAAGTTCGTAAGGCATATATGTACGAACTTATTAGTTCTTACGAACTTAAAGTTCGTAAGGCATATATGTACGAACTTATTAGTTCTTACGAACTTAAAGTTCGTAAGGCATATATGTACGAACTTATTAGTTCTTACGAACTTAAAGTTCGTAAGGCATATATGTACGAACTTATTAGTTCTTACGAACTTAAAGTTCGTAAGGCATATATGTACGAACTTATTAGTTCTTACGAACTTAAAGTTCGTAAGGCATATATGTACGAACTTATTAGTTCTTACGAACTTAAAGTTCGTAAGGCATATATGTACGAACTTATTAGTTCTTACGAACTTAAAGTTCGTAAGGCATATATGTACGAACTTATTAGTTCTTACGAACTTAAAGTTCGTAAGGCATATATGTACGAACTTATTAGTTCTTACGAACTTAAAGTTCGTAAGGCATATATGTACGAACTTATTAGTTCTTACGAACTTAAAGTTCGTAAGGCATATATGTACGAACTTATTAGTTCTTACGAACTTAAAGTTCGTAAGGCATATATGTACGAACTTATTAGTTCTTACGAACTTAAAGTTCGTAAGGCATATATGTACGAACTTATTAGTTCTTACGAACTTAAAGTTCGTAAGGCATATATGTACGAACTTATTAGTTCTTACGAACTTAAAGTTCGTAAGGCATATATGTACGAACTTATTAGTTCTTACGAACTTAAAGTTCGTAAGGCATATATGTACGAACTTATTAGTTCTTACGAACTTAAAGTTCGTAAGGCATATATGTACGAACTTATTAGTTCTTACGAACTTAAAGTTCGTAAGGCATATATGTACGAACTTATTAGTTCTTACGAACTTAAAGTTCGTAAGGCATATATGTACGAACTTATTAGTTCTTACGAACTTAAAGTTCGTAAGGCATATATGTACGAACTTATTAGTTCTTACGAACTTAAAGTTCGTAAGGCATATATGTACGAACTTATTAGTTCTTACGAACTTAAAGTTCGTAAGGCATATATGTACGAACTTATTAGTTCTTACGAACTTAAAGTTCGTAAGGCATATATGTACGAACTTATTAGTTCTTACGAACTTAAAGTTCGTAAGGCATATATGTACGAACTTATTAGTTCTTACGAACTTAAAGTTCGTAAGGCATATATGTACGAACTTATTAGTTCTTACGAACTTAAAGTTCGTAAGGCATATATGTACGAACTTATTAGTTCTTACGAACTTAAAGTTCGTAAGGCATATATGTACGAACTTATTAGTTCTTACGAACTTAAAGTTCGTAAGGCATATATGTACAGTTCTTACGAACTTAAAGTTCGTAAGGCATATATGTACGAACTTATTAGTTCTTACGAACTTAAAGTTCGTAAGGCATATATGTACGAACTTATTAGTTCTTACGAACTTAAAGTTCGTAAGGCATATATGTACGAACTTATTAGTTCTTACGAACTTAAAGTTCGTAAGGCATATATGTACGAACTTATTAGTTCTTACGAACTTAAAGTTTTGAATGTTGATTTCAACTTGATGTTGCTTTGAGAAGTAACTTGAATCTTTAAGTAGCATGCGGAAGCTTGGTTTTGACTTTGAATTCCTTGAATTCTTTTGGTATTGCGGAAGCTTGATTTAACTTTGAATTCTTTTCGCTTTGCGGAAGCTTGGTTTTGACTATGAAATCTCTTGGCATTTCGGAAGCTTGGTTTTGGAATGCGGAAATTTGATTTGACTTTAAAACTTCAATTCTTGATCGAACTTGTCTTTGAATCAACAATTATCTTGGAGCATTTGATTCTTTGATCAATTAACCTTCACTCCCCCTCAATCAAACAACTATCTCAGAGCAAATTATTCAATAACAAATCTTTAATCTCTTGCTCCCCCTCGAACCAACAATCATTTCGGAGCATATTTAACGACTCAAGAGTTTACTCTTGCTCCCCCTCAAGTGAACAATCTTTGGATCTTAACAATCCAAGTATCTATCAAAAGAACAATCTTCATTCAATCTCAAACTTTTCTAATCATCAAACAAATGGTCAATTATTCAATAAATCTTTCAAATATCAACCATGTACATCATCTTGAATATACTCGATCTCGAATCAATCCTTTAACTTTCTCAAAACAATATATCAATTCTCAACATATCACGATACTTATTCACTCTCTTCACCTAAACTAACGATCCTTTGAACATCCAAACACAACAATCATCCTCGAACAAATTCTACCAATCAAATTCTACCTATATCCTTGAACTCTATCTATCAATCATATTCGATAAGTGATCAAATGAAGTCGGGGACCAGAGCAGAGTGTCTCCCTTTTTCAATATCAACATCTTTCAAATGAAGAGTCGATAGAAATGTGAAAATCTCCGTGAGAATAAAACAAGTATTTGTTAAGAAACACTTGAGTGGTTAGGTAAAGATGTGCATTGCTTCACTGGGTCCATGAAGTCTTCTTCAATATCGAGAAATCAACAAATGAAATCCGATAAAAACGTGTTGACCCGGCTTTTTGATAATTTTTGGGGAGGGCTTTTATTTCTTTTAGCCCTTTCTCACATCATTTCACCGTAACCTCTCACTTTTCGACTACTCCCTCATGTCCTATTTGCACAAACATCATCACGCTCAAGGACCCTCACAATCTAAAATTGAGAATTTAACTCCGGGGTTAGATCCCATCGGCGATGACAAAATCATGGAGTTTTTATGAGTG
The DNA here is from genome assembly GCA_034093135.1 of Erigeron breviscapus. Taxonomy (NCBI): domain Eukaryota; kingdom Viridiplantae; phylum Streptophyta; class Magnoliopsida; order Asterales; family Asteraceae; genus Erigeron; species Erigeron breviscapus. The sequence goes on from CM067167.1 coordinate 17,451,884, forward strand.
GCCTAAACTCTCATGTGCAAATCTAACACCGAACTTCTTTGAATTTGATCAAAAATGGTTTGAAAATCATCCAAAGTGTTTGAAAATGACAAAACAATTTTGAACACTTGGAAGTTTTGGTTTTATAAACAAACTCCCCCTAAGTATATGCATGATATAAACAAAGTTTTAGCATATAAAGGGTGAGTAAAAGGTTTGAAAGTTGCTCACAAACATTAAAAATGAGACAACAAAGGCAGTACACAAAGGCGTTCGATGCCTTGCATCTCATTCAAAACATTGTGAGAAACTCAAAGACAAAGTAAATAAACAAAAAGATGAAAAGAGAAAATCTTTTTGGATTTTTCAAAATAAGAAAATGAAAATCTTTTTGGATTTTTCTAAAAATGAAGAAATTACGAAAACGGTTTTAGCACGGGTTATACACTGATGTGTGCATAAGCCACTTTTCATCAAATCACTTTGAAAATGCCTTTGGAACCCATTTGAGATTGGATCCAATGGTTTTTGATTTGTTAAAAGACCAAATGTAAGTCTCATCAATTTGATGAATAGATGTTGCATTCCACGGTGAACTAAAACCCGGTGGTTTAGTTGAAAAGAGTTTTCGTGGAAGCAACGGTGAAAAATCATTTGATTTCTTTGAAAATTTGTCAATCTTAGGAGATTGATTTGAAAAATGATTTTTCGAAGCGGTGAAAAATCATTTGATTTCTTTGAAAATTTGTCAATCTTAGGAGATTGATTTGAAAAATGATTTTTCGAAGCAAAATCATTCACTTTTTGCACAACTGCTTTCACAGGTTTTGGTGCAAGATCAAAAAGTTCCGAAAAAGAATATGTGAATGATTTTGACTCAACTTTCACAAATTGTTGTTTGTCGAGCTTAGATCTCTTCAAATGAACCAAATCAATATGACTTAGTCACACCAGAGTTGAACTTAGTGTTTGCCGAGCTTAGATCTCTTCAAATGAACCAAATCAATATGACTTAGTCACACCAGAGTTGAACTTAGTGTTTGCCGAGCTTAGATCTCTTCAAATGAACCAAATCAATATGACTTAGTCACACCAGAGTTGAACTTAGTGTTTGCCGAGCTTAGATCTCTTCAAATGAACCAAATCAATATGACTTAGTCACACCAGAGTTGAACTTAGTGTTTGCCGAGCTTAGATCTCTTCAAATGAACCAAATCAATATGACTTAGTCACACCAGAGTTAAACTTAGTGTTTGCCGAGCTTAGATCTCGACAAATAGCACAAATTTCAAATTGATCTCCAACACTTAGACGAATTCAGCTGAACACCGTGTTTGCCGAGCTTAGATCTCGACAAATAGCACAAATTTCAAATTGATCTCCAACACTTAGACGAATTCAGCTGAACACCGTGTTTGCCGAGCTTAGATCTCGACAAATAGCACAAATTTCAAATTGATCTCCAACACTTAGACGAATTCAGCTGAACACCGTGTTTGCCGAGCTTAGATCTCTTCAAATGAACCAAATCAATATGACTTAGTCACACCAGAGTTGAACTTAGTGTTTGCCGAGCTTAGATCTCGACAAATAGCACAAATTTCAAATTGATCTCCAACACTTAGACGAATTCAGCTGAACACCGTGTTTGCCGAGCTTAGATCTCTTCAAATGAACCAAATCAATATGACTTAGTCACACCAGAGTTGAACTTAGTGTTTGCCGAGCTTAGATCTCTTCAAATGAACCAAATCAATATGACTTAGTCACACCAGAGTTGAACTTAGTGTTTGCCGAGCTTAGATCTCTTCAAATGAACCAAATCAATATGACTTAGTCACACCAGAGTTGAACTTAGTGTTTGCCGAGCTTAGATCTCGACAAATAGCACAAATTTCAAATTGATCTCCAACACTTAGACGAATTCAGCTGAACACCGTGTTTGCCGAGCTTAGATCTCTTCAAATGAACCAAATCAATATGACTTAGTCACACCAGAGTTGAACTTAGTGTTTGCCGAGCTTAGATCTCTTCAAATGAACCAAATCAATATGACTTAGTCACACCAGAGTTGAACTTAGTGTTTGCCGAGCTTAGATCTCTTCAAATGAACCAAATCAATATGACTTAGTCACACCAGAGTTGAACTTAGTGTTTGCCGAGCTTAGATCTCTTCAAATGAACCAAATCAATATGACTTAGTCACACCAGAGTTGAACTTAGTGTTTGCCGAGCTTAGATCTCTTCAAATGAACCAAATCAATATGACTTAGTCACACCAGAGTTGAACTTAGTGTTTGCCGAGCTTATATCTCTGCAAACGATATACACCAGATCAACAACCAAAATTCTCAAAACCACCTGTTTGCCGAGCTTAGATCTCGACAAATAGCACAAATTTCAAATTGATCTCCAACACTTAGACGAATTCAGCTGAACACCGTGTTTGCCGAGCTTAGATCTCTTCAAATGAACCAAATCAATATGACTTAGTCACACCAGAGTTGAACTTAGTGTTTGCCGAGCTTAGATCTCGACAAATAGCACAAATTTCAAATTGATCTCCAACACTTAGACGAATTCAGCTGAACACCGTGTTTGCCGAGCTTAGATCTCTTCAAATGAACCAAATCAATATGACTTAGTCACACCAGAGTTGAACTTAGTGTTTGCCGAGCTTAGATCTCTTCAAATGAACCAAATCAATATGACTTAGTCACACCAGAGTTGAACTTAGTGTTTGCCGAGCTTAGATCTCTTCAAATGAACCAAATCAATATGACTTAGTCACACCAGAGTTAAACTTAGTGTTTGCCGAGCTTAGATCTCGACAAATAGCACAAATTTCAAATTGATCTCCAACACTTAGACGAATTCAGCTGAACACCGTGTTTGCCGAGCTTAGATCTCTTCAAATGAACCAAATCAATATGACTTAGTCACACCAGAGTTGAACTTAGTGTTTGCCGAGCTTAGATCTCTGCAAATGGAACAAATCTTCCAACACTTAGAAAATTTCTGAAATGTTGATTTGCCGAGCATAGATCTCGGCAAATGGCACTTTCACTTAGTCACAAATATGAGAATCCTGAACCAAGCTTCAACTCCTACTAGATGCCGAGCTTAGATCTCGACAAATAGCACAAATTTCAAATTGATCTCCAACACTTAGACGAATTCAGCTGAACACCGTGTTTGCCGAGATAATATCTCTGCAAACGATATACACCAGATCAACAACCAAAATTCTCAAAACCACGTGTTTGCCGAGCTTAGATCTCTTCAAATGAACCAAATCAATATGACTTAGTCACACCAGAGTTGAACTTAGTGTTTGCCGAGCTTAGATCTCTGCAAATGGAACAACTTGTCCAACACTTAGAAAAATTTTCTTGAAATAATGATTTGCCGAGCTTATATCTCTGCAAATCGCACTATTCATCCAACACTTAGAAAGATTTTCTTGAAATGATGATTTGCCGAGCTTATATCTCTGCAAATCGCACTATTCGTCCAACACTTAATCAACGACCTCTGCAAACACGAGAATACACTAAATGACAAAATAGTCGGTTTCCAGTTGTCTTCTTCGTTCAGCCAAACACTCAAACGCCGAGCTCACACAAAATCTTCAAATTCTCACTCATTTTTGCGAATTAAAACTTGAAAATTGTATCAAAATGTTCAGAAATTGATCGCGAACAAATCCTCAAACAAAATTATAACAAATTTCCACTCAAATCAAATCCCTACGAAACCTCTGTTTGCCGAGCTCGCACAAAACATGATCAAAAGTTGAAATTGAGGTCTGAAATTGATACTGAATGATGATTTACTATCAACGAATCGATCGGTGAACAAAATTCTAACCAAAACACACTCAAATTGCAGAAATAACTCGAACAGTTATCTCGGCAATTGACAGTTTCAGAAAAACTCAAAATTACCAAAATTAAGCACAAAAACAACTTGATTCAAGCTTGTAGATCGTTCAGATATGCTGATTGTGCTCTGATACCAATTGTTATTTGTATAATTTGAGCTTTAGTGTGTGTTTTAGTGTGTGTCAATGGCGGTTTTAGAGAGAGAAAGTAGAGAGAGAGTAGAGAGAGAGTCAGGGAAAGTGGTGAAAGGGAGGTTGAAGATGATAGGGAGGAGAGAGAAAGTATATCTTAGTGAGATGTAAGTATGGATTAATGTTAAAGGCTCATACCATAATGAGGTGGTTAGGGGTTTATATATAAATCATCCTATTTATACTAAAACCCCTTCCACAATAACTAATTTACAATTTAACACCATTTTTATATTTCTAACAGTTGTTCCCTCAGGTTAAGAAGGTTGAGCTAGTGAAAGACTTAGCTTGGTGAGACGGGTAGTTTCTATGAAGAAGACATCTAGTTTTCCGCTTAGTCATTTATGTTAGCCTTGATGATTGGCTACTTTTAATATGACTTATGTATTGTTTTTATTGGCATTTATGTTGGTGCCACATCTGGATTATCTTAAACTATTTTAATGATATGAATGCTGTAACACCACTTTTATAAATGAACTATCCGTTAAGGGTTAGTTATGTTCTAAGGATTCTGTATTCCGCATTTCTAAACGCCGTTAGGCAAAAGTTTTTGAAAATCCAGATTTTAAAATGACGGGTGTTACAAGTAGGCAATCTGGAGATGAGTCTGATTTATCTGGTCCAACCCTGCAGAACTGCCTCCCAAACATTCAACAATATGCGTGAAGAAGAATCTCCATGAGTCTGTCAGCCTGCTCATGTAGACTGTTCCCTTCCTGGATAGCTGGCCATGCTCATCCACAATATCTGTATGCCCCATCAATCTGCATACTTCCCTGAATTTTATACCAGATGGAAGTTCGATGGGCAACTCATTCTGTTCAAAATAATTCAATTGTAGAACAGACCTGAGTAAACTAACAGAGAAACTAAAGGATCTGGTACCTCCCTTGAGAGTATAAGTAATTGATGAAGTTTCATCATTATAAATTGCAGAGTACCAGAATTCACATAGATAATCGTGGTACATCCTCCCTGGATTTAAGGTCAATGCACCATATAGAGGACATGAGAGAAAAAATGTATTTAATCTCCCAATAATGGATCGGGCATTATGAACACTGGAAAGTGAGAGTTTTGCCATCCAGTTATTCATATTTATCCTTATGGCCTTAGCCTCAAGAGTAATATGGCGTGCCTTTTCAACATTGGCAACCGGAGCATATTCTGCAGCAAGCAGATTTTTAGGAGAGTTAGATTGTCTTGGTGCCATTTTATGATGAATAAATGAAGATGAAATTGAATATTTAGGGTTTTGATGAAGATTTGATGAAGAATTGAATGGAAATGGAGTAAATATGAGAGATGATTATGATTGGAATTGAATGAAGAAATTAAATGAAGGAATTTGAAAGGATTTGGGAGTAAATATGTTCGAAGTAAATGCAAATGAAATTGAAAGTGGGTATATATAGGAGAGAGAATGTGGAACTCAAACAGTTAATTTGAAATTATCAAATAAAATTTTGATCGGGATCTGAGATCCGCATTAACTACATCACATCACACATAAATGTGTGACGGTTTACAGCCCACAAACAGTATCAAGTTGCACTTTTTGTCTTCCCAAGGTAAAAATACCATCATTTCTTTGAAAAATTTACATGTCACGTAGATAATAAGATAAATATCAAGATAAATATCTTTCAAGTCTTTCCCCCTGAAATGTTGATCCAGAAATCTATTAATGCAAAGATAGTACATAACGGCGTTCAATATCTGAGCAGTCATAAATTTATAAATCTTTAAATCAAAGATCCTCAGTAGTACACAATGGCGTTCAATACCAAGGTTCCAGATTTAAAGGTTTAACATTCCCAACTCACCAACAAGATATTCAAAAGTTTTGACATCCAGAGGTTTAGTAAAAATGTCAGCGAGTTGTTTGTCCGTGGGAATAAAATGGAGTTCAATGTTGTTTTTCATAATATGATCACGAATGAAGTGATACTTGAGATCAATGTGCTTCGTCTTGGAGTGCATGACTGGATTGTTCGAGATAGCGATGGCAGTGGTATTATCACAAAAGATTGGGGTCTTTGAATACTTAATACCATAATCAAGCAACTGGTTCTTCATCCAGAGTATCTAAGCACAGCAACTGGCTGCAGATACGTATTCAGCTTCAGCAGTGGACAATGAAACTGAAGTTTGCTTCTTACTGGTCCAGCTGACCAGTTTGCCACCAAGGAAATGACATCCACCAGTAGTGGATTTCCTGTCTATCTTACAACCTGCATGATCTGAATCTGAATAACCCATTAGATCCATGCCTGAGCCTTTGGGATACCAAAGACCCAAACTGGGGACACCCTTAAGGTACTTCAGTATGCGCTTTACAGCAAGCATATGAGATTCCTTTGGATTAGACTGATATCTGGCACATAAACATGTTGAAAACATAATATCTGGTCTACTGGCGGTTAAATACATCAGTGAACTAACCATGCCTCTGTAGACAGTGGTGTTCACTGGTTTACCATCTAGATCTGAGTCCAGTGTCAGAGGTGCAGAAATTGGAGTGGGTTTAGATGGTGAATAGTTCATATCATATTTCTTTAAAAGATCTCTAACATATTTTTCCTGATTAATAAAAATGCCATCTTTGTTTTGTTTAATCTGGAGTCCAAGAAAATACGTTAATTCACCCATCAAACTCATTTCATATTCAGTTGACATTATTTTAGAGAATTTCTTGCACATGTTTTCATCAGTAGACCCAAAAATAATATCATCAACATAAATTTGTACCATTAACAGATTACCTTTTTCATGAAGAATAAATAAGGTATTGTCAATTGCACCTCTTTTGAAACCATTTTTTAATAAATGTTTAGTCAGAGTGTCATACCAGGCACGTGGGGCTTGTCTGAGGCCATAAAGCGCTTTGTCCAGACGATATACCCAATGTGGATGCTTTTCATCAACGAAACCTGGTGGTTGTCTGACATAAACTTCTTCTTCAAGCTTTCCATTCAAGAAAGCACTCTTTACATCCATCTGGAAGACCTTGAACTGATGATGAGCAGCGAATACTAAAAATATTCTGATCGCTTCAAGTCTAGCCACTGGAGAAAATGATTCATCAAAATCATCTGACTGGCAGTAGCCTTGTGCTACCAGTCTGGCCTTGTTTCTGATTACGTGGCCATCTTCATCTACCTTGTTCCTGAAGACCCATCTTGTTCCAATTGGTTCTTTCCTTCCAACTGGGAAAGGAACCAGGTACCAAACCTTGTTCCTTTCAAACTGGTGAAGCTCTTCTTGCATAGCAGTCACCCAGCTTGGATCTTCCATAGCCTCGTCAATCTTCTTTGGTTCATTCAGTGATAAGAAACTGACATATAAGCATTGATCACTGGAGGCTCTTCTGGTCTGAACTCCTCTACTGGAGTCACCTATGATCTGATCGATAGGATGAGCTTTTGTCCATCTGGAGTACTGACCAGGATTGTTACTGACAACAATATCAGTGCAAGAGTTCAGTTGAGTTTCAGGATGAGGATCCTGGTAAACTATTTCAACATCTTCATCTGAATCAGTAAGATCACGATTTGCATCATGAAATTCTTCATTGGAAGGCATTTCCTGAAGTACTGGTTCGGTTTGAAATTCTTCATATGAAAACATTTCAGGAATAGTTTCAACTGATACTGATACTGGGGGAGTAGTACGTACATCTGATCCAATAACAAGTTCATTGGGTAGTTTAAAACTTATTGAAGGATAGAAAGGTGTACAACTGGGGATCTTCTTCTTACGAACTGGTTCCAAGTTAGAATGACTGGAAACTTCTTCAGGTGAATCTTTGCAGTTAATGGGATCAGATTCACCGAAGATAATTGGAATTACTGAGGGAGAATCAAGGGCAGGCTTTTTATTGATTGCATTATTTGATTCATCAAAAGTAACATGTATGGACTCTTGTACCTTCTCCAGTCTCTTGTTGTAGACTCTGAAGGCTTTGTGAATGGCTGAATATCCTAAGAAATATCCTTCATCAGCTTTGGCATCAAATTTGCCTAACTGAGTGGAGTCGTTCAGGATGTAAACTGGACATCTAAAAACGTGAAAATAACCAATATTTGGTTTTCTATTTCTCAATATTTCATAGGAAGTCTTCGTGTGTCGCTTCACGTACACTGATCGATTCTGGGTGAGGCAAGCAGTTGCAATTGCTTCAGCCCAGAAACTGGTAGGAAGACCAGATTCAGCTAGCATACTCCTGGCATCTTCTATCATCGTTCGATTTTTCCTTTCTACCACTCCATTCTGCTCTGGAGTGCGTGCTGATGAGAAGTTCTGGGAGACGCCAGTGTCAGTACAGAATTTCTCCAGAGTTGCATTCTGGAATTCTGTTCCATTGTCACTTCTTAACTGACACACCTTTCGCTTATGCTTCAGTTCAATCTGCTTGATAAGAGAGATGATTTCAGCAGCAGCTTCACTTTTAGACCTGAGAAAGACCACCAACAATATCTGGAGAATTCATCTATGATCACCAGGGTGTATCTTTTACTAGCACGAGTCTGAACATTCACTGGAGCAAAGAGGTCCATATGAAGCATGTGAAGTGGTTCAGTAATGCTGAAGTTCTGTCTGGTCTTGAAACTGTCACGTTTCTGCTTTCCCATCTCACATCATGGACATGGCCATTCCTTTTTGAAGGAAACTGAAGGTATCCCATCTGCCAGATGTTTTCTAGACAACTTATTTATATTTTTGAAATTTAAATGGGATAACCTTTTATGCCATAACCAGTTTGTGTCTTCATCAGCTTGAGTATAGAAACATTGCTCTGAAGAAGAGCTTTCCATATCCATCACATACACGTTCCCTTTTCTGGGAGCAATCAATACTACCTTCCAGTCCTTGTTGAATACAATGCCATGAACAATATTGAATAGAACTTGATAGCCATCATCACACAGTTGACTTACACTGATCAGGTTATATTTCAAACCATTCACATATGCAACACGTCTGAATTTGACTTGTCCATTGTTCAGAACACCATACCCCTCAGTCTTTCCACAACCATCATTTCCAAAAGTAATGGAGGGTCCATCAGAAATGATGAATTCCTCCAGCAGGGTCTTACTTCCGGTCATTGTCCTGCCAGCTGTACTGTCAAGATACCAGGTATACTTCTTTCGATCGCCCTGCACATCCACCAGATATATCAATTAGATTTGGGAACCCATCGACTGATGGGTTCACTGGATCCTCCCTTATGGATCCCTGGGGGTATCTGGTTGAGTTCACTTTCTTCAACAGTAGTTTTTGTTGAAAACACTACTGGAGTTGATAGTTTAGAAACCTTTTTCTTTTTCTCAATAAAAGGAATATTTTTCTCTTTCTTAGAAAAAGGTTTGGTATTTTGTATAGGGCCAGATGAAGTACCCTCAAAGTTGTTTAATCTTGCATGACAGCTTTGAACCTGACGAGCCAGTAGTTGAAACTGGCTCTCCAACCTTAACAAAATAGATTTTTCAGATGAAACCTGAGCCTTTCCAGTTGACTGGACTTTTGGCTTAGAAGGGAATTGTTCTTTTTCCTTTGAACCTGGGGTTCATTAGAAACAGTCTGAGGCAAAGGTTTATGCTTATTGACCTTTTTAACTGGAGCAGTCATCTGGGATGCTCCAGTCTTGACCTCCAAAAATTGAGCTGGTATTATACAAGATTTTGGGGTAGAAGGTTCATCATATATGGTACTACGTTTAACCTCCTCTGGTAACCGATCAATTACTGGTATTAATGCTGCAATATGAGTATTTCCATCCAGATATGCACATTTTTGGGATGGAAATTGGTTTACTCCAGCATCATATGGCTTTCTTGTTTCAAGCCATGATTGAATAACCTGTTTTTCTTTTTGCAAAATTATTTCCAGGTCATGTTTTTCTTGAACCAGTTGTTCAGTTACCAAAACTTGTGCTTGAAATGCCAGTTCAATATCTTGAAGTTCTTTTAATTTTGATTTTAAAGCAGCTATTTCAGAGGAATCTGTTTCTAAGCCATTTAGACTGTCAAATCTAACAGTTTCCACAAAAATTAAATCAGAATTTAGAGCTTCAGCAATGTCCAATTTAAGTTCAGGATCAGTTTCATTATCATAATTACTAACCTTTTTAATAACAATGTCTACCCATCGACCAGATGTGACATCATCCTTCACCAGATGCTCTTGATTTGCCAGAGCCATAAAACAACAGTCTCTTTCCTCTTCTTCATCAACTGGCGAATCATCAGAGGGAACCCATGCTTCTTCAGTGGTTGCTATCATGCATTTATTATTATCTTCCATTTGTTTAGACAAGAGAGCAATTTGAGCCTTAAGCTTTTTGTATTTCAACTTATAGCTATCATCAGGCTTGTTATAAGAAGCAGTTGGACCAGACTGAGAGACAAACTGACTGGACTTGCACTCTTTCATGAAATGACCTTTTCTGCCACACTTAAAGCATGTCAGATTGGTCTTGTCAGTGGAAGAACTGGGTGCATGTTGTCCAGTGAGCCTATTTGCTTTGGCCTTAAAACGGTTAAACGTTTTGGCCATCATTGCAACAAAGTCATCACTGTCAGTTTGATCACAGTCTGGAGAGATATCATTACAGACTCCATAATCCATTAGTTCAGACATCATCTTCTTCATAGAAAATACATTCTCAGAAGATATTAATGCCGCACAAGGTGGTACAGTATTAGTGACCACTGTGGAACTACTAGAAGCATGATTAAAAGAATCTTTTTCTGCCTCAATCCTCTGGGCTTGATTTTCTTCAGTGAATCTGAAGGCTCCATACAATGTTGACAAAGTATGGGAATGCAAGGTTTTACCTTGCCTCAAGACCAGAATCATGTGAGACCATTTTGTTGGAAGAATATCACAAAATTTCTCCAAAAGTATATCCTTGTCTTTATCAACCCCTAGTCCTCTTAACTGGTTAATAATACTCATAAATCTGGTGTAAGTACCAGTAAGAGACTCATTGGGGAGAGAAAAAAATGACTCATACTTTTTGTTTAAGGAGACTTTTCTGGTAACAACAGTATCATCACCTCCTTCATGCTGGTTCACCAGTTCATCCCACATGCTTTTGGGACTGGGATAGAGAACTAATGTGGGAATAAGAGTTTCTGGAACAGCCCCGAGGATCATATTTTTAAGAAGTGTATCAAGATTTACCAATCTTTTCTCCTCTTCGGACCAGTGTTCCTCTCTCTTTTCCCTTCCACTTCTTGATCCAGTATGGTCAAGAAGTGCATTGATAGGAAGTCTTGGCACATAGGGTCCTTCATTTAAGATTTTCATCATATTCCTTTCAATACCAGTAACATGCAATATTATCCTAGCTTTCCACGTACCAAATTCATCACTGCTCCCATTGAATTTAGGAACAGGATTATTTGAATAAAGCACATGCACATGTGGAGAAGCAGGAGGAGGAGGAGGTGGTGGATTGTTATTTCCAATGGGTGGGTCATTAAGGTTAGTTTCATGAGTTTCTTGAGTATTTTCTGGGATTGCCATCGCGAAACAGATCTAGGTAAGTATATTAACCTTCTGCTCTGATACCAAATGTAAAGTCCCTCACACGATGGTTTAACCCACGAGTGTAAAATAACAAGTCAAGTATGAACTAGAATCGGACTAGTATTACTTTAAATATAAATGCAAGAATATAAATAAAGCAATAAACGACTTAAGCAATATTTAAACAAGTAAATAAATGATGGAACACAAATGTAGTTTTCAAGTGTATTTTATTTATTGATGATAAACAAAATACAAGATTGTTGCGGAACCTAGATATTACAAGTATGTAAATATCTAAACAATCTTTGAATTACAAGTGATCTATACTTGCTAAATAATCTTCTTGGATCGATATACTTAGAGTTGTGAAGTATAACTGTTTAGATCGAGAGTATTTAAGCAAGTTCACCAAATTGCTAAAAAGTAATTTGAACGAGAAATATGACTTTGTATTTATAGGCAGATAAATTCAACAATGAATTTATTTTCCGTACAAATATGGTTGCATGCATTTAATGAACCGACGAGGTTATTAAATGCATTGGTTAAGGTACAAGGATAAAGTCCTTTTAACCAACCACCTTTACACACGTATGTACTTTTATCAATAGACAATTGGGATGTCCGGGTAAAGTGTGTAAAGGCATAAAGTCAATTCCTCGATATCAGTGTTCAGACTTGTAAGGTCTGGAACACTGATAAAGGCTCCAGTCGGGAGATCTGGTAAGACTGTCAGTGGGCTCCACTGTTTGTCAGTCTTCTTTCTTCAGACTTCAGTCTTTGACTTCAGTGAGAATGTCTTCAGTAGAATAGATCTGGACTGGGGTGAAGTCCAGTGAGCTAATCTGGAGAATACTCCAGATTTCCTATACAAGTATTTGCTCACTGGTCTTCCATTATTTCTAAACAAATCTTCAGAGGGACTCCAGATTCCAAGTCTGGAGTAGGTCCAGTATTTATCATTTCTGGACAGATCTTCAGTAAGGCTCCAGTAGTCGAGTCTGGAGCGAGTCCAGTAAATCTGGACCTAACAGCAACTCCTAATCCAAACACTCCTCAGGATGCTACAATGCATAACAGGATGGATCAACTACAGAACCAGCTTAATCAGTTGATGATGATGATGCAGCAGACATCACAAGGTGTTATTACTACATCTATTCCTTTCATCTCAAGTGTTTATTCTTTGATTTCTGTCTGCATATATCACTTTGTAGCTTCTTGTATATATGACCTTAAGGATGCTTGGATATTAGATAGTGGTGCAACAGATCATATCTGTAATTTGATTACCAATTTTCTTACCATTTCCATCTGTCCTGTTCCTATCTCTGTAACCCTGCCAAATGGTCAAAATGTGACTGTCACTAAAATAGGATCTATCAGACTTCATTTCAATCTAATCATCCACAATGTTCTCTATGTTCCCGATTTTGCATACAACCTAATTTCCATCAGAAAATTAACAAAATTTACAAACTCTGCAGTAACATTCACTCATGATCACTGTTACTTGCAGGTCCATGTCAAGGTTATCACTCTTGGTGCCATCCTACATGGGCTTTATGTTTACACTCCTCCCTCTCCACTCTCTCTGTGTAACTCAACTGTTCTCACCAACTCAAGCACTTCACATCTCTGGCATGCAAGGCTTGGACATCCATCCTTTCAAGTCTTTAAAAAGATTTCATGTATTTCCCCTATTGTCAATTGTAATGATACAAATAAATGTACTATATGTCCTCTTTCAAAACAGACTTATCTACCTTTCTCTTTAAGTACATCTCATGCTACTACTCTGTTTGATCTTATTCATGTTGATGTATGGGGACCTTATAGGACTTCTACTATTAACAAATGCAAATACTTTCTCACAATAGTTGATGATTACTCTAGGGCCACATGGGTTTATATTTTGCCAAATAAGTCACATGTTACTTCTACTTTGAAACTTTTTCACATGTATGTTCTAAATCAGTTTCAAACAAACATTAAAGTCATTAGAAGTGACAATGGCACAGAGTTTACCAATTCTTCTCTCACCTTATATTTTCAATCAAATGGAATCATCCATCAAACATCTTGTCCTTATACCCCTCAACAGAATGCTAGAGTAGAAAGAAAGCACAGACACCTTTTGGAGTTAGCTAGATCAATACAAATCCAAGCCAATTTTCCTTCACATATGTGGGGATATTCCATTCTAGCTGCCACCTATCTTGTAAACAGACTTCCAAGCACTGTCCTTAACTATAAAACTCCTTGTGAATTGATCTACAGAGAGACACCATCTCTAGACCACTTTAGGATCATAGGCTGCAAATGCTTTGCTTCTGTACACAATTCTGATAAATTTGCACCTAGAGCAATTCCTTGTGTCCTTTTGGGTTATCCTACAAACCAGAAAGGATACCTTCTTTATAATCTCAACACTCACACAACCCTCACTAGTAGACATGTCACCTTCCATGAAGATGATTTTCCTTTTCACTTCACTCCCAGTTCTTATCCTAACAATCTGTCCCTGTGTCTCCAAATCAAGTCTTATTCCCACTACCACTTCACACAGAAAGTTTCACCCCATCTCTACCCTCTTCAGATTCTGACAATTCTGCTCCCTCTTCTCTTATCCTTACTGAGAACTTTTCCAATAACTCTCCAAATTCATCACCCCATCCTTCTCCTCAATCCTCATCCACTGAACTCAATCATATCATTCATCCAATTCCTGACCCCATTCAACAGAATGATCAACAGAATGCTCAACACAATGATCCTGTCCATCCAACTAGACACTCCACCAAAACCAAACAAATCTCAACAAAACTCAAAGATTTCACATACCAACTACCCAAATCCAATGTCAATTCTACTCAAACCAAGTATGCTCTATCCCATTATCTGAATTACTCAAATCTATCTTCCCACTCTATTCACCTCAACAACTCCATTGACACACATTCTGAACCACATAACTATAATCAAGCATCCAAGGATCCAAACTGGAGAGAAGCAATGATCAAAGAGATTACTACTTTAGAATCAAATAACACTTGGACTCTTATGCCTCTCCCTGCTGGCAAACACCCAATTGGGTGTAAATGGGTATATAGGATCAAACATAATGCAGATGGTAGCATTGAAAGGTATAAAGTTAGACTAGTGGCTCAGGGCTTCACACAGAAAGCAGGAATTGACTTCAAAGAAACATTTGCTCCTGTTGCTAAAATGGTGACAGTGAGAACTCTTTTGGCTGTGGCAGTCCAACAAGGCTGGAACATTGAACAACTAGATGTCAATAATGCATTTCTCCATGGAGATTTGCATGAAGAAGTGTATATGTCTGTCCCTAAAGGCTATAATAAGGATTTACCTGCCAACACTGTCTGCAAATTAAACAAGTCACTATATGGACTGAAGCAGGCCAACAGGCAGTGGTTTACCAAGTTGGCCACTTTTCTATCCACCTTGGGATTTACTCAGAGTTATGAAGATACCTCATTATTCACTTATGCCTCACAATCTGACTTTCTTGCCCTATTGGTTTATGTGGATGACATCTTAATATGTGGCACAACACAGCAGCTTATTGACACTGTCAAATCCAAACTGCATAAGGAGTTCAGCATCAAGGCCCTTGGCCCACTTCACTATTACTTGGGCATTGAATTTCTTAGAAACAAAAGTGGCTTAGCAATGAGTCAAAGGAAATATGCACTGGACCTACTGAATTATGCCAATATCACCAATATCAAATCTGAAACTACTCCAATAGATCCTTCTCTTAAGCTGACTATGACTTCAGGGGAACCTCTCACAGACTCTACACTTTACAAAACTTTTGGTGGGAAACTGATTTACATCACTATTACAAGACCAGATTTGGCCTTTGCTGCTCAATTTCTTAGTCAATTCTCCCATGCTCCTACTACTGACCACATGAAAGCCCTCACTAGAGTTCTTAGATACATTAAACTCAACCCTGGACATGGACTCTTCTTCCCTAAACTCAACAGTCTTGAATTAATCAATTTTTGTGATAGTGATTGGGCTGCTTGCCCTATGTCCAGAAGGTCTGTATCTGGCTTTGCTATCTTCTTAGGTTCAAGCTTAATCTCATGGCAATCCAAGAAACAATCTGTTGTGTCCAGATCCTGAACAAAAGCAGAATACAAAGCATTAGCAGACAGCACATGTGAAGTAACTTGGCTACATTGTCTTCTGAAAGATTTACATGTCTCCATTCCCAGACCTATCCTAGTTCAATGTGACAATGCTTCCACCATTGCCCTTGCCTCCAATCCAGTTCATCATGCAAGAACTAAACATATAGAACTTGATTGCCATTTTGTCAGGGACAAAATCAAAGCTGGCCAGATAGCTCCTCATTTCATACCTTCCAAGATTCAAGTTGCTGACATTTTAACAAAAGGGCTACCAAAGGTTCTTCACTATAATTGTCTATCCAAGTTGAATTGTTGTAATCCTTACAACCTATCAACTTGTGGGGAGGATGAAGATACACGAAGTGTATCTAATGGAAATAGTCGGCATAAGTGCATCAGCTCAATGGCAAAGAAGATGATGCTCAAAAGTCTTGTACAATGCAATTACATGTGATAGAAATATATCTGCTTATTATGACAAAGTGTATATAGTAGAAGGGTAGAAGTGTAACATTATAAAGAGAGTTAGTTAGAGGCGGTTATTGTATTTTCCATGTATATATATTAGCATCAGTTGTATTATTACATTCAAGAAATTAAATTATAGTTTTTTTCTTTTTTTATTTTTTGTGGAAAATGTGTAATAACACATGTATGAACATAAAGTTTTGATCATATTATATTTTAGTTATACGTACTGTGATAAGAAGTCTATGACCTTTAAAAAGAAGTCTATGAATTATAATAAAGGTTTAGTATCTAGGGGTGTAAGTAACTTTTACACTTTTTCTATTGTGTGAATGTAACTTTCATTTGGTTCATTGTATGTAACTAACCCGCTAAATTGAACGATTAATGTAAAATTGTATACGTGGCAAACCATATGAGCTGCCACGTAAAAGTTTTTGATTGGTCAACGTAAAAATTTTACATTAATCGTTCAATTTAGCAGGGTAGTTACATACAATGAACCAAATGAAAGTTACATTCATACAATAGTAAAAATGTAAAAATTACTTACACTCCGAGATACTTAACCCTTATAATAAATCATATATTAGAAAAAGTGATCAAAAACAACATTTTAGACACCAAGTGATAAATGCTAGAGTTTCATTAACAGCAAGATACTATTTGTACTTACTTTACGAAGTAATTTTATCTAAGCTCCAACAAAATCAAATTTTTGATAAAATTATTAATTTATTTGTTTGTTTAGGCACAAAAACAAATGAATCTTATAAAATTCTATGTAATGAAATTATGAAAATCTTGATGCCACCAAGTATAAGATATAAACCTCAAAGTATATGTATCTCACGAGTTTTGATATTGGACACTACAAGAAAATTGTCGTTTAGAGACAAATTTACCGACTCACAATTGAAAGTCGTTATTTTGCGATGTAAGTAGAGACTTGTTTCGCGTCATCCTCGTTTTCATTGTCGCAACTTGAGTCAAAAATCGAGTCGCAAAATATTTCTAGTTTACAAAGTCGCAAGTGTTGTAGCAAATTAAGTCGCTATTATGCGACGTTCTTGAACATGTGGCTAACACCATCGCTAATATTGCGACTTTCGAATATACATCGCTAATGGTGTCGTTAATTTGCGTCTTGTTATAAACTAGTCGCTTATAGAGTCACATTTTTCTGATGTTTTATTTGATTTTGAAGTATCATTATAATTAATTTGCTATATTAAAAGATATATTACTATGTTTAATGTATTTACTTTTTTTTAACCATTTGGACTACAAATACAAGATAAATTTTTAAAGAAAACACCAAAACATTTTTAATTTCATAAAATTTTTATTTATTTTAAAGTATCTGATGTGCTAAGGTTAAAATTGGGACTTTGACGTCTTTATGTTATACTCAAGTCATAAAAAGGGGATTAGGATTTTCTAAAGTTACTCCAACTTCATAGGTCAACTTTTAATCTTGACCATTGGATGGATTTAATCCAATGGTTGAAGTTTTTAGAGAATCATACAACTTTTTGTCAGGAATGTTTTTACAGGCCTATCATACCTCAAAGAAATGTGTGATATGAACTTCTTCATGAATCAAAGTACTAGTATATAAGCTTGACTTGTACAGCCTATGACCCCTTCTATATGATATCATATCACATGGACCTATCATACAACGAATTTATTGGAGACCTACCAAGTTCATTTGGAACACTTAAAAGCTTGTCAAGACTGTTAGTTTTCCTTCCAGTTCCTTGATATCTGCACAACCTCTCTGTCTCTTCATGTATGGATTGGTGTTAGATTTATCTATTGCTGGCATCTACTTGCAGGTTCTTGCAGCATAATGAATCCACAGGATCGGTAATCTATCTAGCAGGCCTTCAACTAACAGATCTGTAAGTTATTTCTGATGAAGGAACTTTCTACCCAATTAGTTTAAAATAGGTCGATTCAAAATTTAGACCTGGCAAAATGGGCGGGTCGGGCGGGTTTGGGTAACGGGTCAAAACGGGTGCGGGTCCAAGCGGGTAATTTTAGGAATGCGGGTCAAGCGGGTGCGGGTCGGGTGCGGGTTGACCCGTTTTTTAAAAAAAACTTATATATATAAATTTCTCCTAAAACTAAAACAGTAAAAAAAAATTAAAAATTTAATGACAATAATATAGGTATAATTTTTTACTGTAAATAAGAAATACAAATACAAATATTTTGATTGAATATTACAACGAAAATACACGTGCATCTGGCCTTATCTTATATTTCTTGTATATCCACACCTTTTCAATTTAACCATTTATCTATCCATCCATCTTCATTTTCCAATTTCAATCGAAAACAAAAATAAGATGCAAAGCTTTTTCATCAAACATCTTTATCTACAATACAAAAATTTAAAACGTTTTCAAATAAGTAAATCCAAATCATACGCACAAGCCCAAATCACTTCCCAAACACAAGTGCACAGATAAAAGACAAAAATAAACAAAAAAAAATTAAAAAAAAAAAAAAAAATAAAAAAAAAAAAAAAAAATTAAAAAAAAAAAAAAAAAAAAAAAAAAAAAAAAAAAAAAAAAAAAAAAAAAAAAAAAAAAAAAAAAAAAAAAAAAAAAAAAAAAAAAAAAAAAAAAAAAAAAAAAAAAAAAAAAAAAAAAAAAAAAAAAAAAAAAAAAAAAAAAAAAAAAAAAAAAAAAAAAAAAAAAAAAAAAAAAAAAAAAAAAAAAAAAAAAAAAAAAAAAAAAAAAAAAAAAAAAAAAAAAAAAAAAAAAAAAAAAAAAAAAAAAAAAAAAAAAAAAAAAAAAAAAAAAAAAAAAAAAAAAAAAAAAAAAAAAAAAAAAAAAAAAAAAAAAAAAAAAAAAAAAAAAAAAAAAAAAAAAAAAAAAAAAAAAAAAAAAAAAAAAAAAAAAAAAAAAAAAAAAAAAAAAAAAAAAAAAAAAAAAAAAAAAAAAAAAAAAAAAAAAAAAAAAAAAAAAAAAAAAAAAAAAAAAAAAAAAAAAAAAAAAAAAAAAAAAAAAAAAAAAAAAAAAAAAAAAAAAAAAAAAAAAAAAAAAAAAAAAAAAAAAAAAAAAAAAAAAAAAAAAAAAAAAAAAAAAAAAAAAAAAAAAAAAAAAAAAAAAAAAAAAAAAAAAAAAAAAAAAAAAAAAAAAAAAAAAAAAAAAAAAAAAAAAAAAAAAAAAAAAAAAAAAAAAAAAAAAAAAAAAAAAAAAAAAAAAAAAAAAAAAAAAAAAAAAAAAAAAAAAAAAAAAAAAAAAAAAAAAAAAAAAAAAAAAAAAAAAAAAAAAAAAAAAAAAAAAAAAAAAAAAAAAAAAAAAAAAAAAAAAAAAAAAAAAAAAAAAAAAAAAAAAAAAAAAAAAAAAAAAAAAAAAAAAAAAAAAAAAAAAAAAAAAAAAAAAAAAAAAAAAAAAAAAAAAAAAAAAAAAAAAAAAAAAAAAAAAAAAAAAAAAAAAAAAAAAAAAAAAAAAAAAAAAAAAAAAAAAAAAAAAAAAAAAAAAAAAAAAAAAAAAAAAAAAAAAAAAAAAAAAAAAAAAAAAAAAAAAAAAAAAAAAAAAAAAAAAAAAAAAAAAAAAAAAAAAAAAAAAAAAAAAAAAAAAAAAAAAAAAAAAAAAAAAAAAAAAAAAAAAAAAAAAAAAAAAAAAAAAAAAAAAAAAAAAAAAAAAAAAAAAAAAAAAAAAAAAAAAAAAAAAAAAAAAAAAAAAAAAAAAAAAAAAAAAAAAAAAAAAAAAAAAAAAAAAAAAAAAAAAAAAAAAAAAAAAAAAAAAAAAAAAAAAAAAAAAAAAAAAAAAAAAAAAAAAAAAAAAAAAAAAAAAAAAAAAAAAAAAAAAAAAAAAAAAAAAAAAAAAAAAAAAAAAAAAAAAAAAAAAAAAAAAAAAAAAAAAAAAAAAAAAAAAAAAAAAAAAAAAAAAAAAAAAAAAAAAAAAAAAAAAAAAAAAAAAAAAAAAAAAAAAAAAAAAAAAAAAAAAAAAAAAAAAAAAAAAAAAAAAAAAAAAAAAAAAAAAAAAAAAAAAAAAAAAAAAAAAAAAAAAAAAAAAAAAAAAAAAAAAAAAAAAAAAAAAAAAAAAAAAAAAAAAAAAAAAAAAAAAAAAAAAAAAAAAAAAAAAAAAAAAAAAAAAAAAAAAAAAAAAAAAAAAAAAAAAAAAAAAAAAAAAAAAAAAAAAAAAAAAAAAAAAAAAAAAAAAAAAAAAAAAAAAAAAAAAAAAAAAAAAAAAAAAAAAAAAAAAAAAAAAAAAAAAAAAAAAAAAAAAAAAAAAAAAAAAAAAAAAAAAAAAAAAAAAAAAAAAAAAAAAAAAATTGATCTATACTCGGAATTTCTCAAGACAATCGAAACACTTAAAGTTGTGAAATGTTCCTTTTAGCGATTGAGAAAAGATTGCACAAGTTCACCAAGAATATTGCAGGTTTGCAAAGTGTGAAGTTATTCGTCTTTGTGAAATAACTTTGTGAGATCGAATACTTAAATTCTTGGTGGTGCAATGACTTGTATTTATAGGCAAAGTTAACATTGGGATGTTAACTTTAGCCGTACAAATGTGGTTGGGAGCATTTAAGGAATAGCATTTAATTCCTTAAAAAGCAGTGTAAAGTCGCATGTTAAAGTGACTTTACATAACCACCTTTATGTACCTTTTAATACTTAAATAATAAGATAAGGCTTATTATCTGGGTAAAGGTACATAAAGCATACAAGTCAATTCCTCGTAATCAGTGTAAAGCTTTGTAAGGGTTTTCCACTGATGGTCTCCAGTTTGTAACTGACTAGAATGCCAACTGGACTTCGCTGCCATTGCCATTCTCTATCTTCCATTTGTTGTCTTCGATTTCAACTGGAATGCTTCTTCAACTTGGTCAGTTCTCAACTGGAGGAAGTCTTCAGTTGCGTTAAATGTACGGTGCAACTGGACTTCAATATATTTCTCGACAAATCATCTTGGTCACCAGTTTACTGGGTCACCAGATGCAACTGGTGACTGGTTAGTGTGAACTGGTGACTGGCCAGTTCCAGGTGAACTGGTCCTAACAGCTTTCTTATTAGAATTAAAGATTCCTATCCATGTATAATCAAGTTTGTTGGTTGGTACAGGCGTACAGCCTGCTCATGAGAAGATAGGTGTTGTAGATGGTCAGCCGACTAGTTTATTGGTATCATTCTTTATTTATGATGTTTGGTTTTGTTTGTAGGAGATTTGGAAGTTTGGTAGCAACATTAGGATATAAAAAAGGTGTCTTTTGTTAATATCTAAAAGTGGGTCATGTCTAATTATGTACTAAATATAAAGACATTATGATTGTTTTAATCATTTTTTTTTAAATTAGGTTGCGGATACTGGATGGTGATATTCAGAATACGAAACAATTATTGTATATAACATTTGATTATTTAGAGGTGAAAATAGGTTTGTAATGGCTAATGGGTCAAAATAGGTTTGCCTGCACTTGTTTAGAGGTGAAAAAAAGGCAGTTTGGGTAATGGGTCAAATAGGTTTGCCTCTTAATCGGTTCTCCGCACTTGTTTTCTTGCCATGCATTTGTGGACATAACGGCAAGTGCATCTATAATAGCTTCTGCAAGAGTAAGCAATAAATTCCCGTCAGTACATGTAGATTCTAATCATATGAACTTACATGTTTTGTATATTCTGCAGGCTAACATCGGAGCTCTTCTTCTAAATAATCTGCTATAACACGAGGCTCGGTAAGTATGATACAAAAGGTTATCCAGTCGAGTGTTAGAGGTATAAATATGGGTGTTTCCAACTATTATTAACGAACAGTTTTTTTCTTATTTTTTCAGTTAAAACATGTTGCACTTGCTCATGAAAGCCGGAAAGGTCATGCTCAAGAAGCGGATATATGGTCATTTGAGTGGTGTAAAATGCTATAATCTTTTGATGAGATGAACTTCGACCTAAGAACTAAATCTTTGGTTTTGTTAGAGTGTGATCATGTTAAATATAAACGTATGTCTGGAAATAATTTAAGCCTACGGGGTCACACGAAATGACACGGTAACTCTATACATATTAATTACTATATTAAAGTAATATATTAATTAATTTGATCACGAAATGATTAATTAAATTAAATTAAAGGGTTAATTGTATTTAATTAATTAAAGAGGAGGATTAAATGTGAAATTAGAGAATTAGTGTTGGACTCTAATTCCTAATGGGGGGTGGGCCGAAATTCTTTAAGGGATTTCCTAATCCCACTCTAATTAGAAAGCCCTCCTAATTAAGCCTATAAATAGAGGCATAGGCTTAAGGGTTTTAATAAATAAACACACATAAGAAAATATCCCCTCCTCTTCCTTCTTTTGTTCGGCCGTAAGATACAATCAAAAAGGGTTTTAGTTGTTTGGTTTGTAACATTCAAAATCCATGTACATAATTAATGCTTGGAATTATTTATGGGGTTTTGGTTTAGTCGACTTCTATAGGTTTCGACTAATGGGTTTTCGAATGAAGGGAGTTACACAAAGGGTTGTGAAGTTCGTGATCGGGGTACTAGCATACGGTATAGGGGTGTCTAGTGTGCGATCGTAGAGGGGTTTTACTTTAAACCCTATAATAATAATAATCTCATTATTATTAATTATATTGGAAGCTTTGCATAAGGTACACGTTTTCAATTCTCTCTTTGTTAATTAATGTGATTACATATACGTTTCTTTCCGTTGCGTACTCGTGAATTGTTATAAATTTATGTGCTCATATTCTAACAGGTTTAAATTTAAATACTTTTTGATGTTTAGTTTTTTTAGAAGTTACTTTGGATGTTAAATAGAAGAACTAGATAATGTAATGTATAATAGTTTGAATTTGAATATCAAGTTCTTTATTTGTACAATTGTCCGTTATTTAGCTCAAAAATTTTGTTTTAATATAAGCAAATGTTCGGCATATATAATGACATAAATGACATAGAACATGTAATCGTAGGCTATAATTAGCGTCGCAAACAACGACTAATCTAAGATTAGCGACAAGGTTACCGTCATAGTAGTCATGTCGCAAAAAAAAAAGTTAGCGTCACAACCAGGACAACGCTATTATTGTCGCTATTTTTAGCGTATTGAAATTTAATGTCGCAAAAATCTGCGACTTTTTTTTAAAGACTTCATACTTGATATCGCTATGTGAGTCGCTAGCTTCAAATATGTCACAAATCAAGTCGCTAAATGGCATTTTTCTTGTAGTGGTTGAAGTTATTTTATTTTTTTTTAAGTTTCCTCATGGAAAATACCTTGAGATGAGAAACTCAAGACTCGAACCCGAGACCTTGGGAAAAACTTACATCCGGAATCCACATAGTGGATTTAGAAGATACATCTGGCCAACCCACCTAAGTGGAGTTGGTTGGTTGAAGTTATTTAGACTTTCCAATTTTTTGAGAAAAATAGTAACTCTAAGTTTGATGTATATTTGAATCTTTTAATCTTCACTGTGTTTAAATACAAAATAACATTTCGTGTTTTCTCTTGATTATGTTTTGTCAAGTCAAGATTAATGACTTGTATGGGTGTTTTAGAATGATAAAGTGGTAGACCATGTGGTCTCCTAGTCCTATCTCTCTTTTTTTCTTTTTCTTCCTTTTTCTGACTTCAACATGAACTTACTAATTCAACTATGACATGGTCGGATTTGATATTTATTCATATTAGCATATAATAAAATAATTGAACTCTAGAGATGTAAATATGAATAGAAGAAACCATCCATTAGTTGTTTTACACCAAACTATTAAATCACAAAATTCGCAAAGCATTGCGGAATCTAACTATTGACGAAGTTTCACCATTAGACATTCTTCTGAGTTATTCCACATTCTTCTGAGGACCTGTTATAAGTACCCTATTAATCTAGTTACACTCCCTCGTTAATTCTTACTTTATTCTTTCTCCTACTAAATTAATTAATTTTTTTATTTTTTCCAAAAAGTTACTATAATTTTCAGTTATATTCAATTAGATATACCCCCTCATTAATTTATATTTTACTCTCTTTCTTATTAAATCAATTATATCTTTTATTTTTTTTAAAAAAAATTCTTATAAACTTCAATCCTATGATTACACCTTCTTACCTTTATGTATTATAAACTTCATTTTATTATTTCTCTTTCTCTCACCTTAAACACAAAATAAAATTTTAAAAAAAGTTAATTACCTTAAAATTATTGACACGAAAATAATATTCCTTTTACTTTATTCGAATTATCATATATATGACCTTATGTATAATGACGTAGCAATGTAAGTTATTTGCCCCATACTTTTTTTTTGTCATACTTTTTCCCCTACGTTTATTCTTCATTTTGATTTTTATTCATTTATTATTATATTAATTTGTAAAGGTTTTTTTTAAGGGATATCTTTAATAAGAAAACATTACTCATGTGGTTATACCATTATAAAATAAAACTATATAAACGTAAACTTTATAAAATGTATCATCCACACCTGGAAGAAGACTGATTGTAATTTTCATTATTTAATATGCTCCCTAATAAAGGGTAAAGTAAAGTTTATGTTACTTTTGGATTTTTATAAATACAAACCATAAGTTATATTTTACAACAATTATATATAAAGACAAAAAAAATTTCAACTTTAAAAAAATTATTTAGAAATATATTGTGTTAGTGAAATAAAATTAGAAAAAAGTTTTATGTTATGTTTTGGAAAGAGAAAAAGATAATAAATGTCATAATTAAATACACTAATAAATAACAAAAATAAAAACACATTTAATGAGATAAATAGCTAAATTAATGATTCGAAAGAATAAAGAGATATTTAATGAGATAATTAGTTAAACTAATGATTATATAGGTGTATAACTAGCATATTGGGGGTTTCTTTAGACACTCTCTTCTATGGAATGCTTGGTTGCACCTCAAAAACTCAAATTGTCAAAGTTTTGACATAAATGGAATTAGATTTTTATCGTTCCGAGAAAAATGATACTTCAAAATCAAAGTATTTAACGTTTCTAGACATGGTTTTTTTTATTAACGTGTATTTTAAGTCACGGGTATATTTACAATTAAGTAGCGTGGATCCGAGTCAAATATATTTGTCATCTCTCATAACCTTGGACAAAAAAAAAATCCCTGTGTTTATATGCTTATCAGTAATTGTAATCTAAGAATAATTTGAAATCCAACACACATGTGATCTAGCCAATATGTATGATTTACAACTGGGGTGGAGTTAACAGAGGAAGTAGAGAGTGCTTAGCTCGTCCCTTTGAGGACATCTAATAAAATTGGAATTAATGATACAGAGAAGATTAACATGATCCATGCGCAAAAATGATACGTAAAAATCGAGAAATGGACTAAGTTTTTGCCATCACTATTTAGGTGGGGTGGTAGAGGCTTTGGCCTTTTGAAGAAAAGACCACATTTCATATCCTAACAATGGTGTATTATGGGGTAGTTTATAGATTAGTTTAGAGGTAAGATTTGTTATTAAATGAAAAAAGAGTGCTTAGCTCCCTAGCTCCTACTATCTCAATCACAATTTTCTATATAAATCTCATCCTTAAGAACTCAAATCCAAAAGTAAATTATACAATATGCCCCATGCAATCAATTATGAACAAAGACAAATTAAAAACATCGTTTCAAAATCTTTGATGAATTCTAATGACCATAACCGGCCATTTTTCTATACTTTTTTGTTATTCTTTTTTTTTGCTTAGTTTACTTGCTTCATGTATAAAGTCGGCCCCCTTGGTTTCTTGCAACTTTTTATACTTGTTAATATTTTAATAAGAATTACTTGGTTTACCGTTTATGTAATGTATATTCGAAATATTTGACATAAACCTTTACGTGTGTTTTGAAAATTGATTTTGTCAAATGTATAGCTTAGAATAGCATATTCTCTTGTACCGTCTTTGAAAAATGGGACATCTACTCCATCAATTTTTGTCTTTCTAATTTAATAAGGTAAACTGAGATTCTAGTAAAGTATATGATGACACAAAATGTGAATAGTCAATAAGACCAGAAGCTAGCCTATACTACATATAAAGAGACGAAATATATTTCTGATCACTTTCTCAGTGGTTAATTTAGCTAACAACTTTAGATATATCAACGTACGTACGTAGATAGAGACTCGGATCTCTAGTTCTTTTCTATATATGTTGCGTTCAATGTTAATCTCTTGGGTAAAATGCTAACAGATATTACAATACACCAAAAGACACAACACTAGGCATGACTGCATGAGTATGGATCAAAATCTGGACCGACCCGACCCGGACAAGACCACAACCAACACCAATCACACATACACACTGAACTAAAGCTACCCTATAAATAAAAGACACTAATTAAACTAGCAAAACATCCTAGTGAGCAGTGGCCAAATGGGAAATTAACATGAAATGACTATATAAACTAACATGTGACATATTCATAATCCACATTTTCGCTGAAGGCTTTACCTTGCAATTCGCGCTAAGCTCGGTTCTCCTATCTTCATTATGTTTCATAATAAATGTTACTTCAAGGCTTTACAACACACAACTGCACTCGTTTTCGGTGACAAATAGAAGATAGGTGTATGTTGATATGCCCAATATAGTATAGTTCTAAAATTTTGAGCATCAAAGGAAATCCGAAATAGGGACACTAAAATTTTGGGCCTGATATTGGGCTCACAAAGTCACAAGTACGTAATAAAGTAAGCAATCTGCAATAACAGAAATCCTAAAAGTGGATTTAAGCATGAAAACTTATGGGCGTTTGATTCGCAGAATGTTTTTTAAGGAATTGGAATCTGTTAAAGGAATTGGAATTCATGGGAATTAGAATCTGAAAGTTTTAATATATGTTTTGTGTTTGGTTGATAGAATTCAATGGAATTCAGTTAAAGGAATTAACTAAAATATGTCAAATGACAAATTAACCTTATTACATTTTATAAAATAACCCAATTTCAGTTTTAAAATATATTATTATATATTATATTTATATAAATAATAATGGTATGATATTAAAGTCAAAAAACTAAGGGTTAAGTATCCCGGAGTGTAAGTAACTTTGCAATTTTTTCTATTGTGTGTATGCATCAAAAATTTTGAACATTGTATGTAAGTATCTCGCAAAATTGAACGCTTAATGTAAAAATGTATACGTGGCAACCATATGAGCTGCCCACGTAGAAGTTTTTGATTGGCCAAGGTAAAAATTTTACATTAAGTGTTCAATTTAGCGAGATACTTACATACAATGTACAAAATTTTTGATACTTACATACAATAGGAAAAGTTGCAAAGTTACTTACACTCCGGGATACTAAACCCAAATATAAATATCCATAATATACATTAATTTTTGGGTGAGGATCCCCTCAAGTTCTTCAACTTGACTAGTCTACTTGGAGAAATCTCAACTCTTGAATTAAAATCAAGGGTCAAGATTCAAAGATTAACTTTAAATATTGACCTTTGATTTTCATCCAATGGTTGAAATTCTTTCAACCCCTCAAGTTAATTTCAACTTGAGGGGATCTCCCCCCTTAATTTTTATACCCTATACACACACACCAAGAAAGAGCCTGTGCACATACCTTACCCACCACCACTTTCTTTCTGCACACACTCTAGAACCATGGATATACAAAAACACCTTTTCGATGTTGCTGCCTCTTCCAACACACAAACATACATAAATGAAGTGCACAAATACCTTTTTTCGATCTCTCGCCGTTTCTATCATACAAACAAAGATAAGACTATTAGAAGTGATGCATATTTGGGGCTCCCCACACGGGAGCGACTTCCGCCATGTGGCGGGGGCTCCCCTAAAGAGACGCCCCTCATTTTTCTTGGATTGAGGCTTCTCTTTGGGGCTCCCCCATTTATTTTTATTTTTTTTATTTTTTTTTTATATAAATAATATATAAAAATACTTTCGCTCGCGTTCCAGGGTTTTTCTTGCGATGTGGACGCCTTTTTGAAGATGTACCGGCATCCGGTTGCGTCTCTTGCACCGTTTCCACATCCGCTTGAGTCATGTTTGCTATATCCTCCATGGAATGACCATCTACAAAGATTAAAAACGATAATATATATATATATATATATAACCGTAAATTTATATATATATATGTATATAAATATATATGTATAACCGTAAATATATATATGTAATACGTACCAAACATCGAAGTCGGAGTCGTTGGAGCACCCCCGTACCCGCCGAGTTCTTGAGTCCACGGCGCGTAACCCGGTGACGGAACCGACATATCATTCAAGAACGCAATGAAGGCGGGATCGTTTGGATCGGGAGGTCGGCGGGATTGGTATTGAGTGACCGTTGATTACGGGGGTGCATTTTTACTAAAAAGATTGATAATTTTAGATGAAGAATTATATGACATGTGAAAAAAAACAAGAAATAAGATTAAAAAGGAGCTTTAATAAAATCCATATGCCATTATTTTATAGTTTTAGGAGGATTATTAAGATAGTCTTCAAAAATATATATTATTTTACAAATTATATTTAACAGAACAAAAAAATATAATACAAGTTAAATACATTCATACATATTAAGTTGGATAACACTTATACATTGGACACATCAAATAAAAAGATATAATACTATAATACTCTTATTCTATATTGTTACTTTATAGAATAGTACTCTAGGTCTATAAAGACATTAGATTAGCTTGCGGGTTGCGGCTACATTACAAGATTGAAAAATATAACTTTATTTATCCGTAAAAGATATGTAAGTGTGTTTTTTTATGTAAGTTAAATTATATGGTTTAATTTTTGGTTAATTGTTAGGATTTGTAATGAACTAAGTTGATCACACACACACACACACACACACACACAACACACACACACACACACACACACACATATATATATATATATATATATATATATATATTTAATATATAAATATATATATATTTAATATATTTTTATATACAAAAAAAAATCGGGCCCCCTAAAAAATCGGGCTCGGCCCGTCGTCCACTTTGTCCCACCCAACAACCGGCCATGGCCGGAGTAGCGGTGGTGGTGGTGGATGGTGATGGTGGTTTATATCCGATTAGGCATCAAATCAGAGAAGACTTTTCTATTTTGTTGTTTAATTATGGGAGGGTATTTTGGTAAAGATAAATTAATTCCTTGAAATGTTTAGACATTCCATCAAGATAGTGAAGGAATTGTAAATTCATTATCTCAAGGAATTTGATGGAATTTTTGAGATTCCAATTTCATTCATTTTTCAACCAAATAAGGAAATGAATGGAATTTAGATTCCAATTTCTACACATTCTAAAGGATTCCGTCAAACCAAACAACTCCTTAATATAGGGCCGGTCAATAATATGTCATGGAGTAGACGGTGTTACAAAGTGTCTTAGCCCCAAAGTCCCAAACCACAATTTAACTTTGGAAAATATATTTGTTTTCATTTTGAAAGGGAAAAGGAACAATTGGTTGACATCTTTAGTTTTGATGTGCTCACCTCAAGATCGAATTCTAACTATGCCTTAAAAGATTCTCTTTCACAGTCTTAGTAGGTGTAGCGTAGCTAAGACCCACTTACCAAATTTGCATTTGACATAATTCGAACTTTCACCAATCCAAGAAAAAACCACAAACAGAAAACTGTCTGATCACTGGACTAAGACCCCAAAATATATTTGTTAATGAAACTATATGTACGTATAGTTTAGTTTATTTATTGATTCATTTATTCGTATATACATCAATAAAAACTAGCTATAACTGAAGCTAAAATATAAGAAAAGGAAAGAGAAAAAAGTCACAAGATGTCCCATCAACATTCATACAATAATCATTAAACAAATTACATAACATTAGTAATAATTATACTAAAAATATATTATCAGAATACCTCATGTTATTCTTATTACACATATATAAAAACCCGATAGAAAAAGTCAAACACATATTCATTCACAAAGTTGTTGTCTGGAAGTCGTGTTTAGGCCACACTGATCTATATAGCACATTGATCGGTGTTGTAATTCACATTGGATGACAGTCGTGATGGACCATGGGCCAACCACATCCTTGTTTGAATCAGTTACAAAAGTATATAACATTAAGAAAAGAAAGAAAATGAACGGTCCACTATTGTCTTTTATGATTTATGGGTCCTAATACTTTGACGGTTTAGAAGAGGAAGGGGGGAGGGGGGTTAAGATGTAGAGAGACCATATCTTTACGTGAAAATAATAGTTAGGGTTTTGAGTAGTTGTTTTTGTTATTCATCAAAGAAAAACGGGTCCAAACATATATAGCCAACCGATATCTTATGGCCAAAGTAAAAAGAAAAAATAGGAAACTAAATAATAGGAAACTAAATAATTCCTATAATTCTAATATTTCTTCCTTTACTCCCCCTCAAGCTGGAGTGTGAAGATTCCGAACACCCAGCTTGCCAAGTAGATCACGAAGTGCCTGCGTTCCCAGTGGTTTAGTGAGTAAATCTGCAACCTGTTGTTTACTAGACACACATATTGGTAAAATCTATTGAGATTCAACTCGCTCCCTGACAAAAAACAGTCCATCTCAACATGTTTGGTTCGTTCATGAAAAACTGGATTGTTCGCAATGTGTCGGGCAACTTCATTATCACAATAAAGAGGCGTAGCTTCATCTAAGCTAATGCCAAAATCTTTAACTAACCATCGCATCCAAAGAACCTCACTAACCGTAGTAGCCATAGCACGATATTCCGCTTATGCTGAAGATCGGGAAACCACTTATTGTTTCTTTGTCTTTCAAGATATAGGAGCTCCTCCTAATGACAACAAGTAACCTGTCCGAGACCGTCGAGTGTAAGGACATCCCAACCAATCCGCATCACAATAGGCTATAAGATCAAAACCACCACTTTTCGGTATAAATATACCTTGACCAAGTGTAGACTTAATGTACCGAAGCACACAAACTGTAGCGTTCATATGATCATCCCTAGGATCAGAAACAAACTGACTAAGAATGTTCACCGCATAAGCAATATCCGGTCGTGTCGCTTGGAGGTAAAGCAATCTTCCAACTAGTCGACGATAAAGAGTAGCATCAACTTTATGACTTTCACTGCATTGATCCAACTTCAAATTTTGTTCCATGGGAAATGCACTTGGACGACATCCAAGTTGTCCACAATCAGAAAGAATATCCATGGAATATTTATGTTGACTGAGAACAACTCCATCAACGGTATGAGCAACCTCAATTCCTAAAAAATACTTCAAGGATCCATCACGCCAACCTTGTGTTTTAAACGCAGCCGGCTCGACAACTGCAGGTTTGGCTGTTGTAATTAACCTTTGTTGTTCTTCTTCAGAGGCAAGACGATATGCTTCCCCAAGAGTTGGTGTCGTCTTCATGGAAAGAACGTGGGTTCTTATGGTAGAAAAATCGGCATCTAGTCCCATCAAAAATTCATATAGCTGCTCCTTTTCTTTGAACTCGACCAGCCTCTTCCCAATATCACATGAGCAGCCTCCACACGTACACTGCGGAAGCGGTAACACTGAATTTATCTCATCCCATATACTGCGAAGCTTGGTATAATAGGACGAAACAGTCACCCCATCTTGATGAGAACAGGAGAGTAGTTGCTTCAATTGTTGTAATTAACCTTTGTTGTTCTTCTTCAGAGGCAAGACGATATGCTTCCCCAAGAGTTGGTGTCGTCTTCATGGAAAGAACGTGGGTTCTTATGGTAGAAAAATCGGCATCTAGTCCCATCAAAAATTCATATAGCTGCTCCTTTTCTTTGAACTCGACCAGCCTCTTCCCAATATCACATGAGCAGCCTCCACACGTACACTGCGGAAGCGGTAACACTGAATTTATCTCATCCCATATACTGCGAAGCTTGGTATAATAGGACGAAACAGTCACCCCATCTTGATGAGAACAGGAGAGTAGTTGCTTCAATTCATACGCTCGAGGTGCACTTTCTTTACCGAATCTTTCTTTGAGATCCTTCCATATTTCAGAGGATGTATTGGCATACCGAACACTTGCCCTAATATCCTTGTCCATTGCAGTTGTGAACCACCCAATAATCATGGCATCACAACGCATCCAAGACATGTAATTTTCTGAAGTTTTTTTTGGTTTAGGGATGGTTCCATCAACGAAACCCATCTTGCTTTTTTGCGAATAGAAAGTTGGCCATCGCCTTGGCCCAATCATTATAGTTGGAGTCGGTCAGAATGACGTTTACGTGAATCTGTTTAGGGAGGTCGGAGGGGTGTATGTAATAAGGAGAACTGATGTCGATGGCATTAATTTTGCAACTGCCTTCTGCCTTATCTTCCGCCTTATCTCCGGCCTTATCTCCAGCCATGTTGACTTACGAATGGTTCTAAAGATTCCGCTCTGATACCATGAAAATAATAGTTAGGGTTTTGAGTTGTTGTTTTTGTTATTCATCAAAGAAAAACGGGTCCAAACATATATAGCCAACCGATATCTTATGGCCAAAGTAAAAAGAAAAAATAGGAAACTAAATAATAGGAAACTAAATAATTCCTATAATTCTAATATTCCTTCTTTTATTACGTAGATAGAGAAGCTGCTTACAAATTCTACCTAAATTTTAAAAAGGACCCCGACATTTGCATGTAATGAGGATCAAACGTCAGGGTGTTTACCGCTGATCCAAACCATATTACTTATCCAAACATGTTTAATAGGACACATAAATATACCGAAATTTTTATTTTTATATTCATTAATTAAAACATTAGGGCATAATCTCAAGTCTATTAATCATTTTTCATTTCTTTAATGATAAAAATGTTAATTTGTCAATAAACGATACTACATAATAAATAATTAAATAAAAGACAAGATTCAACGGCTGACCATTGCTGAGTGCTGACGTGTATTATCAGAGAGAGATTTTCTTTCTTTCTCTTCTTGCTCTGCGTTCATCAGATCTCTTTCTGTTTTGTTCTTGTCTCTGATCTGGCTGGTATATAAATCTTTCTTTCTTTACCTATATACATACATCTGTCTCTCTATATACGTATACATATATAGAGAGAGATTATATAATAATGTTTTCTGTCGTGTATAATTTAATAAGATTTTGTTTTGTATTACTCAGGCAGGGGAACAAGAAGAAGATTACAACAAGTGATATTAGTAGTGGAGTTTGTTATAAATAAAAATTGAGATTTGATAGATAATGGCTGCCCCACCAGCAAGAGCTAGAGCCGATTATGATCACCTCATTAAGCTCCTTTTAATTGGTGATAGTGGTATGCGTCTCTCTCATCTTTCTTCTTTTTTTTTCTTCCCTTTTATCAATCAATCAATCTCATTTATACAATATGTATTCTGTGTGTGTGTGAAAAAGAGAGATTTCTTGTCTGTGTGTGTGTTTTTGTTTAGATAGGCTAATTTTCTAAAAACACTATCACCACCACCAAGGTGCTGGTTTGGCGTCCCGATCCTAGGTTAACATCTGTGGATTGGCTAGGAAAATAGTTCGGAAGGTTAGATGGCTTAGTCAAAGACCTGTCCTCCCCCGATAACTTGAACATAGAAAATCTTACCTTTAACTATAAAAATGCAAGTGTTCGTCTTCTTTAGAATAGCAGGGAACCAATTGTTATTCACCTGAACCACCTTTACAAGCACATTGTCATATTAACCTAAATTAACATATACTCTAATACGATAGAAGAGGATCAGAGTCCCTGCAACACCGCAACGGTAACCTAGTTTATGCGATTTACCTCTCTCATGTTGGCCTTGGAGCCAGTGGGTCGGTAATCCATTCAGAAGAGGATCAGATTATATGGTCTTTTGTTTACCCAAGTTGTAGAATTGTAGGTTACATTCTTCTGCCACAAATCTCACACAGCTGACACATTTATACAAAATTTAGATATACTATTTTATCTTTATGAAAGTTTGATCATTGCTGCAGGTGTTGGTAAGAGTTGCCTTCTTTTACGTTTCTCAGATGGTTCCTTCACCACTAGTTTCATCACAACCATAGGGTTCGTATATTTACAGCCTTAATTGTCTTTCTTCTTGCAAAGAGATTAGTCTATAAATTGTCTCACACTGCAAACTGATAAAAGATTTATTACCTTTCTTTTCTCTTGTATAGTATTGATTTTAAGATAAGGACCATTGAGCTTGACGGGAAACGAATCAAGCTGCAAATCTGGGACACTGCTGGCCAGGAGCGATTCAGGACAATTACGACAGGCAAGTGTTTAAGGGAAAAAGTTTCCTTTTTTGCATGATTAGTATGATCTTATTGATGCTCTATAGTAACGAGGCCACTTTGTAAGGTCCTTATGGTTTGTAACAATTAGACATAGCTATATGAATACTTGTGTTTAATAGACATACTTTCCTTTTTTATTAACTATTAGGTTAGTCGAACACCATAGTATATGCTTAATAGGCATCTCAAGAATGATGGATCGCCGGTTATAAGACAATTGTGATTTTCGATGGCAATAACAGTATAATGGAATCAAATGTATGTTTCAGTTTCTGTATGCTCACTTCCATTATTTTTGCGATGGGGATGCCCGTATAGACTATTTAATCTTCACGGCTCAAGAACTGTTATTGCCATGTTACATTTATAAATTGTGCATTTCTCAGTAAATCTTGACGTTATGCAGCATATTACCGTGGAGCCATGGGAATTTTGCTGGTGTATGATGTGACTGATGAATCATCCTTCAACAGTAATTGCTTATATCTCTTCTCTTTAGCCAAAATAAGATTTACATAGTTCCTTGATGTATATGATTACTCTTGAATTATCCTCGCACTTATATTACAGATTCTCCACTGATGTATGTTTTTACTCTTCTATTCTTGATCATTCCTTCTCCAACTGATCTTACTAAGTATGATTTATATGTATAGACATCAGGAATTGGATTCGTAACATAGAACAACACGCATCTGATAATGTAAACAAGATACTCGTTGGGAACAAGGCTGATATGGACGAAAGCAAAAGGGTCTGTCCTTTCTCTTTTTAGATCTTCAGATTATGCATACATTCTCATTTGTACACACACGCTGACTTGAAAAAATCTAATCGTCTAGGCCGTGCCTACCGCAAAGGGCCAGGCCCTTGCTGACGAGTACGGAATAAAGTTTTTTGAAACTGTAAGTGAAACTTGTTCCACTGTTCAGACATTATGAGTACATGCTCAAATTGCTCCTCACATAAACATCCTTACAGAGTGCAAAAACAAATATGAATGTGGAGGAGGTTTTCTTCTCTATAGGTAGGGATATAAAGCAGAGACTTGCTGAAACTGACTCAAAGGCTGAGGTATGCCCATATATCCTATATTTCTGTTCTTCATATCTTTATCAATCATATGAACTTGAGATCCATATGAGAACTTGAAATGCACCTAGATTATATTTTTGTGTTCATGTGTTGGGGAGTGGGGTATTGATAAAACGAAGGATTTTGATTGTCTTTGTGTCAAGTGTTAAAGGCATAACCTGATCCAAGTTGTTTCTAGTTGTTTGTTTTTTGCCAAAGGTTGCATTTTCTGACCCTTTGCTTATAAATGGGTCAATGTCAGTTGTGTCTTGTCTCAAACAAACCAAAAGAGTCAAATTCAAAAATTAAGGTAAAAGGGAATGGGTCGAATGGGTCAAGTGGTTCGAGAAGTCCAGTTAAACCATCTAAAGATATTTTAAAGCTGTCTGTATTATAAATCACATGTATTTATTCAAAAATCTAGAGCCCAACCCAGTCTGTATTATAAATCACATGTCTCAACTAGAACCACTTTGATCTGTTACCGAATCCATCAGACCTGTTCATTTTGCCAACCCATATTTTGCTTATAATAAAATATTTTTCTTATTTATTACTCAATTTGTACCTTTATGCTGTTTCTCCATATGCAGCCTCAAACAATTAAGATTAACCAACCAGACCAGGCAGGAGGAGCTTCACAATCTGCTCAGAATTCTGCATGCTGTGGATAAAAAAGATAAGTTGAATTTAAGACATCCACAGGGTAGTTATGATGCCGTTAAGGTTTGATTGTATTTTCTCAGTATTCTCAACTTGTTTTACAAATTTGTCTTTCTAAAGTTGTTCCCATTATTAGGAATCCATTTATACATCATTGTCACTTTGTTGTTTCTAATCATGGTTACGTATAGAAGTTAAACAAACAGAAGTTCGGGGAGTTTAATCTTTTGGTAAAGCAAGTAAAGGAAGAGAGATTAGGAAAAGATGGTCAAAGATAATATTAATAATTGTAGGATGATAAGAGCTAAAGTCATCAATAATTTTGAGATTATGCAGAGGCTTTAAGTCTAAAGGGGAAACCTTTCTGGTTGATGTTCAGTTTGTGATTGTTTCGATGTTGATGAAATGCATGTCATATATTGCATTATAGTATATCCATGTCGACAAATTTTGGGAAGTAAATTGGGTTTTTATTGTAAATCTGATAGATCTCTTGCAATGATTTGTAAGCCAAGGGAAGGAAAACCTTGTCTATTCATGTGGCTAATGTCGCAATTTTGACCCAGTTACATATCAATAGACATGTTCAAATTATGTATTATCTAAATTATAATGGGTTGAACGGGTGAAATAAAAGGTTTAACTGTTTTAAGTATAAAAGAATGCGTCCACAGGGTTGGGCGGGTCAAAAGTCACCCCATGTTTGTTTTCAAAGCATGAAACATTTTTAGTCATTTTAGTTACGTTGAATTATCATTGAAATAGTATAATCGTTGTATTCTTATTTGGTGAATCGTCATTTAGAAAAGTATGAAGTTTGTTAAAAACATGTCTCTGGTCAATCCAAAGCACATAAAAATGCTAGTTTTTTCATAGGCCTAAGAGTATGAAGTCGATTTGAGTATAGATACTTGTGTGGCTACACAATGGTGGTACACTAACACGACCGGTTGAACATGTTGTGCCTAATCTGCAATGTTAAATTTCTTATCTCTAAAGATGAATCTGAAGTTATAATTGTCATCAAGACAACAAAAGGGGGTCTTCACCTAGCTAGTAGTTTTCAACTTTACATTTCGGGAGATAATGGTGTGTGGATATATGTAGAAAAAACCTTTTACAACTACAAATTGTGATGTAACTGTCTGGCTGTTTTCGAATGAAAACACCACTTGAGATCGGGCCACATCTTCTTTCTATCTAAGATATTACTTGTAGAAGAATATCACACTCCATACCAAAATGAAAATGACATAAATCAATGTTACTTTACAAGGAATTTTGCATGGACAGACACGACACTAGTTTCTATAAATGTATCTGAAATCGTTACATAAGCTTGTGTTATGAACGCTGTCACACCATGACCTCGAGTGGGTTAACTTTTAGTAATAGTCTATGGAGCAACAAATGAACCAAGTATCAAAAACAAATGTTAATGGTGTGTAGGACTAAGACTAATGGTCATAAACCAAAATTTCATTCCTAATTCAACCAGTGAATATTTGAGAATGTATCAGTATTACAAAAAGTTTCACTACGATTTACAAACCAGAAAACATAAAAGAATCAGAAACGTACTATTCTTTGCCATAATGGCTATAAAGGAAGATTTGCTTTTGACTAAAAAATATACTTAAGTGCTTTCCTACAAGCTAATCGCATTATCCACAAGATGAACAAATATACAAAACACAATCTTTATATCATGTTACCTATGCGGCTATAAAGGTAGCTGGCTCTTTCACCCAAAAAGTATATGATGACAGTGTGCCGAAATGACATTTACAACGAAGTTGACTGCTATGTTTATAATACATTACTTATGGCTTCGAATCTTATCTACGATAGACATTTTACTATATGTAATACACTGGTCAGACATGTTATAAGTAATTTACAAGGAAACGGGTTGAATGTCCCCCAAAGTACATTCTTAACACATAGAGCTTCTTAAAGCGTATTTTATTCATAAACTGCGTTTATTGACGAAATAATAATTTTTGTAACTATATGTGATACACTGATATAGTAAAATGTATAAAAAGTTTTTTGGGTTGTTCATACCAGTACCAACATTATACGTCTTTAACCCGTTACCCAATCAATCAGGCCACTTTGCCACCATTACGATTGTGCAAGAAACATACAAAAGGTACCGATGCATTTGGACTTAATTTGGTAAAAGATACGTGGAAGTAGACAGGTACCCAAAAAGGATCATGACAAATGAAACAAGCAACTTAATTGTATCATAATATACAGAAACTAGATATTTAAAGGCATAAAAGTAGTTTTGGACATGACTATTAGCTATAAACTTATAATGGTGCATATCTTATCAAGAAAGCACAAATGAGTGTAGGTAGGATACCTATTCCTACATCTACAGAAGTGTTGTATATAAGCAGAAGAGCCAAATGATTTCTAGACAACCTCGACCATCAGTAAACGCCTTCAGCTTCCAAATTCAGTGAGATGACAAAATATGCACCGAGTGAGGCTATGAGCCAAATATTTAACAAGGGAAAGCCATTTTTTGCTGTTGTTTTTTTACAGTTTGGGTTTGCAGGAATGGACATCCTTTCTAAAGCGGCTTTAAACGAAGGGATGAGCAACTATGTATTTGTTGTTTATCGCCATGCGGTTGCCTTCATTGTCATGGCACCTTTCGCTATCATTTTTGAAAAGTCAATCTCGACTTACCTCTATTCATTTGTCTATAATCTATATGCATTTATGTGTCTTGGTTGAATAATCTTCCTTTTCTTAAAACCAGGAAAATACGGCCAAAGATGACATACTCACTCTTTATCAAGTTTGCAATTCTTGCGTTACTGGAGTACGTTCTGAAATTATACACAGTCTTACAGAATATTTCAATGTTTAAACAATAACTTTTATGTTTTTTGTCAGGCCAGTTATTGATCAGAACCTCTATATCATGGGGATGAAAGCCACAACAGCCACATTCGCAACTGCAATGTCCAATGTTCTCCCCGCCATAACTTTTGTCATGGCCTGTTTTCTAAGGTGAAATACCATTGACATCCACAAGGATTAGCGGTAGAAATTTCCCCATTAACTTATAAGTGAGTTGTTTCAGGTTAAATTTTATCTTCAACAGGTAGAATATATAAAGCTAGCTAAAATCAAAGGGTCAAATGGGTCAAAAGTTGCCAAAGTGTATTAATCATCTCATAAGACCTCCTAAAACTTTCTATTAGAAAAGCTGTACTACAATTGTTGTGATCATAACTGACTCACTAGTTAGTAACGGGTAATTATGAGTTTTTGGGGAAAAAAAGGTATTTTGGGTCATCTCAACCTGGTCTGCACCATTGAGACACGCACAAAAATGATCTGTTTTGACCCGTTGGCCCCAACACCCCCAGTTTTCTACTCTAACAAATGTAACCAGGATGCATGAATGAGAGCCTTGATGCACAAAATGACATGATATCTGTGCATAAATAGCTTCTAAATTCTGCTTCTTTCAGGCTTGAGAAACTAAACCTAAAGAGCATTCGCAGCCAAGCAAAGGTAATTGGCACATTAACAACCGTTGCAGGCGCAATGCTGATGACATTGATGAAAGGCCCAGTTTTGGAGCTATTTTGGACTAAAGGAAGAACTCAGCATGAAAGCTCAAACAATGGAGTAGATCTTTATCATTCTATCAAGGGCGCTTTTATGGTCACAGCTGGATGCTTCAGTTGGTCTGCTTTTATGGTTATGCAAGTGAGAATTCGAATAAACTAATATTCATCATTACATATGGCACGGGTTGGTTACGGGTCAAAATGGGTTAACTTTTGGTACAGGTCATGTCTACAAGTCATCTTTGGTTGACATAAAACATCTAT
Organism: Erigeron breviscapus; assembly: GCA_034093135.1. Classification (NCBI taxonomy): domain Eukaryota; kingdom Viridiplantae; phylum Streptophyta; class Magnoliopsida; order Asterales; family Asteraceae; genus Erigeron; species Erigeron breviscapus. The sequence goes on from CM067167.1 coordinate 17,492,004, forward strand.
TGTCCAAGTTTCTTAGTTTTTCTAGAGATAAATAATGTGTTAAAGATATTTACAAAAAGTTATATCATTGCAGTAATATCATTATTATTGTATAAAATGACTAGGAGGTTATAATAATTAAAAATACACTTTGGGCGACTTTCAAACCATTGAAGCCATTTGGCTGTTTCCCTTTTAGATACTTCTGTTATTAGATCTGTTTGACCCTTTAGAGATGAATCAGGACTCTACTTAACACAATAAAATGTCAATGGATCAAAATTACTACCTATAGAGCTAGATCATAGATGTTTCATTGCCTTTTATATCTCTAATTTGTTCTGATCCTCCCTATAGGCAATCACACTACAGTCCTATCCTGCTGAGCTTTCTCTAACCGCTTGGATATGCTTGTTGGGAACAGTAGAGGGAGCAATAGTAGCATTGATAATGGAGAGGGGGAATACAGCAGTCTGGGCTATAAATTGGGATACAACACTGCTAGCAACAGTGTACACTGTAAGTGAAGGAGGCAAAACGGGCGGGTTGGATCATGGGTAATGCTTTGGTTCAACGTTTGATTGACTCAAAACACTTATTGTCACAGTAATTTAAATAAAAAAACTATTGCGCGAAATATGATTAAAAAGATTATACAGAGCCACAGGGGATAGTATGTTCTGACCACCATAGTAGCAAATTTCTGTGGTAGGTGTCTTAAAGACATCTGCTTCTGTGTTGTCTATACAGGGGATAGTATGTTCTGGTCTAGCATATTACATCCAGGGACTAATAATGAAAGACAGAGGTCCCGTTTTTGTGACTGCATTTAGTCCATTAGGCATGATCATTGTTGCTGTAATGGGAACGATTGTTCTAGCTGAGCAAATGTACCTTGGAAGGTAAAAAACTTTCACCTATTTGGTTGATTCTTGTTAAAATGAAGTAACGATAAGCTCACTAAGTAATGTATTTACAGGGTTATTGGAGCCATTGTCATAGTTACAGGGCTTTATCTTGTTGTCTGGGGCAAAAGCAAGGATGACAACATCCAATCCGTTCCTATTATTAATGAGCAAATAGCACCAGACAAACAGATTCTGGATAAGGAGTTTGAAATAAATTCTTCTCATAAGGTCATCACCATCAAAGCATCAGTTGGAGTTCCTGATGACCACAATCGGACGACAACTGGCATATGTTAACAACTGATCTGCTGCTCCAAACAAGTTCATTATTCTACTTGCTTAGATAAATAAATTTGTAACAGGTGACCAGTGACACACACATATATAAACTTGTGACGGTTGATATTTGTTGCTTTCCTTGTAAGAAGTTTAGAAAAACTCAAAAAATTAAAAAGGCTATGCACCTAAACGACTCCTACCTAAACTTGTTAATTTGGGGAAACTTGGAAAAATTTTAAGGGCCAAATATATAGCCCAATAACATTAGACATAGGCCCATTTATAATTATTACTCAGATAATACGAGTAGTAAATTAGTAATCTATCTAGGGTTTCTGCACATCATTACACGCCTCTTTTCCAATAACAAAAAAAAAAATAGCAGCCGACGATCCAATCCTGTCCTCTTAAAAACACAAACCCCAAAAAACATGCGATTCACGGATTCACCAGTAATAGACCTGACAGTGAACAACTCAAAACTCTCATTTCATCAGGACAACAACTCGATGCATGTCGGAACGACCGTCTGGCCATGTTCCCTCGTCGTTGTCAAGTTCATTGAACGTTGGCTCAACACAACCACCACCACCCAAAATCCATATTCCGGCATCCTTCTGGACCTCCCAAACAAACGAGCCATTGAACTCGGAACAGGATGCGGCGTAGCCGCAATGGGACTCTATCTTTTAGGACTCAAAGACATCATCCTGACTGACATCCCACCCGTTATGCCTGCCCTTAAACATAACTTAAAACGTAACAAAAATGTCTTAGGCAAGATGTTAAAAACCAAACAAGTTAATTGGAATAACAATGATCAGATTAATTCCTTGAATCCGCCTTTTGATATCGTTGTTGCTGCTGATGTTGTTTATATTGAGGAGTCTGTTGGTCCGTTGGTCAACGCTATGCTGGCGTTGGTTAGTGATGACGGGTATGTTTTGTTGGGGTATCAGGTTCGGTCGCCTGAAGCTGATGTTTTGTTTTGGGAGATTTGTGATAGGGTTTTTGATGTTCAGAAGGTGCCGCATGAACATCTTCATCCGGATTATGCTTTTGAAGAGGCGGATGTTTTTATTTTTAGGAAGAAAAGAAATAACTTGTCGGGTGGTGTGGAGGATGTTCCAACTGCTTCTGTTTAGGGGTTTTGTTTGTGTACTTTGACGCTATGTAATATGATTTTATTTGTGACTGATGAAATATACCAGCAGTTGCGTTTTAATGGTTAATTGTTATTTACTAATTTATACTACGAAAATTGACATGATCAATTTTCATCAAGCTTGATCATGCATTACTGGAGACATTTGGAAATTATGTCTGCTTGGAGGTCGCAAGATGGGTGGTTTGGGTTATTGATAAAAATAATCCGGGTTGAAACAGATCACTGTGACGGGTCGGGTCGACCACTCTATTACATATGTTCTTGAAACTATTTAATACGAGTAGGCAGTAGCTAGTTTGATTACATAAACACTACTGGCAAGACTAAACTATCAAAAACATAATTTGGTAGGTTACATGCAATAAAAATAGACAACAGAGATGACTTGCAGGCTGCAGCTTGTTTGATGTAATCTGTCATTCTGTCCCATTCCTCTTGTTGCTAAAATTTTGGCCCGTTTAACATGTTTCAGATACACAAAGCACAAGGCAACTCGACTCAGCCTAAATGGAAGTTGCCCTACTAGCATACATCTTTTTGGCAGGCCGGTTATTGATCAGAATCTTTACTTTCTGGGGATGAAAGCCATAACAGCCACATTTGCAGCTGCAGTTTGCAATGTTCTACTCAAAATACCCATTTCGACCTGTTAGGTAATCTGCCCGACCTGCCTAGTTTACCACCTCAAATAAGGATACCTGCATGAAGGTGTTAATGCATAAGATGATACTATATCTGTACACAAGCTGACATTGAGATTCTGAATTCTGTTTCTTTCTAGCTTGAGAAGCTAAAAGGTTCAGTATTTGACCCGATTTAGAAAAACAGAAAAAGCTCAGATGAAGTTGCAAAAATGTACCGATCTCTACATTCGCTCAAGGGTGTTTTATGATCACAGTTGGTCTGCTTTTATGGTTCTGCAAGTGAGAATTCCTATGCAGCGGGATGAGTCGGGTAACAGATCAAAATTGGTAGTGTTTTGTATTGTCATGTCAAGCTGGGCTGAACTAAAATACTTCTGTCTATACTCATTACGAGTTTTAGTTTTTTTTCAATAATTAGTGTTCAATATTCTGTCAAAATTCATCTAACTGCAATAATATAATTAGTTTTTCATATAGATCGATTTATGAGGTCTTATACACTAAAGAGTAGATATACACTTTTGGCAACTTTCAACCCGTTTGAGCCATTTCACCCATGTCCTTTAAGCTATCTTTCTTATTAGACCTGCTATGTATTTTAGAGATAACCCATTAACAAATAAACAGGTCGAATTACCACTTCTAGCTATAATGGCCAAAGATATTATTTTGCTTTTCGTATCTCTAACTGAAGTTTTGTTCTTCTGAGCTTTCTCTGACCGTTTGGATGTACTTTGGATAACAGTTGAAGAAGCCGCCGTGGTGAAGCAGTTTGGGATATCAACTGAGACACATCGGCAGTAGCAACCGTATACAGTCTAAGTGGAGGGGCAAACATGAAGATTTGATTGGATTTAATGCAAATTGTTTATATGAGAAATGCCCATCTATAACATAAACAATTTGTATAAGATGACTATATCAAACATACAAAGTAATTTTACAACTTTATTAAACATACTTGCAATAAAAATGATTACATTTGTTTATGTAAGATATGAATAATCAATATCAATCAATAAATAAAATGTAGTACTCAAAACTTCAATTGGAGCGGTGTTAACTGAAAACAACATTCTTCGTTCAGGGTCAAGAGTAAAGAAGATTTAGAAGAGTAGCAAGTTCTTGTGGATGCTGCTGCTACTCGTATCTTCCTTAAGTGGCTTTTAGGGACTTTAGATACCCCCCACGAAAGCTTTTCTTCAGGTTCTGCAACACTCATTTTCTTGATAGATGTGGCTTTTTTGAGCAAAAGATCCATCAACGAAACCAACATTTTATTTTCTTCTTTGATCGTGAACCCAAAAAATGTCACCGTTTTCAAATGCTTGAGTTGTGAATCATCTAACTTCATGGGTATGATATCGGGCCAAACTTGTGGACAACATTGCTGAAACTGTGAACTTGTTATTGTACTCCATTTTTCGTCAATCTGGTTTGATTAAGAGTGAAAAGTTTTTATTAGCATTTGTTAGTTGATATCCGAGATTACATAAAAGTGTAGGATTTGAACTGACCTTGATGAACAAGTTCTCCAACAATGGCGTGATGCTTAAGAAAGAAGCAAGTGAATCCCTTTTTTGTGTGTTCATGCAACAATCTATCCATGAAAGTTCCTTCAACGTTTCAAACTTGAATTCAAGCTCATCAAAAGTTATCCTAGTGCATAACCACTATTGATTAAACAAAACAATACAAAAAGAATTAGTATCTACAATTATTATGTCAAAATCTTTTATTTTCGCGTGTTTGCATTAACACTTGAAAATAAGAAAAAGAAAAGACTTGAAGGTACCTCAAGAAGCCAACCACTTAAAGTGAGAGTCTCGACATCCTTGAACGATGCAAGAAGATGGACAAGATCTTCAGAATCACATAATGCAGATGTACCGTTCATGTTCAGGGTAACATCACACAACTTTGGCGCATCTTTCACCTGAACTTTAACTAAAGTTCCTTGGTATACGAAAGATTTAAGATTCGGAGCTGATGAAACATTGATATGTTTAATATTTTCACAGTCCAAAACGGAAAACTTTTGTAACAAGTCATGTGCTTTGAGTTCAACATCTTGTAAGACATTGCATTTTTCAAGACTTAAAGATTCAAGATTCCGACAACTGGAAAACAACGATGGTAAGAAGCTTTCTGCAATGCCAGTGACAGACCTAAGATGGAGGGTTTTAAGAGAAAAGAAGTGTTCATTTTCACACAATGGCAATTCAATGGTCAAACCAAAAAGTTTAGCTGCATTTTCTCCATGGAAGTTTATGTAAAGCTCTTTTTCTACTCCCTTAATAGCTTTCAAGAAGAGCGCTTCTTTACAAAGCGAGTTTGGTTCAAGGTAGGAGAGATTGAGGATTTGGTAACTGTTTTCGTATGTGTTTAAGAAAGAAGAGATGATCTCGTTCATCTGTTGACCGGATTCTTGACTTGTTATTTGATCAGAATTCATGTTTAAGGACACTTGAACTGGTGTCCATAAGTGCTTCCATGCAGATGAAAGGATGATGGTTCTTGCAGCTTCTTTTAAAGGGATCAACGAGACGATTTGGTACAAGACTTCGTATGGAATACTGCTGATCGAAACAGAGTTTTCAAGCACGTTTTCGGCCATAGTTGTCTTTGTGTTGCTTCAGATTTAGAGGGCTAGATTTGGTTGAAGAAAATGGAATCCAATATTTGAGTTATATAAGGTATAGGCCTATAGCTTTTAACTTTCTATGAAAGCCAAAAACTGGAATGATAAAAATAGTCAATATATATTTGCATCGCTACATTTCAATTGTCAAAGTCAAACTCAAACATACAGTACATTCAAAGTCAAACTCAAACATACAGTATTTTTGGGAGCTTTAATTTGGCATTTTATATCTTTAAATAATGAAAGGATATTGCTTTGTTGATAACTACTGTAAAATTTTCTTTCGCTTCTATAAGACTATAACTTAACATGTTGAGTATCTTAATCTTAATCTTAATCTTAATCTTAATATATACTATAAGACAGTTGAACTAATAACTTATTAACCAATCAAATTGCTCAATTTCATTAAATTGACTCTCGCTTATGTCATCATTTAGATTAACTATAAATTAAAAATCCTAATAATCATTATCCAAATATATTATTATATTAGTATTTATATTAATTTGTAGAAAAAGTCTCATTAATTTACACTTTTTTGTTTTCCATCAATAATTTATACTTTTTAGCCTCGATACTTAATTTATATTTATTTTTAGTCATCAACTTGAGAAGAGTTTTTTAAAAATATTTTAAAAAGTTACAAAAAATATTTATATTTAATTTTTATTAAGTTACAATTGTCACACAAACCAAAAGTCCTAATTGTTATCTAATTATCATAGGACATGTGATTGAAAATAAATCTATTCGTGTTATGGGTTCGCATCATGATCAAATACATATACTTGAATGTCAAGTACAGGATCACAAGTATGTTTATATTTTAATTCTTAATTATCTTTCATAATAATATCACATTATGAGTACAATTGGTTTCAAAAAATTATATAATAGAAAATTTATTGTAGCATGTGCCTTGTGGAATGATTACGGCAAACAATTCCATCAATATGTCTCAGCTAATAATGACAGTGACGAACCTGTGATTATTGTACTACAACTTGCAAAAACCTTTATGAATTAAATGTATGTTGATCTAATATTGATAATATCGTAAACCCGTGTCCAACACTGGACATGGGTCTAAAATTTAGTTGACTACTATTTTATGTGCCAACATCCCAACAGGTAATTTTACATGCCAACATTTACTTTTACATGCTATCATCTAAGATAATTTTATAACACATAATATCTAAGGTTAGTTTGAATGTACTATTAATTACTTCTTCTGTAGCCAACAAATACATCTGTAACATGATTAAAAAAACGATCATACAAACTATCACGTCATCAAAACAAGTTACAAAAGCTAACATACTTTTAAAATAAAAATTGAAATTTTGATACATATTATAGAAGTGTTAATAGTTATATCCATACACAATATAAAAACTAGATTAAACTACGAGGGTGACTGAGAACGTAAAATAAAATATAATTGATAGTTACAGTATTACTCATAGTTTATGATAATATAAAAACTATCAGATTACTAATGGAAATAATATTATTATGATTTATTGATTTATGAATATCTGATATATGTCAAATATATTAATATATGACTAATGAATCTAATTAAATTAATAACAGCCACCGTCTAAAGTATATAAACATCATTTTACTCAAAGTAATATGTAAATACTACATGAAGGATTAAAATAGCTATATATGAAACAACTCAATGAGACTATGATACAAAAATTTTTACAAAGAAAATTTATTCCATAGCATAGTATTTATAAAAATTTATAAAAGACATTGAAGATAATTTTAATTAATAATATAGTCACTTAATTAATATAACATGTAAATACCGACTATTTAAGATACACTGGAGATTACAATATACATATATAGGCATATAGTATTCATAAACTATATAAACAGCAATGCATTTGAACATATACTATACCATTGCATACTTTAGGTTAATAAAATGAAAACTTAGTTGAAAAATGATATTTATAAAAACAAATCTACATGTGAGTAATAATAATAATAATAATAATAATAAAAATCTGGCATGACGACTAAAGACTAATTCCACGTATGTGTTAAATTATAATAAAATTTTGATAATTAAGCATAATCTGACATGACGACTAAAGACTAATTCCACGTATGCGTTAAATTATCCAAAATTTTTGCCTATAATATATATCTATATCTAAAAGGGTAATTGGATGGGAACCCCTTATTCCATGTACCATTTGGTACCCACTAATCCCCAGCCAGGCTAGTGTCCAGGTGAATCTCAACCACTTAATAATCCCCTGATTATCTCAAGTTTTTGCCTTTGGCAAGACTCGAACCCAGGATCCACCTGGAAAGTGGCGGCTGGTGGCTACTGGGCAATCTACCAATAAATTAAAACAGGATTAAAACTTTCATTAAACAACACATGTCACATTCTTTAAACGACATGTGTCATATCTAATCTAAATATAAATCTAATCTAAATCTAATTCCTAAAATATAGTTGCATCAAAATTACCAAATAACTTACTACGTATTAAATATTATCTCTTATTGATATCCTAATATCACACTAATTGTTTTCCAATATTAACATTAACATCTTGTATATTTATACAAGATCGAGACTATACTATATAGTATATCCCAACACACTCTTTGCTTTCATCTAACCTATATCGACACACATACTATATTTATCCTCTTACGGGTGAGTTTTTTTTTTTTTTTTTTTATTTATTTATATATACAAGCATTTCTACCCGGGCGTTGCCCCGGGAGAAAAACAAAACTCTCGTGATAAAAGTTAAAAAACATTAAGCTGAAAACAAATTTTTCGTGCCAAAAGTTAAGAAACTTTGGTGGATAAAGTTAAAAAACTCGAAGTTATGCGAAAAAAAGTAGCTAAGATGAAACTCTGGCGGCAAAAGTTTTAGACTTTTAGTTAGCTGTCTAATTACGGAGGCAAAAAGTATAAATTTTTTTATTTTTTTAAATAGTTTTTGTAGAAAAGGGGGAAAAAAATTAGAAAAAAAAAAGAACCATTTCTACCCGGGCGTTGGCCCGGAAGAAAAACAAAACTCTCGTGATAAAAGTTAAAAAACATTAAGTTGAAAACCAAATTTTTGTGGCAAAAGTTATGAAACTTTGGTGGATAAAGTTAAAAAACTCGAAGTTATGCGAAAAAAAGTAGCTAAGATGAAACTCTGGCGGCAAAAGTTTTAGACTTTTAGTTAGCTGTCTAATTACGGAGGCAAAAAGTATAAATTTTTTTATTTTTTTAAATAGTTTTTGTAGAAAAGGGGGAAAAAAATTAGAGAAAAAAAAAAGAACCATTTCTACCCGGGCGTTGCCCGGGAAGAAAAACAAAACTCTCGTGATAAAAGTTAAAAAACATTAAGTTGAAAACCAAATTTTTGTGGCAAAAGTTATGAAACTTTGGTGGATAAAGTTAAAAAACTCGAAGTTATGCGAAAAAAAGTAGCTAAGATGAAACTCTGGCGGCAAAAGTTTTAGACTTTTAGTTAGCTGTCTAATTACGGAGGCAAAAAGTATAAATTTTTATTTTTTTAAATAGTTTTTGTAGAAAAGGGGGAAAAAAATTAGAGAAAAAAAAAAGAAAAAAAAAAAAAAAAAAAAAAAAAAAAAAAAAAAAAAAAAAAAAAAAAAAAAAAAAAAAAAAAAAAAAAAAAAAAAAAAAAAAAAAAAAAAAAAAAAAAAAAAAAAAAAAAAAAAAAAAAAAAAAAAAAAAAAAAAAAAAAAAAAAAAAAAAAAAAAAAAAAAAAAAAAAAAAAAAAAAAAAAAAAAAAAAAAAAAAAAAAAAAAAAAAAAAAAAAAAAAAAAAAAAAAAAAAAAAAAAAAAAAAAAAAAAAAAAAAAAAAAAAAAAAAAAAAAAAAAAAAAAAAAAAAAAAAAAAAAAAAAAAAAAAAAAAAAAAAAAAAAAAAAAAAAAAAAAAAAAAAAAAAAAAAAAAAAAAAAAAAAAAAAAAAAAAAAAAAAAAAAAAAAAAAAAAAAAAAAAAAAAAAAAAAAAAAAAAAAAAAAAAAAAAAAAAAAAAAAAAAAAAAAAAAAAAAAAAAAAAAAAAAAAAAAAAAAAAAAAAAAAAAAAAAAAAAAAAAAAAAAAAAAAAAAAAAAAAAAAAAAAAAAAAAAAAAAAAAAAAAAAAAAAAAAAAAAAAAAAAAAAAAAAAAAAAAAAAAAAAAAAAAAAAAAAAAAAAAAAAAAAAAAAAAAAAAAAAAAAAAAAAAAAAAAAAAAAAAAAAAAAAAAAAAAAAAAAAAAAAAAAAAAAAAAAAAAAAAAAAAAAAAAAAAAAAAAAAAAAAAAAAAAAAAAAAAAAAAAAAAAAAAAAAAAAAAAAAAAAAAAAAAAAAAAAAAAAAAAAAAAAAAAAAAAAAAAAAAAAAAAAAAAAAAAAAAAAAAAAAAAAAAAAAAAAAAAAAAAAAAAAAAAAAAAAAAAAAAAAAAAAAAAAAAAAAAAAAAAAAAAAAAAAAAAAAAAAAAAAAAAAAAAAAAAAAAAAAAAAAAAAAAAAAAAAAAAAAAAAAAAAAAAAAAAAAAAAAAAAAAAAAAAAAAAAAAAAAAAAAAAAAAAAAAAAAAAAAAAAAAAAAAAAAAAAAAAAAAAAAAAAAAAAAAAAAAAAAAAAAAAAAAAAAAAAAAAAAAAAAAAAAAAAAAAAAAAAAAAAAAAAAAAAAAAAAAAAAAAAAAAAAAAAAAAAAAAAAAAAAAAAAAAAAAAAAAAAAAAAAAAAAAAAAAAAAAAAAAAAAAAAAAAAAAAAAAAAAAAAAAAAAAAAAAAAAAAAAAAAAAAAAAAAAAAAAAAAAAAAAAAAAAAAAAAAAAAAAAAAAAAAAAAAAAAAAAAAAAAAAAAAAAAAAAAAAAAAAAAAAAAAAAAAAAAAAAAAAAAAAAAAAAAAAAAAAAAAAAAAAAAAAAAAAAAAAAAAAAAAAAAAAAAAAAAAAAAAAAAAAAAAAAAAAAAAAAAAAAAAAAAAAAAAAAAAAAAAAAAAAAAAAAAAAAAAAAAAAAAAAAAAAAAAAAAAAAAAAAAAAAAAAAAAAAAAAAAAAAAAAAAAAAAAAAAAAAAAAAAAAAAAAAAAAAAAAAAAAAAAAAAAAAAAAAAAAAAAAAAAAAAAAAAAAAAAAAAAAAAAAAAAAAAAAAAAAAAAAAAAAAAGTTTCACATATTTTCAAAGTATTTTCTCAATCAAGCGACTGTCGCTATGACGCTAAAATATAGGTTTGTGATCCTCCATCCAGGTATGATGGGTCCAAGTATTTTCTCAATCAAGCGACTGTCGCTATGACGCTACCTATAATTGATACAAAATTACAAACAAATAAAACACCATTAGTTACATTGAAAGTACACACGTTTTCATAGATGTGGATCTTTTCAGGAGTTCAGGTTATAGACTTATAGGAAGTTTATACTTGCTGAATATTTTGAGCAATGAGCATAACAACGGATTTTCTTTGTACCATGGAAACGTATGCATAGAACGCGTCTTCCCATCAGCTGATACCAAAGAAGGGGATTGCATTATAAAATATATTCATCATGTGACATTTTTCTAGTAAAAAATAGTCGGGATGTTTGCCATAGCAAGTCAAAATTTTCAACTTTTGATGTTTTCGTATATCTAGTCATAAATAAACTATTTGTAGTAATCAGGATTTAGGACAAATATACTGTGTTAGTGTTAAGGAGTCCGTAATTCCTTCTATTAATGTTTGTCTACAATACGTTTTAGTATCATAGGAGGCTGCCATCCGAAGTTGATCCAGGTACCTATACAATAAGTTTGTACACAGCGTGTTAATTAAGGCATTTTGACTAACAATATTGAACTTTAAGATCAATGATTCATGAGATGTGAGTGAAACCACTCTGCTAAAACATACCAAAAGCTGAACACAAGAGGATTGGTGACTTGGTTAAGAAACACCTCCAGCTTCGCTTACCCCAAAGCCACTGCTGAAGTTTCACATATTTTCAAAGTATTTTCTCAATCAAGCGACTGTCGCTATGACGCTAAAATATAGGTTTGTGATCCTCCATCCAGGTATGATGGGTCCAAGTATTTTCTCAATCAAGCGACTGTCGCTATGACGCTAAAATATAGGTTTGTGATCCTCCATCCAGGTATGATGGGTCCAAGTATTTTCTCAATCAAGCGACTGTCGCTATGACGCTACCTATAATTGATACAAAATTACAAACAAATAAAAATACTACAGTTAGTGTTTGATGTTGACTTTTGTGTATTGTTGACTTATAATAACAATTCCTTGTGATGATTAACAATACCTGGCCCAAGATTGTAGATGTGTTGGGTAATCACTTGAACTGAATCATTTGACATGCTTATAATCCCGTCAAACCAATTTGCTTCAAAAAAAATCCTCTTGGTCCAAGAACTATCGGTTTAATTTGAAAAGCGTTGTCGACTTTTTGCACTAATTTTTGAGTGAAATTTATAATATAGATCATATTAGTATTTTAAGTTAAAGATTAAATAATGATAGATATTAGTATAACTTACTACATGATAATGATGATATGGTAAAATAGTTACTTGTAAGAGGGTCACGTTTGACCAAATTGGCAACAATTAGTTGCTCTTCATCTTCGCTAAAGACTGTAAAAATCGCTACAGAGGCAGAGATTTTGAATTTATTAAAGTGACAGGTATCATTCTTTTTTAATTTCACCAGCCTTCAGTATATATTCGAATGCATTGTTTATTAGCCGACCATTGCAGCCAGCATCACATGAATTCTTTTCGGCTAGATCACACAGCAAATGACATAAAGAAACAATCTCAGCTACACACAAATTGCCAAATTTCCCGATGTAAAAATGGAAAAACAAAGAAGAAGACCGATTTGTGAAACAATATAAGACAAACCATAATTACTCAATAACAAAATTCTAAGACAGTTCCGTAACAAACCTTATGATCACAATCCACAAGTAGCTCACTAAAGGCTAACTATCTCCCTGGTTAAATTAAAGTGAGATCCCTCACGATCCACATGATCCGTTCAACAAACAATTTTACCCATAAATCAATCAATAGCATTAGCAACATCAAAGCACACTTAACAAATAAAACAAAGTAAAATATCATCTATATAAAAGTAAAACCATCCCAATAAACAAATCACAAAAATTCTAAAACAACCCGTCCTTATAAACAGCAAAACACGACACTTAACAAAACAAATCAATGGCGTCCTGGCTTCTTGAAAAACACAGTAAGTCATAAATTCATAAACACCTCAAATACAATGGATTTAATCATATGATTTTGAAAATAAATTGAAGAAGATGAACCAATTAGTAGATGGGGTGGTCATAGGAATAAAAACCCTAAAATTGAAACAAAAAAATCCCTTTAAGGAAACTCTTACCTCAATCTTATTAGGTAGATTGTTCGAAATGATAAGTTTTATCATTTGTAGAATTTGAAGAATATGAGATTATCACAATTTAGATCACAATAATGGGTCATGGATGGGTTGGAACTTTGAAGTTTTGTTTTTGTTTGTTTTTTGGATTGGAAAGAAAAAAAATACGTTTGAGATAAGTTTTGTGAAAGATAGGGAGAGTTTGCCACTTGTCAATTTTTTAAAAAAGGTCTAAGTTACGGATCCTCTTTTATCAAATAGAAAGATCTATACTGTATTATATTAATAATTAATCTTTGCTACTTGGATACAGATTACGTATCACATAAATATATTCTATTGTATTAGTATTTAGATGCACAAGTTGTTTCTTAATATAATTACGCGTGCCAACCCCCATTATTTTTGAAGAATATTTATAGTAGGCGGCGAAATAATAACAACTATGTATTTAGATCAAATGACTTTGGGTTGTAAATACTTTAAATTGAACCTGATTTCGAATATTGGTATCCATACCCTTTTTTTTCTCTCTTAGAGTTGGAAGTTTGCATCTACTGTGTGGATGTGGCATATAAAGTTTAACATTTAATATATGAAGGGGTAAACTTGGATACCTAACATAGTTTGAGCACATTAGATTAAAATACTTATTTTCCAAATTATTTTTGACAAGTGAATTTTATCTCAGACGCGTATGATGTGTGCTAATCGCACAACGAAAGGGTCTCGCACTAAGCGGATCTTAAATAGCATTTTCACCATACCACCTCCTTAATTGAAAAATACCGTCGAGGAGAACCTACCAAGGTTCGAAAAAAGATAAATATTGTTCTGGAAAATAACATCACATTTAAAGCAAATGGGTGGTGATAAATTTAATGTGGGGTAAAAACCCGGCTAAAAAACGTATTAAGGGGTTTTTTGTAAGTTGCAGGTAACAATTTAATTTTCAAATACCCCACATTAAAACTTTTTTTTGTTGGGACCCCGGAAAAGGTATTACTTTTTTTTGTTGGGACCCCGGAAAAGGTATTTGTGACAAGTTGGATGACTTTCCAAGTAATTAGCCCTTATAGGGCACGTGAATTTATGAGGACGTGGCAGTGATTTGGCAGATAACCGGGTAAAAAGCAATGTTATCCGGTAAAACCCCTTAATACGTTTTTTAGCCGGGTTTTTACCCCACATTAAAACTTTTTTTTGTTGGGACCCCGGAAAAGGTATTTGTGACAAGTTGGATGACTTTCCAAGTAATTAGCCCTTTTTATTATAGCCTAAGGAAAATCAAACCAATAGACTATTATGCCCTTCCAGTTCTTTGTTAAGCTTTCGTCGTATGAAGGTCAACCTTTAAAAACTTTGAAATCCATGTGCAGCCTTTTTTCTATCGGAAACAAACATTATCGTTTGATCATGATAAAAATTAGAATAAGAACTTAAGAAAACATTACAATAAAAACTTCTGTGAAATAAAAAACATCAGTATTTAATTAATTAAATACAAAAACAAAGACAAATTATACTCATAACATACAAAATTGAATTTCCGAGTTTGATGCAATCTTGTTGATCAATCTCATGATTCTGATATCACAAATTATCTTTACTTTGAAGGTTGAATGGAGACGCGCAAAAGGGACCTGTGTCAATTAACTAGAATTTTTTTTTTTTGCTTTGAAGGCCCAAAGTTTGTATCCTGATTCTCGACTGATAGCAACTTTGGGTATTAATTTATATTGCTGCTGAATAATAAATAACGGTGAATCATATTTCTATGGGATACTTGGGGTAAACCCATTGGCTGATGATGAAACTGTGAGGAAAAATTACCAGAAACTGCTTTATTTCTTCACCCATTGGCTGAACATGATACTGTGTAGGGGTAGATGGCGCGTTCAAATATATCTCAGAATCGTGGAGTCTTCTCTGTATGGATTATGTACCAGGTCTTAGGGAAGAAGTGGATGCAACATTGGCAGTTGGAAACCTTCTCTGTATGGATCTAGACGGCTACGAGTCAGAGATTGAAACTTTAATTATATCTGGCTACTGATGCGGATTTAGATAATTACTTTGTGAATGCTTCAATAGAGTTACAGGGATGTTTACTATTTTGTCAGTTGATTTTCTCTTATGGAAAGTGCTATATATGTTGTAAGTGTATGTTTTGATCTAGCACCTTGCTAGTGAAGTAATATAATTATTGTTTGCCGTTAAAAAATAAATAAATAAATAAATAAAATCGTGGAGTCTTCTATCTAATAAAACTAAGCGATTTGAGTATCACCAGAGGAGAAAAGTTTATAAGCAACTTTCCACCTAAAATGATGGAGAACCATCACCGTGGCAGAAATATATATATATAATATATATATATATATATATATATATATAAAACATTAAACCGCCCATTCCACCGAATATGTGGTCTGTCAGTATGTGAATGTGAAAAAGAAGAAGTAAAAAGCGGAAGGATATTTTTAAAGGTCAACGTCAAACATTGGGTAGGTAAATTGAGGGGCACAATTGTCCATTAAATTTAAGTTTCCGTGTAACTGTAAACCATATGAGTGAAAATATCAACTCCCAAACCAAATAGCAATGTAAGATTTATGTATTCCCTTACACATTGAATTTGACTCCTTTCTTTTTCAATTAAATCTTTTAACCAAATCGTATTACATCTTATTTTCATAGGTATATACCCTTCCAAGCTCGTACAAATGATATACCATCAATGGATCTGCTTTAGCATCCAGAAATGCATATTATTAAAGTTTGAAAATAAACTGACAAGTCAAAATACCAAAAATTGCGTTACCTATTTGAGAGATGATAAGCGACCGCATGCTGCATGAACAGCAAGATAAATGGCATAAATCTGTATTAATGATCACCAAATAAGAAAAATCCCCAACATTAGCAAAGAAAAAACACATATACAACAAATAAGTATTACCGTTACAGATGGTGGCTCCCACACAGTGTCACCCTCACCTGTTTATAACATATCACAACATAAGTGACACGATGAAAACATTCTGTGAAATAGGTTAAAAACATATGGTAATACTTCGCACAATGATTAAGTAGGCTATTTATGGTTAAAAACCATATATTCTGTGAAAATATATGGTTAAAAACATTGTACTCCCTCCGTCCCATATTAATTGTCCTATTTTGACTGGTGAAGTCTTTATCTTCCGACTTTGACCGTAACTATCTTTGTTTGTGTTATATATTAGTTGACAAAAGTTATATTAATGAAAAGTACATTTAAAACCCAATCAATTCATATATGTTATATCAAGTGGTCTATAACATAAACAAAAATATATACGGTCAAAGTTGAAAGAAAAAGACTCGTGATGTCAAACTTGGACACTTGATATGGGACGGAGGGAGTATATTATAACAATGATTAAGTAAGCTATTTATGCATTAAAAATACACTTCGCAATAACAATGATCGGTTAAGACCCGCATTAAAAATTAAATTGACTTTTGATAAGTTACGAAATTTTAAATTCTAATTCTTTACAAAATATATGGAATATTCTATTAATAATGATTTTTGGTATATAACATTAATGCGTATTTTTGCATTAGCAAGTTCTATATAAGTTGAGGCATCTAATTGGTTATAACTAAATGAATATATTAAAAAATTAGACAAGTAGCAGTACATAAGACATACCAAGAGCAACTGCATTTTCCTGACTTGTGTGTGTCTTCTGCACGGTTTGCCTCTTCGCATACATACTGGATTATATCGTCCTGCAATAATAATAATAATAATAATAGAACCATAAACATAGCGTGTTTGCGATCACTTTCTAATAAGTACAGAACGTACATATAATGCAGGACCACCAGCAACTAATGTGTATTCCTTCATGACAGCCCTCACCACCAGGATCAAGATTACAAATCAAGAAAATACTCCTTTGCTTCTTCAACAAGCTATTATAAAATCAAGATTACATAATCAATATTAATTCCACATTATTTTGGTATAAAACAGTTCTTTTTGGAAAATGTAATGAATATTCTAGATCAAATACCAGTATATTGATTTTTTTTCAGAATAGTTTATGGAAAGAACCTTGTCTTCTCCACAAAGAACAATAGTGGTTGCCTTGCCTTTAGGACATCCACTAAGTATGCCAAACACTTCATTTTTAAATTTCTTATGCTCAAAACGCTTGCAAGTCCCTACACGCCTTTCCATGTACTAAAAGTACATTGTATATTTTAGATAAGTTAAACAAAACATGCAAATACTAAGAATATCAATAAACATATAGTTTAATTTAAAAGTAGAAGGGGATTACTATTTCTGGTTGATTTATAAGGTTGCATGATTTCGTTAAAGCAAAAGTTGCAGCTGCAACACGAACTAGATCATCTTCGGGTACTAGATCAGCAAAATAAATACATCGCTCCGCCAATTCCTGATGATTAAAAAAAAAGATACAGAAGTTAAATATAAGAAATGAGTTTCATTGACATGAAAGAACCGATGTTAACCACCTTTTTTGCAGACTCATCAATAGCTTGACATGACAAAACGATGTTGGGATGACAATTATCTAGTATATCATTTAAGCCAACTCTGTTAATACAAAGGATAAAGTGTCAAAATCCCATGAAAAAAATCTAATAAGCAAGACAAACTAATTAAAACTATATCTACCTAAAATCCTTTTTTTGGGATTTATGAGCAGGCTTGATGTTTAAAAGCAGGATCTTTGGATCCTTCACCACATCCAGCTTCTCAGGATCATCAACTTGTAGTTTAAACGTGATACCTTCTACAAAAAAGGAGTCATCCATGGTACCACCAGAAACCTAGAGAAAAGAACACTTAAATGATGCATATGAATTACATAATTAAAAAATATTGCATTCTCATAACAGTTCTACCAGTTGTGTTGTCAACAATCTAGGGTGATGTTTGTTGCTTATGAGTGAGGGGCGATGACGATTCTTTTTTCAAACACAAAAACTGTTTGTTTTCCAACTCTTCAATCTTTGACAACAATTATCTCAAAACATTATACCATCAATCACATACCACTAATCCATATCTATATCCACCTCTAATCTCTGGAAGAAGGTGTCTTAAGGAGAGAAGGGAGAGGTCCTATGAGCCAATTAGAACGCGACATGTGTCAAAATGAAAAAAAAATGTGCGGTGACATTTTGGTAAATAAATCAAACTTTTCTGAAGCTTGGTCAGCTTGGGTTCTGGGTCAGCTTGGGTTCTGATCAGCTTGGTTGGTCAGCTTGGGTTCTGGGTCAGCTTGGTTGGTCAGCTTGGGTCTGGGTCAGCTTGGGTTCTGGGTCAGCTTGGGTTCTGATCAGCTTGGTTGGTCAGCTTGGTCAGCTTTGGTTGGCTTGGGGTCTGGGTCAGATTGGGTCAGCTTGGGGTTAGGTTGGGTTAGCTTGGGTTGGGTCAGCTTGGGTTGGGTCAGCTTGGTTAGTTGGGTTGGGTCAGCTTGGGTGGTCAGCTTGGGTTGGGTCAGCTTGGGGTCAGTTGGGTCAGTTGGGTCAGCTTGGGTTGGGTCAGCTTGGGTTCTGGGTCAGCTTGGGTTGGGTCAGCTTGGTTAGCTGGGTTGGGTCAGCTTGGGTCAGCTTGGTTAGCTTGGGTTGGGTCAACTTGACACAATCTACACATAATCTACACAAATGTAGATTAATCTACACAAATGTAGATTATGGGTTTTGGGTCAGCTTGGGGTCAGGTTGGGTCAGGTTGGGTCAGCTTGGTTGTTGGGTTGGGTCAGCTTGGGTTGGGTCAGCTTGACACAATCTACACATAATCTACACAAATGTAGATTAATCTACACAAATGTAGATTAATCTACACAAATGTAGATTATGGGTTTTGGGTCAGCTTGGGGTCAGGTTGGGTCAGCTTGGGTTGGGTTGGGTCAGCTTGGGCTGGGTCAGCTTGGGTTAGCTTAGGTTGGGTCAGCTTGACACAATCTACACATAATCTACACAAATGTAGATTAATCTACACAAATGTAGATTAATCTACACAAATGTAGAACCCAAGCTGACCCAGAACCCAGGCTGACCAAGCTGACCCAGAACCCAGGCTGACAACCAAGCTGACCAAGCTGACCAACCAAGCTGATCAGAACCCAAGCTGACCCAGAACCCAGGCTGACCAAGCTGACCAACCAAGCTGACCAAGCTGACCCAACACCAACCAAGCTGACCAACCAAGCTGACCAAGCTGACCAACCAAGCTGACAACCAAGCTGACCAAGCTGACCCAGAACCCAGGCTGACCAAGCTGACCCAGAACCCAGGCTGACCAAGCTGACCAACCAAGCTGACCAACGACCAAGCTGACCAACCAAGCTGACCAACCAAGCTGACCAAGCTGACCAACCAAGCTGACCCAGACCAAGCTGACCAAGCTACCAAGCTGACCAAGCTGACCAAACTGATCAGAACCCAAGCTGACCCAGAACCCAGGCTGACCAACCAAGCTGACCAGACCAAGCTGACCAAGCTGCCAAGCTGACCAAGCTGACCAACTGACCAAGCTGACCAAGCTGACCAACCAAGCTGACCAACCAAGCTGACCAACCAAGCTGACCAACCCAAGCTGACCAAGCTGACCCAACTGCCAAGCTGACCAAGCTGACCAACCAAGCTGACCAACCAAGCTGACCAACGACCAAGCTGACCAAGCTGACCAAGCTGACCCAACGCCAAGCTGACCAAGCTGACCAACCAAGCTGACCAACCAAGCTGACCCAGAACCCAAGCTGACCAACCAAGCTGACCCAGAACCCAAGCTGACCAAGCTGACCAAGCTGACCAACCAAGCTGATCAGAACCCAAGCTGACCCAGAACCCAGGCTGACCAACCAAGCTGACCAACCAAGCTGACCAAGCTGACCAAGCTGACCAACCAAGCTGATCAGAACCCAAGCTGACCCAGAACCCAGGCTGACCAAACTGATCAGAACCCAAGCTGACCCAGAACCCAGGCTGACCAACCAAGCTGACCAAGCTGACCAAGCTGACCCAGAACCCAGCCAGGCTGACCAAGCTGACTAACCAAGCTGACCAACCAAGCTGATCAGAACCCAAGCTGACCCAGAACCCAGGCTGACCAACCAAGCTGACCAACCAAGCTGATCAGAACCCAAGCTGACCCAGAACCCAGGCTGACCAATCAAGCTGACCCAGAACCCAAGCTGACCAAGTTGACCAATCAAGCTGACCCAACCAAGCTGACCAAGCTGACCAACCAAGCTGATCAGAACCCAAGCTGACCCAGAACCCAGGCTGACCAACCAAGCTGACCAACCAAACCAAGCTGACCAAGCTGACCCAGAACCCAGGCTGACCAACCAAGCTGACCAGACCAAGCTGACCCAGAACCCAAGCTGACCAAGCTGACCAACCAAGCTGACCAAGCTGACCAACCAAGCTGACCAAGCTGACCAAGCTGACCAAGCTGAACCCAAGCTGACCAAGCTGACCCAAGACCAAGCTGACCAAGCTGACCAACCAAGCTGACCAAGCTGACCAAGCTGACCCAGAACCAAGCTGACCAGGCTGACCAAGCTGACCAAACAAGCTGACCAAGCTGACCCAGCTGACCAAGCTGACCAACCAAGCTGATCAGAACCCAAGCTGACCTAGAACCCAGGCTGACCAACCAAGCTGACCAAGCTCACCCAACCAAGCTGACCAAGCTGACCAACCCAAGCTGACCAAGCTGACCAACCAAGCTGATCAGAACCCAAGCTGACCTAGAACCCAGGCTGACCAACCAAGCTGACACCAAGCTGACCAAGCTGACCCAACCAAGCTGACCAAGCTGACCAACCAAGCTGACCAACGCCAAGCTGACCCAGAACCCAGGCTGACCAACCAAGCTGACCAAGCTGACCAAGCTGACCAAGCTGACCAAGCTGACCAACCAAGCTGACCAAGCTGACCAAGCTGACCAAGCTGACCAACCAAGCTGACCAAGCTGACCAAGCCAAGCTGACCCAGAACCCAGGCTGACCAACCAAGCTGACCAAGCTGACCAAGCTGACCAACCAAGCTGACCAAGCTGACCCAGAACCCAGGCTGACCAACCAAGCTGACCAGAACCCAAGCTGACCAACGACCAAGCTGACCAAGCTGACCAACCAAGCTGACCAAGCTGACCCAAGCTGACCAAGCTGACCAAGCTGACCAACCAAGCTGACCAACCAAGCTGACCCAAGACCAAGCTGACCAAGCTGACCAACCAAGCTGACCAAGCTGACCAACCAAGCTGACCAGGCTGACCAAGCTGACCAAACAAGCTGACCAAGCTGACCCAACCAAGCTGACCAACCAAGCTGATCAGAACCCAAGCTGACCTAGAACCCAGGCTGACCAACCAAGCTGACCAAGCTCACCCAACCAAGCTGACCAAGCTGACCCAGAACCCAAGCTGACCTAACCAAGCTGACCAAGCTGACCAACCAAGCTGATCAGAACCCAAGCTGACCCAGAACTAAGCTGAGATCGGAACTTGTGCACCGGAGATTGGGATCGAGCTAGAGATTGAGAGTTCGAGATCGAGATTATCACCATCCGGTTAAGGCTTCCACTCCGGTGGATCTAACCCTATTTTTTTCACCCGGGCCGGAGGTCCCTTCCACCTCGGTGGATCTGGAAGCAGCCTCCCTACCTTTGTGTAGGGGTAAGGTCTGTCTACATCATACCTCCCTCATAGCCCGACTTATGTCGGGATTGAGTACCTTGTTGTTGTTGTTGTTGTTGTTGTTGTTGTTTTGTTGTATCAAACTTAAGTTACCATAAAAAATCGAAGAATTTTTCAACAAAATATGCAAGCATACAAATCACGCAAAATCTTTAATATATTTATATAAAAAGATAAATAAATAAAAACGAGAGGAAAAGTGTGAAAAACCAAGATTTTGTTAAAGGGGCATGTACCTTCTTTACTTCAATCAGGTCGAATCCATCTTCTAAATCAGCTAAACATGAATCAAAAGGACCAATATAGTCATACTTATAATCATATCCTGAAGCATGGACAGCGCCAACAAGAACTTTTGCTACATGTGTCCGTGTCCGAGAAGATGGAAACAGCTTTTCCGGGTGTTGTGTGGCATAATATTTGGATAGTACGTATTTCATGTCAGAATCCTCTATGCTTACAGATAATTCGTCGATCTTCTGCATGACCTTTAACATAATTTTGAGCTTCACAATTAAATTATGATGGTGATGTTAAATTTAATTTTTAAAAAGTACAGATTTGAATCTACCATATCACAAACAGTTTCGAAAACTTTCTTGATTAATTGAAGAGAAACACCTTCTTCTTTTAAGATTTTGGCACTTTTGAAAAGCTCCTTCTTAAGAACAGGTATTATAACGTCCTGCCACCAGATATATATAATATGAATAATAGTTGTTGATTAAAGTTAATGGAAACAGGGATGTTCATGTACCTCATCGTAAAGCAAACGGTAGCCTTGTTGACGCTGATAATGTTCAAATACCACCCAAATTCAATAAAAACAAAAATATTAATATTAGTCAATAATATGCGTAATGAGAGTGGGTGATAATGAGGAGGCCGTATTACCTTAAAGCTTTCCATTATCGATCACCAATATATGAGAGGGGTTGAGAAAGGGAAAAGTACTGTCTCCTGTCCTGCTTTATCAACACAACAGTTAGAATATATGCATACACATACAGATATATATTATACAAAACATACAGATATATATATATTATAATATATATTATACAAAACATACAGATATAGTAATAAATAAATAAAAATAGATAAGTATGTGATTGATTAGTATGGAGGGAGGGATTGAATGAACCCTAGAAATTTGAATGATATCTCCGTCCGGTGATTGAATCGCTAAACTGAAATTGAAGCATATATAAATGTCTAAACTGAAATTTGATTCAACTGAAAAAAATCAAGAATTACCGGCATATATATACCAATAGTTAATATATGAAAGGATAAACTTGGATAGGTAACATAGTTTGAGGACCTTAATGGAAAATATTTATTTTTCCAAATAACATCACATTTCAAACCAAGTAGCCTAAAAGCATCCCTTAATATGTCATGAGAATTGTAATAGCATGTAAGCCATATTTCTCTCTACCAAAATTTCAATCAATTAGACTATTGCAAAGAGTTGCTAATACAAATCTGATTTACACCCAGAAATGTGATCAAAATGCAATAAAATCAGGTGTTACAGCCTCTCGGAAAAGTTTGTTTTCGGACGCACACAAACTGTTTGATGGATTGCCTCAATGGGATGTGGTATCTTTCACAACTTTGATCAGCCGGTTAACCCAACAAAATAGATACAATGAAGCATTCTATGTCTTATACAGAATGCTTGAGCTGGAAATTAGACCCAATGAATACACATTCGCAGCCTTGGTTCATGCGTCCACGGCTATGAAGGATCTAAAGTTGGGGAAGCAACTCCATGCTTACGCGATCAAGACTAGTTACGGGTCACACGTGTTTGTAGGTAGTGCGGTTTTAGATCATTATGCCAAGTTAAACACAATTGAGGAAGCACAAATGGTGTTTGATGATACCCATGACCCAAATGTGGTTTCTTACACAGCTTTGGTATGTGGGTATGTCAAGAAAGAAAGGTTTGATGATGCTTTAAAGATCTTTAGAACTATGCCGGAAAAAAATGTTATAACTTGGAACGCAATGATCGGTGGGTACAGCCAAAAAGGGCATAACGAGGAGGCTGTAAATCTTTTCATTGAAATGTTAAGAGAAAACATCGTACCTACACAAAACACTTTCCCATGTGTCTTTTCTTCAGCTGGAAACATAGCAGCCCTTAAAATGGGAAAGAGTTTCCATGCGACAGCGGTGAAACATCTGGGCAAAATCAGTGTATTTGTTGGGAATTCATTAATTAGCTTCTACTCAAAATGTGGCAGCATGGAAGATAGTTTACTAGCTTTCAACAAACTTCATGATAAAAATATAGTTTCTTGGAACGCTTTAATTAACGGGTATGCTCAACACGGGAGAACCAAAGAAGCCATTGAATTTTATAACGATATGCAAGAAAAAGGTGTCGAGCCTAATTCGGTTACCCTTCTTGGCGTGTTATTTGCTTGTAACCATGCGGGTTTTGTAGACGATGGTTATGCATACTTCAATGAGGCTAGACTCAAGAACCCTAGTTTATTGGAGCCTGCACATTATGCCTGTATGGTTGATCTCTTGGCTCGGTCAGGTAGGTTCTTGGAAGCTGAGACGTTTATTCAGGATTTACCGTTTGACCCGGGGATTGGGTTTTGGAAGGCTTTGCTTGGTGGATGCCAGGTTCACTTGAATACCGAGTTGGGCGAGTTTGCAGCTAAAAAGATTTTGGATTTGAATCCATGTGATGTGTCCTCTTATGTGATGGTGTCAAATGCTCATTCGGTTGCTGGAAGGTGGCAGAGTGTTTTGAGTGTAAGGCAGGAAATGAAGATGAAGAAGATGAAACAGATTCCAGGGTGTAGTTGGATTGAAGTTGGATGTGAGATTGGTGTGTTTGTTACTGCAGATAGGAGATCGAGTCAGACAGATGAAATTCGTGCAGTTTTGAGGTATTTTTATGATCATGTAGCAGAATGTGCTTCAAGGTCAAACTTGCTAGCATGATTTGATTGAACTACAACTGTAGAAACTGGTAAGAGGTTGGAACTGATATACGTTTGCTAATGAATGGGTTAGTTTGGGTTCTGGTTCATCTCAAACATCAGAATCAAGGGAATAGGTCAAATGGGTCAAATTGCTTTCAATGTTAAAGATGCTCAAAATGTAACATACAATGTCATTTATGGTCTTTTTAAAATATTTGGACGATCTCTTTGATAAGAGACCGTTTGTAATCAGGCAAGCGGGTAAAACAAAGGGGTTGGGGGCCAATCCAACCCGGCCAACTTGTCACCTCTAACAAGCGTTTCATCTTATCTGGACGTATTGTCCTCAAACTTCCATGCCATGCACACAATCGTATTTGTACAAGAAATACATATAACACTCTATTTGCAACAATCCGACTAAATTTTATTTTATATAATATATATCAACAAGAAGACATGTTAATACAACTACTGATATCAAAGCCCTCATAATAAGTCATAACACTTAAAAAGTGCATCAGAATTCCTAGACTATGCAAACAACATTCAGGTATTCACGTCTTCATAAGCCGGAATCGACATTAAACTGCAAGTAAAGAAGTTTTTAAAACAAATAACTGCATATATTTCAAATTTATAATCCTTTCTCAATGATACACCAAATCTGACTAATCTAAGAAAACAGGCCCCCAAGGGGCTCACATCAAAAAGAATAAAAGATACATTGAAACGGTGAAACTAAACCTCATCGGAAGCTATAAATGCATAGAAGGATTAAAGACACGTATAGACATGGGAACCAATACCAAAAATCAAGGTATATTTGGGATGGAGATCAAAATCCCAACCTTGGAAGAAACTCGTTGCAGGGTTAAACAAAACTATAGATATGCGTTGTTGTATCTATACATACTTGAATGGTAGCTTCTTATTTGTTGCCTTTTCCTTCATCTTCATTTAAAATGCGATTTCGGAAATCAGACGCCATTTTAGGTAGACCCTCTCGGAGTGGTACCTTGGGCTCCCAGTTTAGCAGTTCTTTTGCTTTGCTGATATCTGGTTTTCTCATCTGAGGATCATCAGCAGTGTTCTCTCTAAATTCTATTGTGGCACTCGAATCAATAGTTTCTTTCACAACCTAAAAAAGAACCCAAGGACAAAAAAAAAAGAAAAAAAAAAGTGATCAAATCCGAATATTTGTTTACCATTTAGGTACTTCATATAATCATATTAAGATTTAGGAAGAAACTGGGTGGGTTGGGAGCAGGTCAAAATGTGCCAGGTTCCTGAAAACACTTTTCTGTCCACTTTGTTCTTTTACTAATTATGTAAAACATGAATACATGATTTAGGAGGTTGTACGTATGCACTAAAAATATGCTTTAGGCAACTTTCAACCTGTATGACGATCTCAGAATATTGGACCCATTAATGATTTTAAAAAATCCAACTATCCAAGTCAACGTATTCATAAGTAAATGGGTCAAAATATCAACATAGAATTACGGTCAACCAATACAAGACAAACCTGAGCAAGCTCTAACATGGTAAACTCTCCA
Source organism: Erigeron breviscapus (assembly GCA_034093135.1). Classification (NCBI taxonomy): domain Eukaryota; kingdom Viridiplantae; phylum Streptophyta; class Magnoliopsida; order Asterales; family Asteraceae; genus Erigeron; species Erigeron breviscapus. The sequence goes on from CM067167.1 coordinate 17,518,263, forward strand.
GGATTGCCTAAGTTGAAAGGTCCGATATGCTCATCTTCCATAAGTGCCATTAGTCCATCGACCTGAAATGAAAACAAGTTTGAAGATTACTGAAGAATGTTTCTTAAAGAGATGAAGTTGATATATCCACCAGTTTCTGCCTATATGAAATAAATGTGCAACAGTTATAATTATCTCTACTACTTTATAAAAATTATCACTCTCTCTTTCCTAACACTTTTCAACACTCTCTCTCATAAAAATATCCCCATGCAAAATGACCATTTTACCCTTAATGATTTAATTAATTCTCTCTTTTATTTATTAATTTAAACATTTCCACTTAGATACATATAATAGCTTTAATAAAACAATTTACAACACCACACTGCCGCTACCACAACATCGCCGATACCACCACCGCCGCCGCATTGCGCGGGTAAAATGCTAGTAATATATTAATATATTTAGCCAGTATTTTTTTAACAGATAATAGATGGTGAAAAGAAATAAAAAGGTGCATAAATAATTAAATATGAAGAAATAGCATACCAAGTCAGAAACATACTGAAAGCTTCTTGTTTGTTTTCCATCACCATAAACCGTCATTGGTTGTTTGCGAATGGCCTTTAAAACATATCGTAAACTTAATAACATGATAATAAGCCTTAACTCAGTGTTTATTAACTCATCAGAAACTAACAAAGGAACAGAATATGCCATTTCACCTGTGAAACAAAGTTGCTAACAACACGGCCATCATCCAGGCACATTCGAGGCCCATATGTGTTAAATATACGTGCAATTCGGACCTGCAAAAAGAGGATTTACATGCCAAATGTAGCTAAATATTACTCACAAAATCCTTAAATGTTCTATAAAAGTACCTATGGTCATAATTATTTGTGTAAAACACTATTTATAGGATTGAGATTCTCTAAAGTTATTCCAACTTCACCTATGAAGTTGGAATAACTTCAACCATTGGATTTAATCCAATGGTTGAAGTTACTCCAACTTCACCTATGAAGTTGGAGTAACTTAAGAGAATCCTAATCCATTATCCAACAAGTATTACCAAATGTAGTTGTGCCAAAAGAGTGGGTTGGGTAACAGTTGGGATAGGTTCAGATCAAAGAGATAACTTTTAAGTATATGATTAAAGAAGCTGGATTTATTTAAATGAAACCCACATCTGCCTATTTGTATTTAAATGGGTTGAAAATTGCCACCACAAGCGATAAGTAAAAATATACCTCAAGACCATCGCCTCGATGATAATCCATGGTCAATGTTTCAGCTACTCTTTTCCCTTCGTCATAGCAGCTTCTAACACCTAGTAATTCAGAAATATAAGTATTATGAACACCACCAAACTACACAATTTACAAATCACAAATCTACATAAAATCAGATAAGACCAAGTAACAAGTCTACCTATTGGATTCACATGTCCCCAATATGTCTCTTTTTGAGGATGTTCAAGAGGGTCCCCATAAACCTCACTGGTACTTGTAAGCAAAAACCTCGCTCCAATTCTCTTAGCGAGTCCCAACATGTTTAGGGTTCCCATCACATTTGTCTTGTAATCACAAGTCAAGGATTTCCAAATTCTTATACTCATGGAAACAATCTTAATATATAGGCAATGCATGAAGAGGGTCCAAATAAAATAAAAAGAAATGCGACTCCTATGAGATCAAGCGGGCTAAAATTTAACTTGAAACTTCATATAAGTATTCTTTAAATCTTCATTAAATATAGCCAACTACAATTTAGGTTAGTAGCAAAACCATGTCACCACATTAACAAAAACAACTTCACAAAACCATAAATTTCAAAAATAAAACCTTAAGCAAGTTGGACCACAAAACACAAACATATAGCTTTCAATCAACCCAAATAAGTAGAATCTTAAACAATACCCATCTCAAGAAAACAACCAAAACAACACATTATAAACAACATATTCAACAATAAACCGTGACATTTAACGAAATTAGCTAGTAAAATTCCAAAAACATTAAAAGGATATAATAGTCTTGACAGGGTTATACTTATAATGAACAGGGGAAGCAGGGCAAGCCAAATGATATATATGATCAACTTCCAACAAAATCGGCTCAACAACATCATGTCGAATCAATTCAAATCTTGGGTTATCTAAATGATGAACCACATTTTCTTTCCTTCCAGTAAAAAAATTATCAATAACAATAACATCATCACCTCTAGCAATCAACTTATCAACCAAATGACTACCCACAAACCCTGACCCACCAGTCACCACAACCCGCAACCTTTTTCGGGCAATGCCGACCGGAACCCGGCCCGTTCGACGTTGCGAAAACGAAATGGCTCGAATTGATGATGGGATTTCTTTCCTACTATTAAAATTATCAAACTTTGTTGATGAAGATGATGACAAAGAGGGTTGGTAAACAAAGAAAACAGAGCCTATTATGATACCTATTAAAATAAAGATTAATCTTTGTTCTTTGAAAATGTAATTAATGGGTCTTGAAATGGATCTTGTAGGTGGGTTTTTCAAAGATTTGGGTGTGTATGGTGAGTTTTGATGGGTTGGCATTGATTGTTTGTGTAATTGTTTCATCTTGTTCATCATTTTTATTTTGCCTATAGTTTTTATGCTCTGTTTGTTTTTTTGTAATATGGGAAATGGGGGTTGAGTTTTTTGGTGAATATGTGGGTTATGAAGGATTTTGGTGAGAATGTTTGATTAAGTTTGAAGGATTTGCAGAAGGTTATGTTTTTCTAAGGTTGTTGAGGGAGGTAGAAGAAGGGATCTTAATTTGTTACATTTTGATTAAGAAACATGGGTTAACATATGTAGAAGTTAACCTAGGTTAGGTTGGTTGTAATAATATAGAACTGTAAAACTTTTTGAGTTAATTACAGAAATCGTCTCTGTCGTGGTACCCAACTTGCAGGTTTCGTCCATACCTTTCATAAATTACAGTTTTAGTCCAAAATAGTTTCCTCCGTCAACACTTTTGGTCTTAACCCTTAACATCCGTTAAAATACTCATCACATGACCTGCACATGATGGGTAATTTCGTCATTTCCACAACACAGGACCAAAAGTGTAATTAACTCTAAATCTTTAAGGACCAAAAGTGTAACCAAAAGTTTCCAGATCTATATATACAAACATATATACTTTTGTTTCATCAGTAAACCCAATTCCCAAATCTATGTTTACATCTATTATATCTATGCATACATAAAATCCATTTTCCAGATTTATGTCTACATCTATATTTATATGTATACAACAACAAAGATGAATTACAACCAAAAAACCATTTCTATATTTATATAGAAACACATCTATAAAGAAAAAAACATCCCAACAAACAATTTTTTTTTTCCAGATCTTCAACAACAATCACCACCATCATCATCTTTGAACACCTTTGATTTCCTAATAAACTTCAAAAACCAATGTGTAATTCCTAATAACATCTTTGAACACCTCCTAAATCTCATATGTGTTAATTTCGATCTAGTGAAGAAGAAGACGACTTGACAGATTTCATGTCGTCTTCATTGTTGTTGACCAAGTCAAAGGCTAGATCTAGTGCAAAAAAACACGATCCAAGAGGGCTGAAGGCACATATCAGACAGAGGAAGCGGCAACGCGTGAGTGAAAGAGGTAGTTGGCCGGAATAAAGAACTCCCAACCATTCAGCCACTTTTTCAATAAAGAAATCGTCCTGCTTGTCTACCATTCTGGGTGGTGGTGGGATTTGTTGCTGCGGCGATGTGGTGATGGTACGGTCCGTTGCTGCGGGTTATTTGAGTGTGGTGATTTGGGATTGTGAATAGATACAGATCTGGTGATGTTTATTTGTTGAAGGAGGAAAAATATTGTGGCGGCGGAGATGGTGGCCGACGGCAGAGGTGATGTTCATATCTTCACCAATCATTTTCTTTAAATACTAAATCTTTTGATTTAGGTTGTTGGTGTAGTGGCCGGAGGTGGCTGGTGATGGTGGCCGGCAGGAGGTGGATAAGAGATGTATACATATAGATATAGATCAGAGATGTATGCATTATGATGTGTATAGATTTGGGTTTCGAGATGCATACATATAAATATAGACTAGAGATGCATATGGTGGCAAGAGGTATACATATAGATATAGATCCGAGATGTATACTTTATGTCTATAGATCAGAGATGTATACATATAAATGTTTATAGATTTGGTTTTATTATTATACTTTTAGTTAGTTGAATGTATAGATATTAATAGATATAAATTATGATGTAGATGATGATAATAGATAATGATGATATATAAAAAATATAAATGTATTATTATGATTTGGATTGAGTTTGATTTGATTTTGTTTATTAAAGTTGAGTTTATGTTTGATTTAGATTGTTGGTAGTGTTAATTTCATGTGTTGGCCATCTGATTTTTAAAAAAATGTTGTTGAAGATGATGACAGAAATAACATGTAAAAAGACTAAATTACCCATCACGTGCCCCGCACGTGACCACTTAATCAACAGACGTTAAGGGTTAGGACCAAAAGTGTTGACGGAGGAAACTATTTTGGACTAAAACTGTAATTTATGAAAGGTAGAGACGAAACCTACAAGTTGGGTACCACGACAGGAACGATTTCTGTAATTAACTCAAACTTTTTCTATAGGAATTTGTTTAAGAGAAGTTATAGAATGGGAAGTGATATTGGTACCACAAAGATTGATTTTTTTACCATACAATACAACCTTTATAACACGTTGTACAAGTCAGTAATACATATGTGTGGTAAATAAATCAACTATTGTGATACTAATATCACTTCCCTTATAAAATGGTTAAAATTTTGGTACTTTTATTTTTAAGTAATGATTTTATCTCAAACATATGTGTAATTTAGTATATCAGTAGAATAAAATGTTATTCTAAAATTTAGCTAATTAACTTTATATAATCTAATTTTATATTTAAAAAAATCAGTAAATTCAACATAAACGAAGTTTTATGCTAAAATTTTATTCTTTTGAAATATATATATGCATAACAAAAACATCTATGTAAAAAAAAAAAATGTCTGGTTAATCAAGCAAGATATATACCTTGATATCAAATAGGATAAATAATTATAAACAAACTTGAATCAACTAGTAACTTTTATAAGCTCATATAAAATCATATAAGATTAATGATTTTATTAAGTATTAAATTTATTCATTAACTTAACCATGTATTTTATTGAAAATTAACATGGTCTAATTTTTGAAAATTTTAATATATTTTTTTCTTTTCAGTTGTCTCATATAGACCAAGTTAATTTATCATCGAAACTTTCATAGTTCCAAAAATTTAGGGAGAAAGGTGCACATGACAATTTGTCAAAAATTGGCATGGTCATACCGCCAAAACATACCAATTGTAGTCAATTTGTAATCATACCAAAATTTGGCATTGCAACCATTCTTTTGTACAAGTCTCTTAATGCATGTCATTTCTTAATGATTCTCTCTCAATTTGGTATAGTGATGCCGATTTTGGGGTGGGTAGCATGAAAAATTTCAATACCAAAAGTAATGGGATAAAAAAAAAAGAGTAAATGGGTGGGAATCCTCTGGTCCCATGTACCGTCTTGGTACCCAGAGCGCACACCGCATAGAACTCATACCCGGTGACTCACCATTCTCACACATGGGTCACTAAATATAGTTTCTCCTCTTGCCTTTGACAAGATTTGAACTTGTGACTTGCAACCTTCATCTGTGGGCACATGTGGTCACATGGTGGCGGTACCAGTTGATGGTACATGTCGAATTTCCTATACCGATGTTATACTGATGCCACACCCCTTACCATTATGAATCAATCAATAAGTCAACAAATAGATTTTTTGGTCCAGACATGAAAAAATAAATTGAGGTCCAGACATGTGAAAAAAGAAAGACGTTACTCAACGATTTTTTGGTCTCAATTTTGTAGGTACTCACCTACAAAATTGAGACCAAAAAATAGGAAGTGTGAACAATAGGAGACTATATCTATAAAACGAATTATTAAATTTTGCGATTAGAAGTGAAAGGAGATACAATCGTGGACCTCATTGATTTGAATAGCTCAAACTCTCAAAGTGTTTCATCTATGCTTTCTTAATATACTTTTAAATTTAAAATACACATCATCAAAATTCAAAAACATACACTAAGCTGTGAACAAATCACTCCTCGAAAGCAAGATATGCGGATTTTTTTTGTAAGATATACGTTAAATGTGATCTTTCTATTAGTATTCGTATGTATATTGTTATGAGAACTTCAAAACGTGTGTACGAAAATGTGCACTTCACAAGTCGGTATTTTATCAAATTTGGCTTACAAATTGTGTGGTGTTTCAATAGATAGCTAAATTTACAAAGGATATATAACTTGTCATTTTCTACTTTTAATCAAATTTGTTATGACATGTATCTAACTTATCATTTTACAGGAACATCAAATATATGCTTATGTCCCAGATAAACTTATTTATAGTGTGAACCAAAGCTGATATGTTGCAAACCAATATATTTAGTTAATTTAAGACCGTGAAGTTGATGTCCACTATTATATTTGAGTTTTAATACTATTAACAATGAAATTATGACAAACACAATTAAGTCAACTATTCTCCATTTTTTTTCATAAACACCACCACCACGAGAAAACACCACCCCCGATCCACCACCATACGCCAATGCCACTAACAAACCACTTCAAACGATATATAATCCACAGGTTACTCCCCTAACATGTACAAAATCCACATTCAAGATCACTGTATGACATGCTTTTCAGTTTTCATTCAAGCCATCCAAAATAGTACTAAAACTAGTAAGACTCAATTTTCCAAATAAATTAGAGTTTGAATATACTACAATGTATGGACCTTTTAGTGTGCTTACACGATATGCAAGTTTATTATACAAGAATCAGTCATATAAATATGCGGCTGTATGTCCTTTAATTTATGACATATCTACACATGTATATAGAAAATAATGCAAAATTTGTTACTGACCAGATGGGAGGGGAACGCCTTGCCATCCTGTACAATGCTGAAGAGTTAGTTTAAGGTCCTCTGTTGGAGGTTCAACCGTCCATGTTTGGTAGTGTTGCCCCGGGTGAAAAGAGCTACTTTCTGCTGTTGGTTCCAATAAGCCAGATTGAGTACCAGACACAAATAGGTCACCCTGAGATATAATGCAACCTGTGCTAGCCTCCTCTTTGTCAGCTGCCTGCTCAACATACAACCACCTTATGGTAACTTTATATGGATATTTGCTCTATATAAAAACCTACTTTTACACTTCTACGAATATTAGCAAAGTGCCTTGTAATTTACAAGATATAGCAACATACTTTACATGTCTTTACCAATTACTGTATAAAAAGTCAACAACAAATCAGGTATTACATGATGCAAGAAGAATATACTTTACCTTCTCAGTGAGATATTTAAAAGCTACCTTCTTCTCACCTGCTTCATATATATTGCATTGCGAGTATATCTAAAAGAATAATTAAAAAGTTGTACCACAATTACATATGTGCTTAAAGATGAATGAAAGTTAAAGAGATGAACAAAGTTTCGGTAGCAGATTAACCTGTGATTCAACACTGGCGCAGACGGCATAAATACCCCAGTTTCTAGTGTAATTGTTATATAGATGTACTTTGGCAAACCTAACACGAGGATGACGTTGTCGGGTTCCATCAAAGAAACAATGGTGAATAGTGACACACATACATCTGTCACCATGGTTGGACGCGTCGCCTCCAATAAGTATTGTCTTGTCATGTTTTGAGAAGTGACAACTGAATGCACAAAAGAAGAATGTTGTTTAATTGGTCAAAGCTTTGTAAGCAAATATGTTATATACTTATGGGGACGTTTAGGATTGCGTTTATTAGTAAGCCTTATTGTTTCATATCACATCACATAATTAATGTAAAAAAGCAAGAATAATAACCGGGAAATGGTGATATTTGTGCTTTGACGGGTAATATCAATCAATCCATCATCATAATCCTTAAGGCTACAACGATCAATCCATATATGTTTCGAATTGGGCTTGATTTGAATCGCATCTACATCAGGTCCTCTACCACCTTCAAACTCTAAGTTGCAGATAATCACGTGTTCACATTCTTTAAGCCTAAGTCCCTTGCCAGTTATCTTAACCCTTTGTCCCCGTCCATCAATGGTCTTGTAAGATGACACATTTAAATAAGATGACAGTTCAATGGTTCCCGAAACATCGAATACAATCCACCAAGGTTCTTTCTTGCGACATCCAGCACGAAGTGATCCAGGCCCGTCATCTACAACAAGTTCAAAACTTCTCAACAGTTCAATGGTACCCGAAATCACGCCTTTTAAAAATGATTTGCAGTAATATATGTTTGAACTTTGTACAAGACAGTGTCGGGAATTTTCAAGGAAAACATTACACAGCCAAAAGCTTTATTTAAAAAAGTTGAAGTTAAAGTGTTAAACTTATCTTGATCAAAGATCATTGTGACCTATTGATAAGCATGAGTCCTAACATACGAGTGTTGCTGACTAGCAGCATGAGTCGTTGACTTGAGGTGCAACCCCTTAACCCCCGCTATTTAGGGTCCAGAATTTCAGTTAATTATACCATGTGTAACTTGTTTTCAAGCTCGACTCAAAACCCTTAATAACACTAAAATTATTAGGACTTTATCCTTTTGTTTTGTCTTGAGTGACTCCGGATATAACTTTATTTTCCTTATGGAGAATAATACCCAGATACGAAAATAAAAGTGTTAAAAAAATCCCCTGACAAACCTGATAGAGTGGTAACATGATATATGGGTCCGTGAAGTCCACCGATGGCGTGCCTACCAAATCCTTCAGCTTGACCAGCCAGACCTCGTAAGCTGGAATCGACACGAGCGTATGGAAATGCCATTTTGTTGCTTGCTGGTGCATTATCTGATGATGAGGATGAGGATGAAGAGGGTATGTTGTTAATGTTAGAGCACCCGTAACAGTCACACAAAAAAACACTTAAAAAGTTGTCACATTAGGCTAAACGGAGTGGGGCGGATTCCCCCTCCTTTTCTCCCCTTTCTCGCCCCCTACACCAATCCTTCCCTCCATTTGCGCCCAAATACTCTTCCAGGCGGATTTATTTTTTCGCCCAAAACCCACACATGACCGTGCCTTGTTTTCCGTCCCCCACCCCTCCAAGTGTGACAAGTGTCACAAGTCCCCCCAACCTCAAAACTTGCCTCACTCCCCCCTTTTCCTACCAAAATCTTCTTGCTTACATGGCGCCACATGGCGGATATCCCCCCCTCTCCATCTTGCCCCACTCCTTTTAGCCTTAGCACCACACTGAAAACAGGACCCACCCTTCTTTTCACTTTTATATTATAAACACAAAACATTTGATTAATAAAAAAGACAATTTATTGATAATAAAATCAAAATACATTATTAGTTAATAATATAACGTGCATAAAAACCTTAAATAGGAAAGAATTCCATATTTTTTACATACTTTCATAATGATTAGAAAAAATAAAAATACATTAAACAAAATATATATCAAGTTATATCTTACATGTCGAAGTTTGGATACTTGATATGTATGACCCTTTTAGTAAGCTTACATGACTTGGAGGTTCATTACAAGAATCAGTCATACGAACATGTGATTAAGAGTCCTTTAATTATGACATATCTAAACATGTACAGAAAATTTTGCAACTGGTCGCTCACCAGGTGGGAGTGGAACACCTTGCCATCCTGTACAATTCTGGAGAATTAGTTTGAGATCCTGTGTTGGAGGTTCGACTGTCCATGTTTGGTATTGTTGGCTTGGATGAAACGTGCTACTTCCTGCGGTAGTTTCCAATAAGCCTGGTGTAGTACCAGTCGTAAATAGGTCACCCTCAGATATAATGCATCCCGTGAATGCTTCCTCTTTGTCAGCTGCCTGCACAACATAGAACAACCTTGTGGTAACCATTTAGGACTAAACACATTAAGTTTTCCCTATTCAGGTTACGTCTTTTCAAACATTTCCCAGGCCACCTCCGAGATTGTACCTAGCGGGAATCAAACCTGGGACCTCTTGTACAAGAGGTCCAGGATGATAACCACTAATAAGCCACGAGTGCGATGGTAACCATTTAGGAGTAAATGTTCTAAATAGTTACCTACTTTGAAATTACTAGAACGAGTAACAAAGTTTCCCTTTCTTTACCAATCATAACAAAAAAAATCAGGTATGTAAAAGGATGCAAAGAGAATATGTTTTACCTTCTCAGTTAGATATTTAAAAGCTACCTTCTTCTGTCCTGCTTCGTATATATTGCATTGTGAGTATATCTACAAGAACTCAATCAATAAGCTGTATGATACTCATATATATGCTTGAATATGAAAGAAAGAGAAAGGAAATAAATAAAGTTTCTGTAGCATATTGACCTGTGATTCAACACTGGCGCAGACAGCATAAATACCCCAGTTTCTGGTGTAATTGTTATACAGATGTACTTTGGCAAACCTAACACGAGGATGACGCTGTCGGGTTCCATCAAAGAAACAATGGTGAATGGTGACACACATACATCTGTCACCATGGTGCGACGCGTCGGCTCCAATAAGCATTGTTTTGTCATGGTTTGAAAAGTGGCAACTACGCGCACAAAGTAAGGTAGATTAGTTGGTCGAATCTTAGCAAGCAAATCTATCAGATACTTTCTATTACATCACATAACTAGTTTCACAACACATATACCAATTAATGCTAAGTGTAATTACCGGGAAATGGTAATATATGTGCTTTGACGGGTGATATCGATCAATCCATCATCATAATCCTTAAGGCTGCAACGATCAATCCATATATGCTTTGAATTGGGCTTGATTTGAATGGCATCTACATCGGGTCCTCTACCACCTTCAAACTCTAAGTTGCAGATGATCACATGTTCGCATTCTTTGAGCCTAAGACCTTTACCAGTTATCTTAACCCTTTGTCCCCGTCCATCAATTGTCTTATAAGAAGACACATTTAAATAAGATGTCAGTCCAATGGTACCCGAAACGTCAAATACAATCCACAAAGGTTCTTTATTGCGACATCCAGCACGAAGTGATCCAGGCCCGTCATCTACAACAAAGTCAAACTTCAAATCTTTTCACATAGCATAATTCAAAACGTAGCCTTTAAACAATGCTTTTTTTTGTGCTCAAATGTGATCCTGGTAAGTCTGGTAACAACATAATGCAACTTGATTTCTACATCAGATTCATCAAAACAAAACTCTAACCGATCAAAACAACTATTGGGTAATGAATTTGTGAAAATGTGATGCTTGTAAAAACAATCTTACAAATACAAAAGAAAAAAAAAACAAATAATCTATATATCAAAGCTAAGTAGTGGCAATTTGCATTTGAAGGGTTTTTTTTTTTTTTTAAATAGCAAATTTGGGCTAAGCGGCATGCCTTTTCATATACCCATCCGATTCCAGTCATTTTGAAAGTATGATGGCCTAAACTAGACAAAAGACAAAAAAAAAGTTCCATGGTCGGGAAGGGACAAATCAAAAGTATATGCAAATTGTAGGCTAAACAAACCCATTTTTTTGATCTTATCATCCGGTTAAGATGACCGGTTCGATAGATATCCAGTCATTTAGTTGATTATGTATTTTCTTTGTGTAATACACTTATTTTAACTGTGAATCTTGAGTAACGTGAATTATTTTCAAATTAAAGTAGCTTTGTTTTTTTTGTTTTTTTTACTTTTAGATTTTACAAGTGAAGAGAAGTGATGTAGTAATGTGGAATAGAAAGAACCTGATAAAGAGGTGACATGATAGATGGGTCCGTGAAGACCACCGATGGCATGCCGACCAAATCCTTCAGCCTGACCAGCTATTCCTCGTAAGCTGGATTCCACACCATCGTACGGCATCCTCATTTGATTGCTTCCTGCTGCTGCTGCTGCTGTTGATGATGAAGAAGAGTGAGGGGGGTTATAATTATTATTATTAGGATTATTGTTAATGTTGTTTTTACGGTTTCGAAAGTGATGATGGTGGCCCCCGTGTGAGTTACTATGATGGTTCCCCATTCATTCATTCACTCATTAATCAACCCACCCAAACCCAAAAGCCACGAATTATTAGGATCATGGCAATGGAAGCGCATGGAGCTAGGCATGCCCAGCCCTAGCGGTAAACACCGTCGCCAACGTCAAGGCATGGGCTAAGCATAAGAGATTCAGGCATGAATTGCCGCTTAGGCATGGAAGACAGGGATATTTAATGATTTAAGGAAGGACAGGAGAGAGAATATAATTGGAGGAAAATAGTAAAGAGACGAGGCATGGTTGCAATAAATTAGGCATGGTTATACATAACTTAAGCATGGAATGATGTGAAAGTGTGTTATTGGTGGATTGCTAGACATGACTAGACATGGAAATGACCATTGCCATCATCCTTAGTAGACGTCACGTTGGTTTTGATATTTTGTGTGGTGTGATTCATCCATACCTACCGACATAGCAAGTCCAATTCAGCTGCTTGTTTTGTTCCTTTCTTTCACTCTACTTAACTCAATTGATTATTATTTTTTTAAAATAATAGAGTTAATTACATTTTTCGTCCCTGTGGTTTGCCCCACTTTCACAGACCGTCCCTGAGTATCCGAAATTACACGTTTCGTCCCTATGTATGGAATTCTGTTAACAAGTTTGGTCCACGACCCAAACGTCCGTTAAAAAAGGGGTCACGTGAGTTGCACGCAGAGGGTAAAATGGTCAGAAATTTTTACAGGGACCAAAAGTGTAACCAACAAAAAAAAGTTTAATATATGTATAATACATATCTCCTCACCACCACTGATACATACAAAAAATAATACATACATACACTGACATTTCAATCATCATCACAAAAAATAATACATACATACATACACTGATACACCCATTGATTTCCAGATTTGGCATGAAAACACATATTACACATTATAAAAAAAAAACATTAAAAAATATATCCCCTCCTTTGATTCACACTTTTTCAATTCACCTGCAAGAGACTATCGACCTCCTCACCACCACCAGGATCCGGTTCCCTTCTATTTATTAAACCCGAACTGTCGACACTTGATTTGAAGTGAGGTTCGTGGTTAACGAAGCAAAGGACTGTTAGAACCGTAAGTGAGTTAGTGAATGTGATTTGGGATGATATTTTGGTGAAGGATGTATAGCCATTAAATGGTGGTAGTTATTTATGCTTTGTGTGGATAATATCAATTTTTTTTGTGTCAATTAAAAGGTAATGGATCAGTTTCTTTTTTCTCTAGATGGTAGGTGACAGATTTTTGTTTATGGCATAATATATATGGAATATGTGTGTGTAGGAATATCATTTTGGGAAGTGATATTTATGAATTGGATCCAAAAGATTTGGGAAGTTTTGGAAGGTGAATAAAAAAAATTCAAAAGTTTGAAAAAAAAAAAGGATATAGATTTTGTTTCTTATCTTAAGATCTAGATTTATTTGTTTATAGGTATTTGAAGATCTGGATTATATTTATGTGTTTATGTATTTGAAGATCTGCATTTAAAAAAAAAAATGTGAATGAAAGGATAAAAAATGTGTTGACAGGATGATGTAGAGATGAAATGACCAAGATACCCCCGGACTAAAAGTGCAATTAATCTATTTCTAACGTCCATTAGTGTAGGAGACCAAAAGTGTTGACGGAGTTCCAAAGCTGGGGATGAAAAACGTAATTTCGTGAACCTAAGGATGAAACGTGAAATTTGATATAAACCACAGGGACGAAAATTGTAATTTACAACTTTAATTTGGTTGGCACTTGCTTCAAAGATAAGTTTTTGAAAAACCTCCCTCGTTTATACACATTTCTTAACCCTATCAACAAAACTATACAAGCAATGGTCATTCATCATCATATGCTTTCGAATTCAGAAATCTACAATATCATTTGAACAAAAACTTATTGTACAACAACTAGTATATATAGCAGGATCTCAAAACATATATGGCAACTCTCTGCTACTTTACATATCACCTGCAAATCTATTTACATATGAACCCACTTGTGGCCGACTGCCCGACTTAGTACAAAGTACAGGAACAAGTGGCTAAAGGCAGTGATCGGATTTTTGAACCATCATACTTGACTCTCCCTTCTAAACTAACCATTTTCCGCGTGAAAAATACCAAGAACAACACTATATCTTGCAAGAACACAGGAATTTTATTTAAAACCGTGAAAATGTGAAGAAAAACGATTTTTTTGGGGTCCAAAACAGCGTATTCTTGCAAAATGTAGTATTCTATCTGCATTTACACAAGAATAGCTTGTTTATATTGAAAAATCAGATATCATGATTCAAGAGGTCAATCGAATCAGATAGCATAAAGATTTTTAAAATCATCATTCTCTGAATCCGAGTGTACAGACACGGATCCAGAGAGTGACTTGCTGCTCCTTGCAGAGCGCCTAATACTTCTCAAATTACTGGCCTCAATTCGATGCATAATCACCCAATAACACATTGTTCCGATTGTTGAAGCCAATGTAACCGACCCTATAACTGTCACCCCAACCGCTAACCACTTCTCGTTTCCCACCACAATAAACGAGAGTGCAAGAAATGCAACCGAAACAAAAACACACGCTAACCACATTAGCTTATTAATAATGGCCATCACCTGCTTCTTTGCCCGTCTTTCCACCACCACGATGGATGTCTGAACCACCACAACCGCCAGTGATATAAAAAGGGCAAGTGAGTCAAAGATCAAGAAAACAGTGAACCCGGGATTGGGAGCTATGTTTGCTTCACCTAAGGTAGAATCTTTTGTGACATCTTTTTGGTCATCAATGTATTGTCCGGGCAGCTGATATATGGCGGCAAAGGTCACAGTAGCTATCAAAACTGCCACAACTGTGGTGGAATTGATTGCGTTGTTGAGGCTTTCATGGTGCAATTTGTTTATGCGTTTCCCAATCCCTTTAACTCTTTTATGAGTTTTAAGAGTGTGCTCGAGTTGGTCATGAACTTCGTGTTTGATGTCACTCACAGTTTGTTTGAGTTCTCGGGTGGCAGTCATTTGTGGCGGTTTTGTTATTGACTTTGCATTGACGACTCCATGTTCTCGCAAAATTGTTGCAATTTCGGATTGTATAAATTTCTCAGCAGTATCGAGGGCAGTCTCTTTAGATTTGTTGATGGCTTCTTTATTGATTATGTCCTTGTGACTTAGCAGCGCCAGAATAATCTGCAAATCAATAACCACGAAATTAAGCAATATTCATGAGGTCTTTCTAAACTGCAGGTCAAAATAGAATCTATTAAAGTAAAACTTCATAAATTCTTCCACTTATTGAGAAATCTATGACCACCAAAGTAAATATCATGTCATAAACTATCTAGATATTTTGACATGATATTTTAAAGATGCTATTTTAAAGATGTAAGAATATTATTCAAAATAAAACTCAAATCAAAGATATTTTGAGCTCAAAAGTCAAAGTCAACTTTCTAGAAGCTCAGCTTTGATGATCTTATAAAACCCTTTGTATTAATTTTACTTTTTGAAATAATTTTGACACAAACTACAAATTGAGAAATGATGATACTAAACTTGCTACAAAAATAGAAGGAAAAAGTTTATAATCTAGTAAAAACTAGTAGTATGTTGGCTCATAAGTCAAAGTCAAAAAATAATGATAATCTTAGTTACCTCTTTACGACCCTTTCGTGTAGCAATATGCAATGCAGTGTTCTCCTTTTTATCAACCATGTTTATCAGTCCGCCGTCAACTGCAATAAGCTCATTAATCATGTCAACGTTCTGTCCCTTAGCAGCCATATGAAGGGCAGTTTGCCCCTTTTTATCGGCTCTAGTGGCTATTTCGGGTACTTTTTCCAAAAGTGCTTTCATCACCTCCAAATGACCCTTGCGCGCGCAAGAATGTAATGCCGTTTTAAGGTTACTTTTTGCTATAGCGGCCATGCTGCTATTTTTCTCTAGAAGGAATTTGACCACCTCAAGATGGCCTTGTTCAGCAGCCGTGTGTAACGCCGTGGTGTTTGTTTGATCAAATGTCATCGAAAGCTCAGATTGTGCTTCCATAAGAACCTTCAACACCTCTGAAAACAGGTATTCAAATTAAGACTTGGTTTTTAAGTGTTTGACAAAAATGATATGTAACATTATGGTCAAACTAATCAATTTAGAGCAAGCTGGTAAGGATTTCTAACAACACTGGATCAAAATTAATGTATAACTATTTCAATATTCTCAACTTTAAACACCAACTTATTTGATTTTGGTTTGCATTATCAAGTCAAAATAATAACTTTGAAAACGCACATCTAAACACCCTCTAAGAACTAGTACAAAGCTAGCCTATCAAGAATTCATCACAAAATATTAGGCAAGTGATACAATCTTGTTAGATTGATCATGTTACAAATCCTTCTGTTGTTTTACTTTTTAGTATTTGTTATACAACTCGGTGTATTTATCCTTTTTTATTTCTCAATAACTATTATGTCAAATTTCAGCTCAAAGTTACTCAAGTTGACCTCAATATAAAACATCCAAAACAAGCAATAAAAGTTCAGGAATCAAATTCATACCAAGATCTCCTTGTTTAGCAGCGATATGAAAAGCATCAAGGCCGTTCATCGTCTTGATACCAGCCGCCTCAAGGTCATAATGCTTCATCATTTCTCGTACTAAATCAACACGCCCACACTCAGCAGCAACATAAAGAGGCGTTTCGCCTGGTTGGTTGGTTTTCGACAATAACTCTTTTAACTTTTGTTCATCGGTGCTACTTAGAATCTCTAAAGCTTTATCTATATCCCCTGACCTTATCGCAACATGCAAAGATGTATCATCTCTTTTCTCCATTGTTTTAGTTCTGCTTAAACTCTGATGATGGTTTCCAGCCACAGGAGAATCCATCTTATCCAATTATAACCTGACATGACAAAAATCCAATATTTATTGATTTCTTAAGAACCCATGTCAATTAAAAGCTAAATATCAAAGTTATTATCATACATCCTTTGCAAAAAGACTTGATTTTATTTATTACATTAGGAAGGGACCAAAAAAAAGAGAGTCTAATTTAAACATAATCTTTATATGGGTTTTGTTGTTTTTTAGATCAATGACCATTTACTGAGTTCAAGTTTCAATTTTTAACAATAATTTGAAACAAACAAGAAGGGTCAAAGTAAAAATTAACTTACATCAATCAAGAAACAGAGTCTTGAACTATAGCATATACAAAACTGATACATATATACATACACACACACACACACACACACACACACATATATATATATAAAGTTTGAATCTTTTTACCTGGGTTTTGAGGAACAGATGTTTTTGATGACTAGATCACTCAATCCATCTTGGAAATTGTACAAAAAACAAATAAAGTTAACGATTTTCAAGGATAAATAAACAGAGCATTAGAAAAAAAGAACGAAAGAATGATGAAGATGGAGATGGAGATGATTATTGGAGGGATTGAAAATGGAGGTAATCAGCAAACTAAGTAAAACATGAAGTGTAGTAAAATTTTGTCAATGGATGGGAAGAAAAAGTTGTTTAATAGAAATAGAAATAGAAAATAGACATGAAAGCAGTCATAGGCATCTTTTTGTGTGGTGGCGTAATGGTCTTTTGTACGAATAAAATAAAATTATACGAGCATTCGCGCAATGCGGCGATGGTGGGGAAGGCGGTTTAGTGGTGTCGGTGATGGTACTATTGGTGGTGGTGGCGGTGTCAAGTGGTGTAGGTTGATGTAATTGTGATAGTGGAAATTTTTAGAAGATAAGGGCTTAAAGTGTTAATTATTAAAATAAAGGTTTATGGTGTAAATTAATTCATTAAGGGCAAACTTGGTATTTTATAAAAACTCTTTCCATAGTGGGTGTTTATTAAGGGTAATTTAGTAATTTCGTATGTAACTATTGTGTAACTATTTCTAAAAATAGGGGGTGTGATAATTTTTATAAGAGTTAATGACATAGATCGTCCCTGTGGTTTACCTAAATAGTCACCTTTCGTCCTTTAAAATTCAAAACCTCAAGGACAGTCCTTTATAGGAGGATAAGGATCACGTTTCGTCCTTTGACTTATTGACCGTCATCTCTCCTCCGTTAACATCATCACGTGCCTTCCACGTGAGGGGCATTTTGGTACTTTCCACCCCAAACTATTTTATTATATATTCTTTTTCCTATCACCTGGACTCCACATCTATATCTACAACAACAACAACAACAACAAGGTACCCAATCCCGACATAAGCCGGGCTATGGGGGAGGTATGATGTAGACAGACCTTACCCCTACTCAAAGGTAGGGAGGCTGCTTCCAGATCCACCGAAGTGGAAGGGACCTCCGGCCCGAAAGTAAAAAATAGGGTTAGATCCACCAGATTGGAGGTCTAAACCAGTTCTCAATCTCAACTCTCGATCTCACGTTCTCATCTCGATCTCAAGAATAAAAGATTTTCAATCTCAGATCTTAGATCGGAGAAAAAAAAGCCGTTAGAATTGAGAGAGAAAAAGAGTAGAGAGAGACTCCACATCTATATCTATCTATCTTTATGCATCACCATCATCATCATCATCAAATCAATCCATTCATCCATATATATACCATATCTTTATATCTATGTATCAAATATCTGTATTTATCATCATCATCATCATCACCATCACCATCCTTATCTATATCTATATATACATTTTACATGTACAAATCTGTAGATATATATATCTATATCTATATTTATATTTATACACATACATACACAAACACAAACACAAACACAAATCTAGATCACACATAAAACGGATCCAACCATCACCATCAAGTTTCGACCGCACCACCACAACCACCACTTTCTAGATCCGGCTACACACCACCCTTAACACCAACATCCGGCCACTCAAACCTGATCGATCTAAACGCTATCCCCAGATGGCCGGATCTGGTGATGGTGCCGCCGTGGGATGGTGTCGCCCCCTCTCCAAACCACCACCACGAACCACTGTAGCACCACCACAATCTTTATTTATGTATACAGATCTTAGATCTACTACAATTAACTTTATGTATTTAACAACTCTCTTGAAAAAAAAGGAACAATAGCAGTGGTGCTCGATCCATCCTTAAATCCGGCCACTTGCAAATCACGTTCACCGTCACCATGTAAATTTCCGGCCACCAACACCTTAAATCACCATCTGAAGTAAATCCAGTAGCAGCAGTCATTGTAGCATCCGCCGAGGTTGCTTCATCTATGGTGGTGGCTGCCATCCGATTGCTTCATCTATGGTGGTGGTTCCCACATCATCTCCTCCATCATTAAAAACCCTAAACGAATCTCTTCTTCTTTTTTATAAAACATGTTTCATATGTATTTCATCAGCATTATAGTTTAAAAAGAAGATAGCCATTCAAAGTAGTTTGGGGAGTCAGTTTTTTGATACTGTATTTTTTGTTTCCAGGGATAAAAGTTGTTGGTCCATTGACGGAGAAAAGAGACAGAGAGAAAAAGGGATAGAGATAGAAGACTGCATATATTTGTTTATTGAGTTTTGATTTTAATTTGAGTTTGGAGATGGGTGGATCTGGAGAGATGAAACATCCTTTTTTTCATCCATAGTTATAAATAGATATAAGAGATTTTAATTTCATTTTAGGTATTTAGGTTTTTTGTATATTGGAGATGAAAAAATATCACAGATGGTCCTTTAGGATGGAAATGACCAAAATACCCTCACGTGGGTGGCACGTGAGGGGTTTTAACGAAGAGAAGGTGTCGGTCAAAAAGTCAAAGGACCAAACTTGATTCTTATCCTCCTATAAAGGACTGTCCTTGAGGTTTTTGATTTTAAAAGACGAAACGTGACTATTTAAGTAAACCACATGGACGATTTGTGTCATTAACTCTTTTTATAAAGGAGTATAGATATTATGTTCATTTCCTCTTCTCAACTTATTGGTATTTGACTCTTGGAGTCTTGGTGGCTTGGTGGTGAAAATGTTGAATCATTTTAGAATGTTCTGTGAATTTAGGTTCTTTCATGTCACATGTTTCTTTTTCTTTATAACTTTATATACATTTATTTTTATCTACCAAAGTCATAACAATGAT
Organism: Erigeron breviscapus; assembly: GCA_034093135.1. Taxonomy (NCBI): domain Eukaryota; kingdom Viridiplantae; phylum Streptophyta; class Magnoliopsida; order Asterales; family Asteraceae; genus Erigeron; species Erigeron breviscapus. Next base: position 17,538,518 of record CM067167.1, read on the forward strand.
GATAAAAATATATAAATAGCACTATAAATTGAATTCACAAATCCAATTTCTCATATTTAACATAAAAAAATTGTAATGTAAAGAGACGACACCAAAATTCTATACTTTTACGGGCGGTAATGAATAATAGTTATGTACATTTTGCTTTGCAACTCACTTTGGTTTACAAATCATTTTATATAAAAGGTTAAATTATTATTATTAATTTTATGTGGTATAGATGAATTATAAGGCTGAAAATGTTAATATATGAATACAATAATGAACGGATAAAAAAATAATGGCTTTTGAAAGATGATCTATTGGGCTTAAAATATCTAAATCATGAGTGGTTGTGATGGTTTTTTCTAACCAATGCCTTTAAGGTAACAGTTTAGTATTTATAAAGTAAAGTAACATTCAATATCATTTTTTACGGATTTTGAGTCCCTCCAGGGGCAATATTGTTAAACACTTATCTAATATTGTTGATTTTAGGTTTTTATTTATAAAAATTGAATATTAGTTAAACATTAACATTTTTATAATACTCATCGCTTTCCATTTTATGAAGTATAAATTTTTTATTATAAATATAAAAACTTAGCGTTGTATTAAATAACTTATATAAATAACTACTTAAACCATTGCCTTAAGCCATTTGTTAGGAAACTATAATGAAAAATGAATGACATAAAAAAAATTTAGACTCTAATGGATTTAATTTTCTGTAAATATAAATGAAATATTAAAACCGATACTGTTAGTTTTGATTTTTTATTTCTATGTTTCTTTTTTGACTAGTTTTATGAATGACAATAGATCTATTCACATAGTTTGCAAAATATATGTTGATATACGAATACTATAACAAACTATATAATATAAATAGCTTATAGATAAAATAAAACAATTATTAAAGTAAAACAAATAAAACAATAGATTTTTCTTCACTAAAAATCACCGTGCATCATGAAAATCATTGTGCATCAATATATACGTGAATCTCCGTGCATCAATTTTATCATGATCAGGGTCAAGATCTTGTCTTATTTGTTTTACTTTAATATTTGTTTTACAATAACTAACCCCAAATATATATGTTTCTTGAAAGGTTAAACTGTAAATATATGATTAACAATTATGGCCAATGAGGACTAAATCAAATTGATAATTATCTAAAATGTAATGTTGAAACATAAGAGATATTTTCTACAGATTGAGGTTCAAAGCCTAATTAGATCGGAAATGTAATACATATTTTTAATGTCTTTTCAAATATAAAAAAAAAAAAGGAAAAAACTATTATGACATCACATATTCACATCTTCTCAGATTATACCAAACTAGTTTTTTAACCCGCGCTTCGCGGCGGGCATTGCCCCGGATCGCCGTCGCATCATGCAAACATACATATAGCATTACCCAAAAGTTTGGACACTTAAAGTTTACTATAAGGGGTAGAAAGTTAAAATATTGGGCTGCCAAATTTGGAAAAACCAAGAGTTCGACGGCAAAAGTTAAAAACCTTATAATAAGTGATAAAAAGTAAAAAATAATGATTTGATGATTAAAGTTAAAAAACTTTTGTAGAAGTAAATTATACTTACAACTTTGTAAAAGTAAATAAAGTACATTTAAGTTTCTATAAAAATTTTGGACTAAAGTCAAAAACCAAAAAGTTTAGTGGTAAAAATACGAAACTCAAAAAGTATACTATCGTAAAAAAAAAAAAAAAAAAAAGGACAAAATAGCTGACGTCAGCGAAGGTCATGAACTGTAGAGCTACAGTACTGCTACAGTGCCCATCCCCCACGGGAATTAATATATATAATAATTTTTACGGCTTTTCATATTATAATAAGGTCAAACTCTATAATTATTTATTAGGACAATTTTTTTTTGAAAATGTATCCATATATGTTGTCCAAGCAAGGAAGTTATTGATGGGCTATATTCACATGTGTAAATCCGTGAGGGGGTGTTCATAGTTGGTATTGTAAATCCTCGATAGTGATATCTATCCACTTCCACACAATATATAGTTGACTGAGTAGCCGCCATCCCCCACGTACTTACTCTTTTTTATTATGCGCACATACAATTTTGTGAATATAATATTACTAATAATAATAGTAATCCATTTGTTATAATGTTATTAATAATAATAATATCTTGTCTGGTTTTATAATAGTATCATTACTTGTTTTTAGCGATGCCTAGATTTTGATCCAGAAACACACAAGTCTTTTGGGTATAATTGTTTGTCCGTCCACGTTTAATAGAATTTTTTATTTTTATTTTAAAAAGTGTCCACGTTTACATAGATAATAACCAGATTTTATGTTTTCATTTCCAATTTGTAATTTTGGGGTTCTAGGATTTCTAGCGTTAACAAATTTAACAGTTATATATATTATTTACGTAATACCGTTGTAATTATTCTTTTTATTAGTAATGTCCGATAATATTTTATGCTGATTCTCATGATTAAAACTTATTCTATTTTATTTTTTTAAAAACTTGTTTTAATATTTATTGAATAGCATACATGTTACATTTGTTTAGTCTTTTTGAATATGTTAAGTTTTACTCGTAAAAAATATGCTTAAATTTTGTTACTTATACTTATAGCCAAAATCAATTGTTTCTGTTAATTCATATGTTATATCGAACTATTTGTTATCTAAATAGTTCGATTATAATGTTTTAATAACGGATGAATGAATTTAACTACAGTTGGTCTACTTATGTTAGTGATTTATTATTTCTGGGAAACATGATGAAAAATAAATAAATGGGCTTCGTGGCAACTTTTTGGAGCATAAAGTTGATTTGCGCGTAGGAGGGGATCACCATTATATGCCCAAAAAGCTACTCTCAAAGTATGTCGTCCAATTAAAATAAGTTTTTGGTGCATCCCCCCTTTTCGATAATTCGAAGAGTTGTTAATTAGGGTAACTATTATCATAAATTCTTTTTACACTTTTGTAATTCGTATCATTGTCATATTAGATTCTACAATATAAAATTTTATTTTTATCATTCATAAATATTTCAAATTTTACAAAAAAGTTTGAAGAAAATTAAATTACTTAATAATTTGGAGGAAAAAAAAATTTGGAGCTCACTATATGATATATGTTCACTATGATTCAAAAGATTGTAGACTTCTTTTAATAGTTTTCTTCTATTTTATGAAGCTTGTATTGAAGATACTCTTCAGAATTATTTTGTATATTTAAATTTTCCAACTTTTAACCCCTCCAAAAAAAACCCAAGTATTAAGATTAGTAGTGATTAGTGTTGGAACCACGTTAAATGTGACCGTCACTGATCGTTTATCATTCGTGATATGATAATTGACGATAATTGAAATCCCTATGTCTAGTAAATATACGATGGACGTATTTACTCTTAAAGACATATTATAGGGTTTCCCATTAGATGATTGTAACTACGGGGACTTATATTGCACATACTAAACACCAGGGGCTAAAGTTGTAAATGCTCTCTCTATAAATAGAGAGCCATGTACAACATTTCTAACCCTAATCTTCCACCTTATTTCTTGTGTGTGTGTGCTCTCTCCCTCTCTAATTTTCGGTTCTAATATTAACCGAATCTCAATCCCATCATCAATCAATCATCTCGTTTTGGGAACCTGACAATCAATGGCAAACATTCTTGCTCTTACAGGGTCCTCTGGATCGTCAGGTATGTATTATCTTTATCATGTTTTCATTACACTTACAATACGAATCATGTTTATTCCAACATATGGTATCATGAACCAATGGTTCTTGATCGATCTATTGATTCGTATTGTTTGTTCCGTAAATACTTGGAGAAAATATGATTTCAAATGGATCTATTATTTTGTTCCATAATTTTTTCGGAAATAATTTTTTTCGGAAATAAATATTATGGAACAAATAATTTCTTGAACATGTTCTTCGTGTTCTTATAAAAAAAACTCATCTAATCTTCTTGAGTTTGATTATAATTACCTTACATTCATAAGCAGAGACATGTTTTCTTGGTTGGATTCAACTTCAATATTTGATTTCAATATTATTCTATTGAGTTCAACCTTAAAAAAAAAAATTTGGAGCTCACTATATGATATATGTTCACTATGATTCAAAAGATTGTAGACTTCTTTTAATAGTTTTCTTCTATTTTATGAAGCTTGTATTGAAGATACTCTTCAGAATTATTTTGTATCATAATTATTTTTTTCGGAAATAATTTATTTTTTCAGAAATAAATATTATGGAACAAATAATTTCTTGAACATGTTCTTCGTGTTCTTATAAAAAAAACTCATCTAATCTTCTTGAGTTTGATTATAATTACCTTACATTCATAAGCAGAGACATGTTTTCTTGGTTGGATTCAACTTCAATATTTGATTTCAATATTATTCTAAGTTGAGTTCAACCTTATTTTAAAGTTGAATTCTCCTTAGTCTTTGATTTCAATCTTATTCTTGTTGAGTTCGACCTTAAAAAAAAAACAAACATGTTTCATGATCGTTTCGATTTGCCTTGCTTTATGTTCAATTCGACCATAATAGGTTCACCTCCTCTATCTGATCTTACAACTTTTATTTTACGATCAAGTTGGTTTTCAACCAAAGTTTTAAAATCAGTAAAAGTTTGTAAGGATTCAGATTTTTCCTTGATCAGATATAGGTGCATATAACGTGAATAATCATCAATGAATGTAATAAATGATGTATGTCATGTGATTGATGTGGGATAAGGACCACTAATATCAGTGTGAATTATTTCCAACAAGTTTCTAGTGGCTCCTTTCTTATTCCCTTTAGCCATTTTACCTTTGAGGCACTGAATACATGTTTCAAAATCACTAAAGTTAAGAGAAGGTAAGATTCCATCCTTTACGAGTCGTGTCATGCGATCTCGTCAGATGTGGCCAAGGCGTTTATGCCACAACATGGAGAAATTCTCTAATTGCTTAGGTGATTTTGTCTTTGTTTTAGTTATATCATCAACATTAAGAGACAACAAAGATTGTGAGAAATTATGATCTAGTTCTAACTTATACAACAATCCATCCAAGAAACCACGACCAAGCAATTCATTATTATGAGTAATAGCAATCTTGCCGAAACCATGAATTATTACATAACCTTCAAGGTCTAGGCTAGAAATAGATACAAGGTTCCGAGTAATCCTCGGTACATATAAGGTATCTACTAGTCTAATACACTTTCGAGTGCTCATATGTAAATTAAAAGTTCCCATGACTTCGACTTCTAATAGATCACCGCTTCCAACTCTAAGCTTTCTTTGGCCTTTTGGCAGCTTCTGGATTGTATGGAATCCCTGCATTGAGTTGGTCACATGGACCATAGAACCAGAGTCACCCCACCATGTATTAATAGGAACATCAGTCGTAAAGGAATCAAATATTACATAAAGTACGTTACCTTTTTTAGCTAGCCACTCCTTGAATTTAGGGCATTCTTTCTGACTGTGCCCTTTGGCACGACAGAATTTGCAGTTAGGATTTCCTGTCGAGGGATTAGAGCTAGAGGCAACTGCACCAGGGTTGGTCTTTGTGACTTTATTTGCGGTCTTAATTATTATTGTTGTTAGTCTTCCTCTTCTTGGACTTAGCGGTGGTAGTAAGGTGAACAGCTTCAGGTTGCGCCAGCTTGAGGCGATCCTCTTCTTGCTGATACATTGCGATCAGTTCACTCATCTTCCATTTGTCCTTCATAGCGTTATAGTTAATCTTGAAGGCATCGAAACGAGCATGCAATGAGGTCATTATGAAATGCACAAGAAAAATGTCAGAGACTTCCATTTCAAGAGCCTTAAGCTTGTTCGCCATGTCAGTCATTTTCATTATGTGTTCACGAACACCGCTAGTTCCTTCGCATTTCAGAGTAAGCATCTGTAGCATTAAGTTGCTTGCATGCGCCTTAGACGATCCCTTGAAGTGATCCTCAACAGATTTGAGGTAAGTTTTGACTTTGTCAGAGTCTGGGATAGCTCCTCGGATACCAAGGGGAATGGAGTTCTTGACCGTCATTAGTGACAAGCGATTCGATTTTTCCGATTTCTCATATTCCGCCTTTTGATATGCAGTAGAGGTAGCAACAACAACATCGGGCTCATCATGGCGAATGGCATAGTCAAGGTCTAGGAACCCTAGAGTCAGATTTAATTGATCTTTCCAAGAAGCATAGTTTGCACCGGTAAGTGGCTCAATGCCAAGGGTAGGTGCTGACAGTGGAAATAAGGAGGATATAAACTTAGGATACATGCAATAGAAGATTGGTATAATAATGCCTAAAATAAGTAGGCCTAATAGTAATGTTCTTATAGTGACATGATTAGCTATCTAAGGCAGACTTAGTAATGTCTCTTAATAGTAATGGAACTAAAGTAATATTCCTTAAAGTAATGAGACTACGACCATTATTGTAATGAAGCTAGTGATAAGTAAGCCTATTGTAAACACCAAAACAATAAGCTAGAGTAAGGCTCTACTTAGATGTTACATCACCTTTGGGCAGAAGTAACTAATATCTAAGTGAATATGAGCATTAAGGTCATGCAACACAACACTTATCTTTTGACCTTTGGGCACAAAATTAAGAATCGTGTATATTATGCATGCAAATAGTCCTTTTGTCACACAAAGCATATTAAATCACCTTTGGGCAGAATTAATATACTTAGTGTTCATTATGCAAAAGGATAGAACGCAACATGAGAATCATATTTGACATTTGGGCACAAATCATGTGACCATGTATTTTAGTGCGAAGCCCCTAAGGTATGGGGTCCGGGGCAACGCCCCTGGGAGCGGTAATCCAAGGGGCATAAATTTTGCCATAAATTTAAGGTAAAATCGTATTCGACAATTTAGGAGAACTCAATAAGTGAGTCGAATTCAACAATTAAGAAGAACTCGACAAGTAAATTGAATTCAACAAGTTATGATCGGACTCAACGTTTAAGGAGAACTCAACATGTAAGTCAAATTCAACAATTAAGAAAAACTCGAGAAGTAAGTTGAATTCAACAAGTTATGATCGGACTCAACGTTTAAGGAGAACTCAACATGTAAGTCAAATTCAACAATTAAGAAAAACTCGAGAAGTAAGTTGAATTCAAAAAGTTATGATTAAACTCAATAAATCAAACTCGACATGTAAGGTCGAACTCGACTTTGATATGTCGTATTTTATACCCATTTCCCAAATTGTATTTTGTTGATTTTGCATGGTTTATGAGTCGTTTTAGTATACATTTGGTGCGTTTATGGTATTTGTTAGTGTTTCAGGTTACTGACAGGTATTTAAGCGTAAATCTGGAGAAAACGACATTGTTGAGGTGAAATAAGTGCTAACGGAGGATTTCGGAAGCATTTGGATGAAGATTGCAGACAGTCAACAAAAGTCAAAGCTGGAAAAAGGATCATTGGGCCGCAACTAGGAGTTGCGCCGCAACCCAATTACAGAAAGTTAAGTTGCGCCGCAACTCTCCTAGTTGTGCCGCAACGCGATTTGTTCTTGGCCAGTCACGAGTCAACATTGGTCAAAGGTAAACGCTAGTCAACGTCCGATTGCGCCGCAACTAGAAGTTGCGCCGCAACAAAATTGCGCCGCAACTAGAAGTTGCGCCGCAACCGAAAAGCAGAAGAATAAGTTGCGCCGCAACCGAAAAGCAGAAGAATAAGTTGCGCCGCAACTCCCTTAGTTGCGCCACAATGCATTCAAGTTCAAGCCAGCCTTAGTCAATGAAAGTCAAAGTCAACTCACGAGTCAAACTTAGTTGCGCCGCAACTACATGAGTTGCGCCGCAATTTGGGGCGGTTCTGGCAGATTTTGGGAATCATATAAATAGCATGCAAAAACATCCCAAAACCCTTCTTCTCTTCTCCCAGCCGTTTTTGAAGACCTATTCAGAGATTTTTTCATCCTTTTATCATATTTTAGGATTTCAAACACGATTGGATCAATTTCGTTCGTAGCTTTCAATTATTATCATTCGGTAACAATGATTTCTTCATATTTTCTTTGTTATACTTATTTTAATATGAGTGGCTAATCGCTTCATCATCCATCTTGATGGAGTGAGATAATATGTAAAGATTGCACGATTTTATTAATTCAATGTTGATTTCATTTAACGTTATATCGAGATCTTAGCGTATTTCTCTTTATTATTTATCTTGAATTGATTGGTGATTTATGTGTGTCTTTAATGGTAATTATTGATTTCATATATTTCATTTTGATTGTTTGGGTACAAACGATTGGGTCTATGACGGGTACGGTAGATAATCGTTCATGATAATAGGGAGGAATGTGTTAACTGTTGGGTACAATCGATAGGTATAACTATTATTTCAATAACCAAAACAATTGTTTGATTAGGGAAGTTATAAAAGATGTCTTGGGGTACCGGTCTTTGTAACGAAACTAGTTTAAGAAAGAGAGTCAAATGATTTCATTAACTTGACGGGTACGGGGTTGGTGCTTTGTTTGAGTCTCGGTTATTTAATCAACTAATTTGGATTTGAACTTCATTTATGTGCAATCTGAGCGTATTATTGAGCGAAATCAAGATGGATGTCTTTTAAATTATTGTCATAAAAACATTTTCAATATCGTTTGAGGACGATCCCTGCCCCGGTAATACCGGATTTAAGTTATTTACTTTTACTTGTTGCAAAGTGACAATTCGGTCACAAAACCCTTTTTAATTAGAATTACTTAATGTTAACAATTACTTAACTTTAGTCCCTGTGTTCGATCCTGGACTTACCTTTTAGCTATACTATATACGAACGGGTCCACTGCCCGAGAGTGTGTAGTAGTCAGTTTTAGGGTATTTCTTGTTTTTAATTTTTAAACTCGATTTTACACATCAACTTGGTCAAACTCAACATGGTCGAACTCAGCCTTTTTATGGTCGAACTCAACATGGTCGAATTCAACCTTTGATGGTCGAACTCAATCTATTATGGTCGAACTCATCCTTGGTCGAATTCAACCTATTATGGTCGAACTCAACCTTGGTCGAATTCAACCTATTATGGTCGAACTCAACCTTGGTCGAATTCAACCTATTATGGTCGAACTCAACATCTGGTCGAATTCAACCTATTATGGTCGAACTCAACCTTGGTCGAATTCAACCTATTATGGTCGAACTCAACCTTGGTCGAATTCAACCTATTATGGTCGAACTCAACCTTGGTCGAGTTCAACCTATGATGGTCGAACTCAACATGGTCGACTTCAACCTATTATGGTCGAACTCAACCTATGGTAGACATACTGATGTTGGTCAAGCCGCTGGTCCTTTCCATAATTTTTGCAAGGAACATGACATAATTAACCAATACACCATGCCTGGTTCTCCTCAACAAAATGCTGTTGCTGAAAGGAGAAACAGAACCTTAATGGACATGGTGAGAAGTATGCTTGCCAACACTAACTTACCTACTTTCCTTTGGACTGAAGCCTTAAAAACAACCGTTCATATACTCAATAGAGTTCCATCAGAATCTGTCCCGAAAACTCCTCATGAGATCTGGACAGGTAGGAAACCAAGTCTAAAATATATGAAAGTATGGGGCTGTCCTGCCGAAGCAAAAATCTATAACCCTAACTTAAAGAAACTGGATCCTAAAACCCTTACATGTTTCTTTATATCCTGATCACTCAAAAGGTTATCGGTTTTACTGTCCTTCCCACACTACTAGCATCATTGACACACAACATGCCATGTTTCTCGAGAACTCAGAGATCAGTGGGAGCACGACAAATCATAACTTGGATTTGCAAGAAGTACAAGAAGCGGGAGGGGGAAACCACTCGTCGATCATTATTCCTCCGATAATTCCTCTTGCACCCAACGCTGCTCCTAATGTCACTGATCCAACTCCTCCTAATCAGGATACTACTAATGATGAAGGATCTTCTGCTACTGAACCCGAGAATCAACTCAGGAGATCATCCAGGTCACGCAGGGCCACAAATTTTGATGATTTCATAACTTATATCACTGAAGTTGAGGACATTGGAAAGCTTACTGATCCTACTTCTTATCGAGAAGCCATTAATAGTGACCAGGCCACTCAGTGGAATGAAGCCATGATTGAAGGGCTTAATTCCATGCAACATAATGATGTTTGGGAATTGGTTGAACTTCCTGAAGGATCCGAAACTGTCGGTTGCAAATGGGTCTTCAAAACCAAATTAGACCCAAAAGGAAACATCGAACGCTATAAGGCCAGATTGGTTGCGAAGGGCTATACTCAAAAGGGAGGAATCGATTATCAAGAGACCTTTTCTCCTATCTCTCGTAAAGACTCTTTAAGGATCGTTATGGCACTCGTAGCTCACTTTGATCTTGAGTTACATCAGATGGATGTCAAGACAACTTTCTTAAATGGAGACTTGCAAGAAAACGTATACATGCGGAAACCTGAAGGATTCATTCCAGAAGGTAAAGAGCACATGGTTTGCAAGTTGAAGAAGTCCATATATGGGTTGAAGCAAGCATCACGACAGTGGTACCTTAAGTTTGATGAAGTCATAAAAGGACAGGACTTCCTAAAGAATCAAGTGGATCAATGCACCTATCTCAAGGTCAGTGGGAGTAACTTTATAATCCTTGTTCTGTACGTAGATGATATTCTACTAGCAAGTAACAACTTGGATATGTTGCATGAGTCGAAGCGAATGCTTTCGCAGAATTTCGACATGAAAGATCTCGGTGATGCCTCTTATGTCATAGGTATCGAAATACATCGGGATAGGCGTAATGGTGTTTTAGGTCTTTCTCAAAGGGCCTATATTGAGCGGATCTTAGAACGCTATAACATGCAACATTGCGCACCCACTGTAGCTCCAGTAGTAAAAGGAGACGTGTTTGGTTCTTTCCAAAGTCCGAGCACTGAGGTTGAAAAGGAGCAAATGAGGATGATACCTTACTCGTCTGTAGTTGGGAGCATTATGTGCACTCAGGTCTGCACGCGTCCAGATATCACTTACATTGCTGGTATGCTTGGGCGTTACTTATCTAATCTCGGATTAGCACACTGGAAAGCGGCTAAAAAGGTTTTACGATATCTGCAAGGGACCAAAGACTACAAACTAACGTATAAAAGAAGTGACAATCTAGAAGTAGTAGGTTACTCTGATTCCGATTTTGCCAAAAGTAAGGAAGCTAAGAAATCTACTTCTGAGTATATTTTTATGTTAGCTGGCGGACCTATCTTTTGGCGGAGTCATAAACAGAAACTGACTGCAACGTCCACCATGATGGCTGAATACATTGCCGTTTATAATGCCACTTGTCATGGGATGTTGATTAGGAACCTGGTCAGTGGACTCAAAATCGTCAACTCTATTTCTAGACCATTGAAGCTTTACTGTGATAACTCAGCTGCCGTAACTTTCTCGAACGGTAACAGTTCAACTGGCGTTGGGCTGTATCTCGATACAAAGTATCTGTTTGTACGCGAACGGGTTGAGGAAAATGTTCTTTGTATTTAGTACATAAGTACAAATGATATGTTATCGGATCCGATGACCAAAGGTCTTCCTCTTAATGTCTTCGTAGGACACGTGTCGAAGATGGGGCTTACCAAAGACTTAATGTAATAACATATTGTACTTGTTGGTCATTATTATTATTATCTTAATAAAACTTTCCTCTATATTCAGATTTTGTTTGTCTATTAGTTACACTTAGCGCGCATAATGGTGTATGGACATTATAATTAGGGGTGTTCGCGGGTTGGTTTTTACCCGGTTAAACTGTAAACCGAACCGTTTAAAAAACCGAAAAAACCAAACCGTTTTTGAATTTGGTTTTGGGTTTGGTTTGTAACCGAAACCGAATTATATATTTGGTTTTTGGTTTGGTTATGGGTATATGATAATGAATTTGGTTAAACCGGAAAAACCGAATAACTTATATTATTATTATGTATTTTCTACTTTTTATGTCTATTTGTTTATTATATTCACTTTTTTTTTAAATTAGAAAAATTCAATTGACAAACAATGAAAAACTTGATGAAGAATTTTTAATAATGATGACAAACAAGAGTTTAGTTGTTTCAGTTATGTTACTTATTTATCCATATTGTGTTTGAAGTCTAAATTTATTACTTTGGTGAAAATTGAAATTATGAACCTATTTTGGTTGAACAAAAAAAAAAGAAAATGGTGACTGTTTTTCATATTTGATTTTTTCGGTTTTAAACCGAAACCGAACCGAATTCTAATTTGGTTTTCGGTTTGGTTTTCTATTTTGAATTAGGTTTTGGTTCGGTTTTGGTTTTGAAAAATAAAAATAAAAAAACCGAAAAACCCGAACCAAATAGACCGAATAACCGAAAACCGAACCGACGAACACCCCTAATTATAATAACAAAATTTGTTTTAGTCAATTGATCATTGCTAATTAGTTTTAAATTTGAGTCATAGTTTGACTAGTGGGGGTCCTGAGTTGATGTTCTTCTCTACGACTGTACTTATTGACTATGATTTCAGTTTAAAACAAAATGAGTATTATCCCGGCCGGACTTATTAAATACTCATAGATAAATGATCGCTTGGTCAAGTGGGAGAATGTTGGAACCACGTTAAATGTGACCGTCACTGATCGTTTATCATTCGTGATATGATAATTGACGATAATTGAAATCCCTATGTCTAGTAAATATACGATGGACGTATTTACTCTTAAAGACATATTATAGGGTTTCCCATTAGATGATTGTAACTACGGGGACTTATATTGCACATACTAAACACCAGGGGCTAAAGTTGTAAATGTTCTCTATAAATAGAGAGCCATGTACAACATTTCTAACCCTAATCTTCCACCTTATTTCTTGTGTGTGTGTGCTCTCTCCCTCTCTAATTTTCGGTTCTAATATTAACCGAATCTCAATCCCATCATCAATCAATCATCTCGTTTTGGGAACCTGACAATCAATGGCAAACATTCTTGCTCTTACAGGGTCCTCTGGATCGTCACTATTCGTCAGGTATGTATTATCTTTATCATGCTTTCATTACACTTACAATACGAATCATGTTTATTCCAACAATTAGAGTTAAACTAAACCGAAAACGAATAAAACGTAGAAGCCATACAAATGGTACTCCATTGCCAGCTAAATTAGCATATACCCATGCGGCCATGCATCACTGAATCTGCATGATACAAACCATATACCGTACCATTATTTATAAAGGAAGTGTCGCAAAGAATATTAACCGTGTACCCATATACCTGAAATTTGAAATGAAGCTATATACTACTGCCTTCATTAGATTTTCAATCCTGCAGGATCACAAGTATTGGCGCAAATTGAAAACTATAAGTAAGCAGTCTGGTCATAAAAATTTGAAATCAGAGAATGAGCAGAACAGTAGTAAAGGAGAAACGGCACGTGCTGATGATACCCCAGCATTTTGGAGCAACGATCCAATCATTTTGGGTTCTATCTGAACGTGCGCCGACAACCAAGCATCCTGAAGCATCTCAGCAAAGCATGGATAGAGAAGAAGAAAAACAGATCGGCTTAAAGAACTTAAGCTTGTTACATGGGTATCCATGTGCAAAAACTCAATTAAACAAGTGGAAGCAGAGAACATAAACTAGTTACACAGGTACTTGTGTAAGTAATTTCAAAGATTCATATAGACTGTCTACAACCATATTGATGATCTAACCAACCAAGTCCCTTGCGATGTAGATCTTTAAATAAAATCTTGAACATGGGTGATCAAGAAACTATGTCGTACATCCAAAAATAATATAAGAATACCAATTGAAAAACACGGGAAAAGGAGAAGAAGATTGTAACGATCAACTAGTACAAATCAACCAAGGTCTCCGGACATCAAAGACTTGACTTTTGTGCTTTGTTTCATCTGGATATATACAAAGGACAAGTCAGGGAATTCTTAAACCTCCAAAGGTACAGAAAACCAATATAACACTGTAATAACTATGCCCTAGATCTATAGAAGAACTAGGAATACCCCACAACAAAGATCCAAGCATTTCAATTTTCTATTTAAACAATACAGCGACCATGTGGTCAAACCAAACCAGGTCCCTTGCACACATTGTTTTATGAAAATCAGTAGAAAGATATTTTTAAAGCATATACGGAGTATTATTTTCATCATTCTGCAAGGTTAATATATATAAGCACATCACATCTACACAAATCTAAAATGTATTCACTATGAAACTAAGATCTGTTGGTTGATCAAGGATCAATTCCTCTATTGCCACGTCATAAAGCTATGAAAAATTTATTATCACAATACATTAAAGAAAGCACAAACAGATTGTACATAGTTAGACCTTGGAAGAAAACTTAAACATGGGCAGTCAAGAAAGTATGTTGTACATTCATAAAAATATATACCAATTAAAAAGCACGGGGAGAAGGAAAAGAAGATTGTAATGATCAACTAGTAAGACAACAAGCCAAAGGTCACTGGACACAGAAAACTAATAACACAGTAATAACTATGCCATAAATGAAGAACCAGGATTACCCAACAACAAAGATCCGATCATTCCATTTTTCTGTGTAAAACCTCTACACAATACTCCAACCATAATAGACATCATCATTACACTAAGTAAAGGACAGTTCAGAAGATTCTTAAGCCTCCAAATGTCCAGTATCCATGGAAGCTACCAGGGGGCAAGGTACATAGTCACATGGCAGAAATTTTGCCCGCATCCGATCCCCAATTTTTGTTCACCCCGGATGATCGTGTTGGGTGAATTGTGAGTTTGTGACCTCGTACAACCGTGTAAGCTACCAGGGGGCAGGGATCATAGTCACATGGTACTAGGAAAAAATAAAATCATGCAACTACTCTTTATTAAATCACTATATAAAACTAAGACCTACAAATGAGCACAAAACATACCATCTGTGCCAAGAGACCATGAATCCACGATGATCCGTAAAACCCAAAGTCAGTAGAAGGTTAGTCACCGCTTCAGCTGTAAGATGAAAAAAAGTTACCATCCATGCCATGATCGCATGAACAAGGAGCTCATTTCCAGTAGTGTATATATATGACATCACCAGCAAACAAAACTCTCATGACCAATGATAATGACCAGTAGTAACCAATGGCCCTCGTGGTGTTTGACGGTATTGAAATTACAATTCACAACTAAAGCAAATTATTTAAAGATACCTATGATAAAGATTATATTACCTTGTAAGCTCGGTGATCTTCTCTGGCAGCAATTTGCAATGGAATGGATCAAAGACGGACCTATTCTTTAAAGCAAGTCCTTCTTTAGTTGTGTAAGGCAAAAGTTCATTCACCACCAAAGGCTTTATCTCAACCGCTTTCGCATCAAATTCCATGCCTTTCATGGTCCTCAGCATTTGCTCATGAGCTTCATCAATTCACTTGACTGCCAGGCTGCTAGTAAATCGCCACATTGTGCAGCCAGGTGGAGATTACGATACTTGTGTCTACTTGACACCTGTTTTTCATAATTCTTCTATCCCTGACTCATCAATGACTTCCCTTAGCAAGATCCTGATAATGACTGCACACTAATCTATAGTAAAAAATTTATCTACTTTAATGGTCTATTTATCATCTATGCTTATGTTTGTAAATCCTAAATAGATAAATGAATGCATAAATACTCATCTTAAATGTTTTACTAAAGAGGAAGTTTGTAGACTTGTCAGGTCAACCTAATCTCCCCACTTTCGACCAATCCAAAAATAGATTCAGTTTAACCCATTAGTTAACCATTTAGACTCGTTAACCCGCCCATTTACCATCTATCTCGTAGGGCAACATGATGTGCAAAGATTTTAATTAATTAGTGTATATAATTTCAGTATGTATACAACCAAAAATACATACAAAATTATATAGCATAAATTGGGTTTATATCAGCATCAGAGATTTCCCAGTTCCTCCACAAAGCACTACTGTTCTTTGACTTCCTCCTCACTCTACGCAGTTTCTTTGATATCACTACATAATATGTCATGCCACCAAGAACTCCTACCATCGTTACTGCCCCAAAAACCGTCACCAGTATTGCCGCCCCTCTATGGTGTTTCCCCACCACGATATACGATGATGAAATAAATGCCACTGACGTACAAACTGCAGCCAACCACATCAACTTGTTAATCACCTCAACAACCCGTCTCTCTGATTTAATCTCTCCCCTAACCACTGTGATCTGCACCACCACCACTGCTAGCGATGTAAAAAGAGCTATAGCATTGAAGATAAAAAACACCTTGAAACACAGACTCTGAACCATTACAGCAGTCCCATTCTGCTGATCAACACCACCAGGCACTGTGAAAATGGCAGCAAATGCAACTGTAGCAAAAAGAACTGCCACCACGGTGACAGAGTTGGTGGCATTGTTGATCCCTTCTCGGTGGAGTTTACGAAGCTCTTTCGCGATCCCGCTCATGTTTCGGTTTGTTTTTCGGGCTTGTTCCAGCTGGTTGTGGACATCATTTTTAATTTCTGTGACGGTTTGCCTGAGTTCGTCTCGTGGCTGGTTTAAGTCATTTGCTTTTACTGCTCCGGAACGGGCCAATATATCAATGATTTCTGAGGTTTCTTCTGAGAAAGGGAGCCCGCTCACAATATCAAGGGCTGTTTTGTGGTCTCTTGTCAAGGCGTTCACGTTTGTGTCATGGAGAAGTAACAGTTCGTTTACTATCTGCAGCAGACACAAATTCAACTAATAATCACAAGACATTGATTATGAATGTAAATCACGCTATTAACCCATTTATTCAATTTGTGTTATTACTTTTTTTATCTCTAGCTTGTAATATCAACAAAATGGCTAAAATAGATACAGTGGATGGGTCATAAGTTGCCAAAGTGTATCTTTTGCGAATAAAACCCCATAAATCAATAAAGTACACCCCCAAGGACTCCACCCTGATGTACTTTGAATTGAAAGCAGCCACGTCAAATAAGAGGACTTCACACTTGTAACATATATTTTTGCAAAATTTCGGCATTCTTGAAAAATTCAAAGTAATCATTATAGGTTGCAAGAAAAATTTTCTATCATTTAGTTATAGAAAGGCCAATGAAACAGAAATCCATTGTAATGTGCACTTTCTTTGGCCAGTTCTCACATTTCTACGAAGTGTAAAGTTTTTCCAGCAAAAACATGATTTCCTTGTGACAAAAAACCAAATGCTAGAGGAAGCGAGATGGATGGGTTGGTGTGAATTGGGTAACAGATGAAAACTCATTTTGGGGTGGCAAAGGCAAATTTATTACATGTCATAAAAGGGGTTGGGTCAGTTTAGGTTGACTCGCAACTTTCACCCTTTCATTTTGCATAAATCAAAAGTTCACATGAGCACTGTTATTAAAAACAGACTTTGGGGTACTTCCAATCCATTTGACCTGTTTGAATCGTTCAATCCTATTGACCCAATCCATTATAACTAACTTTTCTAATTTTACCCGTTGGAGATAAAATACAACCAAAATCGACATATTCATCAGTAAACGGGTCAGAATGTCACCTCTGCTAAAAACAATCATTTAAAATCAACAGTTTGCTAAAACTTGATTAATACCTCTACACGTTTTTTCCTTGCAGCTACATGCAAAGCGGTGTTACTAAACTTGTCAGGGAGCATAACAATTGCTGGATCAGCCTGAAGAAGCAATTTTACAACTTCACAACTAACCCCTTTCACAGCCATATGCAAAGCAGTCTGACCTTTCTTATCGGTTCTTCTCGCCAGTTGTGGATCTTTATTGAGCAGTGTACTGACTATGTCTACATGACCTTGCCGGGCAGCTAAATGCAAAGCATTTTTTCCATTTGATCTTGTGACATCCACCAAGCTATAGTCTCTAGACAGCAATTCATCGAATACTGATGAATGTCCTCTTACAGCTGCAGTTGTAAGAGGGGTTGAATTTGACTGACCAACTGTTTTGCTTAGCTCGGGGTCATGGTCCAGAAGGATCTTGACAATCTCTGCATATCGTAGAGTTAACTGAGAAAATTTGGCAGAATCTAAGAACTAGAAGTGACAAAAAAGGCAGGTCGGATAATAGGTCAAAACAGGTCATTTTACATGTTTATTCGGTTGACCCACACACTTTTATGCTCATTTCCAATTTTTTTACCCTTTAATTATCACTGCATATACAATGGTAGTACAATTATACGACATTGACAAGCATATTGAAATCACAACAAAAGAAATTACATCAAGATACTTATGATAACATTATGTTACCTCGGTGACCTTCTCTAGCAGCAATGTGTAATGGATCAAAACCAGACCTGTTGTTCATAGAAAGACCTTCTTTAGTTGTGTAAGGCAACAATTCCTTCACAACCTCAATGTACCCTCTTTCTGCAGCCGTAAACAAAGCCGTTTCTCCCAATTCATTCATCTCATTAACAACTGAAGCCCTGATTTCAGCCACCTCTGCATCAAAGTCTGCCCCTTTCATAGTCCTCAACATTTGCTCATTAATTTCATCAACAATTCGTTTGACCGCCATCACATCACCACGTTGTGCAGCCAAATGGAGCTCAGTATCGTTGAATCTCCCTGTCACCTGTTTCACATACTTCTTCTTCCCACCTTGACTCGTTAATGACTTCCCTGAACAAGATGCTGACAACGACTTCCCTGAATTGGAATTAGAACTAGTATACGATAGTGACTTGAATGAGCTTGATGCGTTCAATATTTTACCGGAACTCGAAACACCCAACATTTTACCAGCATTTGATGATGACCCTAATAACTTACCAGAATTGGATACCACCAATGCAGGTGCCCTAGGGGAAGGAGGAGGGTATGAGTCAATTGACCTTCTGGAAGGAGAAGGAGACGGTTTCCGAACAGGAGTTGGGGCTGTATCCGAACCCATTTCGAGATCCCTTTCATCTCCTTCATCACAACAATTATGCATCAACAAAAATATACAGTATTTCAGTAACTTTTTTTTTTTGACGGCAAACTATCATACTCCTAAACTACACAAATGTCTAGGATGGAACCCAGGACTCCGCCACTGGCCACATTGGCAATATATATTTCAGTAATAGCACAACATTTCCATTAAATTCTACAAATCTATATTCACCACATCGATTTAACTACTGATACATATAAATAGCAAAAATAGTGTAGAAGCACACTACACATACTATTAGTCCAAACATAAATAAATTTATAAACAAATATACATATAATTTGGTGATCATAAAGATTTAGAGACTGTGTCCATGTGTGTGTTATACAAAGGGATTTAAAATGAAAATGGAGATATTAGCTAGGGTTATACCTTCGATAACCGTATTCATATTGGAGTTAAATTAAGGGTTATAGGAATGAAAATGGAATCCGGAGACGCAAAGAACGCGGTGGTTTTCGGTTATATTCCGGCGAACGTGTTTCCATATAAGATAGTTGGTCGTTTGTTTTTGCAATTGCCGTTTATTAGGTCGGTTATTTAAAGGTTTCGGCACGGCTTCAATAAGAGCACCCCCCATGGGTATCCCAATGGTATCCAATAAGTTGCTAATCCATGATTTCAAGCTAGGTAGGTCCTATTGTCCTAGTCTTTAGCTTATTTAAATCGAAAAGGCAAATATGTTAACTGGTCGGGTCGGATCGACACTAACACCATTTATCAAATGAATATGCTTGTTACGAAAATAAGGCACAATCTTACTTTCATAATATAAGCAATTTTTTTTTAATTGCAAGGAATTTTTGAAACAAATGTAATATATGATGGCTAATATGAATGTAAATATGTAAATTCAAATGATAAGTTAATTAAATTGGGATCAAAATTAAATGATTAATGAATAAAGTTTGTTTTATTAAATTTTAATCATAGTTTAGTGTTCTCATTATAGCTCAATGGTTGAGCACCAGCTTTACATGCTGGAGGTCTCGAGTTCGAGACATGGGAAGGACATTTCTAGGAATTTCACAAATAAAGTCCTCCAGTGAAGCAGGTTTGAGTCCTGCAGAGGGGGCATGGTTTTATCCCAATTAAATGTCGTGCTCTCGGGCGGCTTAGTTGGAGTTTCTCCTCCTACTAGGTATTGAGGGTGAGGGGCTCTCTAGCGCGGACCTGGTTAAGACAACGTAAGCTAGATCCCCTGTTGCGAGCAAATGATCCACACCTTTCAAAAAAAAAAAAAGTATGATATCGCAAGTCATGTAGTTCAAAATACTTAAACATGTTTTTTTTCCTATTCTAACATCATACGAGGTATATTTAGAAAAACTTATCAAAATCAAAATTATAGCTTCTAATCTTATACAAAGTATATTGTTGTATTTTATATTACTCGTAGCACATTCCTTAAAGTTAAATAATGGCAAAGCAACTAGTGTAATAATAAGTTAAGAAATAGAAGGGTCAAAATTGAAGTTGTATAAAGTAACAAAGCATTATTGAAAGTTGTAATAAAATATATTAAAGAAGTGGGTCACTGGTCATTTTCCTGTTTCATCTTCTTCAATTTGAGATGAACTCCATTAAAATACACAGTCATATCTTTTTAATTCCCCTTCCATAAATTTAGTTATAAAAGCTTATGTATCTAAAGAATATTGTAAGGTAGGTCCTCACTCAAACTTAAGGTAGTTCCTTGATAAAATCATTACGTATTTCCTGAAAAAATTACGAATCTAGGTAGGTCCTAGGACCTACCTTCTCTAAGGCTGGATCCGCCCTTGTCCCCAATACATTCCAATACACTGCCACATCAGCGCCACATCAGAAAAACCTCTTTCCAATACATTTCCCCCAATTTACACCCAATACCCAATACATTCCAATACATTCCAATACACTCCAACATATTTATTTATAAAATAAATACATAATATTATATAAAATCCTAAAAACACCATTTTATTAATAAAAAAAATTACAACACATAAAAAAAACATAAACAACCTATTAAAAAAAAACATAACAACACTTTAAAAAAACAACAACATCATAATGCATTAAAAAAACACATAACAAGTAATCTACTCGTCGTTGCCTTCGTCTTCATCATCGGACACCTCAACGAACCCCTTGTACTCGTCCAACACCTTCGCCATCGCCTACTCAATAAACTTTCGTTGGGATTTGATTGACCCACAAATGAAAATGCCGCGTACATGGTACGTTTTTCTTCTTCCTCGCGAATGGAATCGAGGGCGTCCGATTTTTTGTCAATAAAAGCTTGTTTGGAGCTTCCAAGTTGTTCGAGACGCGCGGCCAAGTCGGATGCACTTGAACGAGATGGGGCCGCATCCGACGATCCCGATGTTCGTGGCGTTTTCTTTTTCGACTTTGTGGGGGGTCGTGGAATCTCATCCGGGCCGAAGAGGTCGGTGTCGAGTGGCTCTTCTTCGTCGAGGTTGATGGGCGGTTGGTCTTCATCACTAGAATCGATGATGCGGGAGATCCTTTTCTTCTTTATCACCATGCCATCGACACCGATAAAAGATAGAAACTTCGGTCTATCTTTTAAAACGGTCCAAGCTTCGTACATTGTAAATTTCCCACCCGTTTCCAAAGTATACGCTTGCCTAGCTTGTTCCATGACTTGCGCGTCGTTTTCGCCACTACGTCGGTCATCATCATACTTTTTGTAAATAGAGTTAAACTTCCCGACTTGCTCCTTGATGAGACGCCATTTACCCGTGATTTGATCGGGTCGACTCTTGAGTTGAACCGCGGCATTGTACATGTCGAAAACTTTGTTCCAAAAGTGGTCACCGGTTTGTGAAGTGCCAACGATAGGATCTTCGGATACATCGAGCCAACAAAGGGCTAGGTGTTTTTCTTCCTCCCCGGACCATGGTACTTTTGGCTTTTTGATGGCTTTCTCACCCACGACTTTCTTCCCTTTTGCCTTCTTACGTCTCGTACTACTTTCGGGTTGCGGTTCGGGTTGGGGGACGGGTTGGGGTATCTCGGGTATGGTTTGGCTTGGAGGGGTCATATGAGGTTGTTGGGATAGTAGCCATTGTTGGTATTGTTGCCATTGTTGAAAGTTTGGATCATTTTGGTATGCCGGGTAATAAGGTGGTACGAATGGTTGTGGCGTAAATGGTGGATATTGTGGTGTTGATGGTGAAGTATCGGTTGAATGAGCACCCGTTGATGAGTTAGCGGGAAGGAAGTTTTGAACCGCGTTGAAGAAATCATCGGAAGCGGAACGGTTGAAAGCCATTTTTATGTTTGTAGTGAAGAAGAAGATGTTTGAGGAAGAAGATGATGTTTTGAGAAGAAGATGTGTGAAATGGTGGTATTATATTTAATTATAAATAAGAAAAAAAAACAAAAAAATAAACAAACTATCCGTTTGGTACTCCAACGGCTACAAAATTTGAATAAAACCAAATATAAAGGCACATTTGAATTAAAAAAAAATTCACTTTCTTCTCCGTATTGCCCACCACGGAGCGCCGAATACGCTGCCAATACGGCCCACACCCAATGGTGTGGACTGTATTCGAAGTCCAATACGGTGCTAGTATTGATATATTGGGGGTGCTCTAAGAGACTAATGTTTTTTTAACGACTGAATTGATAAAAGCAACTTAAAATATTTTGTAAAGTCCCTCACACGATGGTTTAACCCACGAGTGTAAAATACAAGACAAGTATGAACTAGAATCAGACTAGTATTACTTCAATATAAATATGCAAGAATATAAACAAAGTAATAAATGACTTAAGCAATATTTAAACAAGTAAATAAATGGTGGAACACAAATGTAGTTTTCAAGTGTATTTTCTTTATTGATGTATAAACAAAATACAAGATCGTTGCGGAACCTAGATATTACACGTATGTAAGTATCTAAACAATCTTTGAATTACAAGTGATCTATACTTGCTAAATAAACTCCTTTGATCGATATACTTAGAGTTGTGAAGTATAACTGTTTAGATCGAGAGTATTTAAACAAGTTCACCAATTTGCTAAAAGTGATTTTCTCAAAGAAATGACTTTGTATTTATAGGCAACAAAATTCACCAGTGAATTTTGTGCCGTACAAATATGGTTGCATACATTTAATGATCCGACAAGAACATTAAATGTATTGGATAAGGAATAAGGATAAAGTCACATCAAGTGCAAGTGTATCCTTTTATCCAACCACCTTAACACACGTATACTTTGGTAAAGAACAAGTGAGTTGTTCTTTGGAAAGTGTGTAAAGGCTTAAAGTCAAATCCTCGATATCAGTGTTCAGACTTGTAAGGTCTAGAACACAGACAATCCTCCAGTGTTCAGATCTGGTAAGACTTCCAGTGGACTCCGCCATTTGTCAGTCTTCTTTATTCTTACTTCAGTCTTTGACTTCAGTGAGAACGTCTTCAGTAGAGTAGATCTGGACTGGGGTGAAGTCCAGTGAGATAATCTGGAGAATACTCCAGATTCCTATATAAGTATTTGCTCACTGGTCTTCCATTATTTCTGGACAAATCTTCAGAGGGACTCCAGTTTCCAAGTCTGGAGTAGGTCCAGTAGAACACGTTTCTGGACAGATCTTCAGTAAGCTCCAGTAGTCGAGTCTGGAGCGAGTCCAGTAAATCTGGACTAAATCTGGACCTAACAAATTCCCCCTATTTGTTTAGAAATAATGCAAGTGTTTTCAGGCTTATAGATATACAAATTTGTATGCCTGGAAAACACTTGGTCGATTTAAGTCTAAAAAATCTAAGTTACTGGAAAACACTTTATAGATCATGAGTGTTTTCAGTTTCATCTTTTAAGTTCTAACTTAGACTAAATCTGATCATTTACTTATATGAAATTAAAAATTGCAACTAATATTACTATCATCAACTGGAAAATAGTTACAACTTTCATCAAACGATTAATTACAATAAGTACATGATAAAAGATTCAGGCCCTTCTTTTTGATGACTGCCCTGGTGCATCTTCAGTAGCCTTCCTCTTTGGTGATGGAGATGATGGAACAGACACTGGTGGTCTCAAACCCAACACAGCTTCCATTTGTTGTATTCTTCTCCAGACCTTCTCAATTCTCTTCATAAAGGCCTTAACATCTGGAGATAAATCAGTTTTACCTTTAAATGTCAATCCTATCTCCTTCAGTTCAGTCCATCCAAAAGCTTGGACTGATGTATCTTTCCTTTCATCTGTAAAGTTACCCTCCCTGGTCAACTTTATATTAAATCTGGTCATTCCTTGATGATTTTCAGCCAACTTAATTTCAGCATCAACAATCCTTCTGGCATTATCCCTGAAATTCATCATTTGATCATAAGATGCTTTCTGCTTCGCCAACTGGACCATATATTCAGTTTCCTTGGATACACCACTCTGTTGTCCTTCAGTGGACTGGAGTTGTTGGCGATTAATTCTTAGAGAAGTATCCAGGGGAATGAAAGTGCTCACATCAGCATCCTTTATTGCCTTGATTTGTTTGGCAGTAAGCTTCGGCAGACCAGTCAATCTTTTTCTATACTCTAACTCCAGAGCACCAACATTTTTCCTTATCTTTCTCTGGAGACTCACCAGTTCCTCCCTTCTCTGCCTTATCAATTCTGGAATAGTGACACCATAAATTAATGAATCGTATACCTGTTCTTCTTCAGCGTAGAACGAGCGTATATGAACATCATCCAATGCATCTAGACATTGATGAACTCTGGGATCATCCTTCATCTTCTTGAAAACTTCAATGTTAATGCCTAACCTTCCAGCATTGTATGAGTCCAGAGTCCCATGATTAGCCATATCCCTATGATGGGCCAGCAGTTCATCTCTTTGATTTGTCTTGAAAATTTCAATCATGATGCATTGTTGTTGTAACTTTTTGGAGGTGTCATCATCAACATCTTCAGTTTGCTCTTCTTCTTCACCAGATACCTGTTCTTTTCCTTTTCTCTTTACAGATTTCAAAGTTGTTGGTATATCTGGGAAGGTCTCAAACTGGGGCTCATTGGCTTCAGTACCAGCAGCCTCTTCAGTAAGCCCGACTTCAGTGCCATATGCTCTTTGTGATTGGTCACCAGACAACTCTTCCCCCTTGGAACGATCTCCAGTTCTTGACTTGAGATCATTCCACATTTGTTCAAGCATAAGTCTGTCCAGTGGACCAAAAGATGTACCTTCTACTGGAGTTGCTTCAGACACAACTTTCTTAAGTTCCTGCACTTCTTTCTGAACATTTGCAAAAGCTTTGGGCAAGTGCTTTGGCAACTTCTCATCCAGTAGCTTCTCTACTTGGGGTAACACCCCATCATAAATACTACGAAGGACAGTCCCAGAAACTTCTTCACATAATTCTTTTAACATGTTGTTTCTGAACTTCCTTGTACATTCATCACTTAGAGTACTAACAACTGCACTCTGGTCCAGTGTGGGCCTACTCTCCAGAGAGCTTACCCTGAAAACCAAATTCTGAACCTCTTCTTTCAGACCTGCCAGTCCATCAGTGACTGCACTCTGAACAGAAGTAACCAACCTATTCTCTAATCCCTGAACTGCCACCTTGATCTTTTCAGTGTTGGTGTTCGTGGCCAGTACCAGTTCATCAAGCTTCTCATAAACCAGCTTCTCATTTCCAGCGAAGACATTCATCTCTGAAGCAAGGTTATTTGAAAGTAAAGATTTGAAGTCTGAAATAACCTGAGATGAAGTCTGGAGTGATCTCTCCAGGTCCGCCACCTTACTTAAAAGGCCTTGGACCTCGGTTGAAGAAGAAGTGGAGAGACCAGTGGGAGGTTCAAGAGTGGAGGGTAATCTGGTCATTAGAGGAACTTGTGCCCAGTCCTCTTCAGGTGCAGCTTCAGACGTTGCAACTGATGACTCCGGCGCACGAGGAGGAGGTTGAGATTCTGAAGGTTGATTGGTTGCGGGAGTGAAGTATTGGGTGTTTTCTGGAATTGAAGGTGGTGGTGGTGGTGGCATGTTTGGTTCTGGTGGTGGCATATCTGGTGGTGGTGGTGTGGTGTTGGAATATTTCTGGTGGTGGTGTTGGTTCTGGATGGTGGTGGTGGTGGTGGTGGTGGTGGTGGTGGTGGTGGTGGTGGTGGTGGTGGTGGTGGTGGTGGTGGTGGTGGTGGTGGTGGTGGTGGTGGTGGTGGTGGTGGTGGTGGTGGTGGTGGTGGTGGTGGTGGTGGTGGTGGTGGTGGTGGTGGTGGTGGTGGTGGTGGTGGTGGTGGTGGTGGTGGTGGTGGTGGTGGTGGTGGTGGTGGTGGTGGTGGTGGTGGTGGTGGTGGTGGTGGTGGTGGTGGTGGTGGTGGTGGTGGTGGTGGTGGTGGTGGTGGTGGTGGTGGTGGTGGTGGTGGTGGTGGTGGTGGTGGTGGTGGTGGTGGTGGTGGTGGTGGTGGTGGTGGTGGTGGTGGTGGTGGTGGTGGTGGTGGTGGTGGTGGTGGTGGTGGTGGTGGTGGTGGTGGTGGTGGTGGTGGTGGTGGTGGTGGTGGTGGTGGTGGTGGTGGTGGTGGTGGTGGTGGTGGTGGTGGTGGTGGTGGTGGTGGTGGTGGTGGTGGTGGTGGTGGTGGTGGTGGTGGTGGTGGTGGTGGTGGTGGTGGTGGTGGTGGTGGTGGTGGTGGTGGTGGTGGTGGTGGTGGTGGTGGTGGTGGTGGTGGTGGTGGTGGTGGTGGTGGTGGTGGTGGTGGTGGTGGTGGTGGTGGTGGTGGTGGTGGTGGTGGTGGTGGTGGTGGTGGTGGTGGTGGTGGTGGTGGTGGTGGTGGTGGTGGTGGTGGTGGTGGTGGTGGTGGTGGTGGTGGTGGTGGTGGTGGTGGTGGTGGTGGTGGTGGTGGTGGTGGTGGTGGTGGTGGTGGTGGTGGTGGTGGTGGTGGTGGTGGTGGTGGTGGTGGTGGTGGTGGTGGTGGTGGTGGTGGTGGTGGTGGTGGTGGTGGTGGTGGTGGTGGTGGTGGTGGTGGTGGTGGTGGTGGTGGTGGTGGTGGTGGTGGTGGTGGTGGTGGTGGTGGTGGTGGTGGTGGTGGTGGTGGTGGTGGTGGTGGTGGTGGTGGTGGTGGTGGTGGTGGTGGTGGTGGTGGTGGTGGTGGTGGTGGTGGTGGTGGTGGTGGTGGTGGTGGTGGTGGTGGTGGTGGTGGTGGTGGTGGTGGTGGTGGTGGTGGTGGTGGTGGTGGTGGTGGTGGTGGTGGTGGTGGTGGTGGTGGTGGTGGTGGTGGTGGTGGTGGTGGTGGTGGTGGTGGTGGTGGTGGTGGTGGTGGTGGTGGTGGTGGTGGTGGTGGTGGTGGTGGTGGTGGTGGTGGTGGTGGTGGTGGTGGTGGTGGTGGTGGTGGTGGTGGTGGTGGTGGTGGTGGTGGTGGTGGTGGTGGTGGTGGTGGTGGTGGTGGTGGTGGTGGTGGTGGTGGTGGTGGTGGTGGTGGTGGTGGTGGTGGTGGTGGTGGTGGTGGTGGTGGTGGTGGTGGTGGTGGTGGTGGTGGTGGTGGTGGTGGTGGTGGTGGTGGTGGTGGTGGTGGTGGTGGTGGTGGTGGTGGTGGTGGTGGTGGTGGTGGTGGTGGTGGTGGTGGTGGTGGTGGTGGTGGTGGTGGTGGTGGTGGTAGTTCTAGGTCGTCTGGAAGGTTCAACAACTTCTTGACCTTGACCTTCTGGAGCAACTTGTCTTATGGGCTGTACAGCCTCTATTATCTGTACATCATCACCAGATGGTCCTTCAACATCTTGAACTCTAACTGGACCCATTTCAACTTCTTCCCTTTGGAAGGAAAGCATGGACTGAGGAATATCTACCTCATCCACTGGAGACCTAAGATTGACTAGGTCCCTCATATACTCACTCACAGAAAAGTGAGTGGTATCCATATCATACTGGTCGCCAAGTGCATTCTTAAACATCAGTGAAAGGAATCGAATATAAGGAACAAATGGCTTTCTTCCTTTCACTCTTAGGCGCTCAACCAGGTCATCAAAAAGAATTTGGGCAAAGTCCACCCTAAGCCCAAACCACAAGCAATAGGCAATCTGGAGGTGTGTTTGATTAATCTGGTCTAATCCTCCAGAGCTGCCTCCTAGACACTCAACAATATGAGTGAAGAAATATCTCCATGAGTCTGACAGCTTGCTCATGTAGATAGTTCCTTTTCTGGATAGTTGGCCATGCTCATCCAATATATCTGTATGCCCCATCAACCTGCATACTTCCCTTGTGTTGATACCAGTGGGAAGTTCGATAGGTAACTCATTCTGTTCATGATAGCTTAACTGGAGAACAGACCTGAGAAGACTAGCTGTGAAACCAAGGGATCTGGTACCTCCCTTGAGAGTATAGTTGATCGATGAAGTTTCATCGTCATATGTAGCCGTGTACCAGAATTCACACAAATATTCATGGTACATCCTTCCTGGATTCAATGTTAATGCACCATATAATGGGCAAGAAAGGAAGAATGAGTTTAATCTCCCAATAATCGATTGGGCATCATGAACACTGGACAGAGAGAGTCTAGCCATCCAGTTATTCATATTTATTCTTATGGTACTTGCCTCAAGATTGATATGAGGTGCCCTTACAACATCTTCCGTAGGAGCAAATTCGTTGGCAAGCAAATTTCTAAGAGATCTTGACTGTCTAGGTGCCATTTATGAGAATAGATGAAAATGAAATTGAATATTTAAGGATATGATGAAGATTTGATGAAAGAATTAAATGTAAATGGAGTAAGTAAGAGAGATAAATATGATTTGAAATTTAATGAAGAAAGAAATTAATGAAGGAATTTGAAAGATTTGGGATTTATGTTCGAAGTAAATGCTATTGAAATTGAAAGTGGGTATATATAGGAGAAACAATGTAGAACTCAAACGTCTTATTTGAAATTATCAAACAAAGTTTTTGATCGGGTTCTGAGATCCGCATTAATTACATCACATCATACATAAATGCATGACGGTTTACAGCCCACAAAACAGTAACAACTTGTACTTTTTGTTTTCCCAAGGTAAAAAGACCATCATTGCGTTGAAAAATTTACATGCCACGTAGGATTAAAATATCTTCAAAAAGGTTTGCTTACGTGGCACGCACAATGACCAAGTATTTAAAAAATATTGTGACTCAATTCAGTCCATCTGAAGGTTGACTAGACACTCCAGTATCACTGGTGGATTAGTCCAGTGAAGCATGTACTGATGGTACACTGGAGGGACACTCCAGTAAAGTACCAGTGAAAACCATTTTGAAAGACTGGTAACTTCAAACATGCACGTCAACTAATACAGACAAATGAGAGGGACACATTTACAAGAAGACAAAAGTCTCCTCAAACACGCACTTCAACCTGTCCAATTACCAGTGAGAGGGACACATTTACAAAGCACCAGTAATATTTTCTGGACAATTCGTCCAGTAAGAAAATTTTGTCCAGTGAGAAAATAAATTAATAAATTCCCTTTGAACTTTAAACATTTTTTAAGAAAAATATATCTTTCAAAGTCTTCCCCCTGGAATGTTGATCCAGAAATAAATTTATGAATCTTTAAATCAAAGATCCTTAGTAGTACACAATGGCGTTCAATACTAAGGTTCCAGATTTTAGGGTTTAACATTCCCAACTCACCAACAAGATATTCAAATGTTTTGACATCCAGTGGTTTCGTAAAAATGTCAGCGAGTTGTTTGCCAGTGGGGATAAAATGGAGTTCAATGTTTCCTTTCACAATATTATCACGAATGAAGTGATACCTGAGATCAATGTGCTTGGTTTTGGAGTGCATGACTGGATTGTTTGAGATAGAAATGGCACTGGTATTATCACAAAAGATTGGAGTCTTTGAATACTTAATACCATAATCAAGCAACTGGTTCTTCATCCAGAGTATCTGAGCACAACAACTGGCTGCAGACACGTATTCAGCTTCAGCAGTGGACAATGAAACCGAAGTTTGCTTTTTACTGGTCCAACTAACCAGTTTGCCACCAAGGAAATGACATCCACCAGTAGTGGATTTCCTGTCTATCTTACAACATGCATGATCTGAATCTGAATAACCCATTAGATCCATACCTGAGCCTTTGGGATACCAAAGACCTAGACTGGGGACACCTTTAAGGTACTTCAGTATGCGCTTTACAGCAAGCATATGAGATTCCTTTGGATTAGACTGATATCTGGCACATAAACATGTTGAAAACATTATATCTGGTCTACTGGCAGTTAAATACATTAGTGAACCAACCATGCCTCTATAGACAGTGGTGTTCACTGGTTTACCATCTGGATCGGAGTCCAGTGTCAGTGGTGCAGAAATTGGAGTGGGTTTAGATGGTGAAGAGTTCATATCATATTTCTTTAAAAGATCTCTAACATATTTTCCTGATTAATAAAGATGCCATCTTTGTTTTGTTTAATCTGGAGTCCAAGAAAATATGTTAATTCACCCATCAAACTCATTTCATATTCAGTTGACATTATTTTCGAAAATTTCTTGCACATGTTTTCATCAGTAGACCCAAAAATAATATCATCAACATAAATTTGTACCATTAACAGATTACCTCGTTCATGAAGAATAAATAAGGTATTGTCAATTGCACCTCGTTTAAAACCATTTTTCAATAAATGTTTAGTCAGAGTGTCATACCAGGCACGTGGGGCTTGTCTGAGGCCATATAGCGCTTTGTCCAGATGATATACCCAATGTGGATGCTTTTCATCAACGAAACCTGGAGGTTGTCTGACATAAACTTCTTCTTCAAGCTTTCCATTTAAGAAGGCACTCTTTACATCCATCTGGTAGACCTTGAACTGATAATGAGCAGCGAATGCTAAGAATATTCTGATCGCTTCAAGTCTAGCCACTGGAGCAAATGATTCATCAAAATCGACATCTGACTGGCAGTAGCCTTGTGCTACCAGTCTGGCCTTGTTTCTGATTACGTGGCCATCTTCATCTACTTTGTTTCTGAAGACCCATCTTGTTCCAATTGGTTCTTTCTTTCCAACTGGGAAAGGAACCAGATACCAGACCTTGTTCCTTTCAAACTGGTGAAGCTCTTCTTGCATAGCAGTCACCCAGCTTGGATCTTCCATAGCCTCGTCAATCCTCTTTGGTTCATTCAGTGATAGGAAACTGACATATAAGCATTGATCACTGGAGGCTCTTCTGGTCTGAACTCCTATACTGGAGTCACCTATGATCTGATCAATAGGGTGAGCTTTTGTCCATCTGGAGTACTGACCAGGATTGTTACTGACAACAATATCAGTGCAAGAATTTAGTTGAGTCTCCTCTGAAGTTGCTTCAGGAGGAGGTTCTTCATAAACTACTTCAACATCTTCATCTGATTCATTTAAATCACGATTTGCATCATGAAATTCTTCATATGAAGGCATTTCTTGTAGTATAGGTTCAGTTTGAATTTCTTCATTTGAACACAATTCTGGTATGCTCTTAACTGACACTGATACTGGGGGAGTAGTACGAACATCTGAACCAATATTAATTTATGAGGGTAGTTTGAAATCAATAGAAGGATAGAATGGAGTACTACTGGAGAGTTTCTTTTTCTGAACAGGTTCCAGATCAGGATGACTGGAAACTGTGTCTGGTGAATCTTCAATTTTCTCGTTTATTTGATCAGATTCACAAAAGACAATTGGAGTTACTGGGGGAGTGTCAAGGGCTGGTTTGTTGATTGCAGCATTTGATTCATCGAAAGTAACATGTATGGATTCTTTTACTATCTCCAGTCTCTTGTTGTAGACTCTGAAGGCTTTGCGAATGGCTGAATATCCTAAGAAATATCCTTCATCAGCTTTGGCATCAAATTTGCCTAACTGACTGGAGTCGTTCAGGATGTAAACTGGACATCCAAAAACGTGAAAATAACCAATATTTGGTTTTCTATTTCTCAATATTTCATAGGAAGTCTTCTTGTGTCGCTTCACGTACACTGATCAATTCTGGGTGTGGCAAGCAGTTGCAATTGCTTCAGCCCAGAAACTGGTAGGAAGACCAGAATCAGCTAGCATACTTCTGGCAGCTTCTATCAGCGTTCGATTTTTCCTTTCTACCACTCCATTCTGCTCTGGAGTGCGTGCTGATGAGAAGTTCTGGGAGACGCCAGTGTCAGTACAGAATTTCTCCAGAGTTGCGTTCTGGAATTCTGTTCCATTGTCGCTTCTTAACTGACACTGATACTGGGGGAGTAGTACGAACATCTGAACCAATATTAATTTATGAGGGTAGTTTGAAATCAATAGAAGGATAGAATGGAGTACTACTGGAGAGTTTCTTTTTCTGAACAGGTTCCAGATCAGGATGACTGGAAACTGTGTCTGGTGAATCTTCAATTTTCTCGTTTATTTGATCAGATTCACAAAAGACAATTGGAGTTACTGGGGGAGTGTCAAGGGCTGGTTTGTTGATTGCAGCATTTGATTCATCGAAAGTAACATGTATGGATTCTTTTACTATCTCCAGTCTCTTGTTGTAGACTCTGAAGGCTTTGCGAATGGCTGAATATCCTAAGAAATATCCTTCATCAGCTTTGGCATCAAATTTGCCTAACTGACTGGAGTCGTTCAGGATGTAAACTGGACATCCAAAAACGTGAAAATAACCAATATTTGGTTTTCTATTTCTCAATATTTCATAGGAAGTCTTCTTGTGTCGCTTCACGTACACTGATCAATTCTGGGTGTGGCAAGCAGTTGCAATTGCTTCAGCCCAGAAACTGGTAGGAAGACCAGAATCAGCTAGCATACTTCTGGCAGCTTCTATCAGCGTTCGATTTTTCCTTTCTACCACTCCATTCTGCTCTGGAGTGCGTGCTGATGAGAAGTTCTGGGAGACGCCAGTGTCAGTACAGAATTTCTCCAGAGTTGCGTTCTGGAATTCTGTTCCATTGTCGCTTCTTAACTGACACACTTTTCGCTTATGCTTCAGTTCAATCTGCTTGATAAGAGAGATGATTTCAGCAGCAGCTTCATTTTTAGAACTAAGAAAGATCACCCAACAATATCTGGAGAATTCATCTACGATCACTAGGGTGTATCTTTTACCAGCACGAGTCTGAACATTCACTGGACCAAAGAGGTCCATATGAAGCATGTGAAGTGGTTCAGTAATGCTGAAATTCTGTCTGGTCTTGAAACTGGCACGTTTCTGCTTACCCATCTCACATCCTGGACATGGCCTTTCCTTTTTGAAGGAAACTGAAGGTATCCCATCTGCAAGTTGTTTTCTGGACAACTTGTTAATGTTTTTTGAAATTTAAATGGGATAACCTTTTATGCCATAACCAGTTTGTGTCTTCATCAGCTTGAGTGTAGAAACATTGCTCTGAAGAAGAGCTTTCCATATCCATCACATACACGTTCCCTTTTCTGGGAGCAATCAACACTACCTTCCAGTCCTTGTTGAATACGATACCCTGAGCAATATTGAATAAGACTTGATAGCCATCATCACACAGTTGGCTTACACTGATCAAGTTATATTTCAAACCATTCACAAATGCAACACGTGTAAACTTGACTTGTCCATTGTTCAGAACACCATATCCCTCAGTCTTTCCACAACCATCATTTCCAAAAGTGATGGAGGGTCCATCAGAAATGGTGAACTCCTCCAGTAGGGTCTTACATCCGGTCATTGTCCTGCCCGCTGCACTGTCAAGATACCAGGTATGCTTCTTTCGATCTCCCTGCACATACACCAGATATATCAGTTAGATTTGGGAACCCATCGACTGATGGGTTCACTGGATCCTCCCTTATGGATCCCTGGGGGTATCTGGTTGAGTTCACTTTCTTCAACAATAGTTTTTGTTGAAAACACTACTAGAGTTGATAGTTTAGAAACCTTTTTCTTTTTCTCAACTGGAGAAATAAATTTGTCTTTCTTTGCAAAAGGTTTAGTATTTTGTCTAGGGCCAGATGAAGTACCCTCAATAAAGTTTAATCTTGCATTAAAACTTTGAAATTGATGAGTCAGTGTTTGAATCTGGTTCTCTAACCTGGACAAAATATTTTCATCAAATGATACCTGAGCTTTTCCAGTTGTAGGCTTAGGTAGGGGATTGTTTTGAGGCAAAGGTCTATTCTGCTTAACCTTTTTAACTGGAGCAGTCATCTGGACAGCTCCAGTCTTAACCTTTGGGCAAAGAACTGGGAAAGTATTGGCCTTGGGAGTTACAGGCTCATCATAAACAGTGGTGGGCCTGAATCCCTCTGGTAATCGATCGATTACTAGTATTAATGATGCTACATGAGTATTTCCATCCAAATATGCGCGTTTTTGAGCAGGAAATTGTTTCACACAAGCATCATATGGCTTTTTGGTTTCTAGCCATGATTTTATTACCAGTTTTTCTTTCTCTAAAATTATTTCAAGATCTTGTTTTTCTTGAATCAATTGTTCAGTTACCAGAACCTGGGCTTGAAATGCCAGTTCAATGTCTTGAAGTTCTTTTAATTTTGATTTTAAAGCATTTATTTCAGAAGAATCTATTTCTAGACCATTTAGACTGTCAAATCTAACAGTTTCCACAAAAATTAAATCAGAATTTAGAGCTTCAGCGATGTCCAATTTAAGTTCAGGATTAGTTTCAAGATCATACTCACTAACCTTTTTAATAACAATGTCGACTCAACGACCAGATGTGACATCATCCCTCACCAGATGCTCTTGATCTGCCAGAGCCATAAAACAACAATCTCTTTCCTCTTCTTCATCAACTAATGAATCATCAGAGGGAACCCATGCTTCTTCAGTAGTTGCTATCATGCATTTGTTATTGTCTTCCATCTGTTTAGACAAGAGAGCAATCTGAGCCTTAAGCTTTTTGTATTTCAACTTATAGCTATCATCAGGCTTGTTATAAGAAGCAGTTGAACCAGACTGAGAGACAAACTGACTGGACCTGCACTCTTTCATGAAATGACCTTTTCTGCCACACTTAAAGCATGTCAGATTGGTCTTGTCAGTGGAAGAACTGGGTGCATGTTGTCCAGTGGGCCTATTTGCTCTGGCCTTAAAACGGTTAAACGTTTTGGCCATCATTGCAACCAGGTCATCACTGTCAGTTTCATCACAATCTGGAGAGATATCATTACAGACTCCAGAATCCATTAGTTCAGACATCATCTTCTTCATAGAAAATACATTCTCAGAAGATATTAATGCCGCACAAGGTGGTGCAGTATTAGTGACCACTGTGGAACTACTGGAAGCATGATTAAAAGAATCTTTTTCTGCCTCAATCCTCTGGGCTTGATTTTCTTCAGTGAATCTGAAGGCTCCATACAATGTTGACAAAGTATGGGAATGCAAGGTTTTACCTTGCCTCAAGACCAGAATCATGTGAGACCATTTTGTTGGAAGAATATCACAAAATTTCTCCAAAAGTATATCCTTGTCTTTTTCTACCCCTAGTCCTCTTAACTGGTTTATGATGCTCATAAATCTGGTGTAAGTACCAGTAAGGGACTCATTGGGGAGAGCAAAAAATGACTCATACTTTTTGTTTAAGGAGACTTTTCTGGTAACAACAGTATCATCACCTCCCTCATGCTGGTTCACCTAGTTCATCCCACATGCTTTTGGCACTGGGATAGAGAACTAGTGTGGGAATAAGAGTTTCTGGAACAGCCCCGAGGATCATATTTTTAAGAAGTGTATCAAGATTTACTAATCTTTTCTCCTCTTCGGACCAGTGTTCCTCTCTCTTTTCCCTCCCACTTCTTGATCCTGTAGGGTCAAGGAGTGCATTGATAGGAAGTCTTGACACATAGGGTCCTTCGTTTAAAATTTTCATCATATTCCTTTCAATACCAGTAACATGCAATATTATCCTAGCTTTCCACGTACCAAATTCATCACTGCTCCCATTGAATTTAGGAACAGGATTATTCGAGTAATGCACATGCACATGTGGAGAAGCAGGAGAAGGAGGTGGTGGATTGTTATTTCCAGTGGGTGGTTCATTAAAATAGTTTCATGAGTTTCTTGTTGATTTTCTGGGATTGCCATCGCGAAACAGATCTAGGTAAGTATGTTAACCTTCTGCTCTGATACCAATTGTAAAGTCCCTCACACGATGGTTTAACCCACGAGTGTAAAATACAAGACAAGTATGAACTAGAATCAGACTAGTATTACTTCAATATAAATATGCAAGAATATAAACAAAGTAATAAATGACTTAAGCAATATTTAAACAAGTAAATAAATGGTGGAACACAAATGTAGTTTTCAAGTGTATTTTCTTTATTGATGTATAAACAAAATACAAGATCGTTGCGGAACCTAGATATTACACGTATGTAAGTATCTAAACAATCTTTGAATTACAAGTGATCTATACTTGCTAAATAAACTCCTTTGATCGATATACTTAGAGTTGTGAAGTATAACTGTTTAGATCGAGAGTATTTAAACAAGTTCACCAATTTGCTAAAAAGTGATTTTCTCAAAGAAATGACTTTGTATTTATAGGCAACAAAATTCACCAGTGAATTTTGTGCCGTACAAATATGGTTGCATACATTTAATGATCCGACAAGAACATTAAATGTATTGGATAAGGAATAAGGATAAAGTCACATCAAGTGCAAGTGTATCCTTTTATCCAACC
Source organism: Erigeron breviscapus (assembly GCA_034093135.1). Classification (NCBI taxonomy): domain Eukaryota; kingdom Viridiplantae; phylum Streptophyta; class Magnoliopsida; order Asterales; family Asteraceae; genus Erigeron; species Erigeron breviscapus. Next base: position 17,575,157 of record CM067167.1, read on the forward strand.
ACCTTAACACACGTATACTTTGGTAAAGAACAAGTGAGTTGTTCTTTGGAAAGTGTGTAAAGGCTTAAAGTCAAATCCTCGATATCAGTGTTCAGACTTGTAAGGTCTAGAACACAGACAATCCTCCAGTGTTCAGATCTGGTAAGACTTCCAGTGGACTCCGCCATTTGTCAGTCTTCTTTATTCTTACTTCAGTCTTTGACTTCAGTGAGAACGTCTTCAGTAGAGTAGATCTGGACTGGGGTGAAGTCCAGTGAGATAATCTGGAGAATACTCCAGATTCCTATATAAGTATTTGCTCACTGGTCTTCCATTATTTCTGGACAAATCTTCAGAGGGACTCCAGTTTCCAAGTCTGGAGTAGGTCCAGTAGAACACGTTTCTGGACAGATCTTCAGTAAGCTCCAGTAGTCGAGTCTGGAGCGAGTCCAGTAAATCTGGACTAAATCTGGACCTAACATATTTTTTTGAAAGGTGTGAATCATTTGCTCGTAACAGGGATCTAGCTTACGTTGTCTTAACCGGGTCCGCGCTAGAGAGCCCCTTCACCCTCAATATATAGTTCGTTTTTTATCAAATCAGAAAATATATACTTTTTATATAGATTAAATATTTTTATTAAGTTCAATAAATTTTAAACAACTGTAATTTTCCAAAAAACTTGGATTACATTATAAATATAATTTATTAATTTTCTTTCTTAATTAGTTTTTTTTATTTCATCAAATATTATCGTTAAGTTGTTAGTTAAGCTAGATTTATTTATGAGGATTCATTTTTTTTTTGTCTTATAAACTAATATCACACAATTAAATTTTATTAATAACCATTGTTGTTTGAAGATATATAAACAACAATTAAATAACCATACCCCACCTAAACTTGTATAATTACATACACTTTTAAAATATGCGTTAAAACTTTTAACTTCGTGTGTACACGTGTAATAGTAAACTCAAAGCCAATACTTAATGCCGTCGAATATCGATCACTCTCACTTTTCACAACATATACATATTAAAGTTCACAAAAGCTTATACGCTTGACTGTGGAGTATTTGATGAAAAGTGTTCATCGAGGTATGAATAGTGTGACCTATGCATATCGATACCAATAAGATACTAAAGATCGGGGTGTTTTCTTCCGATCTATACCTTTTGTCAAATCTACGTTAGAAACTAAAATATTTTAAAAAAAGAGAAATGATAGATTAATCCTTTAAAATAATTAACCTAAAAATGTTCTTAACTATAAAGATCAAAGAATAAATATAAAAGTGAAATTAATGAAATAAATCTACGTGTCATTATTTTTTATAATTTAAAGAAAAAACTTTGCTAATTTTTAAGAGTATCATTTCCATTATAAAAATCATCCATGCCGTAAGTTATGCGGACACATATTTTTTATTTTAAAAAAATAATAATCAATTGAGTTAAGTAGAGTGAAAGAAAGGAACAAAACAAGCAGCTGAATTGGACTTGCTATGTCGGTAGGTATGGATGAATCACACCACACAAAATATCAAAACCAACGTGACGTCTACTAAGGATGATGGCAATGGTCATTTCCATGTCTAGTCATGTCTAGCAATCCACCAATAACACACTTTCACATCATTCCATGCTTAAGTTATGTATAACCATGCCTAATTTATTGCAACCATGCCTCCTCGTCTTTTTACTATTTTCCTCCAATTATATTCTCTCTCCTGTCCTTCCTTAAATCATTAAATATCCCTGTCTTCCATGCCTAAGCGGCAATTCATGCCTGAATCTCTTATGCTTAGCCCATGCCTTGACGTTGGCGACGGTGTTTACCGCTAGGGCTAGGGCATGCCTAGCTCCATGCGCTTCCATTGCCATGATCCTAATAATTCGTGGCTTTTGGGTTTGGGTGGGTTGATTAATGAGTGAATGAATGAATGGGGAACCATCATAGTAACTCACACGGGGGCCACCATCATCACTTTCGAAACCGTAAAAACAACATTAACAATAATCCTAATAATAATCCTAATAATAATAATAATAATAATTATAACCCCCCTCACTCTTCTTCATCATCAACAGCAGCAGCAGCAGCAGGAAGCAATCAAATGAGGATGCCGTACGATGGTGTGGAATCCAGCTTACGAGGAATAGCTGGTCAGGCTGAAGGATTTGGTCGGCATGCCATCGGTGGTCTTCACGGACCCATCTATCATGTCACCTCTTTATCAGGTTCTTTCTATTCCACATTACTACATCACTTCTCTTCACTTGTAAAATCTAAAAGTAAAAAAAACAAAAAAAACAAAGCTACTTTAATTTGAAAATAATTCACGTTACTCAAGATTCACAGTTAAAATAAGTGTATTACACAAAGAAAATACATAATCAACTAAATGACTGGATATCTATCGAACCGGTCATCTTAACCGGATGATAAGATCAAAAAAATGGGTTTGTTTAGCCTACAATTTGCATATACTTTTGATTTGTCCCTTCCCGACCATGGAACTTTTTTTTTGTCTTATAAACTAATATCACACAATTAAATTTTATTAATAACCATTGTTGTTTGAAGATATATAAACAACAATTAAATAACCATACCCCACCTAAACTTGTATAATTACATACACTTTTAAAATATGCGTTAAAACTTTTAACTTCGTGTGTACACGTGTAATAGTAAACTCAAAGCCAATACTTAATGCCGTCGAATATCGATCACTCTCACTTTTCACAACATATACATATTAAAGTTCACAAAAGCTTATACGCTTGACTGTGGAGTATTTGATGAAAAGTGTTCATCGAGGTATGAATAGTGTGACCTATGCATATCGATACCAATAAGATACTAAAGATCGGGGTGTTTTCTTCCGATCTATACCTTTTGTCAAATCTACGTTAGAAACTAAAATATTTTAAAAAAAGAGAAATGATAGATTAATCCTTTAAAATAATTAACCTAAAAATGTTCTTAACTATAAAGATCAAAGAATAAATATAAAAGTGAAATTAATGAAATAAATCTACGTGTCATTATTTTTTATAATTTAAAGAAAAAACTTTGCTAATTTTTAAGAGTATCATTTCCATTATAAAAATCATCCATGCCGTAAGTTATGCGGACACATATTTTTTATTTTAAAAAAATAATAATCAATTGAGTTAAGTAGAGTGAAAGAAAGGAACAAAACAAGCAGCTGAATTGGACTTGCTATGTCGGTAGGTATGGATGAATCACACCACACAAAATATCAAAACCAACGTGACGTCTACTAAGGATGATGGCAATGGTCATTTCCATGTCTAGTCATGTCTAGCAATCCACCAATAACACACTTTCACATCATTCCATGCTTAAGTTATGTATAACCATGCCTAATTTATTGCAACCATGCCTCCTCGTCTTTTTACTATTTTCCTCCAATTATATTCTCTCTCCTGTCCTTCCTTAAATCATTAAATATCCCTGTCTTCCATGCCTAAGCGGCAATTCATGCCTGAATCTCTTATGCTTAGCCCATGCCTTGACGTTGGCGACGGTGTTTACCGCTAGGGCTAGGGCATGCCTAGCTCCATGCGCTTCCATTGCCATGATCCTAATAATTCGTGGCTTTTGGGTTTGGGTGGGTTGATTAATGAGTGAATGAATGAATGGGGAACCATCATAGTAACTCACACGGGGGCCACCATCATCACTTTCGAAACCGTAAAAACAACATTAACAATAATCCTAATAATCCTAATAATAATAATAATAATAATTATAACCCCCCTCACTCTTCTTCATCATCAACAGCAGCAGCAGCAGCAGGAAGCAATCAAATGAGGATGCCGTACGATGGTGTGGAATCCAGCTTACGAGGAATAGCTGGTCAGGCTGAAGGATTTGGTCGGCATGCCATCGGTGGTCTTCACGGACCCATCTATCATGTCACCTCTTTATCAGGTTCTTTCTATTCCACATTACTACATCACTTCTCTTCACTTGTAAAATCTAAAAGTAAAAAAAACAAAAAAAACAAAGCTACTTTAATTTGAAAATAATTCACGTTACTCAAGATTCACAGTTAAAATAAGTGTATTACACAAAGAAAATACATAATCAACTAAATGACTGGATATCTATCGAACCGGTCATCTTAACCGGATGATAAGATCAAAAAAATGGGTTTGTTTAGCCTACAATTTGCATATACTTTTGATTTGTCCCTTCCCGACCATGGAACTTTTTTTTTGTCTTTTGTCTAGTTTAGGCCATCATACTTTCAAAATGACTGAATCGGAGTTGGGTATATGAAAAGGCATGCCGCTTAGCCCAAATTTGCTATTTAAAAAAAAAAAAACCTTCAAATGCAAATTGCCACTACTTAGCTTTGATATATAGATTATTTGTTTTTTTTTTCTTTTGTATTTGTAAGATTGTTTTTACAAGCATCACATTTTCACAAATTCATTACCCAATAGTTGTTTTGATCGGTTAGAGTTTTGTTTTGATGAATCTGATGTAGAAATCAAGTTGCATTATGTTGTTACCAGACTTACCAGGATCACATTTGAGCACAAAAAAAAGCATTGTTTAAAGGCTACGTTTTGAATTATGCTATGTGAAAAGATTTGAAGTTTGACTTTGTTGTAGATGACGGGCCTGGATCACTTCGTGCTGGATGTCGCAATAAAGAACCTTTGTGGATTGTATTTGACGTTTCGGGTACCATTGGACTGACATCTTATTTAAATGTGTCTTCTTATAAGACAATTGATGGACGGGGACAAAGGGTTAAGATAACTGGTAAAGGTCTTAGGCTCAAAGAATGCGAACATGTGATCATCTGCAACTTAGAGTTTGAAGGTGGTAGAGGACCCGATGTAGATGCCATTCAAATCAAGCCCAATTCAAAGCATATATGGATTGATCGTTGCAGCCTTAAGGATTATGATGATGGATTGATCGATATCACCCGTCAAAGCACATATATTACCATTTCCCGGTAATTACACTTAGCATTAATTGGTATATGTGTTGTGAAACTAGTTATGTGATGTAATAGAAAGTATCTGATAGATTTGCTTGCTAAGATTCGACCAACTAATCTACCTTACTTTGTGCGCGTAGTTGCCACTTTTCAAACCATGACAAAACAATGCTTATTGGAGCCGACGCGTCGCACCATGGTGACAGATGTATGTGTGTCACCATTCACCATTGTTTCTTTGATGGAACCCGACAGCGTCATCCTCGTGTTAGGTTTGCCAAAGTACATCTGTATAACAATTACACCAGAAACTGGGGTATTTATGCTGTCTGCGCCAGTGTTGAATCACAGGTCAATATGCTACAGAAACTTTATTTATTTCCTTTCTCTTTCTTTCATATTCAAGCATATATATGAGTATCATACAGCTTATTGATTGATTTCTTGTAGATATACTCACAATGCAATATATACGAAGCAGGACAGAAGAAGGTAGCTTTTAAATATCTAACTGAGAAGGTAAAACATATTCTCTTTGCATCCTTTTACATACCTGATTTTTTTTGTTATGATTGGTAAAGAAAGGGAAACTTTGTTACTCGTTCTAGTAATTTCAAAGTAGGTAACTATTTAGAACATTTACTCCTAAATGGTTACCATCGCACTCGTGGCTTATTAGTGGTTATCATCCTGGACCTCTTGTACAAGAGGTCCCAGGTTTGATTCCCGCTAGGTACAATCTCGGAGGTGGCCTGGGAAATGTTTGAAAAGACGTAACCTGAATAGGGAAAACTTAATGTGTTTAGTCCTAAATGGTTACCACAAGGTTGTTCTATGTTGTGCAGGCAGCTGACAAAGAGGAAGCATTCACGGGATGCATTATATCTGAGGGTGACCTATTTACGACTGGTACTACACCAGGCTTATTGGAAACTACCGCAGGAAGTAGCACGTTTCATCCAAGCCAACAATACCAAACATGGACAGTCGAACCTCCAACACAGGATCTCAAACTAATTCTCCAGAATTGTACAGGATGGCAAGGTGTTCCACTCCCACCTGGTGAGCGACCAGTTGCAAAATTTTCTGTACATGTTTAGATATGTCATAATTAAAGGACTCTTAATCACATGTTCGTATGACTGATTCTTGTAATGAACCTCCAAGTCATGTAAGCTTACTAAAAGGGTCATACATATCAAGTATCCAAACTTCGACATGTAAGATATAACTTGATATATATTTTGTTTAATGTATTTTTATTTTTTCTAATCATTATGAAAGTATGTAAAAAATATGGAATTCTTTCCTATTTAAGGTTTTTATGCACGTTATATTATTAACTAATAATGTATTTTGATTTTATTATCAATAAATTGTCTTTTTTATTAATCAAATGTTTTGTGTTTATAATATAAAAGTGAAAAGAAGGGTGGGTCCTGTTTTCAGTGTGGTGCTAAGGCTAAAAGGAGTGGGGCAAGATGGAGAGGGGGGGATATCCACCATGTGGCGCCATGTAAGCAAGAAGATTTTGGTAGGAAAAGGGGGGAGTGAGGCAAGTTTTGAGGTTGGGGGGACTTGTGACACTTGTCACACTTGGAGGGGTGGGGGACGGAAAACAAGGCACGGTCATGTGTGGGTTTTGGGCGAAAAAATAAATCCGCCTGGAAGAGTATTTGGGCGCAAATGGAGGGAAGGATTGGTGTAGGGGGCGAGAAAGGGGAGAAAAGGAGGGGGAATCCGCCCCACTCCGTTTAGCCTAATGTGACAACTTTTTAAGTGTTTTTTTGTGTGACTGTTACGGGTGCTCTAACATTAACAACATACCCTCTTCATCCTCATCCTCATCATCAGATAATGCACCAGCAAGCAACAAAATGGCATTTCCATACGCTCGTGTCGATTCCAGCTTACGAGGTCTGGCTGGTCAAGCTGAAGGATTTGGTAGGCACGCCATCGGTGGACTTCACGGACCCATATATCATGTTACCACTCTATCAGGTTTGTCAGGGGATTTTTTTAACACTTTTATTTTCGTATCTGGGTATTATTCTCCATAAGGAAAATAAAGTTATATCCGGAGTCACTCAAGACAAAACAAAAGGATAAAGTCCTAATAATTTTAGTGTTATTAAGGGTTTTGAGTCGAGCTTGAAAACAAGTTACACATGGTATAATTAACTGAAATTCTGGACCCTAAATAGCGGGGGTTAAGGGGTTGCACCTCAAGTCAACGACTCATGCTGCTAGTCAGCAACACTCGTATGTTAGGACTCATGCTTATCAATAGGTCACAATGATCTTTGATCAAGATAAGTTTAACACTTTAACTTCAACTTTTTTAAATAAAGCTTTTGGCTGTGTAATGTTTTCCTTGAAAATTCCCGACACTGTCTTGTACAAAGTTCAAACATATATTACTGCAAATCATTTTTAAAAGGCGTGATTTCGGGTACCATTGAACTGTTGAGAAGTTTTGAACTTGTTGTAGATGACGGGCCTGGATCACTTCGTGCTGGATGTCGCAAGAAAGAACCTTGGTGGATTGTATTCGATGTTTCGGGAACCATTGAACTGTCATCTTATTTAAATGTGTCATCTTACAAGACCATTGATGGACGGGGACAAAGGGTTAAGATAACTGGCAAGGGACTTAGGCTTAAAGAATGTGAACACGTGATTATCTGCAACTTAGAGTTTGAAGGTGGTAGAGGACCTGATGTAGATGCGATTCAAATCAAGCCCAATTCGAAACATATATGGATTGATCGTTGTAGCCTTAAGGATTATGATGATGGATTGATTGATATTACCCGTCAAAGCACAAATATCACCATTTCCCGGTTATTATTCTTGCTTTTTTACATTAATTATGTGATGTGATATGAAACAATAAGGCTTACTAATAAACGCAATCCTAAACGTCCCCATAAGTATATAACATATTTGCTTACAAAGCTTTGACCAATTAAACAACATTCTTCTTTTGTGCATTCAGTTGTCACTTCTCAAAACATGACAAGACAATACTTATTGGAGGCGACGCGTCCAACCATGGTGACAGATGTATGTGTGTCACTATTCACCATTGTTTCTTTGATGGAACCCGACAACGTCATCCTCGTGTTAGGTTTGCCAAAGTACATCTATATAACAATTACACTAGAAACTGGGGTATTTATGCCGTCTGCGCCAGTGTTGAATCACAGGTTAATCTGCTACCGAAACTTTGTTCATCTCTTTAACTTTCATTCATCTTTAAGCACATATGTAATTGTGGTACAACTTTTTAATTATTCTTTTAGATATACTCGCAATGCAATATATATGAAGCAGGTGAGAAGAAGGTAGCTTTTAAATATCTCACTGAGAAGGTAAAGTATATTCTTCTTGCATCATGTAATACCTGATTTGTTGTTGACTTTTTATACAGTAATTGGTAAAGACATGTAAAGTATGTTGCTATATCTTGTAAATTACAAGGCACTTTGCTAATATTCGTAGAAGTGTAAAAGTAGGTTTTTATATAGAGCAAATATCCATATAAAGTTACCATAAGGTGGTTGTATGTTGAGCAGGCAGCTGACAAAGAGGAGGCTAGCACAGGTTGCATTATATCTCAGGGTGACCTATTTGTGTCTGGTACTCAATCTGGCTTATTGGAACCAACAGCAGAAAGTAGCTCTTTTCACCCGGGGCAACACTACCAAACATGGACGGTTGAACCTCCAACAGAGGACCTTAAACTAACTCTTCAGCATTGTACAGGATGGCAAGGCGTTCCCCTCCCATCTGGTCAGTAACAAATTTTGCATTATTTTCTATATACATGTGTAGATATGTCATAAATTAAAGGACATACAGCCGCATATTTATATGACTGATTCTTGTATAATAAACTTGCATATCGTGTAAGCACACTAAAAGGTCCATACATTGTAGTATATTCAAACTCTAATTTATTTGGAAAATTGAGTCTTACTAGTTTTAGTACTATTTTGGATGGCTTGAATGAAAACTGAAAAGCATGTCATACAGTGATCTTGAATGTGGATTTTGTACATGTTAGGGGAGTAACCTGTGGATTATATATCGTTTGAAGTGGTTTGTTAGTGGCATTGGCGTATGGTGGTGGATCGGGGGTGGTGTTTTCTCGTGGTGGTGGTGTTTATGAAAAAAAATGGAGAATAGTTGACTTAATTGTGTTTGTCATAATTTCATTGTTAATAGTATTAAAACTCAAATATAATAGTGGACATCAACTTCACGGTCTTAAATTAACTAAATATATTGGTTTGCAACATATCAGCTTTGGTTCACACTATAAATAAGTTTATCTGGGACATAAGCATATATTTGATGTTCCTGTAAAATGATAAGTTAGATACATGTCATAACAAATTTGATTAAAAGTAGAAAATGACAAGTTATATATCCTTTGTAAATTTAGCTATCTATTGAAACACCACACAATTTGTAAGCCAAATTTGATAAAATACCGACTTGTGAAGTGCACATTTTCGTACACACGTTTTGAAGTTCTCATAACAATATACATACGAATACTAATAGAAAGATCACATTTAACGTATATCTTACAAAAAAAATCCGCATATCTTGCTTTCGAGGAGTGATTTGTTCACAGCTTAGTGTATGTTTTTGAATTTTGATGATGTGTATTTTAAATTTAAAAGTATATTAAGAAAGCATAGATGAAACACTTTGAGAGTTTGAGCTATTCAAATCAATGAGGTCCACGATTGTATCTCCTTTCACTTCTAATCGCAAAATTTAATAATTCGTTTTATAGATATAGTCTCCTATTGTTCACACTTCCTATTTTTTGGTCTCAATTTTGTAGGTGAGTACCTACAAAATTGAGACCAAAAAATCGTTGAGTAACGTCTTTCTTTTTTCACATGTCTGGACCTCAATTTATTTTTTCATGTCTGGACCAAAAAATCTATTTGTTGACTTATTGATTGATTCATAATGGTAAGGGGTGTGGCATCAGTATAACATCGGTATAGGAAATTCGACATGTACCATCAACTGGTACCGCCACCATGTGACCACATGTGCCCACAGATGAAGGTTGCAAGTCACATATTCAAATCTTGTCAAAGGCAAGAGGAGAAACTATATTTAGTGACCCATGTGTGAGAATGGTGAGTCACCGGGTATGAGTTCTATGCGGTGTGCGCTCTGGGTACCAAGACGGTACATGGGACCAGAGGATTCCCACCCATTTACTCTTTTTTTTTTATCCCATTACTTTTGGTATTGAAATTTTTCATGCTACCCACCCCAAAATCGGCATCACTATACCAAATTGAGAGAGAATCATTAAGAAATGACATGCATTAAGAGACTTGTACAAAAGAATGGTTGCAATGCCAAATTTTGGTATGATTACAAATTGACTACAATTGGTATGTTTTGGCGGTATGACCATGCCAATTTTTGACAAATTGTCATGTGCACCTTTCTCCCTAAATTTTTGGAACTATGAAAGTTTCGATGATAAATTAACTTGGTCTATATGAGACAACTGAAAAGAAAAAAATATATTAAAATTTTCAAAAATTAGACCATGTTAATTTTCAATAAAATCATAGGTTGTTAGGATACTCACTTAATAGTGTTATCTTGATTCCGCAACAACCTTGTATTTTATTTAAACATCAATAAATGAAATACCCATGAAACATACATAATGGTCCACTTTATTTGTTTATTGCTTTAAGTCTTGTATTACTTTGTTTATATATCTTGCATCTTTATTTACAAGTAATACTATTCCAAATCTAGTGATTATTAGACTTGTTGTATTTTACACTTATTGGTTAACCATCTCGTTAATTAAGGGACTCACACATCCTCTGAATGGGAAGCAATTAGGGCAGGTCTAGATGCTGCCAAGGGGGAAAGAAGTTCAGTCCTTACACGACCAGTTGCACCAGGAAGGACTCCATCTGGATCTGGAAGAGAATTGGTTGTGGCTACCAGTACTGAAGCTGGTGAGTAGAGTGGTAGGGGGAATGTTGGTTTGGACAAAGGTAAAGGTTTAGCTGGTGATGCATCTGCCCAGCCGGCCACTGATGTAATGTTGGAAACTGGCAATACTGATATACTCCCTCCAGTTTCAGATAGTGATAGTAGAAGACTGGCTAGACTTGGTAATGACATCAAAGAAAGAAAGAAAATGAAACAAAGAAACCAAGTTGAGGCCAGGGCACATCTTGCTCAGATTAAGTTGCTGGG
>CM067167.1:17587392-17623640 GCA_034093135.1 Erigeron breviscapus
CATGTGTTTATTTGTTGCAATTGGACACAAGAGAGGTTTGAATTGATATGAATTTGTATTGATAAAAGTTGCCTAAAAGGCCTGGGATTTTTAGCTAAAATGTTTAGTAATGATTTCTAAGAATTTCCATGAATTATTGAATTTAAATGGTAATTAAAAGACATAAAAATCAATAAATAAATTATGTAAATCAAGAATGGGGTTAAATCATCATAACCATTGATAAAGATAACTAAAACCTACTGGAGAAAAATAGTTAAGAGTCAAGAGACATGTGTTACATAATTTAAAGATAAATAATTAAGTAAAAATAACTAATTAAATATTATTATTAAAATTAATGGAAAATACACAAATAAAATTACAAAGCATGAATTTGTAAATTTAGAAGCATATATATCAGAATATAACTCAAATAAAATTATTTATAATTTATAAAGACAATTATGACACTTAAAAGTATTTTTAAGGAATTAATTAGTAAATAAATCAATAAAGTGAATAAATAAGTAATTAAATATTATTAAATTAAATAAATAATTACAAATCAGAAAATATACATGAATATTAATATTACAAGACCAATAATGTCAAATATTATTACTAAGCAAAGTATACAATAGAGATCATATAAATCCAAGCCAAACTACCGAAATTCCAATAAACATACAAAAACGTTTAATGAGAAAACAACTCCTACCACCAAATCTCTTTTAACCAAATAATGAGAGCATCATAATGTACTTAAATTCCACAATTAAGTAACAACCAAAGATGGGCAAGTCTACTAGCAAACATCTCATGATCTAGCACACTAGTTGATGCTACACACTCTTACGTTGTGTATATATAAATACCATGGTTTAGGCTTGCTTGGGGAGCAACAAGACTAGACGAAGATCTCGCATTTGATCAGCCCCTAACACTCTCAAATCAAGTGAGTCATAGCCCCCTTTCAAACTCTTTTATGTGTTTACTTTCGGGGTGAAAAGCATGATAAATAAAATGGCTTTATATATATGAAATGATTCTTGAAAAAACGATTATGAAATGGGATATATTGTATGTTCAATGTGTTATAAGTTATACGATGAGCTTGAGTTCTGTCAAACTGTGATACTTCGGTACACTACTATTAACTCCGATAGTGGAGGCCTGTAGTTAGAGGGTTGCGCAACTAGAGTCGTCCACTCACCCACTAAATAGGTAACGGTGGAATGTTTGGTCTGCCTTTGTGGCCACCTTCATTGCCAGTCCGACCCGAGCGGTGCTCTATCTACTTTATATATTATTGGTCGTCTCCATGGCATGACCCCAATTGTGATTAAAGCACTTGATTGACAGCTTGTGTTATGAAATGAAATATTATGTTGTTGGGACATGTAAATGGTCTTAGTAGTGGCTCAAGCATTTACTCATCGAATTATGCCTTTGGCTGAATGGAAATTATTATTATTATGGATGGGAATTATTGATTGAACATACGGTTTGGGTACGGATATTATGAACGATATTCTTGGAAACTATATGATTTACTACTTCATAATTTGAATTGGTTGTACGTATATTTGGTAGAATAAACCTATGAACTCACTCAACTCTCGTAGTTGACACTTTTTCTCTATGCTTTTCAGGTCTAGAGCAGTAAGTTAGCACTATGGACCGCCTCATGGATGATGTGTTTATTTGTTGCAAGTTGGACTAGTAATGCGAATATTTGATCTTTTGATAATGAATTTGGTTATGTAATGTTTATTAAACGTCAACTTGAACTTGTAACCTTTTTAATTTGAATGGCATTTGAAACTTTATGGTGATGTTTTATATTTAAATCTTTTGTACCATGTCGTTCTGTGACATCTCGTGTTCCGCCTTAGTCGGGGTGTTACAACACAAACAAACATTTTATTCAACAAAACAAATAAGCACACATACGAGTTCAAATGAGAAATACGAATTACAAGCAAAGAAATGTAAAGGTTTATACACAAGTTTTGGTACAAGTAGGACTAGTCCTAGATTTATTAGCACTATCTAGAGAATTTGATCTACGGACAATCCACACTTGTTTGTTACCTAATGAGAAAGTTTCATTCTTGACAATCTTTGGACCACTGCTTGTTTTGACTTCTTTTTGAATCTTAGGTTCAGATTTAACTTTATACATTTGTGATTGTCTAGAAGTTTTAGAAACTGTGGGACCTTTGTTTGGTTTCGGTCTTGAATCAGTCTTGGGTGATGGTTTGGTCTTTGGTTTTGAATCAGTCTTGGGTGATGGTTTGGTCTTTGGTTTTGAATCAGTCTTGGGTGATGGTTTGGTCTTTGGTTTTGAATCAGTCTTGGGTGATGGTTTGGTCTTTGGTTTTGAATCAGTCTTGGGTGATGGTTTGGTCTTTGGTTTTGAATCAGTCTTGGGTGATGGTTTGGTCTTTGGTTTTGAATCAGTCTTGGGTGATGGTTTGGTCTTTGGTTTTGAATCAGTCTTGGGTGATGGTTTGGTCTTTGGTTTTGAATCAGTCTTGGGTGATGGTTTGGTCTTTGGTTTTGAATCAGTCTTGGGTGATGGTTTGGTCTTTGGTTTTGAATCAGTCTTGGGTGATGGTTTGGTCTTTGGTTTTGAATCAGTCTTGGGTGATGGTTTGGTCTTTGGTTTTGAATCAGTCTTGGGTGATGGTTTGGTCTTTGGTTTTGAATCAGTCTTGGGTGATGGTTTGGTCTTTGGTTTTGAATCAGTCTTGGGTGATGGTTTGGTCTTTGGTTTTGAATCAGTCTTGGGTGATGGTTTGGTCTTTGGTTTTGAATCAGTCTTGGGTGATGGTTTGGTCTTTGGTTTTGAATCAGTCTTGGGTGATGGTTTGGTCTTTGGTTTTGAATCAGTCTTGGGTGATGGTTTGGTCTTTGGTTTTGAATCAGTCTTGGGTGATGGTTTGGTCTTTGGTTTTGAATCAGTCTTGGGTGATGGTTTGGTCTTTGGTTTTGAATCAGTCTTGGGTGATGGTTTGGTCTTTGGTTTTGAATCAGTCTTGGGTGATGGTTTGGTCTTTGGTTTTGAATCAGTCTTGGGTGATGGTTTGGTCTTTGGTTTTGAATCAGTCTTGGGTGATGGTTTGGTCTTTGGTTTTGAATCAGTCTTGGGTGATGGTTTGGTCTTTGGTTTTGAATCAGTCTTGGGTGATGGTTTGGTCTTTGGTTTTGAATCAGTCTTGGGTGATGGTTTGGTCTTTGGTTTTGAATCAGTCTTGGGTGATGGTTTGGTCTTTGGTTTTGAATCAGTCTTGGGTGATGGTTTGGTCTTTGGTTTTGAATCAGTCTTGGGTGATGGTTTGGTCTTTGGTTTTGAATCAGTCTTGGGTGATGGTTTGGTCTTTGGTTTTGAATCAGTCTTGGGTGATGGTTTGGTCTTTGGTTTTGAATCAGTCTTGGGTGATGGTTTGGTCTTTGGTTTTGAATCAGTCTTGGGTGATGGTTTGGTCTTTGGTTTTGAATCAGTCTTGGGTGATGGTTGGGTCTTTGGTTGTTTGGTGGTCTTTGATCTTTGGAACTTATCGAATGGAGAAGGTTGTGAAGAGTGTGACTTTGGAATCTTCTTAAGAAAAAATTCATGTTTTTCCTCTTTTTGAACAAAATGTTTTTCAAATTCAGGAGCAAAATCATGATTTCCTTCCAAAAATGTTGACATTTCATCAGTTTCCAATTTCACACTTGCTTCACTTAACTTGAAAGGACAAGGGCTTCCCTTGAGTGGAATTGATGCTTTTTCTTTCTCTTTAAAAGATTGAAGTGCAATTTTCTGAAGTTCGAAATCAATTTTCAGTTTATTCAGTTCTTTAAGCACATTCAACTTTTGTTCTTTTTCTTTTTCAAACTTTTGTTTGAAAGCATCAATTTCATTCAAGTAGTTTTGAGTTCCCTCGGAAAATTTGGTAAAGGACTCAGTCTCAGAGGCAGTCGGGAAGAAATAATCTTCAACATCAAAGATGTCATCTAGACCACCATCAGTTTGAACAGAAACATGCATGACTTCACATTCAGTTTGCACAGATGCATTCACAATATCACAGATAGAGCATGTAGTTTGTGAAGTTTTCTCATTTTGACACACAGATTGGTTTGGTGAAGTTGGAGTGGCCATAACTTCACAAACAGGACAATTGGGGTGATCACAGTCATTGTCATGATTCTTGGGTGGGTCATAGTGATTTGGAGTCTTCAAATTATCTATTAAAGATTGTTTCTCATCAAGAGACTTTTTCAAATCCTCTATTACCTTTTCCAAAACTTTTTGTGGAACATAAGGTCTCAAGTTTTCAGCTTTTGGAATTTGAATAGTTTCTTCTAAAGGTTTTTCTTTAAAACACTCAAGAATTTCAGGAATTATAGCCTCATGATTGTCTTTTTCAGTTTTATGTGCAGGGTGACTGAAAAAGTCATATGTTTCATCCATTAACTCATAGTTAAAATAGACTTTTGTACCCTTCTCTAGAAAATCATCAGCCTCAAAATCACTATCAGTCGGTCTCACAAACTGGTCAGTCATCCCACATCTTAAATAAGATTCCTTATATAATGATGGGACTTCTTCTTGTGCTTCGAGCAAATGATTTGGATTGACATAACCTAACCCTGAAGTGAATACAGTTTTTGAATTTCTTGGCCTATTCAAAAAGATTTGTTGATATGATCGATTAATCTTATACAACTTGTCTTGATAAGACTTGATTTCAGCTTTAAGCTCATCATTTTCTTTATCAAGTTTTTGTTTAAGAGAATCTTTTATACAACACTCATATTTTAGGTCAGAAATTTTATCTTCAAATTCCTTCAAATCAGGGATAGATTCTTTCAATTTCACATTTAAAGACTCAATGTCCTCAGCCAACGCATTTGCTCGAAACATCTCATTGGTCTTTTCGACTTGTAATTGTCTGACGGTCTTGCTCAGTTCAAGAACTTTGGTCTCAAGTTCTTGTTTCTCAAGAAGCAATTTGGAGTTCGGAGTAAAAGTGACTGCTGCTTTTTCAGATTTCAAATTTTCAAACTCCTTTTGAAGTAAATCAAATTTTGTTTGAAATTCTTTTTCTTTGTCTTCCAAAATTTGCTTTACTTTTAAATTCTCTTTAGTCAACTTTACCCCGTCTCTCATTGCCTTTTTACTTTCATCCATATAGAATTTTAACACAGATTTGGAAATAGAGATTACCTCATCCTCGACCTCAGAAGAACTTTCATCATCTTCATCTAACTCCTTTGATTTCTTTATCTTCGTCATGAAGCACACATTTGCTGCAAGTTCGTCTGTCTCTTCATCAGAAAGGTGTAACCACTTGTCATCCTCAGCGAGAAGAGCAATTCCACTTTCTTCTTGTCTTGCTAGCAAAAGTTTGTACTTATAGTACTCGGAGTTCTTTTGACGCGGTTTAGTGCAATTGATGGCAAAATGTCCAGGAAGACCACAATTATAGCATTTCTTGTCTTCATTCCTCTTATCCATCACCTTCTTCTCAAACTTCTTCTGATTATCAAACTTCTTCTCACCACCAACATATTCCTTCTTTGCTTCAAACTTAGGAGCATTTGCATTCTTTGCATACGAAGACACTGAGGAAGTCCTAAGCTGATTGTTGGTTGGTTTCTTCTTGAAGAATTTCTTCTTGAAAGCCTTTGTGAAATAAGCGAGTTCCTTGTACATCTCTTTTTGTCTTTCATCCAGATCAGAATCACTCATTTCACTTGAATCCGAATCAGTGTCATACTCAACAAAGCTTTGTCTTGACACTCTTGAAGTCTTCTTCTCAGCTACCAAGGCCAATGGATCGGACTGGACACTTTCTTCTTTCTTCCTTTGGATTCTCAAAACATCATCAATGTTCAGTTTCAGCTTTTCATACAAGGTGTGAATGGTAAGTTTCCCAAAGTCTGATTGTTGGTTGAGTTGAGTGCCATACACTTGCCATGCTTCCTCCAGATTTTTGATGAATTTGATGTTCAACTCCATATTTGTTCTCTTCACATCATTCTTCCTCGGCTCATTAATCACATTGCAGAATCTGATGTATACTTCATTCAATGGTTCACCCTTCTATTGCTTGAATGTTTCATACATGTTCAGAACAGTTGACAATCTAATGGTGTTTGATACATCAGATCCTTCCATCTGCTTTTCCACTTCATCCCAAATGTCTTTTCCTGTTTCATATGAGTCCACATTGCAATAGATGTCATCAGGAAGTGCTTGGTAAAGATAAGCAATGGACATTTGATCAGCCTCAACTCTATTTCTCTTATCTGTATTCCAACTCTCTTCTGGTAAAGCTTCTCCATTCACTGGATTCATTGGAATTTCAGGACCATCTTTGTATGATTTCCTCAGAAGTTTTCCATTCTTCTGTCTGTCTATCCAGTTCAGAAATATTTTCTTCCATTGTGGATAAGAACCTCTAAACAAGACAGGAGGTCTTCCTTCAGAACCAAGAGCTAAAGCTTCCCTTGAAGCCATTTCAAACAATTAAAAGACTTAGAAAAAAAAATTTGATTTTCTACTTGTGAAGAATGCCGAGCAAAAATCTCGGCAAATGGACCAAAAATTTTGAACAATTTTTTATTTTCTGCCCACTTGAAGAATATTGATCAAAAATGATGTTGAATTAATTTTCTTGAAATTGAAAATTTTGACAAGTCTAAATGAACTAAGTGCCGAGGTTTTTCTTCGGCAAATAGAACAAGTAGCCAATTCAACAAATTTTCTTGAAATTGAAAATTTTGACAAATCTAAATGAACTATTTGCCGAGCTTTTTCTTCGGCAAATGGTACAACTAGAACTGGATCACAAAAACACTTGGTGGATTTTTGTTGAAATAACTATTTGCCGAGATAATATCTCTGCAAATAGAACAATGAGCACCAATACTTAACCAATTTTCTTGAAACAACTATTTGCCGAGCAAAATTCTCTGCAAATAGAACAATGAGCACCAATACTTAACCAAATTTTCTTGAAACAACTATTTGCCGAGCAAAATTCTCTGCAAATAGAACAATGAGCACCAATACTTAACCAAATTTTCTTGAAACAACTATTTGCCGAGCAAAATTCTCTGCAAATAGAACAAGTAAGATTAACCCTAGCCAAAAACCTCTGCAAACACGAATATTCACTACACGACAAAATAGTCGGTTATCAGTCTTCTTCTTCGTTCAACCAAACACTCAAACGCCGAGGTTTCTGAAAATCATTGATATCTTCTTCATTTTTTCGAATTACAACTTGAAATTTATATCACAATGCTCAGAAACTCAATGCGCACAAATCTTCAAACAAAATAACTGCTAATTTCAACCATAAATCAAACCCACACGAACATGCTATTCGCCGAGCTTCTATTTAAATTTTTGTTGGGGATATTTGTAATTTTGATAGTATAGTTGGGGATATATGCAATTCTCCCTTTAAAAATTATTCTTTTATACATCTAGCTATGCGTTGTGTCCATCTAGGCTCCCGTGTTCACTTCAACGACATTGGTTTAGAATATATTTATTGGTCGGATATATAAATTTGTAATTTTAAACTTGATACATACAATAAACGCATTTTAGATTTCAATACATAGTATTTTTTGAGTTATATAGTTTGACACATTTCGAGTCACTTAACCTTTACTAATCTCTATCGTATTAAGACTTGGATGCATAAAAATACAGAGATATGATGGAAAATATATATATTTGTATAAAAAGAAAAAATATGCTGTATAACTTTAGGAGAAATAGATAAGTTATACTTTTACTTTCTTTATTGATAGAAGTGTAGAGTATCCCACATCGGCCAGAGAAGGGTCTTGTCAAGGGTTTATAAGGCGCCAGGAGGGAGCATTTCCCCTTCTGCTCCGATCGATCTGATTCTACCCCAGGTATGGATTTGCTTTCAACTTTTTATTTTTATAATGACTTATATCTTCCTAAACAATGCTCATCAATTAGGGTTTAGTTTATCAGTTAGGGTTTTAATTAAACTTGTATTCATTAGGGGGTGTTTGTTTGAGCTATTATTTGAGTTCTTACAGCTTTTTAAAAAAATTAAATTAGCTAGTTTAGTGTTTGGCAGATCTTTTTAAGCTTATTTATATAAGCCAAGTTCTAAAAGCTATTGGTAAGTTGTGATTTGTGCTGGTAAGCTTATTGGTGCTCAAAGTTGGTGACTTTATCGAGGCCATTTTCGTCGCTGCCACAACTTGTTTATAGCTTATGTTTCAAATTTAAAGATGGCATAGCGAATACATAGTCTGCAAGCTATTCGGCTTCAGTGTCCACTACCAGCCTTATCCTTTTTGTCAACCAATAGTTATCGTTAGTAGGTGCTTACTCGTGCTCTTTCCTTATGGCTGTTTGTTTTCATCTGCCATACCAGACTTCAATTTCATCGCAGTTGTTGGCTGTCATTTGTTCTGTTTTTCTGCATCTTCGTTGTCGATGTGAAATTACCACACTTCAGTAAATTTTTCGAGACCATTTGTAGGTTTCAATGGCAATTGTCACCAACTAAAAGTCTAAAATTTACCTTTCATTGGGGTGGTTTATGAGGGCGTTATGTTGAACCAATCATACTACATGACGAACTGTTAGCATCCTTTAATTACAATCAAACTTCAAACCTTTTTAATGGGATTTTTACTGGTTGATAAGTTGTAATGGTTATTTTGGCATATCGGCTGATATACCTCCTTACACCAACGGCCATAAAAGCACGCT
The DNA here is from genome assembly GCA_034093135.1 of Erigeron breviscapus. Taxonomy (NCBI): domain Eukaryota; kingdom Viridiplantae; phylum Streptophyta; class Magnoliopsida; order Asterales; family Asteraceae; genus Erigeron; species Erigeron breviscapus. The sequence goes on from CM067167.1 coordinate 17,596,142, forward strand.
CGTAAGGAGGTTTTTTTTTTTTTTTTGAATTTAAGGTTCTGCTGCTCTTCGGTTATGTTTGAGAGTGGTGTTTTGGTAATTCTTTTGTGATCAAGCGTATTGACTGGTCTATGTGAAGAAGTTTATTGGATTTCATGGCTTATTTTCAAGGTTTTGAGTTGGCTTGTTCAAGATAGTCTCAAGATTTCTGCTGTGTAGTATGGGACATTCGTGTTTAAGTCAAGCTCCTTTGTCCTCACTCACAAAGTAAGACTCATGAAGCAGGTTTAGAGACAAGGTCGTAGATTTAGGTTGTGAACATTCTCTATCCTCCAAACGCGAGTTACATATCTCACATTTATTGGTTTTGATCATAAACAAGATGAGCAAATCATTGGTGAACACCTTTACAGATACTCTCCAAAGTTCAGTTACATCCATTAGGAGTCCAGAAGCCTCCTATAGCCTTAAGTGCTACTTCTTTTGGGGAGCCGACTTGACAATACACTCTATTCATCTAGTTTAGCTGTGAGCCCTTTTGACGATGTTTCTGGCAAACAGAAGTCAGAGACTGGGTCTTAACCCGAACCTGATTGAACCGCCCATTGGAATCATTGCTTGCTGTTTGCCAACCATTTTGCCAGTGGTTTTGAAGTAGCCCTTTTCACCAAGAACAAGCAAGAGACTGCATAAACGAAGGCAAGGGGCTGCATTGTTGATTGGTCAACAATTCTCTCCACTAGAAAGCATTGTTGAGGAAATCCCGATCATTTGCTGCCCGACATCTTGGGATAAACAAGTAAATAGCAAGTTTCTGAGCAAAGGGGTTGGAAGGTCGGGGTGAATATGGACGGAAGATTGGATACAAATGTAATCGAGAAAACGATAAGAGATGTGATGGGATCCAAGAATGAGTTGATGGAAAATGCAAATAAAATGAAGAAATTAGGAGCAAAAAGTGTAAGCAAAGGTGGATCATCTTATGCAATGTTGGACCATCTAGTAGATGACATTAGATTGATGCATCCTTAGTATGTATGTATGTATTGATTGTAAACAAACTCATGTTGTTGCATATTTCATCATATACTTTGTATTAATTAATGTAATGGCATACTGTTTGTTCTTCTATAATGAAATCTCATGACTATTTAAATTATTGATTTCTCTGGGAACTTTTCTCGAGTATGTATTAATCAAGTGTTACATGTGATGGATGTGTTAATATCATTGGAATGTTCGATTTTTATTCAGGTAATTATTTGTAATGATTTTTTTTAATGTACATCCAAAATCTAAAATCACTTCTCATCCCACATCGGCCAGAGAAGGGTCTTGTCAAGGGTTTATAAGGCGCCGGGAGGGAACATATATCGTCCCTTCGGGGACATCCGATAAAATTGGAACGATACAGAGAAGATTAGCATGGCCCCTGCGCAAGGATGACACGCACAAATCGAGAAATGGTCCAAATTTTTTTTTTTTTTCCGATCCGAGTTCGTTTTGCCCAAATTGTTGTTTACTTTTTTTCATAATTAGATCTATCTTATGATACATTGCCCCTAGTTGATCATCAATTAGGATTCTATTTCTACGTTTATCAGTTACGATTTTTTGGGTTTATGATTTTATGTATGTATGTATGTATATAATGGTATTTGTATAGGCCAATATTAAGAAAAGAGAATTTGGGTCACATCAAAACTGTGTCTTGTCCATGAGATACATCGCCAGCAGTGAAATTTGTTTGAGGTTTTTTTCTATACTGTAACTGCCTAACCAAGTTTGTGATTTTGAGTTGCCGCCTTGTACTTGGGTATCAAGCATGAATGTAGCCAAACAATTTTACGGTTTATGATCTGATCTATTTGTGTCAATCTATCCCCTTGCACTTCAGCATCATAGGTTCTGTATTATGATACCTCATTAATTAATGTGAACAATTGACAGTTAATAACATTCTATTTGGCTTCAATGGGATAGTTTGCAATTCCTAAAAGGTCCCATTTATGAATCAAATTTTTCTCTGAATATTCATATAACATACTTGTTATTTGCAATATATGAATTTGGAATGCATTCAAAGTGACTCCTGTTGATTAAAGTATAAAATGTTCACCGAGATTTAGATGCCTTCTTTGTTAATTACTATTCTTTCTTTATTTTTATTCATCTTCCGATCTCTTCCTGCTCCATCAAGTTATCTGACATAACCCTTATACTTCAATTATCAATTGATATTTCCTGTGTGCAAAATTTGATCTGTGTCGAGTGTGAACAGATAGGTTTCATTAATGAGCTCAAGGGGGGAGTTTGTTTTTTTGTATTACACTGCTAATTAGATTTAAGTTGATTCCTGTTATTTCCGCCTTGACATAAAGATTAAAGCCCTTGTTTTCTTTGGTTATGTGAAATTGCTAAATTTTTCTGAATCGAACTTGGTGTTTCTTTCGTATTTCATGATTGAATTCATATAAAAGAAAGAGTTTTCCCACCCTCCAAATCTTATTTCAGGAAAAATAAATGATGATACATTTGTACATTGTGTTCCTGATATCAACGTGATTATAACCTGCGGTGATGTTGTAAGCATCTTCACTGCATGTGACGCCGTGCGGATCAAGTAACTTTGCTCATCCTTCCTCTGAGCATATGATGAAACAAGCTAAAAGGCATCATGGAGCCCATGAGCTCGTACTCAACACCTTTATAGCATTAGCCGGGCTCATTCTTTTTCATATTAGTTCCATTTGCTTAAATTCTTATGTCATTAGTCTGATCTACGTTCAAGCAAGGGTTGCATCGTGTGGCTAGATATACAACTGCCCAAATCCGTCAATTATTAGAATGTTGAAAACGAAACACTGCTCAAGAGGCTCCAAGCCATCCTGCTTTGGCATGTTTATGTGAATAGCTAAATATAGCAGATAAATAATGGCTAAGACCTTGAAACCAAATGGCTAAACACCCCCAAACTTGGTAAAATTCAGCTTCACACTGCATCTCAGTGGACAATGGCGGTATATCGTAGACCATTTCTTGAATCTACAGACATGTGGATGATGAGAATTCAAGTGCAGACGATGGTTAGAGTGTCAGACCCAACGCCTAACATGTTTGAAGGATCAATTGGTGGTGGCGGCAAAGCATAATTACAGGAAAGCCATAGACACCATGACAGGTGACTTTTTGGGGAGGATGGTTTATATCAAGCAAGGAAACTACGTTCAATACAATTAGATTGGTTCAAAACTTACACCAAATGTACATACATTAATTCAATGGAAATTTACCTTAATAGTGAAAAAAGAGCAGTATATTTATTTGTAGACACCTACAGAAAAATATAATCCAAAGTAGACAATCATTTCATTTTTCTTGCCAAAGAAGCTTATTAGTAAGGTTGGTTTTAAATTTTAATCATACGTGGCATTTTCTCACATGTAAAATGACCTTTTCACATCTTCTGTGGAATTCAAAACATTTGTTTCTCTTTCTTTCCCCCAAATAAGTTCAGATCTCGCTCCCCTACCATTTGCCATGTAAAATAACTCCGTCGTCATCAGTGGTTTCTTGGCATTGGTGATAGTTTTCTACTGTGGTAATCAGAGGAGTTTGTTGGAGCTCATCGGTGGTAGTAAATGGCGGTTGTGTGGTGATAATGGATGAGTTGTGGTTGTCCACCCTTAACCCCTCCCTCCCTCTTTGCAACCGATAATTGACTTTTCATCTAACTTGAACTCCATCATTCCAGTTCAAGCTCGGATCACTGCTTACAAAGTTATACTTTGTATGGTAGTTCTGCATCTATAGCACATTCATAAAAAAACCGAAAAGCTAATAAACCTGCTGAATTAGCAAGGATAAAATCTATCAATAGGGAAAACTTTAATGCAAAGTGAACGTGTTTGCATATCTCAGCAGCTTATGTTATTATTAGGGAATATAAAAGTACAATAGACTGGGTCAAACATCTAAGACCCCATTTAGAATGGCGTGTGTCTCTCAGATGATCCAATTGGCACCATCTGAAGAAGTTTGGGAAAATCGCCAATACTTGAAAGTACAAAAGGATACAGATACGAATACAAAGCTCTAATCAAAGTTATCAATTTTGATAGGGGTGAAGTCATCTGCCACCTTAAAGTGTCCCACTAAACGTGCAAAAAACACCATTTGTTGTTCCAGTGTGAATTTAATATTTTCTGCCTGTATGTCACAAAGTAGAAAATAAGGCAATATTATGTGGAAGGCGATACTAACAGCTTCAGTTTTTAATAATTACCATGCGAAAACCATGCTGCTCGCCTTCATATTCCACAAGGGCAACAGGCAATCCTTTTGATTTCAAGGCTATGTATATTTTTCTTGCTTGTTCAGGGTTTACAACCTGCAAAACAACACACAACAATTTAAGTGAAGTAGATGGTGTTGCCAGTAGAACTGGCAATTGCAAAAGTCGTTGCCGTTTCAAAATTATATATATTTTGAATGCTTATCAAGCAGTCACTTGTAATAAAATTATAAGAAAAGGTTAGAATGGTAAGAATTATCACTCGTCACCTATCAAATAGTCTGTTCAATTAGAATGAAAACTAGACGGATTCATTCAAGACTAAATTTCCTGTTTTCTGAAACAAACTTGGAAACAGGTTAAAGGATCCATTGGATACCTTGTCTTCCAGTCCTTGAAAGAGGATGATGGGGCAAGAAAACTGATCAACAGCATTGATAGGATTCCTCACGATAAATTCTTTTTCACTCCCTGTTGCAAGTGGCTAACTGTTCAGTTTCTGATTCATATGTGGAAGTTGATACTTGATGCTCATAAGTTGAGATTTACCAACAAGATTATCAATGTAGCAAGACTCGAACTTGACACTTTGTTCTTTCAACAACTTCACGTCAGCTACCTGCACGTGACCATGGCATAAGAAGCCATTAAAAAGCCTATACTTGTGTATACCATCGAAGGACTCTCTGATGTCACTATTTACCCCACCTAAGACTTTTAGAGCCTATGCATGATATGTAAATGGCAAAATTAGCTGGTTTGGGTCAGTTCGAAAATGGGTCAAATCAGGAAACGGGCTAAATTAGTAGTTTTATTACAACGATCAGGCAACTATCAATACTATCGAATATGTAATAACTCAAGCTTGTCAGCGTGACTTATTGGATTACAAAATTTCCTTTAAAAGAAACACTTCCACACACAAAAAAAAAAAATATTAGAAACACTTGTAAATAACATCAAAACAACAAATAGCAGATAGCAAATATCTAAAATTCTTTTTATAGATACCAATTTATAAATTAATAAATAATAGAGATAACAATATATATCAACTAGCTGTAGATGCCATAGTGATGATCATTATTAATTAATTTTTACTTCGTCAAACAATTTGAGTTATGAAATTAAAAAAAAAAAGTCTATTTGAAATTAATTACACATTTTTTTTATTGATTTGTCAAAATAAATATGACATCAAGCATGAATGTCACAATGACAGAATACTTACACCAAATAAAGAAGCTCCAGCCTTGAATGTTTTCTTGAAAGCAAGTGCGGCCAATGTTGTATAACCACCGGCAGAGCACCCAGTGATGCAAAGTCTTTCACCATCTGCCTTTCCACTGTCTACCTGTACAAGAAAAAAAAAACAAAAGGAAATATAACTACTATCTCAAGACTTGTAAATGTAAAAAAATGTGCCCATGTGACTATCAAATATTGTATGTGTGGACTTCCAGTAAAATCACCAAGAATCGAGCACAATTGCAACAGTCGTTGACATCAACTTTACCCCACTGCTTCAAAAGTCTTTCACGAAATTCTCGACCATAACCTTCAAATTTTGGAAAAATTGTCCTTAGCAACAGATTCAAAAGTTTAGAGGGCACAATTTTGACTTACGGTCGGGTAGACGAGTCAGTTTAGGCTATACTTTGCCACAAACAAGTAAAATGGGTACTTCAGAATATAGTTAAAAATGAAGACAGTTCAAACGGATAGAAAGTCACCCAAAGTGTACTCACAACGGATAAAATCTCCCAAAATGCTTTATTCAGAATTAGATACAACTATTACAATTAATACAATATAACCTTCGTAAGCATCTGTAAACATTAATTATACATAGAAAAAAAACTGTTTGTCGGTTGGTCTAGCCAAACCTGTTTTCACATGTACTAAAAGTAACATGTTTATTACCCGATCATGTTCTAACTTGTGACCAAACAGGGTGATCCACCCATTTTGCCACCTCTACATCAAGATACTACTAGATGAGCTCATAGCTAATATATGAAACTGTAAGAACCATACAATGAAGCCCATATAGTGCCTAATATAATGCCTCATACACTCACTAGGTGATAATTCAACCATTTCAACTGAAAATGTGCAAAAAGACGCATTTAATGCTAAATTTGACATACCAGTGCTTCCACCATAATTCACATCTACAAAAGCCCAACCACGACTAGTCCAAAACTGGATACTGAGATTTAAGATTCCACGTGATTCTTCTGTAGGTCCGCCTATTACAAGATGTGAAATATATATAAATACCGAGTTTACAAGAATGGGAGAATCCTGAATCCTTGTATAACCTTTAACAAACAACTAAATCACTTTCATGATAGGAACGGTGAGCATTCTAGGAAGATGAAATGAATATATGTGATTACCATGGCTTTCCAATAGTAATGGTGGTCTTTCTTCTTGATTCGCTTGATACATTGGATTTGTAGGTGGATAATAGTATGCATATGCCTTCTCGCCAGGAACTTCTGTTGGAAACTCAATGAACTCGGGAGAGCTAAAATAGGACTTGTATTTTGAACTGGTAGGTGAAGAAGACCAGACAATCTTGAAATCCACAACTTTCAATGCTTGATCGTCTAATGTCACCTGTCCAACATAGGTAAAAGTTAGTATGTTTTTGTTTAGGTCAAAATTTAAATATTATACCTTATAGTATAACTTCTTCTGAAAGGAGTACAAGGAATTCAAGTTTTGGCAAATTGTAAGTGTTTGAGTTCAAAATTCTCTTGCATTAGATGTTAAAAAAAAAAAAATTAAAATTATAGCAAGAGATGGCAATTTCCGCCAATTTATGAATCAATGGGTTGATTAGAGGTATGTTTTATCCCCAATGGGTAAATTAAAAGATAGCTTAAAAGGACAAAGAATGACATGTAGGATTCCCAAAAAACTAACTATTGTTTTAAGAAAGATACTATTGGGACAAAAAAGTGTTACAAGTCAACCCAACCGGATCTGTTTCAACTCGTATAGACATATTATTTTGTATGACCCTTTACCCGATCCGCCCATTTTCCCACCTCTACTATAAACGTATAGCCAGAACAGATAGAACCTTAGCTATCGACAACGGATGAACGTCGGATGCTCCCTCAACATAGAGACAATGTACTCCAGAAGTCTACATGAAAGATTTTTAAAAGTTAATAATGTATAAGGCAATTTTCTTGTTTAATGTATAACTAATATGAAACACCCGCTGAGAGGCCAGTAGAAAGGATAAGTTATTACAATATTCCTTAGATCTGTGAAAGGAGTCTGGAGAATGGATAATGTGCTCTTATCCTTGTCCAAAACTCCAAGATATGACCTCCCTTTCAGCCTGCATATCATCGACGTTGGATTAGATACAATAAAAGTAATACCAACTGTCTAAAAGGATGTAACGGCAATAAATAGTCAGAGTTACCTGTAACTGCAAGCAATTAAGTTTGTTCGCTTGTCAACTATCTCATACGAGTTTATGCCAAAGACCCATGATGGCCTTGTAAACTCAGCCTCTAACGAATATACCGGCAACACCTTGTTATCAGATTCAACCTGTAGGAAGAAAGAAAACTTCAATCAGATGATCACATTCAATTCAACTCATACAGTTACATGATAGAAGGCTTATTGATGCATATCACATGACAGTAATAGTTTTACAAGCTCCGGTTGAATAATGAAATTATGCATATGACTCCCATGGACCCAACAAAATTGTCAGATAGTAGGTCAAACAAGTGTGAATACAAGATAAAATCTAAAATGCACAAAAAATCAAAGAAAGGAGATAGAAGCAAGGTAGATAATGAAAAAAGATAACACATAGAATGCATGAATCATCTTAAGTCATACCCATCTGTGAAGATTCCAAAATCCAAGATTCCTATCAGTGACAAAGAACAGTTCTCCTGCAGTAAAGCAGATGCAACAAATGTAAACAACCCAATGACAAAGAAGAATTTGATGGCACATTATCCACATTTTGTAATGATCAATACCAAGAAAAGCTGTATTTAGGTTGAAACTTAGCTAGAGCTGAAATCTTGAATTACATATAAATCGTTCTTGAAATAATATTAGTAATCATTTCATGAAGAAGGAATACGAAATATAATCATGCAAATAGCTAAAATAGCACAGCTACAGGTTGTTATTTTATATGTCTATGATATATCATCACCTTCAGATGACCACTTCGGCTCGGTTGGAGATTCTATAATGGTAGGATCAGCACCCGCCACGCATACACGTTTATATATATCTCTGCATAATACCTTTGATCAAAATTATAGGGTATAGAAAGGATATAGGGTGGCATAAATCTTTAATAAGTATTTGTATCATTAAACAATATACAGTAGAGGTAGTAAGATGGGCATGTCAGAAGGGTCAGGTTGGAATGAGCCTCTTATTACTAGAGTCGAAACAGGCTGGGCTAGGTTGACCTTCAATCACATTTTGGCTTCTTAAAAAAACCTATAAATCATTGATGTGTTAATTATCGATCTAAATATTTGAAGCACCTTTGGGGGCGATTTTCAAACCTTTTGACTCATTTAACCCGTTCCCCCTTTACATAATTTTGTTTATTTGACCAGACAGATCTGAGATAAAACACAGTCCAATTCGACCCATTCATAAATGCCACCTCTAGTAGACAGGCATTGACTTTACCCGCTGTCGGAGATGTAGCCGACCCAAAGTTGGGACCTATCCCATGGCATGTTAGGGTGGCTCCACTCAATCCATGCCATCCTTTTTCCCTCGGAATCTAACCTGGGGAATGCATAGAAATCATTTCCGCCAACTAATACTTTTGGATCTGCCAGTACAAATATGGAAATTACTGTGAATTGTCAAAATATAAACAGATAAGCACATCATTAGGGCTGATAACCAAATGTCTAAATTAAGAATGATGAAAAGACATACATCTAGTTTACCTTGAATAATGCTATCACTGAGTTCAACTGATACTATAGTTGTGACAGAGTTGGAGCAACCTTCTCGTCGATCTGTCATGAAGCCATGTCACAATTTGTCTATCAAAGATTACCAATGGTTCCTAATTGTATGGAAAAAAAAAGCAGGATGCAGCAAACCTTCCCTAATTGTGATATACCGATTAAGCCTTTTATCAAAAACTCCATCAGCATAGGCTACCAGAGGTCCACCAAAATCAGGAGTAAGTGCCACAGGTGGAGATTCTGCTGCCAAATGAAGTTGTATTCAATGCATTGGACAAAACTATTCTAACCCATTTGGAAGTTCACAAAGACAAGATGCCACCAAACATAGGGCTCCTCCCTTGCTGATGAAAAGTATGTCTTTTCTTGATAACACGTTATAATACAAATTCCACATATTGAATAATATTGGCATTATCGTTTTGAGAACAGTTTCATAAAAAGATAACATTTTGATCATATTTCCGGTTTGCCGGTTTCCATGTGCCCCTTGGGGCCACATCAGACCGGGAACTTTCAACATGATCAAAGTTTTCAAAATGCAGTTGCACGTCAATCATCATCATCATATTGATTTGGTAACTGCGTACGATCACCTAAATCTATGTATTAAAGTCGAATGCTTTTTCTAGAAATATGGCATTACCTTTTTTATGCAATTTGACATTATTACTAATAAGTAGTTGCAGAATCAACTTAATAACGTTATACTTCGTAAATATAAAATAGTATGTACTAGTATATCCAGACCTTTAGAACCAATGAATTGCTTGTAGAGTCTCTGGTCCTTGTAATTTGAAAAAATTATGATATCCTCTGTACTAATACTGAAATCACCACCGCCATATTCATTCGCCAATGTACGAACTGAAAACTCCACTGGAGTTATATCAATAGCTTCATCTTCATTATCACCTCCTTTAACTATAACCGAACGTCTAACATACAAAAAAGACATTAGAAAATGTGTTTGTGTCGGATTCATATCTATGCTAAATAATTAAAATTTTGCTTTCATACTATCTTATGTAAAAATCTAATGTTGTATTTCATAGCATTAGATAGTAGTATAACTAAATAAGGAAAATAACCTACAATTTCTCGGTTGATGTGTCTAACACGGCTAAAGGTCTCAAACTATATAAACCAAAAGACGGTGGTAACAAACTAACAATTAAACTGTTCTGTAAATCTTAATATAATCAAACTAATAAATATAAATAATAATGATATATATATATATATATACCCTGATTCGGTAGGGCGTGATTCGAGCCAAAAGAGGCGACCGAGAGGGTCAACGGCAGTGCCTCCGAGAGTCTTGCCGGCGCCAGAGACAACGTCGGATGTGATAGGGGACGACCATGAACCGTAGGGCGCGGAAAGTTTTTGCCCAAGTGGTACTGAAGTAGCTGACATTAGTACAGTAGTAAGTAGTGGTTTAGTTTTTTTCAAAAGGAGTAAGTACTGTAGTTTAGTGAGAACTCAGAACCACTTTCCCGCATGAGGCATTGACTTTTACAGGGCTGTGGGTTATGACGGTTAAAGGGTGTAACCTGTTGTTTTGCTCGGATTCTCCATCGGTACATTTCTATATAGACAAATGCCCACGCGACATGGATGTGTGTGACACGACCGCAACGGGTGATGGTGTTGGCGGTGATGATGGTGGTAGCGGTGTGAGTATTAACGTATAAGTGATTAATGTAAAATGTAATGATATAGTTATTTTAAATGTTGAGAGATGTATGTTGTAAATGAATTCATTTAGGGTAAGTATTTAAGGTGAAAATGTTTTAATTACTAAACAAAAGAAAATGGTATTTTGAGTTTATTATGTACTTAGATGAAAAAATTGAAGGGAACAAATGTTTTATAATATAGTAGAGATATCTGTTCTCTTATCCACAGTCGGTAAAAAACGGCAAAGGGCATCGGCAACAGAAATCAGCCTAATGAAGTTGATGTATATGAACGTTAGGAGAATGTGGAGCACTTTTTTGGGTTCTTTTTATAACTTTTAAATTATTTTTTTCACTCCATTCTACTTAGAGATGAGCATATGACCTAAAAACCCGCGATCCGGTGCAGACTCGCCTGAACCCAACCCGAATCGACCCGCCCGATAGGGTAACGGGTCAGGTCACGAGTTTAATTTTGTTGCTCTGTCGGGTTTCCGGCCGAACGGGTTTTGACAAGTGAAGAACAAATGTCCTTTAAACCGAGAACCGAGTCGGACCGGCCGAACCCGACCCCAACCGACCCGCCCAAAAGAGGTAGCGGGCCGTGTCACGGGTTCGATTTTGTTGTTTTTTCGGCTCACGTGTTTCGAGTCGGGTCATGTTTTGACCCATGCTCATGCCTATTTCTACCTACAAAATACACTAAAAAATACGTAGTAATAAAATCACACACTTTTATTAAATAGAAAAACACATCACATTATTTAAATAAATATTACATTAATAAAAAAAACCAACTACAGTAAAACCTCTATAAATTAATAATGTCGGGACCGGATATTTTATCAATTTAACGAGATATTATTATATCGATAAATTAATATTTTATTAATTTAAAGAGGTTTTACGATGTAAGTTGTGGAGAAGACATTTGTGAGCTTGAGAACTTGATTACGAGTGTGCATTATCAACACAAAATGGATATGAATCACTTGCTTATTTATCCTGATGTAAATAATGAAGGTTATGAGGTTCAAAGCATTAAAGAAATTATGGCGAAATCATTCAAAATCTGGTTAATGACGAAGTTGAGGATGATCCAATAGCTTTAAAAAGAAACATTGTAAACGACAACAACTCTTCACAAATTTTTGTTGCAATACGAAAAAACAATGTCACAACTCTTGAGTACAATGAGAAGATTTAAGGATAAACTCAATATAAATTTGAAGTTCAACAAAAAAACAAGTAGCTTTTTACTAAGCAATCTTAAAATTTTGAAGATTAATAATTATTAATTTATAGTTTGGTTGGGACAAATATAAATACACTGAGATTTCAAAAAAGTTATTATCTTATTATTTTATTGATTGGGGTCCAATTTTGTACTGGTCCCAAGTTGGGACCGGACAAATTATTAGTTTTATCGAGGTTATTAGTTTATCGAGTATCAATTTATAAAGGTTCGACTGTACATATTCAATAGATACATTAAAAACAAAATACATTAATCACGGTTTTCAAAATCTATGACATACCAAGGTTTCAGCTGTAACACCCATTTCGTAAAAATATGGATTTCCAAAAATTTTCGCCTAACGGCGTTAATAGAGCGGAAACAGTTTATGAAAAACCTCAACTAAAGAAAAACAGTTGAGAAACATTGGTGGTGTTACTAATAGCATCAAATCAGTAATAAAAGAAATCCATAAGATTGCCCAACATAAAGCAATCATAACATAGTCATTACATAAGTTCCATAAAAGAAATCATTAACATTAAGTCTATGCGAAGTTATTGGGTAAACTAAAGCCATCTTGATCATCTACCCATCTCTCGTCAAAGCTTCACACGACATCTCACTGCTTAACCTGAGGGGTGTCAACACATAAGAAGAAACAAGTGTTAGCTATAAAGCTAAGTAAGGTAACACCAGGTTTAAGCAAAACATTTCATCCATTAAACACGTCACTTTAAAACATTACGTCATTTGATTTAGGCATTTATATCACCACATAACGTATCCATATCACATATAAGCATAGAGTCCATGACCCTAAGTGTGCCTAATCAATTTCGTCATTTCATCTCATCTCATTAAGTTGTGACTAGGTCACCGTTAAGTTGTAACCGAAGTTACCGTTAAGGAAAGACAATGTCGATCCATGAGTAGCACGTTATGTTCATGACATTAGGTGGGTCATCAGGCCACCCGAAACTACTCGCCACATATGACTTGTTGCAAGGAGCCACCCGAGCAACCATTTTAACGTACCCTCCCACATACGAGCACTACGTACTCTCCCACATACGAGCACGACGTACTCTCCCACATACGAGCACGATTTATACGTACCTATTACCACATCAGGCACGGGTTATGCATAACACTTAACATCTAATTAGCTCGAGCATTTACCACGTTTAGTTTAGGTTTCCACATTAATCCTAAACTAATCCACATCTATCATCTTTTCACGTTAGGGCCCTTAAAACGTGCACGTGTCATGGCAACCTAAAAAGGTCTAGTGTTCTAGATGAACAAGCCACATATACATGCACATATCAACATTACAACACGTCATTAACCACCGTTCATTATATCATATCACATCATATCATATCGTTAAGCATATCATCATCATTGCATATCATATCATAACCATGTGTACGGGGAAGCATTTTAGGCATAAACATCGTCATCATTAATCCCCGAGTACCTCCCATATCAACCCAACCACATATGAGTTATACATTACCGTTTTGGAGGTTATAGTTTACAAACCATTTTCGTTGCACCCTCAGCGTGACAAAAGTAGTGTATCTTACCTCGTAGTAGTGTACGCGAGCAAACAGAGAGCTAATAGTGCTTAATAGTAATCCCCGACACCTATCGTACATTAACATATGAAATATAAGTCATTTGGGACCTTAAAACGACTCTCGTATGACCTTAGGACTGACTACGTAAAAGTCCAGATTACACCTTACGAAGTTAGGCCTTAACTTCGTTTACTCTGTTCTTACGAACTTGAGTATTAACTTCGTTACTTTACAACTTACGAATTTAGACCATAACTTCGTTTGGCTTCATTTTACGAAAATAGATTACGAACTTAATATTCGTTGGGTTTACTTCACGAAAAAATGGCTTAAACGAAGATAGTTTTTAACTCACGAATTTAACCAAACTCCTTCTTACGAACTTGGCCAACGAAAATAGCATTAGAACGAACTTAACATAACTTACGAAGATAGTCATAAAACGAAGATTAACTTCGTTCGAACACTGGTTCGACTGTTTTTCAAAAACGACTAAGTTCTTCGATTTTTCAACCTTGGATTCATCTAGGCTTTTCCCAAAACATGATTTTGACACAATTAAACACATTTTGATCATCCGGATCGATTACAAACTCGTTTGACACCATTTGTACGTTAACTCACCAAAACGCTTCTTTAACCTTAATCCTTTGACAAAACCTTTTGAAATCAGTTTTTGACTCACAATAAAACAACCCTAAATCTGAAAATATGATCAACAAACCGATCATTACCTGTAATTAACAATGGCCGATCGAAATCAAGCCCAAAAGACACCAACAATCTACGTAAAACTCGAAGAGATGCTTTAGAATTTCAAGAAGGATTGAAAGGTTGTTTAGGTTTGTTCTTTGAAGTGATTATGGCTGCTAAAGGAAAGAGATTAGGCTAATCCTAGCCCTAATCCCGTTTTTTAACTTTCACTTTTGTCAAATTTAGTCCCTGGACTTCATATTAGCTTTATTACACCTTTAAACACCTAATGGGGATATACATAACACACTAAAGCACTTTCGCACACTACAAAGGCCTTTTACACATCATTTTGTCCACTTTATTGTCACTCATTAAAGATAATTAAATCTCACATATCGGGCACATAAACATATAAACACACATTTTACCACATACATATCACGGACTTAGAATTTGACCTAACGATGTTAGTCAACATATACGATTAAGTTTTGGGATGTTACAATTACCTCCCCCTTAAGAGGATTCCGTCCCCGGAATCACTTCAGCATCAAAAGGTGGGGATAGGTCTCCCGCATTACGGACTCGGTCTCCCAAGTCATACTTTCGCCGTGATTGTGTTTCCATTTAATGAGAACTAGATCGATAGTCTTTCGTCGTAACTTCTTTTGTTTCCTTCCCATTATAGCAACAGGTTCATCAACAATCTGCTTGTTTGGATCAATACTTATGTCCTCGAGTGGAATGACATCCGCTTCATCTGCATAGCATTTACGTAGATAACACACATGAAATGTGTTGTGAATTCCGTGAAGTTCTGGAGGTAATTCCAGTTGAAATGCCTGTTCACTAACCTTCTTGATGATCTTAAAAGGTCCAATGAATCTAGGGCTTAACTTTCCACGTTTGCCAAATCGTAACACACCTTTCCAAGGCGACACCTTGAGTAAAACCATTTCACCTTCTTTAAAATCAAACGGCCTCCTTTTCTTATCAGCATATGACTTTTGCCTTTCACGAGCAACACGCAAGGCTTCCTTTGCAACATTAACTTTTTCGGCCGTAATTTGTACTACTTCGGGTCCAGAAAATTGCTTTTCCCCGGGCTCCAACCAACAACTAGGAGTCCGACACTTTCTACCATATAACATCTCATAAGGTGGCATTCCAATGCTCGCATGATAACTATTGTTATACGCAAACTCAATGAGAGGTAGGTGTTTATCCCACGAACCACCATAATCCATCACACAAGCTCTGAGCATATCTTCGAGCGTTTGAATAGTCCTTTCACTTTGCCCATCGGTTTGCGGATGATAGGCTGTGCTCAGACGAACTTGAGTACCAAATTCCCGTTGAAAACTCTTCCAAAAGTTGGAAACGAATCGAGCATCACGATCTGACACAATCGATATCGGAACACCATGTTTAGTAACCACTTCTTTAATATACAATGTAGCGAAATTCTCCATAGGAGCATTCTCACGAACTGGGAGGAAATGGGCACTCTTCGTTAATTGATCGACAATAACCCATATCATATCGTGACCACGAGGCGTCCTCGGAAGTTTGGTTACAAAATCCATCGTAATGCGATCCCATTTCCATTCAGGGATCTCGAGTTGCTGAAACTTCCCGTAAGGCTTTTGGTGTTCAGCTTTTACTTTAGCACATGTCAAACACTTCTGTACGTACATCATCACATCGTTTTTAATACTGGGCCACCAATAAATCGGCTTCAAGTCCGCATGCATCTTTGTGGCACCAGGGTGTACAGAATACTTAGTCTTGTGAGCTTCGTCCATCACTAACTCACGATTGCCTCCATATAGAGGAACCCATATCCTACCTTTGTAAGTTCGAAGACCGCGACTATTTTCTTCCATTTCGAGTCTATTTTTCTTCTTTTTCCCAATAGACTCCTCTTTCACATGCTCCTCCTTCAACGCTTCAATTTGAGCTAATCGAATAGGTTCCATTAAGTTCGACTCAACCTTCGTAATCATTGCACATAACCTACTCTTCGCATATCCTTTGCGGCTCAAGGCATCAGCAACCACATTAGCTTTGTCTGGGTGATATTTAATCTCACAATCATAATCCTTTAATAACTCCATCCACCGTCGTTGTCTAACATTCATATCCTTCTGAGTAAACACGTACTGTAAGCTCTTATGATCCGTGTATAGGGTACACTTCGTACCATACAGATAATGTCGCCATAGTTTCAGAGCAAAAACAACAGCAGCCAGCTCAAGGTCATGAGTAGGATAGTTCCGCTCATGAGGCTTCAGCTGTCGAGAGGCGTAAGCGATAACTTTGTCTCGTTGCATCAGTACACACCCTAACCCCGTGATGGATGCGTCACTATAGACAACTAAATCATCGGTTCCTTCGGGTAAAGCTAGAACCGGAGCTTCACACAACTTCTTTTTCAACGTCGTGAAGGCTTTCTCTTGAGCATCGGTCCACACAAACTTCACACCTTTCTTCGTTAATTCAGTCATTGGCTTGGAAATGCGCGAGAAATCTTGAATAAAACGTCGATAATAGCCAGCCAAACCGAGAAAACTCTTAATTTCAGTAGGAGACTTAGGCTGCTCCCACTTCGACACCGCTTCTATCTTCGAAGGATCTACTTTTATACCATCAGAGGAGACGACATGGCCGAGGAAATGAACTTCCTTTAGCCAGAATTCGCACTTGGAGAACTTAGCATATAGCTTTTTCTCTCTGAGTACTTGAAGGACAGCCCTCAAATGCTCTCTATGTTCCTCTTCCGTCCTTGAATACACAAGAATGTCGTCGATAAAAACAATAACGAAATGATCCAAAAATGGTCGACAGACAAGGTTCATCAAATCCATAAACTTCGCTGGAGCATTTGTCAAACCGAATGGCATGACAAGGAACTCATAATAACCATAACGAGTTCGGAACGCTGTTTTGGCTACACTTTCTTCTTCAACCTTCAATTGATGATAGCCAGACCGTAAATCAATCTTTGAGAAATAAGTAGCACCTTGAAGTTGATCGAACAAATCATCAATGCGAGGGAGTGGATACTTATTCTTCACCGTTCTTTTATTCAGCTCACGATAATCGATACACATGCGCATGGATCCGTCTTTCTTCTTTACGAAAAGGATAGGAGCACCCCATGGAGAGGAACTCGGACGAATGAAACCTTTATCTAAAAGTTCTTGAATTTGAGTCATCAGCTCCTTCATCTCTGTCGGAGCTAATCGATACGGAGCTTTGGCTACAGGAGTAGCACCAGGAATAAGATCAATAGAAAATTCAACCTCACGATCAGGAGGAAGACCTGGAAGATCTTCAGGGAAAACATCAGGAAACTCGGAAACAACCTCGACATCAGAGACTGTAGGCTTCGCGATACGAGAATCGATGACATAGGCTAGAAAATGTGACTTAGTTTGCCGTATACAACGAAGGGCTTTCATCATCGAGATCACCTTAACATTTCCCGGCTTCTTGTCACCATAAACACAGACACCTTTACCGTCAGGGGTAGCGATACGGACTATCTTCTTCGAACATAAGACGACAGCATCATTTTTAGACATCCAGTCCATACCGAGAACAACATCAAAACTAGGAATGGTAGTTGGTAACAAATTAGCAGTAAACGACCGGCCCTCTATCTCTAACGGACAATCAGAATAACCCTCTCGTATAATAGTCGTTGCACCGTTAGCCACTTCTACTTCTATAGGACACCGTAAGGAACTAGTAATCATGTCTAATTTAGGAGCAAACATAGTAGACACAAAAGATTTGTTCGCACCAGAATCAAATAACACATTAGCAGGTTTGGAGTTAACAATAAGAGTAGCAGTAACTACCTGGTCGTCATCTTTGGCCTCTTCAGCCGTCATCTGATAAGCACGGGCTTTGGCTTTGGAAGCTTCCGCTTTCTTTCCCTCATCTTTCTTCATTTGGGGACAATCGGAAATACGGTGCTTTGTATCTCCACATTTATAACATCTTGCTTTATCAGTGCATTCATCAAAAGTATGACCCTGTGCTCCACACCTATTGCACCTGCGGGTCTTAGCAGAACACTGACCAGAATGAAAAGCCTTGCAGCTAGAACACCATTTTCCATCCTTGTCTGTCTTTCCCTTGTCAGAGGACGAAGATCCCTTGAACTTCTTTCCAAAACGATTTGATCCACCAAACCTCCTCTTATTGCCAGACTTCTTCTCATCATCTTTCTTCTCCACTTTCTTATCCGCAGCAAAATCATCATCAAGCTTTTTAGACTCTTTGATTGCTTCTGTTAGAGTCTTGTGCTGCCTACAAATACCACGATAACTCGGAGGCAAACCATCGACATAACAGGCAACTTGATCTGCATCAGTTCGGAATAAATGACCCACAAACTTCATTTTCTCCATAAAGGAACGAGCATAATCATTGACTTTACCAATTTCAGCCGTCAAAGCACGAAACTCTTTTTCCATCTTGCGCTGTTCATGAGCCCCGATATACTCCTCAATAAACTTCTGCTTGAAGGTAGCCCATGTGATAGCAGATACCATAGCTGGAGTCATCGAAATAGTAATGCTCTTCCACCAATCTTGAGCACCTTCTTTCAACATTCTACTCGCACACAACACCTTTTTATCCTCTGGACAGTCACAAGCTTCAAAGACCATCTCAGTATCATCAAGCCATTCCATACAGCCTACTGCGTTAAGTGTTCCATTGAATTTCTGAGCTCCACACTTCTGGAAACTTTCGAACTTAAATCGAGGAGCTTGAACTACATTAGGAGGAGCCACATCAACATTAACAAGGGGAACGACAACATTATCCACTGGTGGCTCAGTGTGGTGAGATGGCACTGAGTAGTTGCCATCAGTTCCTTCAGCATTCTCAGCAAGAGCGTTGTTCAGTTGCTCTTGAGTCTGTGCTAACTGGGCTTGGAGAGTCAGCACAAGATTGTACAGTTCAGCTGCATTAGGGATTTGCTCCACCACTGCTTCGTTAACTCTAGGCGGATTGCCGGGAGGTGGAGGCATACGACCTAATGGGCTTGGCTGATTGACTTGCTGGGGGTTTCCTCGATTTCTATTCGCATTGGCTGCAACAGCAGCAGCATTGGCAGCATTACTAGCACCGGCACCTGGATGGACAGGTGGGGTAATGCTTGCAGTAACTCCATCGCGTCGTGAGTTGCCTTGACGAGTGTTAACCATCTTTCCTTCACTGAAAGATAGAGTCGATAAGCGCAAAGATAAGGCTAAAACATACTTCGTATCGTAAACATCTCATAAGCCCTATCACACTCGCACTCGTCCAACCCATCCTATATCATCTTACGTTAAAGCTAAGGCATCCTACAAATACCTAGCATGCGCATCTTAAGTTTAAGTCCAAATCCTATGGTCAATAGGCCTTGGTTCACTTAAACTACGTCTCTGATACCAAATTGTAACACCCATTTCGTAAAAATATGGATTTCCAAAAATTTTCGCCTAACGGCGTTAATAGAGCGGAAACAGTTTATGAAAAACCTCAACTAAAGAAAAACAGTTGAGAAACATTGGTGGTGTTACTAATAGCATCAAATCAGTAATAAAAGAAATCCATAAGATTGCCCAACATAAAGCAATCATAACATAGTCATTACATAAGTTCCATAAAAGAAATCATTAACATTAAGTCTATGCGAAGTTATTGGGTAAACTAAAGCCATCTTGATCATCTACCCATCTCTCGTCAAAGCTTCACACGACATCTCACTGCTTAACCTGAGGGGTGTCAACACATAAGAAGAAACAAGTGTTAGCTATAAAGCTAAGTAAGGTAACACCAGGTTTAAGCAAAACATTTCATCCATTAAACACGTCACTTTAAAACATTACGTCATTTGATTTAGGCATTTATATCACCACATAACGTATCCATATCACATATAAGCATAGAGTCCATGACCCTAAGTGTGCCTAATCAATTTCGTCATTTCATCTCATCTCATTAAGTTGTGACTAGGTCACCGTTAAGTTGTAACCGAAGTTACCGTTAAGGAAAGACAATGTCGATCC
Source organism: Erigeron breviscapus (assembly GCA_034093135.1). NCBI lineage: Eukaryota > Viridiplantae > Streptophyta > Magnoliopsida > Asterales > Asteraceae > Erigeron > Erigeron breviscapus. The sequence goes on from CM067167.1 coordinate 17,616,684, forward strand.
ATGAGTAGCACGTTATGTTCATGACATTAGGTGGGTCATCAGGCCACCCGAAACTACTCGCCACATATGACTTGTTGCAAGGAGCCACCCGAGCAACCATTTTACGTACCCTCCCACATACGGGCACTACGTACTCTCCCACATACGAGCACGATTTATACGTACCTATTACCACATCAGGCACGGTTATGCATAACACTTAACATCTAATTAGCTCGAGCATTTACCACGTTTAGTTTAGGTTTCCACATTAATCCTAAACTAATCCACATCTATCATCTTTCACGTTAGGGCCCTTAAAACGTGCACGTGTCATGGCAACCTAAAAAGGTCTAGTATTCTAGATGAACAAGCCACATATACATGCACATATCAACATTACAACACGTCATTAACCACCGTTTCATTATATCATATCACATCATATCATATCGTTAAGCATATCATCATCATTGCATATCATATCATAACCATGTGTACGGGGAAGCATTTTAGGCATAAACATCGTCATCATTAATCCCCGAGTACCTCCATATCAACCCAACCACATATGAGTTATACATTACCGTTTGGAGGTTATAGTTTACAAACCATTTTCGTTGCACCCTCAGCGTGACAAAAGTAGTGTATCTTACCTCGTAGTAGTGTACGCGAGCAAACAGAGAGCTAATAGTGCTTAATAGTAATCCCCGACACCTATCGTACATTAACATATGAAATATAAGTCATTTGGGACCTTAAAACGACTCTCGTATGACCTTAGGACTGACTACGTAAAAGTCCAGATTACACCTTACGAAGTTAGGCCTTAACTTCGTTTACTCTGTTCTTACGAACTTGAGTATTAACTTCGTTACTTTACAACTTACGAATTTAGACCATAACTTCGTTTGGCTTCATTTTACGAAAATAGATTACGAACTTAATATTCGTTGGGTTTACTTCACGAAAAAATGGCTTAAACGAAGATAGTTTTTAACTCACGAATTTAACCAAACTCCTTCTTACGAACTTGGCCAACGAAAATAGCATTAGAACGAACTTAACATAACTTACGAAGATAGTCATAAAACGAAGATTAACTTCGTTCGAACACTGGTTCGACTGTTTTTCAAAAACGACTAAGTTCTTCGATTTTTCAACCTTGGATTCATCTAGGCTTTTCCAAAACATGATTTTGACACAATTAAACACATTTTGATCATCCGGATCGATTACAAACTCGTTTGACACCATTTTGTACGTTAACTCACCAAAACGCTTCTTTAACCTTAATCCTTCGACAAAACCTTTTGAAATCAGTTTTTGACTCACAATAAAACAACCCTAAATCTGAAAATATGATCAACAAACCGATCATTACCTGTAATTAACAATGGCCGATCGAAATCAAGCCCAAAAGACACCAACAATCTACGTAAAACTCGAAGAGATGCTTTAGAATTTCAAGAAGGATTGAAAGGTTGTTTAGGTTTGTTCTTTGAAGTGATTATGGCTGCTAAAGGAAAGAGATTAGGCTAATCCTAGCCCTAATCCCGTTTTCAACTTTCACTTTTGTCAAATTTAGTCCCTGGACTTCATATTAGCTTTATTACACCTTTAAACACCTAATGGGGATATACATAACACACTAAAGCACTTTCGCACACTACAAAGGCCTTTTACACATCATTTTGTCCACTTTATTGTCACTCATTAAAGATAATTAAATCTCACATATCGGGCACATAAACATATAAACACACATTTTACCACATACATATCACGGACTTAGAATTTGACCTAACGATGTTAGTCAACATATACGATTAAGTTTTGGGATGTTACATCAGCCAACTTGGGTCATATGTCGGACACTTCATTTCATCCACAGTTTTTTCTTCACCGCATCTTTGAAAGTACATGTTGGCCCAGGTGCATGGTCTCCAGCCAAAAGGTTTTCAATATGGACATTCACCTTGTTGATTTTTTCTACAAATAGGTAAAATGTTAGCATTCAAGCATGGAAACCCACACTGTCGTCGCGACCACCATCGCCACTGTATCGCGCGGGGATACGTCTAGTTGTAATTTGTCTTCCTCACAAATCTTACGTGTTCAATACGAGTAAATAAATAGGTAATTCACAAACCAACAAAAGCTCGCACAAACAAAATACATATTCCAATAGTTCTCTTTTCTTTTTCTTTCAGGAGAGAAACAATCTAGCACTCACTAATCTCTCACCCATCTCTTGGGATGTGAACCAAACGCGACTTTAATCAATCACTTTTTTTTTGTTACATCTAGTAATAATAAACTGACTATAGCTTGAAAACCGAAAATAAAATTCGAAAGTACAAATATATTAACATATTTATTAAACATAAATGATACATTTAATATACATTTATATATTAAAACTACAAAATTATTATAACAACAAGGCATGTGTTTACATCTGTGATTTTGACCCGTTTGACCTTGCATGTAATTTGACTAACTATTTCAATAAATGAAAACTTTGGACATAATTGTGTACATTTATCTGTAAATTGGGCCAATTATAATGTCATATTTGGACTTCTAGAATTAAGCCTATGTTACTAGACCATGATATTGGCCCATACATGTTATGGAAATTATATTATACACGATAATTGAATAACTGTGGTAACAGAGAAAATGTATATACGAAACATTAAGTATAATGTACGGTTTAAATAGTGTCGGTGGAACAGTGTCGGTGGCACAGTGTCGGTGGCTATCTAATAATTCCATTAATGGGACAAAGACCGACATAACTTTATGTAAAGAAGGAATATGTGAGTCCCAAACTCGATGGTTTAACCCAAAGTGTAAAATACAACAAGTTTAATATGCACTAGATTGGACTAGTATTACTTGAATATAAATGCAAGTATATAAACAAAGTAATACACGACTTAAAGTAAAGGTGGAACACAATGTAATTTTTTCAAGTGTATTTTATTTATGATGTTAAATAAAATACAAGGTTGTGCGGAATCAAGATAATACAAATATGTAAGTATCCTAACAACCTATGAATTACAAATGATCTATATTTGCCAAATAAACTCTTTGGATCGAGATACTTAAAGTTGTGAAGTATCCCTGTTACGATCGAGAGTATTTAGACAAATTCAATTTAATTTCTAAAAGTAATTTTAACAAGGAAATGACTTTGTATTTATAGGCAAACAAATTCACCAGTGAATTTGTGCCGTACAAATATGGTTGCATGCATTTAATGAACCGACAAGGTCATTTAAATGCATTGGTTAAAGTACAAGGATAAAGTCACATCAATATGACTTTATTCTTTTAACCAACCACCTTTACACACGTATGTACTTTAGTAAAGAACAAGTGGAATGTTCTTTGGAAAGTGTGTAAAGGCAAAAAGTCAATTCATCGTAATCAGTGTTCAGACTTGTAAGGTCTTGAACACTGACAAACCTCCAGTCGTAGATCTGGTAAGACTTCCAGTGGACTCCGCCATTTGTCAGTCTTCTTTATTCTAACTTCAGTCTTTGACTTCAGTGAGAATGTCTTCAGTAGAATAGATCTGGACTTGGGTGAAGTCCAGTGAGCTAATCTGGAGGATTCCAGATTTTCCTATACAAGTATTTTGCTCACTGGTCTTCCATTATTTCTGTTCAAATCTTCAGGGTCGCTCCAGTATTCAAGTCTGGTAAATATTATTTCTGGACAAGTCTTCAGAGACTTTCCAGTCTTCAAGTCTGGAGCGAGTCCAGTAAATCTGGACCTAACAAATTCCCCCTATTTGTTTAGAAATAATGCAAGGTTTTTCAAGCTTATATCTATACAATTTTGTATGCTTGAAAAACACTTGTTTTGACTTAGTCTAAAAAAATTTAAGTTACTGGAGAACACTTTATAGATCATCAGTGTTTCAGTTTCATCTTTTAATTCTAACTTAGACTAAATCTAATCACTTACTTTGTGAATCAAAATATGCAACTATATTTACAGCCATCAACAGAAAATAAGTTACAATTTTGGAAAATAAATACAATTACAAGTAAATGATAAAAGAGTCAGGCCCTTCTCTTCGACGTCTGTCCTGGAGCATCTTCAGAAGCCTTTCTCTTTGGAGATGGAGAGGATGGTACAGACTCTGGTGGTTTCATGCCTATTGCAACTTCCATCTGTTGCTTTCTCTTCCATACCTTCTCAATCCTCTTCAAAAATGTTTTAACATCAGTTGACAAATCAGTCTTCCCCCTGAACGTTAAGGCAATCTCCTTCAGTTCAGTCCATCCAAAAGCTTGGACTGAAGCACTTTTCCTTTCATCAGTAAAGTTACCCTCCCTGGTTGTAACAACCCTACCTTTTAACATTATATATGTTCTAGTTATGTTGTCTATGATCCCGCAAGCCATAGTTATACTTGAAGCTAGTAGATAATGCCCCTAATTTAGCAATCCAAAGCTATTGTTCAGTTCTAACTTGAATTAATAAAATGCCATTGAACAAAAAATTTATTGATGATTAATCAAGTCATAAATGATAAAATGAGCCTCACAAGTTGGGATATCAATCAAAATTCTTATAAGTGTCCAACAAAATCAATCACCAAACCAATTTAAGTAAATATGACATGAGAATAAAGATTTCTATCTCAAAGTATATTTACAAATTAATATGTGCATGAAAGTGTTAAATAACAATAAGAATATATATATATATGCTTAAAATAAACACAAGTTTATAAATTAAGGCTTATGTAACAAATTAAAAACACAAAAATATATACATACACACCCATATACATGACATATATATATACACATACTAGGATAAAAATTTACTTACACTACAAATAAATACCATTTAACCTTACAAAATATATATACACCTACATCTAACTTACATACACATTACATATACAATTTATATTAAAAAAAAAGAACAAAAACCCTCCAAATACCCCTTAGAGGCCGGCCCCCCCTTCACACCACACACATCCATTTCAAATTACACTTACACTCTTTTCACTCTTGGAACTCACCACTCCAACACACACTCTTCACTCATTTCTCACACACAACCTCTTTTCTCTCAAAAACTCTCCCTCCCTCTTCTTCTCTTCTTCAAATCGGCCAAGCAAAAACAAGGCAAGAACAAGGCTAAATCTCATCTAAACTTATATTAATAATAAGGGTTTTAAGTTAGATTAATAAAGGGTCAATCCAAGCAAGGTTCAAGGGTTGTTTTAGGCTTAGATTAAGGGTTATAAGAGGCTTCAAGAGTCACGAAAATTCTGCCCATTTTTCACCATCAAAACCAAGTTCAAGAGGGTATAATCTTCATCCTTTTTACTAGATCTAATCTTGTTTTGTTTATATTCAAAGGTTTTATCAAAAACTCATACTTTCTTCTTGTTTTCTTTGTAATATACACTTAATGAGGGCAAAGTTGATAGGATCTTTCTTTCCATGCTCATGCATGTCGAATCTAAGAAGAAAGATCTAAGGATTCAACAAGTTTAAGACCCAAAAGTGTTGTTATAGATTAGTAGCTTTTAAAGTGATTTTCTTTTTAATAGATCTATATGTTTTTGTATATTTTTGAAGAATATATTCTGAGATTTTTCACTTAAAAGATGTTTTTATGTTGTTGAATGTTAGATCTATAAAAGTTGGTATTAAAAAGTGTTGATTTGAATGCATGTATGTTAGATTTAAGAATGTTGGATCTTTTGTTGGATTATGAGATGGATATGGACTTGTTATAAGTGAAAAATATGTTAATATTAATGTTAATATTCTGGAAAAATTGATGAAATAACAAAGAGACAAAGCTTGGACCAAAACATGTTAAAATAAGCTATAAATCATAAACCGAAAACACGCAAAAATGCATTTTGAGCACACACATGCACCATAATCTTATGACCAAGGAAATATGATAAACCTACTGGAAATAAGTTGAAATAAAAGTATAAAACTCAGATCTATTGGTTCATGACAACAATAAGCTCAAAAATCACCTTTTCGGGTCAAATAATCACTAACCGAAAGCACTAAATTGCACATATCACACCACCGCCACTATCACGATTTTGGACACCAAAATATGATGAAATTTCTGGAAATAATGAAACAAGAATGAAAATCCATTTGAAGCACTTTAATTGCTTAAGAAATGAGGCTAAATCACTATTTCGGTAAACGATTTTTAATCATAAAAACCCTCAAAATAAGCAAGACACAAGAGAGGTTGAATTGATATGAGTTTGTATTGATAAAAGTTGCCTAAAAGGCCTGGGATTTTTGGCTAAAATGTTTAGTAATGATTTTTAAGAATTTCCATGAATTATTGGATTTAAATGGTAATTAAAAGACATAAAAATCAATAAATAAATTATGTAAATCAAGAATGGGGTTAAATCATCTTAACCATTGATAAAAATAACTAAAAACCTACTGGAGAAAAATAGTTAAAAGGCAAGAGACATGTGTTACATAATTTAAAGATAAATAATTAAGTAAAAATAACTAATTAAATATTATTATTAAAATAAATGGAAAATACACAAATAAAAGTATAAAACATGAAATTATAAATTAAGAAGCATATATATCAGAATATAACCTAACTAAAATCATTCATAATTTATAAAGACAATTATGACACTTAAAAGTATTTTTAAGGAATTATTTAATTAATAAATCAATAAAATGAATAAATAATTAATTAAATAATATTAAATTAAATAAAAATTATAAATCAGAAAATATTCATAAATATTAATATTATAAGACCTTTAAGGTTAAATATTATTATTAAGCAAAGTATACAATGGAGGTCATATAAATCAAAGCCAAACTACCGAAATTCCAATAAACGTACAAAAACGTATAATGAGAAAACGACTCCTACTACCAAATCTCTGTTACCCAATTAATGAGAGCATCATAATGCACTTAA
>CM067167.1:17624640-17769640 GCA_034093135.1 Erigeron breviscapus
GTTGCCACGAAGCCCATTTATTTATTTTTCATCATGTTTCCCAGAAATAATAAATCACTAACATAAGTAGACCAACTGTAGTTAAATTCATTCATCCGTTATTAAAACATTATAATCGAACTATTTAGATAACAAATAGTTCGATATAACATATGAATTAACAGAAACAATTGATTTTGGCTATAAGTATAAGTAACAAAATTTAAGCATATTTTTTACGAGTAAAACTTAACATATTCAAAAAGACTAAACAAATGTAACATGTATGCTATTCAATAAATATTAAAACAAGTTTTTAAAAAAATAAAATAGAATAAGTTTTAATCATGAGAATCAGCATAAAATATTATCGGACATTACTAATAAAAAGAATAATTACAACGGTATTACGTAAATAATATATATAACTGTTAAATTTGTTAACGCTAGAAATCCTAGAACCCCAAAATTACAAATTGGAAATGAAAACATAAAATCTGGTTATTATCTATGTAAACGTGGACACTTTTTAAAATAAAAATAAAAAATTCTATTAAACGTGGACGGACAAACAATTATACCCAAAAGACTTGTGTGTTTCTGGATCAAAATCTAGGCATCGCTAAAAACAAGTAATGATACTATTATAAAACCAGACAAGATATTATTATTATTAATAACATTATAACAAATGGATTACTATTATTATTAGTAATATTATATTCACAAAATTGTATGTGCGCATAATAAAAAAGAGTAAGTACGTGGGGGATGGCGGCTACTCAGTCAACTATATATTGTGTGGAAGTGGATAGATATCACTATCGAGGATTTACAATACCAACTATGAACACCCCCTCACGGATTTACACATGTGAATATAGCCCATCAATAACTTCCTTGCTTGGACAACATATATGGATACATTTTCAAAAAAAAATTGTCCTAATAAATAATTATAGAGTTTGACCTTATTATAATATGAAAAGCCGTAAAAATTATTATATATATTAATTCCCGTGGGGGATGGGCACTGTAGCAGATACTGTAGCTCTACATGTACCTGACGTGGCATGACGTCAGCTATTTTGTCTTTTTTCTTTTTTTTTTACGATAGTATACTTTTTGAGTTTCGTATTTTTACCACTAAACTTTTTGGTTTTTGACTTTAGTCCAAATTTTTTATAGAAACTTAAATGTACTTTATTTACTTTTACAAAGTTGTAAGTATAATTTACTTCTACAAAAGTTTTTTAACTTTAATCATCAAATCATTATTTTTTACTTTTTATCACTTATTATAAGGTTTTTAACTTTTGCCGTCGAACTCTTGGTTTTTCCAAATTTGGCAGCCCAATATTTTAACTTTCTACCCCTTATAGTAAACTTTAAGTGTCCAAACTTTTGGGTAATGCTATATGTATGTTTGCATGATGCGACGGCGATCCGGGGCAATGCCCGCCGCGAAGCGCGGGTTAAAAAACTAGTTTGGTATAATCTGAGAAGATGTGAATATGTGATGTCATAATAGTTTTTTCCTTTTTTTTTTTTATATTTGAAAAGACATTAAAAATATGTATTACATTTCCGATCTAATTAGGCTTTGAACCTCAATCTGTAGAAAATATCTCTTATGTTTCAACATTACATTTTAGATAATTATCAATTTGATTTAGTCCTCATTGGCCATAATTGTTAATCATATATTTACAGTTTAACCTTTCAAAATATATAATGGGGTTAGTTATTGTAAAACAAATATTAAAGTAAAACAAATAAGACAAGATCTTGACCCTAGATCATGATAAAATTGATGCACGGAGATTCACGTATATATTGATGCACAATGATTTTCATGATGCACGGTGATTTTTAGTGAAGAAAAATCTATTGTTTTATTTGTTTTACTTTAATAATTGTTTTATTTTATCTATAAGCTATTTATATTATATAGTTTGTTATAGTATTCGTATATCAACATATATTTTGCAAACTATGTGAATAGATCTATTGTCATTCATAAAACTAGTCAAAAAAGAAACATAGAAATAAAAAATCAAAACTAACAGTATCGGTTTTAATATTTCATTTATATTTACAGAAAATTAAATCCATTAGAGTCTAAATTTTTTTTATGTCATTCATTTTTCATTATAGTTTCCTAACAAATGGCTTAAGGCAATGGTTTAAGTAGTTATTTATATAAGTTATTTAATACAACGCTAAGTTTTTATATTTATAATAAAAAATTTATACTTCATAAAATGGAAAGCGATGAGTATTATAAAAATGTTAATGTTTAACTAATATTCAATTTTTATAAATAAAAACCTAAAATCAACAATATTAGATAAGTGTTTAACAATATTGCCCCTGGAGGGACTCAAAATCCGTAAAAAATGATATTGAATGTTACTTTACTTTATAAATACTAAACTGTTACCTTAAAGGCATTGGTTAGAAAAAACCATCACAACCACTCATGATTTAGATATTTTAAGCCCAATAGATCATCTTTCAAAAGCCATTATTTTTTTATCCGTTCATTATTGTATTCATATATTAACATTTTCAGCCTTATAATTCATCTATACCACATAAAATTAATAATAATAATTTAACCTTTTATATAAAATGATTTGTAAACCAAAGTGAGTTGCAAAGCAAAATGTACATAACTATTATTCATTACCGCCCGTAAAAGTATAGAATTTTGGTGTCGTCTCTTTACATTACAATTTTTTTATGTTAAATATGAGAAATTGGATTTGTGAATTCAATTTATAGTGCTATTTATATATTTTTATCATCATTGTTATGACTTTGGTAGATAAAAATAAATGTATATAAAGTTATAAAGAAAAAGAAACATGTGACATGAAAGAACCTAAATTCACAGAACATTCTAAAATGATTCAACATTTTCACCACCAAGCCACCAAGACTCCAAGAGTCAAATACCAATAAGTTGAGAAGAGGAAATGAAATAATATCTATACTCCTTTATAAAAAGAGTTAATGACACAAATCGTCCATGTGGTTTACTTAAATAGTCACGTTTCGTCTTTTAAAATCAAAAACCTCAAGGACAGTCCTTTATAGGAGGATAAGAATCAAGTTTGGTCCTTTGACTTTTTGACCGACACCTTCTCTTCGTTAAACCCCTCACGTGCCACCCACGTGAGGGTATTTTGGTCATTTCCATCCTAAAGGACCATCTGTGATATTTTTTCATCTCCAATATACAAAAAACCTAAATACCTAAAATGAAATTAAAATCTCTTATATCTATTTATAACTATGGATGAAAAAAAGGATGTTTCATCTCTCCAGATCCACCCATCTCCAAACTCAAATTAAAATCAAAACTCAATAAACAAATATATGCAGTCTTCTATCTCTATCCCTTTTTCTCTCTGTCTCTTTTCTCCGTCAATGGACCAACAACTTTTATCCCTGGAAACAAAAAATACAGTATCAAAAAACTGACTCCCCAAACTACTTTGAATGGCTATCTTCTTTTTAAACTATAATGCTGATGAAATACATATGAAACATGTTTTATAAAAAAGAAGAAGAGATTCGTTTAGGGTTTTTAATGATGGAGGAGATGATGTGGGAACCACCACCATAGATGAAGCAACCTCGGCGGATGCTACAATGACTGCTGCTACTGGATTTACTTCAGATGGTGATTTAAGGTGTTGGTGGCCGGAAATTTACATGGTGACGGTGAACGTGATTTGCAAGTGGCCGGATTTAAGGATGGATCGAGCACCACTGCTATTGTTCCTTTTTTTTCAAGAGAGTTGTTAAATACATAAAGTTAATTGTAGTAGATCCAAGATCTGTATACATAAATAAAGATTGTGGTGGTGCTACAGTGGTTCGTGGTGGTGGTTTGGAGAGGGGGCGACACCATCCCACGGCGGCACCATCACCAGATCCGGCCATCTGGGGATAGCGTTTAGATCGATCAGGTTTGAGTGGCCGGATGTTGGTGTTAAGGGTGGTGTGTAGCCGGATCTAGAAAGTGGTGGTTGTGGTGGTGCGGTCGAAACTTGATGGTGATGGTTGGATCCGTTTTATGTGTGATCTAGATTTGTGTTTGTGTTTGTGTTTGTGTATGTATGTGTATAAATATAAATATAGATATAGATATATATATCTACAGATTTGTACATGTAAAATGTATATATAGATATAGATAAGGATGGTGATGGTGATGATGATGATGATGATAAATACAGATATTTGATACATAGATATAAAGATATGGTATATATATATGGATGAATGGATTGATTTGATGATGATGATGATGGTGATGCATAAAGATAGATAGATATAGATGTGGAGTATCTCTCTCTACTCTCTTTCTCTCTCAATTCTAACGGCTTTTTTTTTCTCCGATCTAAGATCTGAGATTGAAAATCTTTTATTCTTGAGATCGAGATGAGAACGTGAGATCGAGAGTTGAGATTGAGAACTGGTTTAGACCTCCAGTCCGGTGGATCTAACCCTATTTTTTACTTTCGGGCCGGAGGTCCCTTCCACTTCGGTGGATCTGGAAGCAGCCTCCCTACCTTTGAGTAGGGGTAAGGTCTGTCTACATCATACCTCCCCCATAGCCCGGCTTATGCTGGGATTGGGTACCCTTGTTGTTGTTGTTGTTGTTGTTGTAGATATAGATGTGGAGTCCAGGTGATAGGAAAAAGAATATATAATAAAATAGTTTGGGGTGGAAAGTACCAAAATGCCCCTCACGTGGAAGGCACGTGATGATGTTAACGGAGGAGAGATGACGGTCAATAAGTCAAAGGACGAAACGTGATCCTTATCCTCCTATAAAGGACTGTCCTTGAGGTTTTGAATTTTAAAGGACGAAAGGTGACTATTTAGGTAAACCACAGGGACGATCTATGTCATTAACTCTTATAAAAATTATCACACCCCCTATTTTTAGAAATAGTTACACAATAGTTACATACGAAATTACTAAATTACCCTTAATAAACACCCACTATGGAAAGAGTTTTTATAAAATACCAAGTTTGCCCTTAATGAATTAATTTACACCATAAACCTTTATTTTAATAATTAACACTAGCCCTTATCTTCTAAAAATTTCCACTATCACAATTACATCAACCTACACCACTTGACACCGCCACCACCACCACCACCAATAGTACCATCACCGACACCACTAGACCGCCTTCCCCACCATCGCCGCATTGCGCGAATGCTCGTATAATTTTATTTTATTCGTACAAAAGACCATTACGCCACCACACAAAAAGATGCCTATGACTGCTTTCATGTCTATTTTCTATTTCTATTTCTATTAAACAACTTTTTCTTCCCATCCATTGACAAAATTTTACTACACTTCATGTTTTACTTAGTTTGCTGATTACCTCCATTTTCAATCCCTCCAATAATCATCTCCATCTCCATCTTCATCATTCTTTCGTTCTTTTTTTCTAATGCTCTGTTTATTTATCCTTGAAAATCGTTAACTTTATTTGTTTTTTGTACAATTTCCAAGATGGATTGAGTGATCTAGTCATCAAAAACATCTGTTCCTCAAAACCCAGGTAAAAAGATTCAAACTTTATATATATATATGTGTGTGTGTGTGTGTGTGTGTGTGTATGTATATATGTATCAGTTTTGTATATGCTATAGTTCAAGACTCTGTTTCTTGATTGATGTAAGTTAATTTTTACTTTGACCCTTCTTGTTTGTTTCAAATTATTGTTAAAAATTGAAACTTGAACTCAGTAAATGGTCATTGATCTAAAAAACAACAAAACCCATATAAAGATTATGTTTAAATTAGACTCTCTTTTTTTTGGTCCCTTCCTAATGTAATAAATAAAATCAAGTCTTTTTGCAAAGGATGTATGATAATAACTTTGATATTTAGCTTTTAATTGACATGGGTTCTTAAGAAATCAATAAATATTGGATTTTTGTCATGTCAGGTTATAATTGGATAAGATGGATTCTCCTGTGGCTGGAAACCATCATCAGAGTTTAAGCAGAACTAAAACAATGGAGAAAAGAGATGATACATCTTTGCATGTTGCGATAAGGTCAGGGGATATAGATAAAGCTTTAGAGATTCTAAGTAGCACCGATGAACAAAAGTTAAAAGAGTTATTGTCGAAAACCAACCAACCAGGCGAAACGCCTCTTTATGTTGCTGCTGAGTGTGGGCGTGTTGATTTAGTACGAGAAATGATGAAGCATTATGACCTTGAGGCGGCTGGTATCAAGACGATGAACGGCCTTGATGCTTTTCATATCGCTGCTAAACAAGGAGATCTTGGTATGAATTTGATTCCTGAACTTTTATTGCTTGTTTTGGATGTTTTATATTGAGGTCAACTTGAGTAACTTTGAGCTGAAATTTGACATAATAGTTATTGAGAAATAAAAAAGGATAAATACACCGAGTTGTATAACAAATACTAAAAAGTAAAACAACAGAAGGATTTGTAACATGATCAATCTAACAAGATTGTATCACTTGCCTAATATTTTGTGATGAATTCTTGATAGGCTAGCTTTGTACTAGTTCTTAGAGGGTGTTTAGATGTGCGTTTTCAAAGTTATTATTTTGACTTGATAATGCAAACCAAAATCAAATAAGTTGGTGTTTAAAGTTGAGAATATTGAAATAGTTATACATTAATTTTGATCCAGTGTTGTTAGAAATCCTTACCAGCTTGCTCTAAATTGATTAGTTTGACCATAATGTTACATATCATTTTTGTCAAACACTTAAAAACCAAGTCTTAATTTGAATACCTGTTTTCAGAGGTGTTGAAGGTTCTTATGGAAGCACAATCTGAGCTTTCGATGACATTTGATCAAACAAACACCACGGCGTTACACACGGCTGCTGAACAAGGCCATCTTGAGGTGGTCAAATTCCTTCTAGAGAAAAATAGCAGCATGGCCGCTATAGCAAAAAGTAACCTTAAAACGGCATTACATTCTTGCGCGCGCAAGGGTCATTTGGAGGTGATGAAAGCACTTTTGGAAAAAGTACCCGAAATAGCCACTAGAGCCGATAAAAAGGGGCAAACTGCCCTTCATATGGCTGCTAAGGGACAGAACGTTGACATGATTAATGAGCTTATTGCAGTTGACGGCGGACTGATAAACATGGTTGATAAAAAGGAGAACACTGCATTGCATATTGCTACACGAAAGGGTCGTAAAGAGGTAACTAAGATTATCATTATTTTTTGACTTTGACTTATGAGCCAACATACTACTAGTTTTTACTAGATTATAAACTTTTTCCTTCTATTTTTGTAGCAAGTTTAGTATCATCATTTCTCAATTTGTAGTTTGTGTCAAAATTATTTCAAAAAGTAAAATTAATACAAAGGGTTTTATAAGATCATCAAAGCTGAGCTTCTAGAAAGTTGACTTTGACTTTTGAGCTCAAAATATCTTTGATTTGAGTTTTATTTTGAATAATATTCTTACATCTTTAAAATAGCATCTTTAAAATATCATGTCAAAATATCTAGATAGTTTATGACATGATATTTACTTTGGTGGTCATAGATTTCTCAATAAGTGGAAGAATTTATGAAGTTTTACTTTAATAGATTCTATTTTGACCTGCAGTTTAGAAAGACCTCATGAATATTGCTTAATTTCGTGGTTATTGATTTGCAGATTATTCTGGCGCTGCTAAGTCACAAGGACATAATCAATAAAGAAGCCATCAACAAATCTAAAGAGACTGCCCTCGATACTGCTGAGAAATTTATACAATCCGAAATTGCAACAATTTTGCGAGAACATGGAGTCGTCAATGCAAAGTCAATAACAAAACCGCCACAAATGACTGCCACCCGAGAACTCAAACAAACTGTGAGTGACATCAAACACGAAGTTCATGACCAACTCGAGCACACTCTTAAAACTCATAAAAGAGTTAAAGGGATTGGGAAACGCATAAACAAATTGCACCATGAAAGCCTCAACAACGCAATCAATTCCACCACAGTTGTGGCAGTTTTGATAGCTACTGTGACCTTTGCCGCCATATATCAGCTGCCCGGACAATACATTGATGACCAAAAAGATGTCACAAAAGATTCTACCTTAGGTGAAGCAAACATAGCTCCCAATCCCGGGTTCACTGTTTTCTTGATCTTTGACTCACTTGCCCTTTTTATATCACTGGCGGTTGTGGTGGTTCAGACATCCATCGTGGTGGTGGAAAGACGGGCAAAGAAGCAGGTGATGGCCATTATTAATAAGCTAATGTGGTTAGCGTGTGTTTTTGTTTCGGTTGCATTTCTTGCACTCTCGTTTATTGTGGTGGGAAACGAGAAGTGGTTAGCGGTTGGGGTGACAGTTATAGGGTCGGTTACATTGGCTTCAACAATCGGAACAATGTGTTATTGGGTGATTATGCATCGAATTGAGGCCAGTAATTTGAGAAGTATTAGGCGCTCTGCAAGGAGCAGCAAGTCACTCTCTGGATCCGTGTCTGTACACTCGGATTCAGAGAATGATGATTTTAAAAATCTTTATGCTATCTGATTCGATTGACCTCTTGAATCATGATATCTGATTTTTCAATATAAACAAGCTATTCTTGTGTAAATGCAGATAGAATACTACATTTTGCAAGAATACGCTGTTTTGGACCCCAAAAAAATCGTTTTTCTTCACATTTTCACGGTTTTAAATAAAATTCCTGTGTTCTTGCAAGATATAGTGTTGTTCTTGGTATTTTTCACGCGGAAAATGGTTAGTTTAGAAGGGAGAGTCAAGTATGATGGTTCAAAAATCCGATCACTGCCTTTAGCCACTTGTTCCTGTACTTTGTACTAAGTCGGGCAGTCGGCCACAAGTGGGTTCATATGTAAATAGATTTGCAGGTGATATGTAAAGTAGCAGAGAGTTGCCATATATGTTTTGAGATCCTGCTATATATACTAGTTGTTGTACAATAAGTTTTTGTTCAAATGATATTGTAGATTTCTGAATTCGAAAGCATATGATGATGAATGACCATTGCTTGTATAGTTTTGTTGATAGGGTTAAGAAATGTGTATAAACGAGGGAGGTTTTTCAAAAACTTATCTTTGAAGCAAGTGCCAACCAAATTAAAGTTGTAAAGGAACATTTTCATTTGAGAAAATGTCACAAATGGTCCCTGTGGTTTGTCATATTCGCATTTTGCCCCCTGTATTTTTTTTCGTTGCAAACGGTCCCTTGATTTTTCATTTTTGTTGCCAGTAGTCCCTTGCACTAACATCTGTTAGTTTTGGCCGTTAAATACCTCACGTACATAACAAGCGAGGGTATAATTGTCTATTTTTGTAACCACAAGGACTATTTGCGATTAAAACATATTAGTATATATTTACGTATATGTATCTGTATAACTATCTATTATCTGTATATATATTTATGTATCGTAAAATCATCATCAATTTCTCCCCCCATCCAATATATTCTCTCCACTTTCTTCTTTCCAAACTTTCTTCAGGAAATATCATCGGAAAAATGCGATATCGCCGGAAAATGCTTCAAGCCGTCGCCGGCGGCAGCCACGGGACTAACGGGACTACACATCCGCCAGAAAAAGCTTCATCTGTTCTTCTTTCTGTCTTTTTCTTTTGTATATAGATTGGAAAGTCACAGACTAGTATATACGGCAGCTGTTTTTAGATTTGTGTTTCTTCAACAAACATAAATTAGTGAACCAGATCTCAATAAATTGATATTTCATTCTAGCGATTATGGTGGATCCGGCTTGGCAGTTCTGCCTAGTGGTGGCGGCGACACATTTTTTTCCTTTTTCTTTTGATGGGTGTGATGGCTGGGTGGTGGTGGTTGTAAGGATGATGGTTTTGAGACGGAGAGAAGTTTCACGCCCGGAAAAAAAACTTCCAAGAAAGCTTGCGATTAGGGATGGCAACGGGCCGGGTTTTGCTAATCCCGGACTCGGACCCGATTAAAAATCCTCTTCCCAAACCCGGCCCCGGCCCCGGCGGGTCCCCATTTATTACTAACCGTCGGGTAACGGGTTTCCCCACGGGTAAACGGGGATCCGTTATTATTATAATTATTTTGTAAATGATAAAATTAAAAAGGAAGAATTAAAACTTGAATTAATAAGTAAACAAACCAACTCCACTTAGGTGGGTTGGCCGGGGTATCTTCTAAATCCACTATGTGGGCACCGGAGGTGAGTTTTTCCCAAGGTCTCGGGTTCGAGTCTTGAGTTTCTCATCTCAAGGTATTTTCCATGAGGAGGGGGTTGGAGGTCCAGCAAATCGCTGGTTAAAATTACCTCCAGCACGTCTGAATCGAAACTAACTTTAAAAAAAAAAAAATACCCATGTAAACAACGCAACTATAAAGCAATCCAAAAACTTGATAGCCACTTTTAAAATACCATATTAACTCTAACCGATAGTAGTATATCTTTGCATACTTATCTGTAGAGTCATACTCAAATTTGGTCCTAGGATTACGGTATTATAACTAATTGCATTTTTGGTCCCTGTGTTATCACACTTTTTGCACGTTTGGTCCAAACTTTTTAAAAGTCGCAATTTTGGTGCCAAAAGTATGATTTCTTCTCAAGAATGGTCCAAAAGCTAACTTCCGTCTAATTTCTCCCGTTAGTGTGGTCATGTGCGTGTCACGTGAGGGGTAGTTTTGGCATATAAAGCATACCCAACCCCATTTTTGCCCCTTTAGGCTTTAACCCCACATGTTCCCACTAACCCTAATTTTCCATAAATCTCAAAAACTTTCACACATATCTCAGATCTAAAATAAAATATAGGGTAATGGAGGGAACCCTAGCCCCGGTACCACAATTGGTTACCCATCGACTCACCCCGTATGAGCCATATGATGCCAGTACAATACCTCCATCCTAATCTCCACATGATCTGGGCACCCCGAAGGATCGAACCCGCGTATTTAAACTTCACATGTGGGTATAGGCTTCATTGGTAACGGGTACCTTTATAAACATCAATATGTCTTCCTCCCCTCACTCTCTCATCAATATATTCTAACTGAAACAAAAAACTAAAATAAACTATCTTTAATATTATTTATATACATATATATACACACACTCTTTAATCAAAACACACACACACACATATATATAGATCTGTTGCGACGACGGGAATGGTTGTGGAGGTGGAGAGCTTCTGCGGCGGGAGTTGTGGGGTTGAAGGTTACAGCGGTGGTGGTTGATAGTGGTCGTCAGGAGGTTGAAGATGATCTGTGTTTTTCCCACCTTCAAATCATCATCATCATCTTCTTCTAGATAGCAACAACAACAATAATAATAAAGATACACAAAAACAAGTAGTAAATCAAAGGTAATATTAACTAATACCAACTTATAGTAATAAATAAGTTAATATACCAAACAAAATTGTTGTTATGTTATTTCACAGGAGTATCGATCTAGATTTTCAAAGCAGCGAGTTATCTATTTTAGGTGCCATTTTGAGGTTGTTAATAAATAGAGTTAATTACATTTTTCGTCCCTGTGGTTTGCCCCACTTTCAAGGATCATCCCTGAGTATACGAAATTACGTCTTTCATCCCTAAGTATGGAACTCCGTTAACATATATGGTCCACGACCAAAACGGACGTTAAAAATCCAATAATTACACTTTTAGTTCAAGGGTATATCTGTCATTTCATCTCTACCATGATCATCATCATCATCTTCATCAACGACAACCTCAAATTTCACACCAGAAACATCAAAACTCATATATATGTTGATCCTAAACAAAACTCATAAACAAATTTCTACAGAATCTTGAAATCATGTTTCTATATATCCATATCATATACAAGTATTTACATAAATATGAAAACAAATCAATTCTTTACATCAACCAAATCCAAACTAAGTGTCATATATCAATCTCGATTCTTTATTAACCTACAATCAATCTGAAAATATCATATACAAATATCCGGCCATTCGGCTGTGGGATCGGAACCAACCACCTGCACCCACCGCCAGAATTGAAAATATCCGGCCATTCGGATGGAGATTAAGAAAGATTCTATTGCTTCTTCACTCTTTAGATACCTGTATATTTCCGATCCATCTATATATATATATACATCTCCAACAATATTTTGTACCCACGACTTTCCAGCAAGGTGGTGTCAACGACATAGTCTATGGGTTACATCTATATATATCTAAAACCCCCATCTTTACCTCCAATACCCTACAACCTTTTTGCTGGAAAATCGATTCTTGACCCGACCCGAATATGGATTTGATCGATTCTTGGAAATGTGCCAGGAAAATTGGAAGCTTCAAAGCCAAAAACTTAGAAAACCCTTTAAAAATTAACAAAATCTTAAGCTTCTAACCACTATTCACCGAAGTGAAAGATGGCCGGAGTGATAGTGGCAGATGGTGGTTGTTGTCGGAGAACATGATGGATCTTGGTTGTCGGATCTACCGGAGAACAACCCTAATTAAAAACCAACCACCTCACGCTACTTCTGATTTGCGGCCAAACGAGAACCCACCCACCCCTCTTTTTCCGATCATGTGTTGAGCAATGGCGCTGTGTAGGTGGTGAGCGGCGGCAGGAGTCGATCGACAGCTTCAGATCTAATTTTAAAGGGTCTTCTGGGTTATTGGCTTTGAAGATAACTAATCAGAAAAATGGAAGATTTGGATGGATATAAAAACATAAAAGGGTTACGTATGGATAGATATATAGATTCATGATGGTGTTTGTTGAGAATATATTAGAACAATTTGTAATACAGTAATATATGTAATTCAAATATATTTGTTTGTAAGTTGGAGTTATGTTTATTACTCCGTAATAAATTAGGGAGGAAATTGATATTGAAGATTTGGGAAATGAATGAATGTGAGGGTGGATGGATTTGATGATGATGATGATGAGAAGATAAATAAAGAGATTTATACTCTTTATTTAATTAAGAAAAGTTATATATAGAAGAGTTACTTACACTTTTGATCCCTGAAAAAGCGAACTGACCATTTTGCCCATGGTGTGCCTCTCACGTGACCCGCTACTTAACGGACGTTTTGGTCGTGGACCAAATATGTTAACGGAGTTCCATACTTAGGGATGAAAGACGTAATTTCGTATACTCAGGGATGATCCTTGAAAGTTGGGGCAAACCACAGGGACGAAAAATGTAATTAACTCTAATAAATATATATCTACTATTGTGATTTTGATAGAAAAAAAAATATAAATTAAAGTTTTTGGAATTAGAGCATTCAGATTTGGAGATTCGGAATTTTTGTTTGCATATGTATATCTTTATTATCTTTTGAAGATTTACATTCTAGTCCTATCTTCATTTTGTTGATGGGGAATTTTTTATTTGAGTGAAAGGATATATAATGGAAAAAAACAAGATCAATATATGTATAGATTTGGGTATAGATTTATGTATGTATAAGCAATTTATGTTTAGATTTTATTATGTAATTTATGTATCTGTGTATATATATGTACAGACATGGAGTGGTAATATATAGATTTATATATGATAATTGATTTTATTTATAGATTATAAAGATAGAGAAGATATATGGATAAATTTTTGTGTATAGATCTGGAAAAGAAAAGCAATAAGAGGAAGAATGTGGGTGGATGGGCTTTAAATGACGCAACTACCCTGCACATGACACGCACACGACCACACTAACGGAAGAAAATAGACGGAAGTTAGCTTTTGGACCATTCTTGCGAAGAAATCACACTTTTGGCACCAAAATTGCGACTTTTAAAAATTTTGGACCAAACGTGTAAAAAGTGTGATAACACAGGAAACAAAAATGCAATTAGTTCTAATATATGATTTGAAATACTACAGTATAAAAATGAGGAAAATTTGATAATGAAATAACTTTACAATTTGAGTCTTCTGTTAATATTATTATTCTTATTATTATTATTTTTATTATTATATACGGGTCGGGTATACGGGTTTGGGGCGGGTTTCGGGTATACGGGTCGGGTATGCGGGTTTTCATCTAAAACCGTCCCCGGACCCGAACCCGCAAAAAAATTAAAACCATCCCCATACCCGACCTTAGACCCGTATACCCGGACCCGAACCCGGCCTAAAAATGTCGGGTTTCGGATTTCTCTATCGGGTACGGGTTTCTTTGCCATCCCTACTTGCAATGGTGGCCTGAAAAAGTGGGTTTTCAGGTGGGTGTGGGGTGGAGGGAGAAAGGCGCTAGTGTTCCACGTAAGAAAATTAATAAGCTTTCATAGCATGCTCTTTAACCTTTTGATAGAATAACGTTTGACCCTTTCTTCGAATGTGTATATGACAATTTAAACATTTATTGGTTTCTTTTGGAGTCGCATACTAGTGGGAAGACCAGAGTTGGAATCAATGATATGCTTTCTATATGTTTTGTTGTTTTTGTGTGTTATTTTTGGATAATATGTAGGGTAGGTGTGGACTTCCAAATTTATGGTTTGGTAAAGTAATTGGATTTACTCAGTACCTTTGAACATATAATAGTATAGTTGAATAAAACTGAAATTTTGCAGCTTTTGGATGAATTGGAAGGTTGGTTTTGGAATAGCAACATTTTGAGATGATATCGAGATTGTGGTATACATACAACCCAGTGCTTTTCCAATTATGGTTGGTATAAAATTATTAGGTTGAATTTGAACTATTAAAAGTTTAAATTTTGGGTTATGTGATCTGAGATTTTCATGATGATCTGGGTTCTTAATGATTATGAAGATGATGATGATTGAAGATTGATAGAGATGAGGGAAAGGATACACTTGAAAGGACCAATATACCCTCATGTGCACATGAGGCATTTAACGGTCAAAACTAACATATGTTAGTGTTAGGGACTGCTGGCAACGAAAGTGAAAAACTAAGGGACCGTTTGTAACGAAAAAAAAAACACAGGAGGAAAAATGCGAATATGACAAACCATAAGGACCATTTGTGACATTTTCTCTTTTCATTTTATTTTGGATTATGTAAATTCAAGTATCTAGATTTTTCATTCATGAAATTTAACTCAGCCGTTGGTAATTAAAATAGCAGAAATGATAAATTCTCTTAACCAATCAACCTAAAAATCCTTTTAATTATAAGATCATGACATGTGTCAAGATTAAGAAATGAGATTAGGTAAGAGAATTAGTGGAATACACATGGTAAGTTTTGAGATTTTAAGAGGATTTTTAAGAGCTCTTTGAGAGGATTAATCATTTTCGTTAAAATAGCGATAAAACTTTTAGCGATCTATCAAATTTCGGAGTTACTATCAATGTTTTTAATGTTTGATGTTTAATAGGTTAAATATCAGAAATGAAGATAAGAAAAAACGACACATATAACACGCTTCTCATATAATTTCACAGAACCGTGATATGATTCAACCTCAACTTAACCAACTTTCAAGTAACAAAACATCTCTAGATCTGGCTAAAGTACATCGATCATCAGCCACGCTGTCAAAACATCCCAATCCAACGGCTCAGGTTCACCACCAAACCCCTCAAACCAAAATATACATCCATCGTAACAAACGTCTCACACTCCTATACATACATTTCATCTATATCTATATTCCCAATTTCACCCCCCTAACAAACTCACACACCTTTCAGGCTTTTGACACACCAATCTCTCACACCACCACCACCGGAAAACAATGAAGATCCTCGTCGCCGTGCTCCTCCTCTTTATCCTCAGCGTCATCTCTCCGGCGACGGCGGAGATCAAATCACTAAAGATCCGATCCGATAACCGTCCAATGATCCTCTTTGAAAAATTCGGATTCACACACACCGGTTTCGTCTCCGTCGAGATCTCCGGCGTCTCCGTCACATCAGCGCTACCTCATCCAGATCTATCACGTCTCGGATTCTTCCTTCTATCAGAAGAATCACTGATCCAGGTCCTTTTAGAACTTCAACAAAACCCTAACTTTTGTGTTGTAGATTCTCAATTTATATCTCTATTATTCACTTTCCGTGAACTATCGCCACCGCGGCATTCTAGTTTCAATAAATCATATCCTGTTACTTATCCTAATGAATATTCGCTTTTTTTCGCTAACTGTAACCCCGAATCCTTAGTTACTATGGATGTACGTACTGAATTATATAATACTGATGATGGTGCCAAGGATTACTTGTCGGCTGGCTTAACGCAGCTTCCGTCGCTTTATTTCGTGTTTTCGTTGGTTTATATAGGGTTTTTAGCAGTTTGGGTGTCGATTTGTCTCAAGAATCAGCGGTCGGTTCATAGGATACATTTGTTGATGGGTGGGTTGATTGTTATGAAGGCGCTTAACTTGATTTGTGCTGCTGAGGATAAACATTATGTTAAGGTTACTGGTACTCCTCATGGATGGGATGTTTTGTTTTATATCTTTCAGTTTATTAGGGTCGTGCTGTTGTTTACTGTGATCGTGTTGATTGGTACTGGTTGGTCGTTTTTGAAACCGTTTTTGCAAGAGAAGGAAAAGAAGGTTTTGATGATTGTGATCCCGCTTCAGGTTTTGGCTAATGTGGCTTCCATTGTGATTGGGGAAACTGGGCCGTTTATTAAGGATTGGGTTACTTGGAACCAGGTGTTTTTGTTGGTGGATATTATTTGCTGTTGTGCCATTATTTTCCCGATTGTGTGGTCTATTAGGTCGTTGAGGGAGACTTCTAAGACTGATGGCAAGGCAGCTAGGAATTTGGCTAAGTTGACTTTGTTTAGGCAGTTTTATATCGTGGTTATTGGGTACTTGTATTTCACGAGGATTGTTGTTTTTGCCTTGAAGACTATTGCTGCTTATAAATACCAGTGGGTGTCTAGTGCGGCTGAGGAAATTGCTAGCCTTGTGTTCTATTTGGTGATGTTCTATATGTTCCGGCCGGTTGAGAAAAACGAGTACTTTGTTCTTGACGAAGAGGATGAAGAAGCCGCTGAGATGGCTTTGAGGGATGAAGAGTTTGAGCTTTAAACTTCTGTGTCGAGGATCCTTTCTTGTTTTTATCCGTCATACTACTTTCTAGGTGATACACTGTGAGTTGTCAATTTAAACTTTAAGTAGTTTAATCTGGAACAATTTGATGTTAATTTTTCTTTTTTGTTATAATTATGGAATTAATGATAGTGCGTGTTCAAAATTTTGTAATTTCATATCATGTGTTTGTCATTAATGGTTTTGTTTCAAAATATCTTCATTTATGTGCTAAACTGCTGGATGCAGTGTTCATTTCTTGCTTCTTTCTATGGCTGCATGTTTTCAGAGTAATCTCATTCAAACTTTATTGATTTGGTGCTTTTTTATAACGACTACTTGACTTAAACAATATTATTGTAACCTTCTGGAACGCAAGATAAGTAACACCATGGTGCTGAATATGTTACATGGTGTTTGTTTATGTCATGTATATTTATTACTTCAGCTTTAAAGCCCTCATATATCATATATGTTTTTTCATACTTTCGTGTTTTGTTTGCATGTCTGTAAGACCTCTGTTCCTTTGAAGTATCAGGCTTCCTTTATCTCTAAATGTGTAATCAATGATTATAAAATGTCATATTATGAGTCAAAACATCCGATGTAATTAAACGGTAACTGTTATTGTGCCAAACTATTTCTAGAACTCTAGACAGGACTTTGAAGGGTGAGGTTACAGATTAGTTTCCTAAAATAAGTGGCAAACCACACATGCTTTTCATTAGTAGGCTGGTAGCTATGATTCATGCTTTTCATTAGTAGCTTATGAGTAAGTTTACGCAAACTTTAGAAGGTCCACAAGTTTAAGTGGGAGCTGATGTTTAGGAAATCATGAGCTAGCTTTGGTGACCCTCATTGCAGCTGGCCTATTCTTCACATCCTTCTAATAACGACCAAGATTTGCATGTGACAGAGATCCCAATTTCCTGTATCCGGTTAAGCAGGAAAGTTCACATGGACGGGAAAGATTACGTAAGAATATAATAATGTCAAGGGTGTTGGAATTATGGTGTGTTAATTAGAAAGCTTTATAAACCTAAGTGTGCCCAATCCAAGCTTGTGAAACCCATTGAGCTCATGTGAGGTGAGTGTAAGTCATTTTCTTAATCGACTATTATTGGCCTCTTGGGAAACCCTGATTGTTACCTGCAGAGATGGTTTGTTTGTAGTTTTTTTTTGCAGCAATTCAAAGGCTCAAGCGAAGCGTATATGAACCATAAAAATCGAATTTATTATTTTTGGCTCAAACACACCTGTAATCTGGATGCTTGATATTTACTAAAGCTGAGAATTGCTATTCCATCCCCATAATCCATTGAGCCCGCCCTGAATATTCCTCCTTGTGCCGTATTATTTCCAAGTGTCACTAGGCTGGTGTTGGTTCTGCTATTAACACCTGTAATCTTTCTCCATTTAACCTCAAGTGACCTTTTGATATATGCTCTTGCCTGTTAGAGTTTTGAAATATTATACAGTAGTTGTTTTTGTTGTGCTATTAACAACCATGAATCTGTGGTCCTTATACGTAGTAATAATTTATTGGTTATGTAGCATCTTTTTAAGCTTTTGCATGGTTTCAGCATGTAGGCTCTACCGTTTTGTTCTGGTTTCTGTTTGTTTTTTTTGTCATTGTGGATTCTTTTTCCAGAGATAGGAATTGTGTTCTTGTGGATTCTGTTCCAGAGGTATGAGTTTGTAGATTTTTTTTGCGAGAAGGTTATAAACATATGCTGCCTAAAAACTGGTAGCATCGGTAGGCAAAGTATCAAAGGATGGTCAACTAAACACTTAATTTCCTGATATAACTGTCTATGCTTGCTTTCTTCTTCCCTATACAAATTTGATATAGAACTCTTAGTTCTTCATATGATATAGTTGAAGCGCAGCCAAAATATGGTTTTTGGGGATGAAATTTGTGGCGTGAACCTATAGGATATTTAGTTTTTCTAATTTCTTCCCTAGCCGAATGTGAATGATTACCCTTTGATTTACCAGAAGCAGAAAAAGAATTAGAAGCAGGTTGTCATAAGTGGAAAAATAATGTTAAATCATAGATTTGTTTTGGACAAACAGTGCTATTTTATGATTTTGTGTCTTGTTGTTGGTTTCTTTCCACCAGGAACAAATTTTGGCTGTGTAAAACTGCATATAGTTTGATAACTTTTGTGTGAATGTTCTTATATATATTAAAGATATATCATGGTACAAGTGCGGCTGCAAATACTATATGAATCGTTGTCTTCCGTTTACAAGTAGTTGATGATAAATGTAGTCATTCTTGTTTTTAAGAAACCAATAGATATATAATTTTCAGATAATTTGAAGTATGCTAAAGGTAATTACCTGTTTTGAGGATCATGATAGAGAGAAAGAACTAGTACTTATTTCCTAAGATACATGTGTATCAAGGTTTGTTTAATCTCTAAAAGGAGTGGATTGACGTTGAAACTTTTGATCACGGGTATACATTTTGCACCAGTCATTGTACAACTCATAAACAATAGCTCCAAACAAGTTCTTTTTAGCACAATGGGTATGTTGGGTGCGATATGAACCAACGATCTCTCTTATAACGATGAGATCGCTAACCAATTTGAGCAATAGCTAGTGAATGAAGTAGCATTTTGGCAAATGCATACTACCAAAGCCTTGGAAAAGTTTAATGGAACATGAACATCACTAATACAAAACAAAACTTATAAGAAGTTTAACACATTTCGAGTCACTTAACCTTTACTAATCTTTATAAGCTTAAGACTTGATGCATAAAAATAACGATACTATTATATAGTCAACCATGAATTTGTAAAATTGCAATTTAAAGAATGGCAAATCCATAAACGAATGTGCGAAAACCATAAATATAGTCAATATATCAATGATGATATGTGATTTCATTGTCAAAATTAAACGGAAAAAAGTGAAGCTATTATATTGCAACACTATTCAACAAAAATGATAATCTATTATCATCCGTTAATATTAATCAATGTATGTGATGGATGTGTTGATATCATTGGAATGTTGGATTTCTATTCAGTTAAATAATGATTTGTTTTGAATGTACGTCTAAAATCTGAAATAAAAATAGGACTTCTTATCCCACATCGGTGAGAGAAGGGTCTTGTCAAGGGTTTATAAGGCACCGGGAGGCAACATATATCGTCCCTTCGGGGACATCCAATAAAATTGGAACGATACAGAAAAGATTAGCATGGCCATGCGCAAGGATGAAACGCACAAATCGAGAAATGGTCCAAATTTTTTTTCCCCCTTCCCTCCGATCCGATCTCATTCAACCCCAGGTTTGGATTTGATTTCAACTTTTTATTCTTTTATATCATGGTACAAGTGCGGCTGCAAATACTATATGAATCGTTGTCTTCCGTTTAAAAATAGTTGATAAATGTAGTCATTCTTGTTTTTAAGAAACCAACAGATATATAACATTCAGATAATTTGAAGTATGCTAAATGTTAGGTCCAGATTTACTGGACTCGCTCCAGACTCGACTACTGGAGCCCTACTGAAGATCTGTCAAGAAACGTGTTCTACTGGACCTACTACAGACTTGGAATCTGGAGTCCCTCTGAAGATTTGTTCAGAAATAATGGAAGACCAGTGAGCAAATACTTGTATAGGAAATCTGGAGTATTTTCCAGATTAGCTCACTGGACTTCACCCCAGTCCAGATCTACTCTACTGAAGACGTTCTCACTAAAGTCAAAGACTGAAGTCAGAATAAAGAAGACTGACAAATGGCGGAGTCCACTGGAAGTCTTACCAGATCTGTACACTGGAGGATTGTCAGTGTTCTAAACCTTACAAGTCTGAACACTGATATCGAGGAATTGACTTTTGCCTTTACACACTTTCCAAAGGACATTCCACTTGTTCTTTACCAAAGTTTATACGTGTGTAAAGGTGGCTGGTTAAAAGGATAAAAAGTCATTTGATGTGACTTTATCCTTGTACCTTAACCAATGCATTTAATGTTCTTGTCGGATCATTAAATGCATACAACCATATTTGTACGGCACAAAATTCACTGGTGAATTTTGTTGCCTATAAATACAAAGTCATTTCTTTGAGAAAATCACTTTAAAGCATACATTTAGCATTAGAGTGAATTTTTCTAAATACTCTCGATCTTAAACAGGGATACTTCACAACTTTAAGTATCTCGATCCAAAAGAGTTATTTGACAAATATAGATCATTTGTAATTCATAGGTTGTTAGGATACATACTTATTTGTATTATCTTGATTCCGCACAACCTTGTATTTTATTTAACATCATAAATAAAATACACCATTGAAAAATATATAATGTTCCACTTTACTTGTTTATTGTTTTAAGTCTTGTATTACTTTGTTTATATATTCTTGCATTTATTTACAAGTAATACTAGTCCATTCTAGTGATTATTAGACTTGTTGTATTTTACACTTCTAGGTTAACCATCGTATTTCAGGGACTCACATTTGGTATCAGAGCAGAAGGCTAAACATTGCCTAGATCTGTTTCTTTGATGGCCAACCTAGAAAATACACAAGGAAGCTTTAATTTTGGTCCCGATCCTAATGTTAATGTTAATGATCAAAATAATGAACCACCTATTGTTAATAACACTAATCCACCACCTCCTCCTCCTACTCCTGCTTCTCCACACGTGCATGTGCACTATTCAAATAATCCTGTTCCTAAATTCAGTGGGAACAGTGATGAAAATCTTAAATGAAGGTCCTTATGTCCCTACATCACCTCTTAATCCCCTTCTTGATCCTTCTGGATCTAGAAGAGGAAGGGAAAAGAGGGAGGAACATGATGAAAATCTTAAATGAAGGTCCTTATGTCCCTACATCACCTCTTAATCCCCTTCTTGATCCTTCTGGATCTAGAAGAGGAAGGGAAAAGAGGGAGGAACATGATGAAAATCTTAAATGAAGGTCCTTATGTCCCTACATCACCTCTTAATCCCCTTCTTGATCCTTCTGGATCTAGAAGAGGAAGGGAAAAGAGGGAGGAACATTGGTTTGAAGAGGAGAGGAGATTGGTGACACCCTTCTCAAAAACATGATCCTCGGGGCCGTTCCAGAAACCCTAATTCCCACACTAGTTCTTTTTCCTAGTGCTAAAACCATGTGGGATGAACTTCTAAACCAGCATGAAGGAGGAGATGACACCATTGTCACCAGAAAGGTCTCCTTAAACAAGAGGTATGAGTCATTTTTTGCTCAACCTAATGAGTCTCTCACTGGTACTTACACCAGATTTATGAGTATCATAAACTAGTTGAGAGGTCTTGGGGTTGAGAAGGACAAGGATATACTTCTGGAGAAATTTTGTGATATTCTGCCCACCAAATGGTCTCACATGATCCTGGTCTTACGACAAGGTAAAACTCTGCACACACACACTCTCTCAACTTTATATGGAGCTTTCAGGTACACTGAAGAAAATCAAGCTCAGAGAGTGGTTGCAGAACAAGATGCTTATAACCATGCCTCCAGTAGTCCTGTTGTGGTTGGTCATACTGAACCACAAAGTACAGTACTGATATCTTCTGAGAATGTATTTTCTATGAAGAAGATGGTGTCTGAACTCATGGATTCTGGAGAAGCCAGTCAAATCTCTCCAGACTGTTGTGATGAAACTGATGATGATGACCTTGTTGCAATGATTGCTAAAATGTTTAACCGTTTCAAAGCAAGAGCAAATAGGCCATCTGGACAATTTGCATCCAGTTCTTCAACTGATAAGACCAATTTGACATGCTTTAAGTGTGGCAAAAAGGGTCATTTCATGAAAGATTGCAGGTCCAGCCAGTTTGTATCCAAGCCTGGTCCATTTTCTTCAAATAATTAGCCTGATGATAGCTATAAATTGAAATATAAAAAGCTTAAGGCCCAGATTTCTCTCATGGCACAACAAATGGAAAACAATAATAAGTGCATGATCGCAACAACTGAAGAGAAGTGGGTTCCTTCTAATGATTCATCTGCTGATGAAGAAGAAGAAAGAGATTGCTGCTACATGGCTCTGGCAGACGAAGAGCACCTGGTGAAGGAGGATGTCACATCTGGACGATGGGTGGACATTGTTATTAAAAAGGTTAGTGATTATGATACTGCAACTGACCAAGAATTAAAACTGGACATCGCTGAAGCTCTTAACTCTGATTTAATATTTGTTGAAACTGTTAAATCTGACTGTGTAAATGGTCTACAAACAGATTTTTTTGAAATAACTGTTTTAAAATCAAAATTGAAAGAACTTCAAGACATTGAACTGGCATTTCAAGCCCAGGTTCTGGTAACTGAACAATTGATTCAAGAAAAACAAGATCTTGAAGTCATTTTAGAGAAAGAAAAACTGGTGATTAAATCATGGCTAGAAACCAGAAAGCCATATGATGCTGGAGTAAATCAATTTCCTGCTCAAAAACGTGCATATTTAGATGGAAATACTCATGTAGCATCATTAATACCAGTAATGGATCGATTACCAAAGGGGTTCAGGCCCACCACTGTTTATGATGAGCCTGTAACTCCCAAGGCCAATATTTTCCCAGTTCAATCCCCAAAGGTTAAGACTGGAGCATTCCAGATGACTGCTCCAGTTAAAGAGGTTTATCGGAATAAACCTTTGCCTCAGACTAATCCCCTACCTAAGCCTAGAACTGGAAAGGCTAAGGTATCATCTGATGAAAATATTTTGTCCAGGTTAGAGAGCCAGATTCAAATACTGACTCGTCAATTTCAAAGTTTTAATGCAAGATTAAACTTTATTGAGGGTACTTCATCTGGACCTAGACAAAATACAAAACCTTTTGCAAAGAAAGTTAAATCTATTTCTCCAGTTGAGAAAAAGAAAAACTGGTGATTAAATCATGGCTGGAAACCAGAAAGCCATATGATGCTGGAGTAAATCAATTTCCTGCTCAAAAACGTGCATATTTAGATGGAAATACTCATGTAGCATCATTAATACCAGTAATGGATCGATTACCAAAGGGGTTCAGGCCCACCACTGTTTATGATGAGCCTGTAACTCCCAAGGCCAATATTTTCCCAGTTCAATCCCCAAAGGTTAAGACTGGAGCATTCCAGATGACTGCTCCAGTTAAAGAGGTTTATCGGAATAAACCTTTGCCTCAGACTAATCCCCTACCTAAGCCTAGAACTGGAAAGGCTAAGGTATCATCTGATGAAAATATTTTGTCCAGGTTAGAGAGCCAGATTCAAATACTGACTCGTCAATTTCAAAGTTTTAATGCAAGATTAAACTTTATTGAGGGTACTTCATCTGGACCTAGACAAAATACAAAACCTTTTGCAAAGAAAGTTAAATCTATTTCTCCAGTTGAGAAAAAGAAAAAGGTTTCAAAACTATCAACCCCAGTGGTCTTTTCAACTAAGACCACTGTTGAAGAAAGTGAACTAAACCAGATTGCCCCAGGGACCTATAAGGGAGGGTCCAGTGAACCCATCAGTCGATGGGTTCCCAAATCTAACTGATAATATCTGGTGGATGTGCAGGGTGATCGAAAGAAATATATCTAGTATCTTGACAGTGCTGCTGGTAGGACGATGACCGGATGTAAGACCCTGCTGGAGGAGTTCACCATTTCTGATGGACCCTCCATTACTTTTGGAAATGATGGTTGTGGAAAGACTGAGGGATACGGTGTTCTGAACAATGGACAAGTCAAGTTCAGACGTGTTGCATTTGTGAATGGTTTGAAATATAACCTGATCAGTGTAAGCCAACTGTGTGATGATGGCTATCAAGTTTTATTCAATATTGCTCAGGGTATCGTATTCAACAAGGACTGGAAGGTAGTGTTGATTGCTCCCAGAAAAGGGAATGTGTACGTGATGGATATGGAAAGCTCTCCTTCAGAGCAGTGTTTCTATACTCAAGCTGATGAAGACACAAACTGGTTATGGCACAAAAGGTTATCCCATTTAAATTTCAAGAATATTAATAAGTTGTCCAGAAAAAAACTTGCAGATGGGATACCTTCAGTTTCCTTCAAAAAGGAAAGGCCATGTCCAGGATGTGAGATGGGTAAGCAGAAACGTACCAGTTTCAAGACCAGACAGAATTTCAGCATATCTGAACCTCTTCATATGCTTCATATGGACCTCTTTGGTCCAGTGAATGTTCAGACTCGTGCTGGTAAAAGATACACCCTGGTAATAGTAGATGAATTTTCCAGATATTGTTGGGTTATCTTTCTCAGGTCTAAAAGTGAAGCTGCTGCTGAAATCATCAGTCTTATCAAGCAAATTGAGCTCAAGTACAGTCGAAAGGTGTGTCAGTTAAGAAGTGACAATGGAACAGAATTCCAGAATGCAACTCTGGAGTCATTCTGTACTGACACAGGCATCTCCCAGAATTTCTCATCAGCCCGCTCTCCAGAACAGAATGGAGTGGTGGAAAGGAAGAATCGAACGCTGATAGAAGCTGCCAGGAGTATGCTTGCTGAATCTGGTCTGTCTACCAGTTTCTGGGCTGAAGCAATTGCTACTGTTTGCCACACCCAGAACCGGTCAGTGTATGTGAAGCGACACAAAAAGACAGCCTATGAAGTCTTAAGAAATAGAAAACCAAATATTGGTTATTTTCACGTTTTTGGATGTCCAGTTTACATCCTGAACGACTCCAGTCAGTTAGGCAAATTTGATGCCAAAGCTGATGAAGGGTATTTCTTAGGCTATTCAGCCATTCGCAAGGCCTTCAGAGTTTACAACAAGAGACTGGAGAAGGTCCATGAGTCAATTCATGTCACATTTGATGAATCAAATGCTGAAATCAACAAGAAGCCAACCCTTGACACTCCCCCAGTAACTCCAATTGTCTTCTGTGAATCTGATCCTATCAACTACAATAAAGAAGATTCAGAAGACACAGTTTCCAGTCATCCTGATCTGGAACATGTTCAGAAAAAGAAACGCTCCAGTGATGAAGATGCTGAAGTAGTCTGGCAAGATCCTCCTCCTGAAGCAACTCCTGAGGAGACTCAACTGAATTCTTGCACTGATATTGTTGTAAGTAACAATCCTGGTCAGTACTCCAGATGGACAAAAGCTTACCCTATTGATCAGATCATAGGTGACTCCAGTAGAGGAGTTCAGACCAGAAGAGCCTCCAGTAATCAATGCTTATATGTTAGTTTTCTATCATTGATGGAACCAAAGAAGATTGACGAGGCTATGGAAGATCCAAGCTGGGTGACTGCTATGCAAGAAGAGCTTCACCAGTTTGAAAGGAACAAGGTCTGGTATCTGGTTCCTTTCCCAGTTGGAAAGAAAGAACCAATTGGAACAAGATGGGTCTTCAGGAACAAGGTAGATGAAGATGGCCACGTAATCAGAAACAAGGCCAGACTGGTAGCACAAGGCTACTGCCAGTCAGATGTCGATTTTGATGAATCATTTGCTCCAGTGGCTAGACTTGAAGCGATCAGAATATTCTTAGCATTCGCTGCTTATCATCAGTTCAAGGTCTACCAGATGGATGTAAAGAGTGCTTTCTTGAATGGAAAGCTTGAAGAAGAAGTTTATGTCAGACAACCACCAGGTTTCGTTGATGAAAAGCATTCACATTGGGTATATCGTCTGGACAAAGCGCTTTATGGCCTCAGACAAGCCCCACATGCCTGGTATGACACTCTGACTAAACATTTATTGAAAAATGGTTTCAAAAGAGGTGCAATTGACAATACCTTATTTATTCTTCATGAAAAAGGTAATCTGTTAATGGTACAAATTTATGTTGATGATATTATTTTTGGGTCTACTGATGAAAACATGTGCAAGAAATTTTCAAAAATAATGTCAACTGAATATGAAATGAGTTTGATGGGTGAATTAACGTCTTTTCTTGGACTCCAGATTAAACAAAACAAAGATGGCATTTTTATTAATCAGGAAAAATATGTTAGAGATCTTTTAAAGAAATATGATATGAACTCTTCACCATCTAAACCAACTCCAATTTCTGCACCACTGACACTGGACTCCGATCCAGATGGTAAACCAGTGAACACCACTGTCTACAGAGGCATGGTTGGTTCACTGATGTATTTAACTGCCAGTAGACCAGATATTATGTTTTCAACATGTTTATGTGCCAGATATTAGTCTAATCCAAAGGAATCTCATATGCTTGCTGTAAAGCGCATACTGAAGTACCTTAAGGGTGTCCCCAGTCTAGGTCTTTGGTATCCCAAAGGCTCAGGCATGGATCTAATGGGTTATTCAGATTCAGATCATGCAGGTTGTAAGATAGACAGGAAATCCACTACTGGTGGATGTCATTTCCTTGGTGGCAAACTGGTCAGCTGGACCAGTAAGAAGCAAACTTCAGTTTCATTGTCCACTTCTGAAGCTGAATACGTGTCTGTAGCTAGTTGTTGTGCTCAGATACTCTGGATGAAGAACCAGTTGCTTGATTATGGTATTAAGTACTCAAAGACCCCAATCTTTTGTGATAATACCAGTGCCATTGCTATCTCGAACAATCCAGTCATGCACTCCAAGACGAAGCACATTGATCTCAGGTATCATTTTATTCGTGATTATATTATGAAAAACAACATTGAACTCCATTTTATTCCCACTGACAAACAACTCGCTGACATTTTTACTAAACCTCTGGATGTCAAAACTTTTGAATATCTTGTTGGTGAGTTGAGAATGTTAAACCCTTAAATCTGGAACCTTGGTATTGAACGCCATTGTGTACTACTGAGGATCTTTGATTTAAAGATTTATAAATTTATGACTGCTCAGATATTGAACGCTGTTGTGTACTATCTTTGCATTAATAGATTTCTGGATCAACATTCCAGGGGGAAAGACTTGAAAGATATTTTTTGCTCTTAAAAATGTTTTAAGTTCAAGGGGAATTTATTAATTTATTTTCTCACTGGACAAATTCTTCAGAAAATATTACTGGTACTTTGTAAATGTGTCCCTCTCACTGGTAATTGGACAGGTTGAAGTGCGTGTTTGTGGTGACTTTTGTCTCCTTGTAAATGTGTCCCTCTCATTTGTCTGTATTAGTTGACGTGCATGTTTGAGGTCACCAGTCTCTTTCAAAATGGTTTTCACTGGTACTTTACTGGAGTGTCCCTCCAGTGTACCATCAGTACACGCGTCACTGGACTAATCCACCAGTGATACTGGAGTGTCCAGTCAACCTCCAGATGCACTGAAATGAGTCATAATATTTTTTAAATACTTGGTCATTGTGCGTGCCACGTAAGCAAACTTTTTAAAGATATTTATCTTATAATCCTATGTGGCATGTAAATTTTTCAAAGTAATGATGGTATTTTTTTTTACCTTGGGAAGACAAAAAGTGCAACTTGATACTGTTTGTGGGTTGTAAACCGTCACACATTTATGTGTGATGTGATGTAATTAATGCGGATCTCAGAACCCGATCAAAATTTTATTTGATAATTTCAAATAAACCGTTTGAGTTCCACATTCTCTCTCCTATATATACTCACTTTCACTTTCAATTGCATTTACTTCGAACATATTTACTCCCAAATCCTTTCAAATTCCTTCATTTAATTTCTTCATTCAATTCCAATCATAATCATCTCTCATATTTACTCCATTTCCATTCAATTCTTCATCAAATCTTCATCAAAACCCTAAATATTCAATTTCATCTTCATCTATTCATATTCAAATGGCACCAAGACAATCTAAATCTCCTAAAAATATGCTCGCCGCTGAATATGCTCCGACTGAAAATGTTGAAAGGGCACCTCATATCACATTAGAGGCAAAAGCTATATGAATAAACATGAATAACTGGATGGCCAGACTTTCACTTTCCAGTGTTCATAATGCCCAATCCGTTATTGGGAGATTAAATACATTTTTTCTCTCATGTCCATTATATGGTGCTCTGACCTTAAATCCAGGGAGGATGTACCATGACTATCTTTGTGAATTCTAGTACACTACACAATATGATTATGCAACTTCATCAGTTACTTATTCTCTGAAGCAAGGTACCAGATCCTTGGGTTTCACTGTTAGTTTACTCAGGTCTGTTCTACAGTTGAATTATTTTGAACAGAATGAGTTGCCCATTGAACTTCCCTCTGGTATCAATACAAGGGAAGTGTGTAGACTGATGGGGCACACAGATATTGTGGATGAGCATGGCCAGCTATCCAGGAAGGGAACAGTCTACATGAGCAAACTGACAGACTCATGGAGATTCTTCTTCACACATATCGTTGAATGTTTGGGAGGCAGTTCTGGAGGGTTGGACCAGATAAATCAAACTCATCTCCAGATTACCTACTGCCTCTGGTTTGGACTCAAAGTGGATTTCGCTCAGATCCTATTTGATGATCTGGTAGAGCGTCTTAAGGTGAAAGGAAGAAAAGCTTTTGTTCCATATATACGCTTTCTTTCACTGATGTTTAAAAGAGCTCTTGGAGACCAGTACGATTTTGAAACTACTCACTTTTCTGTGAGTGAGTATATGAGAGATCTGACCAACCTAAGATCTCCACTGAATGAGGTAGATATTCCTCAGTCCATGCTCTCTTTCAAAGGGAAGAAGTAGAAGTGGCTCCAGGTAGAGGTCAAGTTGGTGAAGGACTCTCTAGTGACCAAGATGTTCAGATTATAGAAGCTGTACAACCCATCAGACAAGTGGCTCCTGAAGGTCAACAACCAAATGTTGAGCCTTCCAGACGACCAAGATCAAATAGGCGTCTGATGAGAGTTGGAGTTCAGGTGAATCCAGAAAGACATCCTGGTGATGTAATGAACATTGATGGGCCTCCTATTTTTGAAGAGGAGAATGTTGAAAATATACAAGTTATTGAGCAGACAGAAAATGTTGTACAGACTGTCGTGCAAGAAGCAAATGTGGCTCAGATTATTGAGCAGGTTGTTGAGCAGGTAGAACAAATTGTTCAGGCTGATGAACAAGTATCTGGTGAGCAAGAGGCTCGAATTGATTTGAATGTTGAAGCAAGTGAACAGGCTGGTGAACTGGTTGGTGCTCAGGCTGGTGATACAACTATTGGTGAAATGTTTTGGGATGAGGCTGATTCTCCCATGTCAGAAGATCAGAATTTTGATGTCAATATGAACTTTCTGGGTGAGGATGTTGTACAAGTTGAAAGTCTACCAGAAATGCCACCACCTCCACCAGAATCAAAATGCCACCACCTCCACCAGAATCAGAAATGCCACCACCTCCACCAGAATCAAACATGCCACCACCACCACCACCACCTTCAATTCCAGAAAACACTCAATACTTCACTCCTGCAACAATTCAAACTTCACAATCTCAACCTCCTCCACTTGAAACTCCAGTTAACTTATCTGAACCTCGTGCGCTGGACTCAACAGTTGTAACATCTGAAGTTGTAACTGAAGAGGTCTGGGCACAAGTACCCTTAATGACCAGATTGCCTTCCAATCTTGAACCTCCCAGTGGTCTCTCCACTTCATCTTCTGCCGAGGTCCAAGGCCTTTTAAATAAGGTGGCGGACCTGGAGAGATCACTCCAGACTTCATCGCAGGTTATTTCAGACTTTAAATCTTTATTATCAAATAACCTTGCATATGAGATGAATGTGTTTGCTGGGAATGAGAAGCTTGTTTTTGAGAAACTGGATGAACTGGTACTGACCACAAACAACAATACTGAAAACATCAAAGTGGCAGTCCAGGGATTGGAGACAGGGCTGGTGAATGCTGTTCAGACTGCAGTGAAAGGTGAACTTGTTCAACCACTGACAGGTCTGAAGGATGAGGTTCAGAAGTTGGTTACTAGGGTTAGTTCATTGGAAAGCAGGCCCACACTTGATCAGGCTGCTGTTGTTAGCACGATTAGTGATGAATGTACAAAGAAGTTCAGACTTAGTATGTTGAAAGAAATATTTGAAGAAATTTCTGAGTCTGTTCTTCGAACTATTCAAGATGGGCTGTTACCTCAAGTGGAGAAGTTGATAGAACAAGAATTGCCAAAGAACTTGCCTAAAGAAGTTGAAACTGTTAAAAAGGAAGTGCAGGGACTTAAGAAAATTGTGACTGATACAACTCCAGTGACTGGAAGAACTTTTGGTGCACTGGACAGACACATGCTAGAACAATTATGGAATGATCTCAAGTCCAGAACTGGTGATCATTCCAAGGGGGAAAAGTCGTCTCGTGTCCAAGAAGGGTTGATTAGAAAGAAGAAGGAAGTTGTTGCCAGTGCTGTTGAAAAGGCATTTGCTACTGAAAGCATTGTGCAACAAAACAAGTGACTGGTACTGATGCCAGTGCACGATTAGCACAGAGAGCATTTGGCACTGAA
Organism: Erigeron breviscapus; assembly: GCA_034093135.1. Lineage (NCBI taxonomy): Eukaryota > Viridiplantae > Streptophyta > Magnoliopsida > Asterales > Asteraceae > Erigeron > Erigeron breviscapus. Next base: position 17,656,033 of record CM067167.1, read on the forward strand.
GCCACTATGCTGACTGAAGAAGCTGCTGGTATTGAAGCCAGTGAGCCCTAGTTTGAATCTTTCCCAGATATACCAACTACTCTGAAGTCTGTTAAAGGAAAAGAACAAATGGTATCTGGAGAAGAAGAGCAAACTGTTGAAGAATCATCAGAGTTTCCCACTGCTGATGATGAAACCTCTAAGAAACTTGAACAAGAATGCATAATGATAGAGATCTTTAAGAGAAATCAAAAAGATGAACTGCTGGCCCATCAAAGGGAGATGGCAACTATGGGGACTCTGGATTCTTATAATGCTGGCAGGTTGGGCATAAACATTAATGTGTACAAAAAGATGAAGGAAGACCCCAGAGTTCATCAATGTCTGAATGCATTGAATGATGTTCATGTACGCTCCTTTTACGCCGAAGAAGAACAGATTTATGATTCAATAATTTATGGTGTTAGTGTACCAGAACTTATCAGGCAGAGGAAGGAGGAACTGGTGAACCTCCAGAAGAAGATAAGGAAAAATGCTGGTGCTCTGGAGTTAGAGTATAGAAAGAAATTGACTGGTTTACCTAAGCTTACTGCCAAACAGATCAAAGCAATTAAAGATGCAGATGTGAGCACATTCATTCCCCTGGACACTTCTCTAAAAATCAATCGTCAACAACTCCAGTCTGCTGTAGAACAACAGAGAGTGTCAAAGGAAACTGAAGCAATGATCCAGACAGCCAAATGGAAAGACAAGTATAATGAAATGTTGAATTTCAGGGCTGATGCTAGAAGGATCACTGGTGCAGAAAAAGCTTGCTGATAATCATGAAGGTATGTCAAAGTTTGAAATAAAGTTGACCAGGGAAGGTAACTTTACTGATGAAAGAAAGAGTACTTCAGTCCAGGCGTTTGGATGGACTGAACTGAAGGAGATTGCCTTAACGTTCAGGGGGAAGACAGATTTGTCGACTGAAGTTAAAGCATTTCTGAAGAGGGCTGAGAAGGTATGGAGAAGAAAGCAACAGATGGAAGTTGCAATAGGCATGAAATCGCCAGAATCAGTACCATCTTCTCCATCACCAAAGAGAAAGGCTTCTGAAGATGCTCCAGGACAGACATCGAAGAGAAGGGCCTGACTCTTATCATTTACTTATTGTAATTTATTGTTTGATGAAAATTATAACTATTTATCAGTTGATGTATGTAATATTAGTTGCAATTTTTGATTCATAAAAGTAAATGATCAGATTTAGTCTAAGTTAGAACTTAAAAGATGAAACTGAAAACACTCATGATCTATAAAGTGTTTTCCAGTAACTTAGATTTTTTAGACTAAGTCAAAACTTGTGTTTTTCAAGCATACAAAGTTGTATAGATTTAAGCTTGAAAACACTTGCATTATTTCTAAACAAATAGGGGAATTTGTTAGGTCAAGATTTACTGGACTCGCTCCAGACTCGACTACTGGAGCCCTACTGAAGATCTGTCCAGAAACGTGTACTACTGGACCTACTCCAGACTTGGAATCTGGAGTCTCTCTGAAGATTTGTTCAGATATAATGGAAGACCAGTGAGCAAATACTTGTATAGGAAATCTGGAGTATTCTCCAGATTAGCTCGCTGAACTTCACCCCAGTCTAGATCTACTCTACTGAAGACGTGCTCTGATACCAATTGATAGAAATAAACTTGAGCTTAATTGAGATTTAATGGTGGAAATATGGATAGTGTGTGTAAAGTGTGTTTGTGTGTGAAAGGGAGGTTGAAGATGAAGTAGAGAGAGAAAATAGGTTAACTATGTGTTTATTATCTCCAAGGTTAATTACAAATGACTTAGGAAGGAGTATTTATACTCTAATCACAATTATAACTAATACTCCTTCCACTATTGAATATTTACAATTAAACACCATATTTATATTTCTAACAATTTCTTCCTTCGACATAGGTATAATTAGTACTGTCAAATGTGTGATCTGTCCACAAGGTTTATGCTGTATAGGATCCATGATAGTGAATGTGTAAGTTATTTGGCTCCAACATTGCAATTTCCAAATGCCTAAACGGTACATTTTCTCTAAATTTTCAATGTCTGCATAGTTTAGTGGTAAAGAAGCAAGTGATGAATCAGACGTTTGTTGCAAACCGCTGAACTTTTTTGTTGCTTGCAAAATATGATTTTGGAAGGACTAAGAAGGGACTTCTCTAGTCTTGGTCAAAGTAAAAATTTGCAAGACATCGCTTGATACCAGATGAATCATTTTATTGTGATTTGCAATTTCTGATGAGGCTAACGAAGTTAACTAAATCTATAAATACTATATTTAGGACATCAGATCCAGGTACATGCTATTGCCTCGTTTTAAAGCTTATCGGTGGTATGTAAGTTCAATCTGTATTCTAGTTCTGTTACTGATTTGAAAAGTAACGTTACAGAGATTTATTCTTATAAAGTATGTTCATTAGCAATTTAAGAGCATCCAGTACGTGTGGGAGAGGTATCACATTGTGATGGTTATGGGGTATCACATTGTGATGGTTATGGGATATCATGTATGTGGTAGCTGTTTAATCCACACTGTAGACAGTGTGATGATCGTCATGTGAAAGAAGTTGGGTGATGAAGGAGGCAAGGGTGGGTGTTGGCGTGATGTGGAGTGTGATCCACACCTCAGTATGGGATATGATTGGATGATAGCATTTGTTGATGATTAATTGCTTTTTACTCTCCATCTGGTTGTTGAACATCACTATCCTCCAGACACAAGTAACATATCTCACATTTATTGGTTTTGATCATAAACAAGATGAGCAGATCATAAGAACACTATTACAGATACTCTCTAAGATTGAGTTACATCCATTAGGAGTCCAGAATCCTTCTATGGCCTTAGTTGGTACTGTACTTCTTATTCAGGAGCCGACTTGATAATATACCCAGTTCATGTACTTTAGCTCTTATCCCCTTTTAGAATGTTTACAGTAAACGGAAGTCGAAGACTGAGCCAGAACCCCGATGGAACCACCCATAGGAACTTTGCTTGCTACTTGCCAACCATTTTGCCCGTGGTTTTGAAGTAGCCCTTTTCACCAAGAACAAGCAAGAGACTGCATACACGACGATACTTGACAGGCTGCTTAATCGTACGACAATATTTGGGAGCTTCAGATTGTCTGCAAGAAACCAAATGAAATACCATAGTGCATATGAGATCAAGCATGCCACAGGCTCATCTTCTGGCAATTTTTTTCCCCCTTCTGCTCCGATCGATCTGATTCAACCCCATGTATCGATTTGATTTCAACTTTTTATTTTTATAATGACTTATATCTTCCTAAACAATGCTCATCAATTAGGGTTTAGTTTATCAGTTAGGGTTTTAATTAAACTTGTATTCATTAGGGGGTGTTTGTTTGAGCTATTATTTGAGTTCTTACAGCTTTTTTAGCCTTTTTAAAAATAAAATTAGCTAGTTTAGTGTTTGGCAGATCTTTTTAAGCTTATTTATATAAGCCAAATTTTAAAAGCTATTGGTAAGTTGTGATTTGTGCTGGTAAGCTTATTCACTAGGCTTATTGGTGCTCAAAGTTGGTTACTTTATCGATGCCATTTTCGTCACTGCCACAACTTGTTTATAGCTTATGTTTCAAATTTAAAAATGGCATAGCTATTAATTACGACATTCATAACGAATACATAGTCTACAAGCTATTCGGCTTCAGTGTCCACTACCAGCCTTATCCTTTTTGTCAACCAACAGTTATCGTCAGTAGGTGCTTACTCGTGCTCTTTCCTTATGGCTGTTTGTTTTCATCTGCCATACGCCCATACCAGACTTCAACTTCATCGCAGTTGTTCACTGTCATTCGTTCTGTTTTTCTGCATCTTCTTTGTCGGTGTGAAACTACCACACTTCAGAAAAAATTTCGAGACCATTCATAGGTTTCAATGGCAATCGTCACTAACTAAAAGTCTAAAATTTACCCTTCATGGGGTCGTTATAAGGGTGTTAGCTTGAACCAATTATCCTACATGACGAACTGTTAGCATCCTTTAATTACAATCAAACTTTTTTAATGGGATTTTCACTAGTTGATAAGTTGTAATGGTTATTTTGGCATATTGGCTGATATACCTCCTTACACCAACGGCCATAAAAGCACGCTTGTAAGGAGGTTTTTTTTTCTTTTTTTTTGAGTTTAAGGTTCTGCTGCTTTTCGTTTATGTTTGAGAGTGGTGTTTTGCCAATTCTTTTGTGATCAAGCGTATTGACTGGTCTATGTGAAGAAGTTTATTGGATTTCATGGCTTATTTTCTAGGTTTTGAGTTGGCTTGTTCAAGATAGTCTCAAGATTTCTGCTGTGTAGTATGGGACATTCGTGTTTAAGTCAAGCTCTTTTGTTCTCACACAAAGTAAGACTCATGAAGAAGGTTTAGAGACAAGTTCATAGATTTAGGTTGTGAACATTCTCTATCCTCCAAGCGCGAGTTACATATCTCACATTTATTGGTTTTGATCATAAACAAGACGAGCAGATCATTGGTGAACACCTTTACAAATACTCTCCAAAGTTGAGTTACATCCATTAGGAGTCCAGAAGCCTCCTATAGCCTTAAGTGCTACTTCTTTTGTGGAGCCGACTTGACAATACACTCTATTCATGTAGTTTAGCTGTGAGCCCTTTTGATGATGTTTCTGACAAATAGAAGTCAGAGACTGAGTCTTAACCCGAACCTGATTGAACCGCCCATTGGAATCATTGGTTGCTGTTTGCCAACCATTTTGCCAGTGGTTTTGAAGTATTCCTTCTTACCAAGAACAAGCAAGAGACTGCATAAACGAAGGCAAGGGGCTGCATTGTTGATTAGTCAATGGGACTTGACACTAGAAAGCATTGTTGTGGGAATCCCGATCATTTGCTGCCTGACATCTTAGGATAAAACAAGTAAATAGCAAGTTTCTGAGCAAAGGGGTTGGAAGGTCGGGGTGAATATGGATGGAAGATTGGATAGAAATGTAATTAAGAAAACGATAAGAGATGTGATGGGATCCAAGAATGAGTTGATGGAAAATGCAAATAAAATGAAGAAATTAGGAGCAAAAAGTGTAAGCAAAGGTGGATCATCTTATGCAATGTTGGACCATCTAGTAGATGACATTAGATTGATGCATCCTTAGTATGTATGTATGTATTGATTGTAAACAAACTCATGTTGTTGCATATTTCATCATATACTTTGTATTAATTAATGTAATGGCATACTGTTTGTTCTTCTATAATGAAATCTCATGACTATTTAAATTATTGATTTCTCTGGGAACTTTTCTCGAGTATGTATTAATCAATGTTACATGTGATGGATGTGTTAATATCATTGGAATGTTATTTAGGTCATTATTTGTAATAAATTCTTTTGAATGTACATCTAAAATCTGAAATAATAATAGTACTTCTCATCCCACATAGGCCAAAGAAGGGTCTTTTCAAGGGTTTATAAGGCGCCAGGAGGCAACATACATTGTCCCTTCAGGGACATCCGATAAAATTGGAACGATACAGAGAAGATTAGCATGGCCCCTGCGCATTATCCAAGTTATCGTCTCTGAATTTGGACCAGGAATCTGGGATTGATTTTAAGGTGCAGTTGGGGTAGTTTGATTGAATTTCTTGGAGTGCATATGTATGTATGTATATCTCTCTATCCTCTGAATATATTTGGTCTTTGGTTAAATTGATGATTATTGAAGATGTAATTGACAACATTGTATTTGGTTTATTGATTACACTATATGTATAGTTTTAAATGTTAATTCCTATAGATAGACTAAAAAATCTAACAGAGTTCTTTTTGTTTTCGATATTTTGATTTAAGAGTTAGTTGAGTGATTAATTATAGATGGTCACAATCCATTCGTAGTTTGTAGTCATTGGAAAATTTCTCCAAAATGATAGAGAAGTTTATATAACTATCTAGGTTGCTTCTTTGATCCTTACATTATAACTTGTCTGAATTCTATGTTGCAATTATCGGTTGCACCATTAAAAACTTTATCAAGTCATTGATCATATCATCCGTAATCCGAAAGCCAAATCATCTTCTTCTGAACCAAACAAAAATGACAAGTTTGCGGATTTGGATACCGGCCTTTGGTATGTCATTGTTCTTCAAATGGATTTGTTAGTTTTAATAGATGCCAACAATATGCAAACTACTTTGTCAACACTACTTAATGAGTAGTCGGGTCACAAGCTAATATATATTTAACATGTATTTGGGCATCGGTGGCTGTAAACTACCAAAATATTTTTAACATGAAGAGAGTTACTCACATGACACATCTATTCGTTGTATATAGATTTCTTGCAGTGTCACGTCTAATAGGTTTGTGCATACTTTAAAAAAAGTACTTAAAAATGTATGAACTATAGCCTAAAACCTATATTATCTATCGAAAATTAAATGGATCTAATTGTGCGTATCCAACTTTTAAAAATGGGAGAATTGCATATTTCCCCAAATATAATATCAAAATTACAAATATCCCCAATTAAAACTCAAAATTACAAATATCCCCAACCTTATCAATTAAATATACAAATATATCCATTTATATTAATTTCATTGTATATAACTTATATTATGACCCCTTTACCCTTTTGAAAATTTCAATACATATGTCTCCTCCAACAAATATTCACTGAAAGTCTGAAAATCATGTTTCCTCACAAGACTTTCTCTAGCCTAATCTAACTTCTATTTAAATTTTTGTTGGGGATATTTGTAATTTTGATAGTATAGTTGGGGATATATGCAATTCTCCCTTTAAAAATTATTCTTTTATACATCTAGCTATGCGTTGTGTCCATCTAGGCTCCCGTGTTCACTTCAACGACATTGGTTTAGAATATATTTATTGGTCGGATATATAAATTTGTAATTTTAAACTTGATACATACAATAAACGCATTTTAGATTTCAATACATACTATTTTTTGAGTTATATAGTTTGACACATTTCGAGTCACTTAATCTTTACTAATCTCTATCATATTAAGACTTGGATGCATAAAAATACAGAGATATGATGGAAAATATATATATTTGTATAAAAAGAAAAAATATGCTGTATAACTTTAGGAGAAATAGATAAGTTATACTTTTACTTTCTTTATTGATAGAAGTGTAGAGTATCCCACATCGGCCAGAGAAGGGTCTCGTCAACGGTTTATAAGGCGCCAGGAGGGAACATATATCGTCCCTTCGGGGACATCCGATAAAATTGGAACGATACAGAGAAGATTAGCATGGCCCCTGCGCAAGGATGACACGCACAAATCGAGAAAGGGTAACAAGATACATTCTTGTAAAAATCTTCAAAAAGAATTAGTTTTTTCAAATAAAAATAATCCAAATTCTATTTATATCAAAGGAAAAAACATTTTTTCTACTTTCGATTGCAAAAGTGGATTTTGGCAGGTATTGCTAGATGAAGAATCGCAGTTATTAACAGAGTTCACATGTCCAGATGGTCATTATCAATGGAAGGTAGTTCCTTTTGGATTAAAACAAGCACCTAGCATATTTCAAAGACATATGCAAAATGCTTTAAAAGGTTTAGAAAACTATTGTGCCGTCTATGTAGACGATATCATAGTCTTCTCAGACTCTGAAGAAAAACATTATTTTCATGTTTTATCAGTTTTAAAAACAATTGAAAAATATGGAATTATTTTGTCAAAAAAGAAAGCAAATCTTTTTAAAACAAAGATAAACTTTTTAGGTCTTGAAATTGACCAAGGAACTCATTGTCCACAAAAACATATCTTGGAAAACTTACATAAATTTCCAGATGTTATTGAAGATAAAAAAACATCTTCAAAGATTTTTAGGCGTACTAACATACGCTGAAGGATATATTCCAAAACTCGCAGAATTGCGAAAACCTTTACAGGTAAAATTAAAAAAGGATTATGTATGGGAATGGAAACAGTCCGATACTGACTATGTTAAAAAGATAAAGAAAAACTTAACCAGTTTTCCAAAACTTTATCTTCCACAAAAAGAAGATCTTCTTATTATAGAGACAGATGCTTCTAATGAATTTTGGGGTGGAGTTTTAAAAGCAAAAACCCCTGAAAAAGAAGAAATTTGTAAATATACTTCGGGAAGCTTTAAACAAGCAGAACGAAATTACCACAGTAATGAAAAAGAATTACTTGCGGTAAAAAATACAATTTCAAAGTTTTCTATTTATTTGACTCCGGTCAAATTCTTAGTCAGAACGGATAACAAAATTTTTACTTATTTCCTAAAAACAAAAAATTCTGGAGATAATAAACAAGGACGCCTCGTTAGATGGAAAATGTGGTTTTCAAGATACTCTTTTGAAATTGAACACCTAGAAGGTGCAAAAAATGTACTCGTCGATTGCTTGACACGTGATTTCCAAAAACAGTAAGCAATAGTGTACAAATTTTCCTATAAATACCATGTCTCATTTTAAAGACAGGTACAAAACAATCTTCTTCTAAAAAATTCTCATTTTTAAAAGAGGGAGTATGGATGAATTAAAGGCTTTACGCCTAAAAGAAAAAATTCTTTCAATAGAATTAAAAGCTATTCAACAAAAAATAGCTCTCTATGACGAAAGTCTAGTAACAACTGTTAATTCATAACAGGATTCCGAAAGGATACAATCTGAATCTATTCCCTTACAAACGGCCAAGGGTAAAGAAATATCAAGACCGTTGATTCCTGTTGCTTTGGAAAAAAGCAAAACAAAAGTTAATGAAGAACTTCAATCTTCATCTAGTCCAGTAGCAAATGGCTCTGGTAAAGACTCATCAAATCCGTTGATGGCTGACAGTTTTCCAAAACTTTATCTTCCACAAAAAGAAGATCTTCTTATTATAGAGACAGATGCTTCTAATGAATTTTGGGGTGGAGTTTTAAAAGCAAAAACCCCTGAAAAAGAAGAAATTTGTAAATATACTTCGGGAAGCTTTAAACAAGCAGAACGAAATTACCACAGTAATGAAAAAGAATTACTTGCGGTAAAAAATACAATTTCAAAGTTTTCTATTTATTTGACTCCGGTCAAATTCTTAGTCAGAACGGATAACAAAATTTTTACTTATTTCCTAAAAACAAAAAATTCTGGAGATAATAAACAAGGACGCCTCGTTAGATGGAAAATGTGGTTTTCAAGATACTCTTTTGAAATTGAACACCTAGAAGGTGCAAAAAATGTACTCGTCGATTGCTTGACACGTGATTTCCAAAAACAGTAAGCAATAGTGTACAAATTTTCCTATAAATACCATGTCTCATTTTAAAGACAGGTACAAAACAATCTTCTTCTAAAAAATTCTCATTTTTAAAAGAGGGAGTATGGATGAATTAAAGGCTTTACGCCTAAAAGAAAAAATTCTTTCAATAGAATTAAAAGCTATTCAACAAAAAATAGCTCTCTATGACGAAAGTCTATAAACAACTGTTAATTCAGAACAGGATTCCGAAAGGATACAATCTGAATCTATTCCCTTACAAACGGCCAAGGGTAAAGAAATATCAAGACCGTTGATTCCTGTTGCTTTGGAAAAAAGCAAAACAAAAGTTAATGAAGAACTTCAATCTTCATCTAGTCCAGTAGCAAATGGCTCTGGTAAAGACTCATCAAATCCGTTGATGGCTGACAGTTTTCCAAATATTGAAACGGTTTCTTTGAGACCGAGTTATTGTCAAATAATGCAGGAACCCATGAAATCTAATGCTAGATTTTATGTTATCTTCGATGGAGAATACAGAGGCATTTATGAAGACTGGTCAATAGTCTCCAAATATGTCACAGGAACATCTGTTGCATACAAAAAGTATGGAACATTCAAACAAGCTCAAGAAGAAGCAACTCGTTATTCTGCAGAGTTTGGAAAAAGAGAAATACCTATAAAGGTAACATATTTTCCTGAACCACTGAAGTTCAAGAAAAAAGAAAGAATCATTGCATTCAAGCCAACTTTCTCAAAACCAACAATTAATGAGGAGAAAGAAGAAAAAGATATCATCTCTTTAGATGAATTCAGAATGATTTGGTCCAAGGCTAGATCACTAAGTCAAGAAGATTTCCAAAGTGAAAATATCTACACAGAAGACAAAGCCACTAAAAGTCTTATTGTCTTTTGTCCAGGTGCAAACCAGGAACTTGTTTCTCTAGCATTTTCAGCTGGATTAACAAAGTTTATTTATTCTTCCCCTAATTTGCTAGAAATTAGCCTATTACCAGAAGGTATGAAGAAAGCCATAAAAAACTTTCGAAAGAAGATTGCAACAGCTAGAGATGCAAATATCTTCATCAAGTGTAACTCTACACTACCAGATTGGTACCAAGGAAAATCTTTCCAAACCTACCATCATCTAGAAATTGGCATCGCCAAAGCCAGAACAGTTAAACCTTCCAAAATAATGGAAGAAAAATATGAAGACCCTGAAAATTGGGTTGAAATAAGAATAAGAGGATTTATAAAAATCCTAAATAATTTACAAAAAAATAAAAGCAGGAAGCTTTAATAAAGTAAATTATTGTAGTGATCACTGCATTATTACCAGTTCCAGTGGAACCCCACTACCAGCACATGAAAAAGAAGTGCTAAACAGGATGGAGCATCGAATCATCTTCAATAATGTTGAAGCAGGCCCCACCACTAAAGAAAAACAAGTAACTGGGTAATAAACTTTAGTGACAATGAAAAAGGTTTTATATCAGAGCCATGTTCTTTTTAAAGAAATGGGATTATATCCTTAATTTTAAAGAAAATTGAGAATAAAAACTTAATTTTTATAAAAATTATGGAAAAAAGAAATATTTTCAATAATGATTCTGGAGAATCTAAAGAAAAACAAGTAACTGAAGTAATAAACTTTAGTGAAAATGAAAAAGGTTTTATATCAGAGCCATGTTCTTTTTAAAGAAATGGGATTATATCCTTAATTTTAAAGAAAATTGAGAATAAAAACTTAATTTTTATAAAAATTATGGAAAAAAGAAATATTTTCAATAATGATTCTGGAGAATCTAAAGAAAAACAAGTAACTGAAGTAATAAACTTTAGTGAAAATGAAAAAGGTTTTATATCAGAGCCATGTTCTTTTTAAAGAAATGGGATTATATCCTTAATTTTAAAGAAAATTGAGAATAAAAACTTAATTTTTATAAAAATTATGGAAAAAAGAAATATTTTCAATAATGATTCTGGAGAATCTAAAGAAAAACAAGTAACTGAAGTAATAAACTTTAGTGAAAATGAAAAAGGTTTTATATCAGAGCCATGTTCTTTTTAAAGAAATGGGATTATATCCTTAATTTTAAAGAAAATTGAGAATAAAAACTTAATTTTAAAAAAGGTTTTATATCAGAGCCATGTTCTTTTTAAAGAAATGGGATTATATCCTTAATTTTAAAGAAAATTGAGAATAAAAACTTAATTTTTATAAAAATTATGGAAAAAAGAAATATTTTCAATAATGATTCTGGAGAATCTAAAGAAAAACAAGTAACTGAAGTAATAAACTTTAGTGAAAATGAAAAAGGTTTTATATCAGATTATATGACTAATTCTGATCAACTTTCAAAAATAAAAAAGCTTAAATTTAAGCTTGACACAAAATCGGTTTTTAACCAACCTAATAATTTACAGAGTTTAGTTTCAAAAGCTTTCTCTAGAAAAAACAAAATCTTTTATTGTTTTAATATTGAAGAACTTTCAGTAGATATAAAAGATACTTCTGGTGAAGTTTATTTGCCTCTCTTAACCAAAGGAGAAATAGCAAAAAGACTTTTAAATATTAGACCAGAATTAAGAAAGTCTCTTTCAATGGTGCATATAGGAGCTGTAAAAATTCTCTTAAAAGCACAATTTAGAGATGGAATTAATTTTCCAATTAAAATGGCTCTTGTTGATAATAGAATTATTAACAGACAAGATGCTCTTCTTGGAGCCGTACAAGGAAATTTAGCATACGGAAAATTTATGTTTACCGTATATCCTAAATTTGCTCTACATAGAGAATCCAGAGGTTTTGATAAATCTTTAAGTTTCATACATCAGTGTGAACGTACTGATCTTATGGAACCTGGTATAAACTTTAGTGAAAATGAAAAAGGTTTTATATCAGATTATATGACTAATTCTGATCAACTTTCAAAAATAAAAAAGCTTAAATTTAAGCTTGACACAAAATCGGTTTTTAACCAACCTAATAATTTACAGAGTTTAGTTTCAAAAGCTTTCTCTAGAAAAAACAAAATCTTTTATTGTTTTAATATTGAAGAACTTTCAGTAGATATAAAAGATACTTCTGGTGAAGTTTATTTGCCTCTCTTAACCAAAGGAGAAATAGCAAAAAGACTTTTAAATATTAGACCAGAATTAAGAAAGTCTCTTTCAATGGTGCATATAGGAGCTGTAAAAATTCTCTTAAAAGCACAATTTAGAGATGGAATTAATTTTCCAATTAAAATGGCTCTTGTTGATAATAGAATTATTAACAGACAAGATGCTCTTCTTGGAGCCGTACAAGGAAATTTAGCATACGGAAAATTTATGTTTACCGTATATCCTAAATTTGCTCTACATAGAGAATCCAGAGGTTTTGATAAATCTTTAAGTTTCATACATCAGTGTGAACGTACTGATCTTATGGAACCTGGTAATAAAGTATTCACGATTAATTATTTAATCGCTTATGCTTTAACAAATAGTACTCATTCAATTGAGTATAAAGAAAAAGAGAATATAACTATTGAAGATATATTCTCAGAAATTGGAACTGCTGAAGGAAGTAAAATTACTGAACCATCACAGTTACAAGAAAATTGGGCGATTAATATTGCTCGAAATAAACCATTTTTAGGAATTAAACCAAGGTATAGTTTTTCTGAAAATGTTTTAAACATAGGAGAATCTAGTTCATCAAATTCGCAGATGATCATATCTATGTCTGAAAGAATAGACAAATATGGAGAATTATTAAGAGAAATAATTCAAAAATAAATGACTTCAAAACCAGTTCTTGAAGTAATAGAAAGGATAGATAGATTAATATCCGAAGAAGAAGGAGTTATATTTATCTCCCTTGCAAGAATAGAATAACTTAAATCAAACATTATGCTAAGTTCTAAAAATAAGGCTATTGCAATAAATAACCTTAAAAGAAGAATTACTTCTTCCAAAAGAAAAATTGTTGATCTTAAGGAAAGAAAAACAATTATCTCTGTATCATGAGTTCTTTACCAAAATTAGAAGAACTTATTAGAGAACTAATTAAAAAGGTAGAGATTTTATCTACTAATGAAAATCTAGAAGCAATTGCTGCTAAAATTATCAAAGATGTCTCAGACAAAATTGATAATCTAGAAAACAAAAAACAACTAGAAATATTAGTTGAAAATTCTAGTCATAACCATCCATCAAAAAGGAGGTTCCAAAAATACTCATTTCCAAATTTTAATGTTGGAAATCCATCTTTAGGAAGTTCAAAATGTCCAAATGCATTAAAATGGCCATTTGGATCAAACGATTAAAAGCCATACAAGACTTTAAAAAGTCAAAAAACTCATGTACTTTAGAAAATTAGTAAAGTTCATGCACGTTGATGATTTAAGTCTCATCAATATGAGTCAATTCAAGCTATCTAATTCCTATTCATGAATAGTAAAGAATAATTCAAAAGCAATGAATTCGACTAGACAAAGATTAGAACGAATCTTTGATGAAAAATTGGATACTTATCCAGTTGAAGAAATCAATGAAATCGTGCAACTTTTATCCTTAAGTGATAAAGAATGCGAACAAAAGTTTTCTGAAAATAAAAATCTAAAAGATAAATATTTTCCAGAAAATAAAGAAAAGGTTTTTACAATACAAGAACCAAAAACAGAAGATGATGAATCTTCTGAAGAAGAACCAATAAGCACAACTTAAAAAGTGGTCAATTTAAAGCTAGTAGTAGTACTACTCAAAATTCTTATAAAAATAAGAATGTAGAATTCTCCATGCCATATCATAAAGGGATACCTAATCCCAATGATGGAAGTTCTCGTCCTATAGACACTATAAAAATTGATTGTATCTTTGACTTTGAAGAAAGAAAAGATGTAATTGACAAATGGAATACTGAAATCAGCCTGATTATTCAGTCTAATCCAGAAGAATTTTCCAGAGCTAGTGTTGTGTTACTACTTGTAGAACACAAATCAGCAGGAATTGTTCAAGAATTCATTAAAAGAACTTCTTGGAATGAAGACCTACATGGTGAAGATCTCTTTGAGCAAATCATTAATGCTCTATATACGATGTTCTTAGGTCTTGATTATCTAACTAATAAAGATTTAGAAAATCATAAATTACAAGAAAAGGCAAGACAAGCCTTAACCAAAGCTCAGCTTTGTGATATATGCCTCTTAGATGATTTTACTTGTCTATTTGAGCAAAATATTTGTAAAGAGTAGAATTTGAGCTTATGTGTGTGTTAGTGTGTGTAACAATAGTGGTTTGATGTGAGAGAAAGTAGAGAGAGAAAGTAGAGTTGGCAGGGAAAGTTTGGATAGCATAAATGGGTTCAAAGTTACATTTTCACTTATGGAGGGGGTTTATATACATATGCCTAATTTACACTAAGCCCCCTTCCATACTTAGACATTTACATTCTAAGTACAAATATATATAAAGATAAACAAATCAACTACTACAAATATATTTCTAACAATCTCCCCCTTAGTAGTGATTTGTCAAAAATATCCAGTCTTTGTCAGTCTTCAAGCTCTTGTATTCGGTCTATCTTTATTTGGATGCCAGAACCAATTGTCTCCTTTAGGTCTGTCATCTGGAACAATCATGTTAGCTTCAAAGTTCTTTGGAGGAATATTTTGTTGACCTGGAAGATGACTAGGTTCGTACTTGATCCAGCAACCTCCTCTTCGACGTACAACATACTTAGACTTCTGCACATTCTTTGCTTCTCTCATCATTCTGATGCTGTCTCTGTACTCGAGTCTTCGATTGATCTTGGAGATTGCTTTATCAAATACTTCCTTTTTCTTTTCATCTGGATCATCTTCTTTCAAGCACAACAAAACATTCTTGCAAAATTCTAACGTTCCATCAGAATAAGAAGCAAGTTCATCCATGCGAATGAAAATCTTTTTCTTTCGGCTATTCAAAAAGACAACCCCAAAGGATGGTTCTTCGACTTTTGACTATGGGTACGTTTCCTAAGTTTTTATTTAATTAATATAGGTTCAAGTGCAATCTAAGGGTCATTTGGGTGCAATGTGTTTATATGGGTCAATTTATTGTGCAACTAGAGACTTATGTGCAAGTTGAGATCATTAGTTGGTGCTAATCGAATTTTCATTAGGCGATATTTATGGTAACTAGTAAATGGTTATGGATCCTACCCGTGGGTTATGCCCAAACTCATGACCCACCCAAGTAAACAACCCTACCCTCCCTCACTTCCATCATTCTTTCATTCATAATATTAACACTTTCTCTCTTCCATCTCACTAACACTCATACTCTCTATCTCTCTAAAATTCTTGGTTCATTTATGTTGTTTCAAGTAGAATAATAACAAAATCATCATCCTTACTATCATTCTTGCATCATATCAAAAATCCAAGTTTCAAAGTGCAAGAAAAAGCTTCATTTAGGTCAAAAATCGGGTTTGATTGCTTGTGGAAGTTTTGGTAAGTGTTTTCTAGCTCAAATTCATCATTTCTAGTTGTTAAACTTGTATTTCATCTAAATCTAAGCACTCTTGGTCCTTATAGCTTCAAAATCCGAAATTAGGGTTTCTAGTTGTCTAAATTAGGTCAAAATCGATTTGGGTCAAAAGCCGTGTTTTGGAATGGAATTTGTGAGTGGGTTATGTTCAAATGAGTTTGTTATGTTCAAAAATGAGTCAAGGAACTTCTCAAAACGATTTCTAAGCCAAGAACTAGGTTTTGGGTCAATTTGGGTTAAAAATGGGTCAAGATCGATTTGGACAAGAAAATGTGTTAGGTTGGTTTTGATGATGAAACATGTTTGGTTATGTTCAATTATGTTTAAATATGTTCAAATGGGTCTCGAAGTTGTGCAAATCGATTTCATGGTCTAGGTATCAAGAAATTAGGGTTTTGGGTCGTGCATAGGTCAAGAACACCTGCTGGTGCTGTGCTGGTTTTGAACGGGCGTAACTTACGCCCCTGTTGGCGTAACTTACGGCCCTCTCCATTGTCATTACGCCAAAACCTTACTGTTTACGCCCTACCTTACGCCAAAATGCTTGTTTCGGGGTAGCCGTAACCTACGCCCAATCCAGCGTAGCTTACGCCCCATTGGGTTCCAACCAGCGTAGCTTACGCCCCATTTGGGCCGTAGCTTACGCCCCTTAATTTCTGCCTAGCGTAACCTACGCCCAGATGGGCCGTAGCTTACGCCTGTCCCTAAAGTTCATTTTCCTGCTTTGATTTCTAAATCTTATTTCACTTTCCTTGGGACACATCGAACTTCCAAATGGGTCTCTCTTTGTCTTCCAAGTTATCGTATTCAGTTCCAATACGCGTTCAAGTCCCGGGTTCAATTCTAAAGTTCATAAAAGCTAAATGAGGACATGATTGTATATATATTGATACGTACATGTACATTATGATAGGTTGTGATCGCTCGGCAATTAATTGACGTTCTAACTCACTTTGACTTCGGTAAATCAAGGCGAAGGTGAGTTTTCGTAGCCTCCCCTACTCTTTTAAGAGTCGGGCTGAAAAGTGTACCTTGTGCATGATGCTTTTGTGACGTTTGTTGATTGTGCTATTATGTAATTAGTTGTATGGTTATTGTAAATTGTGTATTGAGTTGTTTAGGTAGTTGTGTATATATGGAGGACGGTAATGCCTTTGAAAGGTTGGAGATGTGGTGGGAAGGCTGCGGGTGACCCTATATATAAGCATCAAAGGCCTTTCAAAGTAGTATCGTACGAAGTATATACATATGATGTTTGGGTATGTGTGGACATTGGGTACAATGAGTACATTTACGTGCAATTGAGTTCAATGAGTACATTTACGTGCAATTAGTACAATGAGTACATTTACGTGCAATTAGTACAATGAGTACATTTACGTGCAATTAGTACAATGAGTACATTTACGTGCAATTGAGTACAATGAGTACATTTACGTGCAATTAGTACAATGAGTACATTTACGTGCAATTGAGTTCAATGAGTACATTTACGTGCAATTAGTACAATGAGTACATTTACGTGCAATTAGTACAATGAGTACATTTACGTGCAATTGAGTTCAATGAGTACATTTACGTGCAATTAGTACAATGAGTACATTTACGTGCAATTGAGTTCAATGAGTACATTTACGTGCAATTAGTACAATGAGTACATTTACGTGCAATTGAGTTCAATGAGTACATTTACGTGCAATTAGTACAATGAGTACATTTACGTGCAATTGAGTTCAATGAGTACATTTACGTGCAATTGAGTTCAATGAGTACATTTACGTGCAATTAGTACAATGAGTACATTTACGTGCAATTGAGTTCAATGAGTACATTTACGTGCAATTAGTACAATGAGTACATTTACGTGCAATTAGTACAATGAGTACATTTACGTGCAATTAGTACAATGAGTACATTTACGTGCAATTAGTACAATGAGTACATTTACGTGCAATTGAGTTCAATGAGTACATTTACGTGCAATTGAGTTCAATGAGTACATTTACGTGCAATTAGTACAATGAGTACATTTACGTGCAATTGAGTTCAATGAGTACATTTACGTGCAATTAGTACAATGAGTACATTTACGTGCAATTAGTACAATGAGTACATTTACGTGCAATTAGTACAATGAGTACATTTACGTGCAATTAGTACAATGAGTACATTTACGTGCAATTAGTACAATGAGTACATTTACGTGCAATTGAGTTCAATGAGTACATTTACGTGCAATTGAGTTCAATGAGTACATTTACGTGCAATTAGTACAATGAGTACATTTACGTGCAATTGAGTTCAATGAGTACATTTACGTGCAATTAGTACAATGAGTACATTTACGTGCAATTAGTACAATGAGTACATTTACGTGCAATTAGTACAATGAGTACATTTACGTGCAATTAGTACAATGAGTACATTTACGTGCAATTAGTACAATGAGTACATTTACGTGCAATTAGTACAATGAGTACATTTACGTGCAATTAGTACAATGAGTACATTTACGTGCAATTAGTACAATGAGTACATTTACGTGCAATTAGTACAATGAGTACATTTACGTGCAATTGAGTTCAATGAGTACATTTACGTGCAATTAGTACAATGAGTACATTTACGTGCAATTGAGTTCAATGAGTACATTTACGTGCAATTAGTACAATGAGTACATTTACGTGCAATTGAGTTCAATGAGTACATTTACGTGCAATTGAGTTCAATGAGTACATTTACGTGCAATTAGTACAATGAGTACATTTACGTGCAATTGAGTTCAATGAGTACATTTACGTGCAATTAGTACAATGAGTACATTTACGTGCAATTAGTACAATGAGTACATTTACGTGCAATTAGTACAATGAGTACATTTACGTGCAATTAGTACAATGAGTACATTTACGTGCAATTAGTACAATGAGTACATTTACGTGCAATTAGTACAATGAGTACATTTACGTGCAATTGAGTTCAATGAGTACATTTACGTGCAATTGAGTTCAATGAGTACATTTACGTGCAATTAGTACAATGAGTACATTTACGTGCAATTAGTACAATGAGTACATTTACGTGCAATTAGTACAATGAGTACATTTACGTGCAATTAGTACAATGAGTACATTTACGTGCAATTAGTACAATGAGTACATTTACGTGCAATTGAGTTCAATGAGTACATTTACGTGCAATTAGTACAATGAGTACATTTACGTGCAATTAGTACAATGAGTACATTTACGTGCAATTAGTACAATGAGTACATTTACGTGCAATTAGTACAATGAGTACATTTACGTGCAATTAGTACAATGAGTACATTTACGTGCAATTAGTACAATGAGTACATTTACGTGCAATTAGTACAATGAGTACATTTACGTGCAATTAGTACAATGAGTACATTTACGTGCAATTAGTACAATGAGTACATTTACGTGCAATTAGTACAATGAGTACATTTACGTGCAATTAGTACAATGAGTACATTTACGTGCAATTGAGTTCAATGAGTACATTTACGTGCAATTAGTACAATGAGTACATTTACGTGCAATTAGTACAATGAGTACATTTACGTGCAATTAGTACAATGAGTACATTTACGTGCAATTGAGTTCAATGAGCACATTTACTGGTCAATGAGGTCATGTGCATATTGTCGGATTGAATTGATATTATTTGCTGATGTAGGGCAAGATGAAGTTATGGCATCAACATGATATAATATTGTGGCAACCCTAAAAGAGCGTGATCAACTCTTTTATGGTTACCCGGTATTATAACAAGTTAATGACATCACGGATTGCACACGGTTGGTTTAGAGTATAATAAGGAACCGGTACGCTTTTTGGGAGTTGATTGGGTGGAGGGTTAGCCGCTGGTACACCCTGTATACATACCCGGATCAATAACTAGGAAGCATATCGGATTCGAATTATACTTTGGACCACTTGCTTAGTTGTGTGATTGGTTGATGTATTGAAATGGACATGTGGTTTATTGATGAACAATTATGGTGAAATATGGTATGAGGACATGATACATAACAATTCCCCTAGAATAGTTGCACCTTTGCCGTAGCGTAACGATATGAATTATGTGTGACATGTTGACATGAGAGCACTAACCCCTTGTGTGACTAACATGTGAGCATTTTGAGACTAACTTTTCGAGTCGACGTTTCCTTGTTTTATAGTAATGGTGAGGCCAAGAAGAACCGGGACTACTTATAGAGAGCAAACTCCGGAACAACAACCGGAAGTTCAAGGAGAAGGTCGTGGTGGTGGAAGAGGTCGTGGTCGTGGTAGAGGTAGAGGTAGAGGTGGTGGAAGGGGTCAAGGGAGAGGTCAAGGTAGGGGTGAAGCACCAACACCCGACTTGGCAACCGTGATCGCTCAAGTGGTCACGAACATTATGCCTAACATAGTTGCCCAAGTCACGGCAACTCTCCAAGCACCCGATAATACGGTGCCGAATGTTCAAGCTCAAGTGAATGGGAACAATGAAAATGTTCAACCGGTAGGGGTAGAGGAAGAAGAGGCACCGGTGATGCACGATAACTATGTCCCAAGATACAACCAACATGGAGTGTACCGGCAAGGGTGTTCCTTTAAGGATTTCAAGGGTTGTGGGGCCCCGGAGTATGATGGGAGTGGGGGTCCTACGGCTTGTATTAGGTGGCTTGAAGAAATTGAAGCGGTGATTGCTAGGAGTCATTGTACTTATGATGACCAAGTTATTTACTCATCCGGCATGTTTAGAGGTGATGCATTGAAATGGTGGAATAAGGAAATAGGGGCGGGCAATGCTATACCGTGGGATCAATTCAAGGTTTTGGTGAAAGAAAGATTTTGTCCACCCTATGAACTTCAAACTCTAACCTTGGAGTTCGTTCAACTCCAAATGAATGGGGCGGACTATAAAGGGTACATTCGGCGATTCCAAGAATTGTCGACACTTATTCCACACTTGGTGACTCCCGAAGCTCAAGCCATTCAAAAATTTGTTATGGGCTTGACTCCAAAGGTCCGACACTTGGTGAACAACATTATGCCTACCACCATGACGGAAGCCATAAACCGAGCCGGTAGTGTTACCGAGGACTTACTTAGAAGTGGTGAATTAAGCCAAGCATCATCATCAAAGAGGAAGGATGCCCCCGAGTCAAGCGGGGTGAAGAAAATGGGTAGGTTTGACCCTAAGCGTCCCAACAAAGGAAAGGTGTTTGCGGCGGTTGAACCGGCAAAGAAGGCTTATGTGGGTCCTTACCCATTTTGTAATAGGTGCTCCCGACATCATGTTCCCACCACTCCTTGTGGGACTTGTTTCAATTGTAATCAAGTTGGCCATCTTGCTAGAGATTGTAGGGCCCCGAGAGTGGCTCCTACTCATGCGGTTCCTCTCCGAGCACATCCTCCTCAAGCTAACAATCTAAGGGGTCAACGGGGTGGGTGTTATGAATGTGGAAGCACCGATCATTACCGTAATGCTTGTCCTCAATGGGTGGGACAAAATGTGCAAGTAGCGGTCCACCCAAATCAACTTCAAATCACCGGTCCTAACCAAAACCGTGGCCAACAAGGCCATCAAGTGCAACCAAGGGGGAGAGCCTTTGCGGTGAATGCAAATGGCCCGTAATGATCCTAATGTGGTGGCAGGTACATTTCTTCTTAACGGTCATTATGCCACGGTGTTGTTTGATTCTCGGAGCCGATTATAGCTTCGTGTCCCATAGTTTTGTTCCTTTGATAGATGTTCATCCTTGTGCCTTAAACTATGTGCTTGATATTGAGATGGTCAATGGTACTTTAACTAGACTTAGTCAAGTGCTTCGTGATTGTATCTTGACTTTAAACGACGTCGAATTTTATATTAATCTCATGCCTTTCGATATTGGAAGCTTCGACATCATTGTGGGTATGGATTGGATGACGGCGGTAAATGCGGTCATAGATTGTGGTGAAAGAGTGATCAAAATACCGTTGTCAAACGGTGATATTCTTAGAGTCCAAGGTGAAACTTCCGATTCCTCTAGCTCCAAGGCTTTTAGTGCTACCGTCACAAAGGTAGAATTGAAAGCCGTTCCTATTGTTCGTGATTTTTCCGATGTTTTTCCGGATGACCTACCGGGTCTACCCCCGTCTCGTGAACTTGATTTTCGCATCAATTTGATTCCCGGGGCCGCACCCGTGGCCAAAGCTCCATATAGACTCGCCTTGACGGAAATGCAAGAGCTAGAATCTCAACTTAAAGAACTTCAAGAAAAAGGGTTCATTCGTCCTAGTCAATCACCTTGGGGAGCTCCAATATTGTTTGTGAAGAAGAAAGATGGGTCCTTTAGGATGTGTATTGATTACCGAGAATTGAACAAGCTCACAGTGAAGAACCGGTATCCACTTCCTAGAATCGATGAGCTTTTTGATCGTTTGCAAGGTGCCAAGTATTTCTCAAAAATTGACCTCCGTTCGGGCTATCACCAACTTAGAGTTCATGAAGATGACATACCAAAGACGGCGTTTCGTACAAGGTATGGTCACTACGAGTTCACCGTTATGCCGTTTGGGTTGACTAATGCACCGGCGGTGTTCATGGATTTGATGAACCGGGTGTGTCGACCCTATTTGGACAAGTCGGTCATTGTCTTTATTGATGACATACTTGTCTACTCAAAGACAAAGGAAGATCATGCCGAGCATTTGCGTGAGATGCTAGGGTTGCTTAGAAAGGAGAAGTTGTATGCTAAATTTTCAAAGTGCGAATTTTGGTTGGAAGAAGTTCATTTCCTTGGTCACGTGATTAGCAAAGATGGGATTCATGTGGATCCTAGCAAGATTGAAGCGGTTAAGAATTGGAGGCGACCCGAGACACCATCCGAGATTCGCCAATTTCTTGGGTTGGCGGGGTATTACCGAAGATTCATAGAAGGTTTCTCCAAGATAGCACAACCACTCACTCTCTTGACTCAAAAGGAAAGGAGATTTGAGTGGGGCGAGAGACAAGAACTTGCCTTTCAAACTCTCAAGAACATGTTATGTGAAGCTCCTATCTTGAGCCTTCCGGATGGGATTGAAGATTTTGTGGTCTATTGTGACGCTTCGGGTCAAGGTTTGGGGTGTGTACTTATGCAACGGGGCAAGGTCATCGCTTATGCCTCCCGGCAACTTAAGGTGCATGAGAAGAATTACCCTACTCACGATTTGGAATTGGGAGCGGTTGTTTTCGCTTTGAAGTGTTGGAGACATTACCTTTATGGCACCAAATGTGTGATCTACACCGATCATAAAAGTCTTCAACACATTTTTAATCAAAGTGAGTTGAATATGAGGCAAAGAAGATGGATTGAACTTTTTAGCGATTATGATTGTGACATTCGCTATCATCCGGGCAAAGCCAACGTCGTAGCCGATGCTTTAAGTAGGAAGGAAAGGGTCAAGCCGAGAAGATCAAGAGCCATGAGCCTTACGGTGGGGCAAAGTATTCGGGACCGTATCATAGAAGCTCAAGTGCAAGCTACCTTGCCGGAAAATTTTGGTAATGAAGGGCTAGATGGTATGGAGCAACTTTTTGATCGGAAGGAAGACAACGGGTTATATTTAGTTGGGAAGCTTTGGATTCCAATCTTTGGCAATTTGAGAACTTTCCTAATGAATGAAGCTCATAAGTCGCCTTATTCGGTCCACCCGGGGTCGGATAAGATGTACTTTGATTTAAAGGATTTCTATTGGTGGCCGGGCATGAAACGTGATGTGGCTAAATATGTGAGCGAGTGCCTTACTTGCTTACAAGTGAAAGCCGATCATAAGAAGCCACCCGGGTTGTTGGTACAACCGGTGATACCGGCATGGAAGTGGGAAAGGATTGCAATGGACTTCGTTACGAAGTTACCGAAGACAAAGAATGGCCGTGACACTATATGGGTGATTGTGGATCGATTGACAAAGTCGGCTCACTTTTTAGCCATTCGTGAGACCGATAAGTTCGACACCCTAGCGCGTTTGTACATTAAGGAAGTGGTGGCAAAACATGGAGTTCCGGTTTCTATTATCTCCGATAGAGATAGCCGGTTCAAATCAAATTTTGGAAGCTTTTCAACGTGCAATGGGTACTCAAATTGACATGAGTACGGCGTTCCATCCACAAACGGATGGGCAAACCGAAAGAACCATCCAAACGCTTGAAGATATGTTGAGGGCTTGTGCTATTGAATTTGGTGGAAGTTGGGAGGATCACCTACCGCTAGTGGAGTTCTCATATAACAATAGTTACCATGCGACTATCCAAATGGCCCCGTTTGAGGCGCTTTATGGTAGAAAGTGTCGTTCTCCACTCGCTTGGGCGGAAATAGGCGAGAGCCAACTTATTGGGCCGGAAGTAATTATCGAAACAACAAAAGTAATTTCAAAAATCAAGGAGAGATTACAAGTGGCCCGTGAAAGACAAAAGAAATACGCCGATGTGAGGCGTAGACCCTTGGAGTTCAATGTTGGTGATCACGTACTTTTGAAGGTCTCCCCGTGGAAGGGTGTTGTTCGTTTCATCAAGAGAGGCAAGCTTGCGCCAAGATACATAGGACCTTTTGAAATCATAGAACGTGTGGGCAAGGTGGCTTACCGGCTAAAGCTACCTCAAGAACTTAGTGGAGTGCACAACGTGTTCCATATTTGTAATTTAAGGAAGTGCTTGGCGGATCCTACTCATCACGTGCCCTTGGACGAGATACAAGTAGACAAGAAGCTCAACTTTGTTGAAGAACCGGTAGAGATTGTGGATCGTGAGTTCAAGAAGCTAAAGAAAAAGCGCTATACGATAGTCAAGGTTCGTTGGCATGCTAGACGTGGAGCCGAATTCACTTGGGAGCGGGAAGACTTCATGAAGTCAAAATATCCGCATTTGTTTAGTGATTAGGGTTCCATCGAATTTCGGGACGAAATTCCCTTAACGGGGGAATAATGTAACAACCGTGCATTTCGACTTTTGACTATGGGTACGTTTCCTAAGTTTTGATTTAATTAATATAGGTTCAAGTGCAATCTAAGGGTCATTTGGGTGCAATGTGTTTATATGGGTCAATTTATTGTGCAACTAGAGACTTATGTGCAAGTTGAGATCATTAGTTGGTGCTAATCGAATTTTCATTAGGCGATATTTATGGTAACTAGTAAATGGTTATGGATCCTACCCGTGGGTTATGCCCAAACTCATGACCCACCCAAGTAAACAACCCTACCCTCCCTCACTTCCATCATTCTTTCATTCATAATATTAACACTTTCTCTCTTCCATCTCACTAACACTCATACTCTCTATCTCTCTAAAATTCTTGGTTCATTTATGTTGTTTCAAGTAGAATAATAACAAAATCATCATCCTTACTATCATTCTTGCATCATATCAAAAATCCAAGTTTCAAAGTGCAAGAAAAAGCTTCATTTAGGTCAAAAATCGGGTTTGATTGCTTGTGGAAGTTTTGGTAAGTGTTTTCTAGCTCAAATTCATCATTTCTAGTTGTTAAACTTGTATTTCATCTAAATCTAAGCACTCTTGGTCCTTATAGCTTCAAAATCCGAAATTAGGGTTTCTAGTTGTCTAAATTAGGTCAAAATCGATTTGGGTCAAAAGCCGTGTTTTGGAATGGAATTTGTGAGTGGGTTATGTTCAAATGAGTTTGTTATGTTCAAAAATGAGTCAAGGAACTTCTCAAAACGATTTCTAAGCCAAGAACTAGGTTTTGGGTCAATTTGGGTTAAAAATGGGTCAAGATCGATTTGGACAAGAAAATGTGTTAAAGGTTGGTTTTGGATGATGAAACATGTTTGGTTATGTTCAATTATGTTTAACTATGTTCAAAAATGGGTCTCGAAGTGGTGCAAATCGATTTCATGGTCTAGGTATCAAGAAATTAGGGTTTTGGGTCGTGCATAGGTCAAGAACACCTGCTGGTGCTGTGCTGGTTTTGAACGGGCGTAACTTACGCCCCTGTTGGCGTAACTTACGGCCCTCTCCATTGTCATTACGCCAAAACCTTACTGTTTACGCCCTACCTTACGCCAAAATGCTTGTTTCGGGGTAGCCGTAACCTACGCCCAATCCAGCGTAGCTTACGCCCCATTGGGTTCCAACCAGCGTAGCTTACGCCCCATTTGGGTCGTAGCTTACGCCCCTTAATTTCTGCCTAGCGTAACCTACGCCCAGATGGGCCGTAGCTTACGCCTGTCCCTAAAGTTCATTTTCCTGCTTTGATTTCTAAATCTTATTTCACTTTCCTTGGGACACATCGAACTTCCAAATGGGTCTCTCTTTGTCTTCCAAGTTATCGTATTCAGTTCCAATACGCGTTCAAGTCCCGGGTTCAATTCTAAAGTTCATAAAAGCTAAATGAGGACATGATTGTATATATATTGATACGTACATGTACATTATGATAGGTTGTGATCGCTCGGCAATTAATTGACGTTCTAACTCACTTTGACTTCGGTAAATCAAGGCGAAGGTGAGTTTTCGTAGCCTCCCCTACTCTTTTAAGAGTCGGGCTGAAAAGTGTACTTCGTGCATGATGATATTTGTTGTTTTTTTTTTTTTTTTTTTTTTTTTTTTTTTTTTTTTTGTGTTTTTTTTTTTTTTTTTTTTTTTTTTTTTTTTTTTTTTTTTTTTTTTTTTTTTTTTTTTTTTTTTTTTTTTTTTTTTTTTTTTTTTTTTCTTTTCTATTTTTTTTTTTTTTTTTTTTTTTTTTTTTTTTTTTTTTTTTTTTTTTATTTTTGTGACGTTTTGTTGATTGTGCTATTATGTAATTAGTTGTATGGTTATTGTAAATTGTGTATTGAGTTGTTTAGGCAGTTGTGTATATATGGAGGACGGTAATGCCTTTGAAAGGTTGGAGATGTGGTGGGAAGGCTGCGGGTGACCCTATATATAAGCATCAATGGCCTTTCAAAAGTAGTATCGTACGAAGTATATACATATGATGTTTGGGTATGTGTGGGCATGGGGTACAATGAGTACATTTGCGTGCAATTAGTACAATGAGTACATTTACGTGCAATTAGTACAATGAGTACATTTACGTGCAATTAGTACAATGAGTACATTTACGTGCAATTTAGTACAATGAGTACATTTACGTGCAATTGAGTACAATGAGTACATTTACGTGCAAATGAGTACATTGGTTACAAGTGTGCAATTTATTAGATCATGTTAATGTAAATTATGGATCGGTTGACATTGGTATGTGTTCTTGTTCATCTTTCCTACGAACTCACCAACCTAGTGTTGACATTGTTTAGTACACTTTTCAGGTAATCAAGAGAACCCAAGAGCTTGATGTGCTTGCTAGATGTTGGACTTGACCATGGATCCGCGATCCATTTGCCCGTTGATGGGATTTGCTTAGGATCATGAGCCATCTTTTGAATTGTTATTTTTGTAAACTTTTGATGGTGGAATGCTCCTTATGCTTTTGTGACATTGTGATCAAATTGTTGGGTTCCCGGAATCCTCTTATTTTCATATAGACTCGTTCTACGATAATTCCATCTTGTGTCATGCTTTCGGTACATTTCGAGCCTAGCTCGGGGTGTTACAATCCCCAGTTAAGAGTTCTTCAAATACTTTATTGACCAATACTAGTTTCAATATCTGCAGTGTAAAGACTTTGATCTGGATATGGAATATTAATCTTTCTCTTGACGACTTCAAATCCAATCTGAAAGTCTTCTAATGAAGCAAATTGAATACAACTTGACATATATCTCTTTACCGCATCAAAAGCAATAAGGTCTTCACGATATCTTTGCATTGCATTCAGGAAATGGTTGTAGAGAAAGATAATATCATCAATAGGCAATAGCTTGACTTGTGCTTTAGTAAATCTGTACATCTTGTTGTTATCTCTTTTCACATGATAGCAAGGGACAGAGATAGAAACCCTTTTAATCAAAATTACTCTGACCAGCACCAAAATCTTATGATTTCTTTGTTCTTCAAGTAACTTTGGATTGTATTGCTTGGTGAGTTTAAGAAGCTCTTTGTATTCTTCAATTTGCCTTGCTTCCTTAAACTTGTACATCGAATCCAACTCTGGTCTTTTAGTCTTGGTAACTTTAGTAGCTCCACAAAATATCGGATATGCTCTTTCTTCCAGATATCTAGACTTCTTTACTGCCTCCTTTGGCTTAACACCCAGAGCAACCATTTGTTCTTTATCCCTCAAGAAGTATCCCCGATTAATAAACCTCTTTTGTTCTTCAGTCAATTCTGTTGGAAAGTAATCAGGAAGAACTTCCTCGGATATGATTGCCTCTTTCAACACTTGTTTATATGTTGACTTCTTGAAATTCTGAGATGCAGCTTCGGGAGTCTTTCTCAATTCATCAAAACTATTGAAATCTTCAAAAGTGTAATGCTGTGGAGTTGTGCTAGCAGGAACAGAAGATTCTCCAACTTCAATTCTGCTTGAAGAACCTGTTTCAAAATAATCAAGATCTGTGAAGTCTTCAAACATAGGTTCCTCAACAGCTTCTATGTTTACTGGAGTTTCAACTATTTCCGGCTCATCCAAGATTACATTATCCTTTAAAGCTTCAATATCTGCATCACCTTCAGCATACTCGACAACTTCATTTTCAATCACAAAACCTTCTTCTTCAGTTATTTCAACATTCTCATTCTCTTCATGTTCTTCATCATCAGAATCAGCTCCAAACACTTCATAGAATTTTCTTTTAATTTCTTCAATTCTTTCAATCTCCTCAGGGTCATTATCATTATTTCTTTCATTAAATCTTTCAGAGAAATCTTTAGCCATTTTATCAACTTCTTTTTGAGTTTCATCAGCAAGCTCTTTCCATCTTCTATCAGATCTAGCTCTAACAGAAGCTAATCTTTCAATCTCAGCTTGATCTTCTTCAATCACATCTTGGTTTCCACCCTCAGTTCTTTCTTGCATCACCACATCCTCAACATTCACATCAACTCTTGCCGAAGTATTTCCAGTATTAGTCTGACCTTCTCCTTGGTTCTCCCCCTTGGGGTGATCATCAGAATCAGGATCATCCTGTCGAGAAGCAACTGAGGCCAGTCGGCAATATTCTAGAGCTAACAAACGTAATTCAAAGGCAGCAAGCTTAGCATCATACTCTGCTTTTTGAGATTGAACTTTATCTTCAAGATTCTTGACTTGTTTTTCATGTGCAAGCTCCCTTTCTCTTACTTCCAATGCATTCAACACCCCCCTTTTAGTTACAGTCAACAAATCACCCTCGGAATGTAGAATGCCAAGTAGAACTTCACATGCTTGATCTTTGGTTGGTTGATTTGTTGTGGTTGATGATGTTTGAATAGGTGTTGGTGTTCTTTGTGTTTGTGTAAGAGGTGGAAGTGGAGTACCCAACTTGGAGGTTGTTTGCACACTTGAAGTGTGACCTAAATTCAGCGTAGCTGATTCAGGATTTCCTGCGGATCCTCGGGTTAAACCCTCACCAGCAGTTTCAGATTCATGGGCTTTGCAACCCGAATCAAGTTGTGTCCTAGACTGTGATAAATCACTGTCCTGGACTTGTTGTTGGGCAACACCTCTAATAACACCGGGGTCACTGAGAATGCCCGTTAATACAGTCTCAGGTTCCCTGAGGAACAGCAGTGTCACTACGGCGTTCATACTGTCCCCCAGTCTCGGTCTGAGAACTGTTACCTGCGGCTAAAGCTGGCGTGATGTTAGCTAAGGCAGGATTTTCAAGCTGTCCTTGAGGGTCACACAAAGTGGGTCCCTCTCCGCTTGTTCCGGCACCAGTACTCAACTGTGCTTGTGAATCCGTGTGCCTAGGAGATCTAGACTCTTGTGCACGAAATGAAGTCGAGAGGTGGGGATGTTCCTCTCTATTTTCAACACTCTCATCCTCCAAATGAGGAGAGTGTGGTGAACGTGGCTGTTCCCCGTGCATTTGTGAGACTAACTCCTGTTGTGAGGAGTCAGAATGGCGAGGAGAGTTCGGTGCAAGTGAGAATGGGGATTTCTCGACTTCTACCCTAGGTTTGACATCCCGGCTAGACACATTGGTTTCAACTATCGGAGGGCCAACGTTTTCTTTATGCCCTTGTCCTAACCCGAACCTCTCAACCTCTCTAACATTTTCAACTCCTCCCTCATTCCCTCCTTGTTCCTCCTGCACATCTGCATCTCCTGTGCTAACATTCTCAGATTGCAATTCAGATAAAACATTATCAACAATTCGTGTTGCTTGCTCAACATCCAACTCTGCTGAGGCACCAATATGTTCAGATCTAGCAGACTTATGTTCTTTTGGATTTCTTCTTTGATTTCCTTGGCGTCCTTCGAGCAATCATTTTTATTCGTCTACCAGGTGGTGGAGTTGGTTCATTAGGCAGTGCTGAAGCAAGCGGTGTTGGATTAAGTACAGGTGATAAACGAGGTGGTGTTAGAGTTGGTGGATTTGGTGAAACAACGGATGGTATTGGTGTAGATTGTGAAGGTGAAGATTGTGAAAATTGAACGGGTGGTGGAGATTGTGTTGTTGGAATAGATGGTTTTGATTGAGAAACAGGTGAAGAAACAGGTTCAGGTGTAACAACTTCTTGTTCAAACATAACTCTTTTGGATTTTCTTTTCCTCTGCCCAGAAGTCCCCTCATCACTAACCCCTCTTTTTCTTTTAATAGACCTAGGACCCTCACTTGGCGATCTATTCACAGCTTGGGTAGGAATCTGTCGGCTTTCAGATCTCATTGTTGTGGCTAACCACTCTCTATAAGCCCTAAGGTGAGGACTCTGAGCAGGAACCAAGTTAAGCAGAAATGGTGGAATCGGAAAAGGTCTTGCAATTTCACTTCCTGTGCCTCTTATTCTCATGTTTGACTTATACATTGCAATGACACACTTGAAACTGTCTTCCAACTTTGGAATCTCTTCAACATTATCAAGTACGTCTTCGATTATCAAGTGAAGAATCGAATATAAGGAATGTATTTTCTTTCTTGAACATCCTTTCCTTTCACAACTTGTCTCATCTTATCCCACACAATCATGGCAAAATCACATTTAACATTATGTGTGACAGCATAGTATATTGACAGTGAGTGCTTTGTCATGGTATCAATTCCCTTCTGAGATGGCATCAGACAGGTGCTTAAGACATTGTGCATTGTATGCCATAATGTAGCCACATTCATCCTTTTAAAATCCCTTATGGATGTCAACTCCCCTTCATATCCCAAAGCATGAACTGCAGATAACATTTCATCAACTGATGGCAACTCTTCATACTCTTCCTGTTCTGGAAAACCAATGATCGATCTGAATTCATCTAGTGTGAATTGGCAGTTAAACACATTATCATCTGATTGTAAAGAGTATCTAAAGTATTCTTCTTGATTATGTCTTTTATTGGCTTTCACAAATTCGATTGATTCCCATAACTCAAATATGTACTTTTCAGGAACAATTGCACCACTTGTCAAAGCAGTTTCCAATGGATGATGGCTTAGAATCTCCGTTATAATTGGGAATTTGGATGTAAATGGAATATGAAGAGCTTGATTGGCTTGCATCTTCATAGTTGCACCTTCTTGGAACATCACCATCTTTATATTTATTATTTTCTGAAAAGACAAACTGACCAAAATTTTGACCAGAAAATACACTTTAAACACAGAAAAATAAAAACACAATAACATTTAATAAACACATTTATAACACAAAGACAATGTTTCACACATATATCAAAAATGAGAAAACAAAGTAGTACACAAAGGCGTTCGATACCTTGCTTCTCACCCTAATATATATACGAAACATGACGATATATAGAATCACATAAGTATTAAAAGATTAGAAAGCAAAGGTAGTACACAAAGGCGTTCGATACCTTGCTTCTCACTCCCAACACTTATGAAATACTATATGGACAAACACAATACACACATACATACATACATTTTAAAATGACACAAATAAAAAAAACTTAGAATAATAAAATAAAAATAAAAAAAAATAAAAAATTTTAACTGTTTGCCGAGAAAAAAACTCGGCAAATGGGGTTTTCAAAAAAATATTCTCAAAATTTTGCCCTGAAATTAATAAGGAACAAAAATTGATTTTGGCAAAAACTTTGAAAAAATTTCATGATTTGCCGAGCAAAAATCTCGGCAAACACGAGAATGAAGCAGATCAGGGTCCAAAAATTCAAGTCATCGAGTGTTGAATTGAAGTCTCGTAAACGCCGAGCAAAAACCTTGGCAAATGAGCTTTTCAGACTAGACTTCATTGAATATATGAAAATTCCTTTGATTTGATCAACAAGAGTGTTGACAAATGTTAAAGAAATATTTCAATGATAAAATGTGCATTTGCCGAGATAAAATCTCTGCAAATGGCACATTTGATTTAAATCAAGAAAAATGATCAAGTCTTTTGGAAAATTTTAAGCATATGCCGAGATAAAATCTCTGCATATGGCATATGTGATCAAGTCTGTTTGAAAAATTTTAAGCATTTGCCGAGATAAAATCTCTGCAAATGGTACATTTAGATTTCAAGACTTAAGAAAAATTTTCACAAAATGTGGATTTGCCGAGATAATATCTCTGCAAATAGACAATTTAAGATTTTGAAAATTTTAACTTGTGAAAAACATGCATTTGCCGAGCAAAAACCTCGGCAAATGGCCTTTTTTGATCTGAAATTTTGTTAAGTCAAAATATGGATATGAGCAACCAAAGAATTTGCGGAGATAATATCTCTGCAAATGGCTTATTTATGACTTAGAAAATCTTGACTTGTAAAAAACAAGCATTTGCCGAGCAAAAACCTCGGCAAATGGCCTTTTGGACTGAAAATCTAATAAGTCAAAATATGGACATGATTTCCAGACTTATGAAGATTTGAAGAAGGTTATGAATAAACATAGCATTTGCCGAGATAAAATCTCTGCAAATGACCTTTTTATTCAATAAAAAATCTGAACAAGTTTTGTAAAAAAAAAAAAAAAAAAAAAAAAAAACCTCAATTGGTAAAGACAATAATCTGAACAAGTTTTGTAAGTTATATGAAGATTTGAAGATGAAAATTGAACAAAATATATCATTTGCCGAGCAAAAACCTCAGCGAATGGTACAAATCTTCAAACATTCAAATATTATACCCAGCCCTTCAACCAATCAAACCCAGAAAATCAAACAAGAGCAGACTAAGGCATAAAATTCAGATAAACAATAAAGATACACCCTAATCATGCATCTATCATCATCAAAACATGAATCAAAACATCACATCAGTCATAAAGCACATATTATTTCATCTCGGCATTTAATCAAACAGTTGAAGTGCGTAAAGAAAACAAGAGAGTTTACCTTTAAAACGATGATCTGAAGAAGAAAGTAGATGAAATAATCCACAATAATGATCACCAGATTAACTCCACTTAGATTATTATGAAAAAGATGAAAATGATTGATTGATTGATGACAGGTTTGATCGGTTTTTGAGAGAAAATAAGAAGAAATTTTGATTTGAATTTGGAAAGTGACAAAATGGACCGCCCATTTTCCTTTTAAATTTCAAATTCGGGTCGCGGGTCTGGGTTTGACCCGCGTGTCAACCCGGATCACGACTTGATTTGGGCTTAAATCACAATTTTGGGTTGTAAAGAATTTGGGCTCTTTTTGGGTTTTTCACAAAAAAAATCAAAAATAAAAATAAAACTAAAAGAAAATAAACTAAAAGAAAATAAAAATAAAAATAAAATAAAACACTTATTAAAACAAAAAAAATTTAACAACAAAAAAAATCTTTTTATCTTTTTAAAATTTTCTAATTTTGTATTTGATTTTTCAGATTTAAAAACAAACACACATAACATAAAATCAAATAACCAAACAGATTAAAAAATAAGCAAACAAATATTCACATGCATTTGCACACTCCCCCTCAAATTAAGCATATATCACAATAGTAAATTTACAAACTCCCCCTAAAATCATGCATTCTACCCTTTTTCTCCCCCTCAAACATTGCATGTAATATCAGATAGAACACATCAATGTTTGAAACAGAAAATGAACATAGAATACATGGCATGAAAGCATTTAAGTTTGTAAATCTAGCATCCCAACTTGGTTTTAAGAAAATTGAACCTTTGTTCATCCAGAGGTTTGGTGAAAAAGTCAGCAAGTTGGTAGTTTGTCGGGACAAAATAGAGTTCGATGTTACCTTTCTCGACCTGATCTTTAAGAAAATGGTACCGAACATCTATGTGCTTGGTCTTTGTGTGCTGTACAGGATTGCAAGAAATAGCAATAGCACTCTTAGAGTCACAGTAAATGGGAATTCTGTTGAACTGAAATCCATAATCAGTCAACTGAGTCTTCATCCAAAGAACTTGTGAACAACAGCTTGCTGCAGCAACGTATTCAGCTTCTGCAGTAGATGTGGATACACAATTCTGTTTCTTCGATGACCAACTGACTAATCTATCCCCAGGAAACTGTACACTCCCAGAAGTACTCTTTCGATCAAGCTTACAACCTGCATGGTCAGCATCCGAATATGCAATCAACTGAAACCCAGTATCCCTTGGATACCAGAGACCAAGGTTCATTGTGCCTTTCAGGTAGCGGAAAATCCGTTTGACGGCCTGGAAATGACTTTCCTTGGGATTAGCCTGGTACATGGCACATATGCATGTGGCAAACATAATATCCGGGCGACTTGCAGTTAAATACATGAGCGAACCGATCATACTGCGATATCTCTTTTGATCAAAAGATTTTCCATTTAAATCAGCATTAATCTTTGTTCGAGCTTCCATGGGTGTACCAATTGTTTGACAATCCATCATATCAAACTTTTTCAACATGTCAAGAATGTACTTTGTTTGACATATAAATGTGCCATTTGACAATTGTTTGACTTGAAGACCAAGGAAAAAGTTTAATTCACCCATCATGCTCATTTCAAATTTCTTGATCATTAAATCTGAAAAATTCTTGCAGTATTTAGGATTAGTTGACCCGAAAATTATGTCGTCAACATAAATCTGGATTAGAATGATATCACTCCCTTGTCATTTGATAAACAAGGTAGTGTCAATCGAACCTTTGCTAAAGCCAGATTTCACAAGATAAGAAATAGAGCATCATACCATGCACGAGGGGCTTGTTTCAGACCATATAAAGCCTTATCTAACCTGTAAACATAGTCCGAATGTTTTGAATTCACAAATCCCTCAGGTTGTTCAACGTACACTTCTTCTTTGAGAATCCCATTCAAGAAGGCAGTTTTGACATCCATTTGGTAGACTGTGAAGTTCTTGTAGGCAGCATAGGCAAGAAACATCTGAATAGCCTCAATTCGTGCAACTGGTGCGAATGTCTCATCGTAATCAATTCCCATCTTGTTGGCAATATCCCTTTGCAACCAATCGTGCTTTGTTTCGGACAACAACTCCAGTTTCATCCTTTTTGTTCTTGAAGATCCATTTGGTTTTAATTGGCTCCTTGTTTTTGTAAGGATTGGGAACCAATTTCCACACCTCAAGACGTTCGAACTGATTAAGTTCTTCCTGCATTGCTTTCACCCAATCTGGACAATTTAAAGCTTCATTCACTGTCGTTGGTTCAACAATACTTAGAAAATTCACAAAAAGACATTCATTCGCAGATGCGGATCTTTTTTGAACTCCAGTAGTTGGATTTCCAATTACTTGAGAAATTGGATGAGCTCTTATCCATTTGGTTGTATGAGGAATTGGATCTAGTGGATCACCAGATTCTTCAGAATCAATGAAATCAGGAGAATGTTGCTCTGTCAATTGTTCAAATAAAGTAGCAATTGGTTCAACAAAGTCGTCTGGATCATAATCTTCAGGATTGGTTGACGGACTTGTCACTTGAGAGATATTAAGAGGTTGAGTATGCAACTCTGAATTATCGGTAGGTGGAGGAGAATCAGATGATGAATTAACATCTGATGATTGTGATGGTGAAGACTCATTGGGATCCATCTCTTTTGAATTTGAACTGGAAGGTTTATTTGTATTCATTTCAGATTCAGGAACTTTCTTCGGAACTTGGAAAAATTCTTCAAACAAGATATCCAAATCTTGTGTTGTTGGAGTAGAGAATGATGATTTGACATTTGGCAGTCTTTGTTGCGGAAGCTTGTGGACTTTGAAGTTCGGGTCTTGAACTGTGTTGTTCAAGAACCATCCCCGAGAGTTCATCAAATCTAACATTCATACTCTCTTCGATTCTCTTGGTTCTTCGGTTATACACACGGTAAGCTATTGATTCTCTTGAATAACCGATGAAATATGCCTCATCGCCTTTTGGTTCAAATTTGCCCAGATTATCTCTATCATTTAGAACATAACAAACACATCCAAATATGTGCAAGAAGTTCACATTGGGCTTTCTTTTGTTAATCACCTCATATGGAGTTTTATCAAACCTCTTGTTTATGATTGATCTATTTTGAGTGAAACAAGCAGTAGCAACAGCTTCAGCCCATAGATTCGGAGGCAACTTAGAATAAGCAAGCATTGTTCTAGCTGCTTCAACAAGAGTTCGATTTCTACGTTCAACTACTCCATTCTGTTGAGGTGTCCTGGCAGCGGAAAATTGATGAGTAATACCCATGGACTTGAAGAAAGAATCAATTGTTGAATTCTTGAATTCAGTGCCATTGTCCGAGCAAACAATTCTAACCGATGATTTAAGATTTACTTGGGTCTTCTTGATGAAATCAATAATTACATTCGGAGCATCACTCTTTGCATGAAGAAAGAATACCCAAGTGTAACGAGAATAATCATCGACAATCACAAGAATGTATCGCTTTCCATGGATACTTTGAACTTTCATTGGGCCACACAAATCCATGTGAATAAGGTGCAAACCTTTTGTACTTAGAAACTTCTTTGGTTTGTGTGTTGCTTTCTTCATCTTTCCAATTGCACAAGCTGGAAAACATGATCACTTTCATACTTGTAGTCTGGAAGACCTTCAACAAGTTGTTTATCCACAAGAGCATTAATCGTTTGAAAATTAAGATGAGAAAGACGGCGATGCCATAACCAAGAATTTTGTGCAGTTGCTTTTGAAAGAAGACAAATCTCTGAAGAATTGGTTGGAATGTTGTTGAGATCAATAGTGAACAAGTTATTGTCTCTTGTACCAGTAAGAATATCTACACCATCTTCAGTCTGCACTTTGCATTCATATCTCCTGAATAATACTTGAAGATCATTGTCACAAAATTGTCCAACACTAAAAAGATTGTGTCCTAATCCTTCAACATAGGAAACTCTCTTTATAGTGACTCCATTTTTAACAATGTCTCCATAACCAAGTATAGGAGCAATATGATCATTTCCGAATCTGACAGTTCCCATAAACTTCTCGACAAAGTTTGATAGAATGGACTTGGTTCCAGTCATATGACGAGAACATCCCGAGTCAACATACCATACACAAATGAGATATTCCTGCAAGGACAAGGAATATGTTTTAGGTACCCATGTAGATTGGGTCCTTGCAGGTTAGAGGGATAACATGCAAGTACACAAAACAAGAATAATCATTAAACAAAAATGGACACACATGTAACAACCCTACTTTTTAACATTATATATGTTCTAGTTATGTTGTCTATGATCCCGCAAGCCATAGTTATACTTGAAACTAGTAGATAATGCCCCTAATTTAGCAATCCGAAGCTATTGTTCAGTTCTAAATTTAATTAATAAAATGCCTTTGAACAAAAATTTTATTGATGATTAATCAAGTTATAAATGATAAAATGAGCCTCACAAGATGGGATATCAATCAAAATTCTTATAAATGTCCAACAAATCAATCACCAAACCAATTTAAGTAAATATGACATGAGAATAAAGATTTCTATCTCAAAGTATATTTATAAATTAATATGTACATAAAAGTGTTTAAATAACAATAAGTATATATATATATGCTTAAAATAAATACAAGTTTATAAATTAAGGCTTATGTAACAAATTAAAAACACAAAAATATATACATACATACCTATATACACGACATATATATATATATACACACACTAGAATAAAAATTAACTTACACTACAAACTAATACAATTAACCTTACAAAATACATATACATACACCTAACACATACATACATTTTATACAACAATTTTAAAAAAAAAAAAAAAGACAAAAACCCTCCAAATACCCCTTTGAGGCCGGCCCCCCCATCACACCCTCACACACCCATTTCAAATTACATACACTCTTTCACTCTTGGAACTCACACACTTCTTACACTCTTCACACACTCTTCTTTTCTCTCAAGAAAAACCTCTTCCCCCTCCCTTTTTCTCTTCCATATTTCGGCCAAAACAACAAGAAGAAAGACAAGAAAAATTCATCTAAACTAGTATTAATAATAAGGGATTAAGTTAGATTACTAAAGGTTATATTAAGCAAGGGTTTAAGGATTGTTTTTGGGTTAGATTAAGGTTGTTGGAGGCTTCAAGAGTCACGAAAATTCTGCCCATTTTTCACCATCAAAACCAAGTTCAAGAGGGTATAATCTTCATCCTTTTTACTAGATCTAATCTTGTTCTTGTTTATATTCAAAGGTTTTATCAAAAACTCATACTTTCTTCTTATTTTCTTTGTAATATACACTTAATGAGGGCAAAGTTGATAGGATCTTTCTTTCCATGCTCATGCATGTCAAATCTAAGAAGAAAAATCCAAGGATTCAACAAGTTTAAGACCCAAAAGTGTTGTTATAGATTAGTAGCTTTTAAAGTGACTTTCTTTTTGATAGATCTATATGTTTTTGTATATTTTGGAAGAATATTTTTTTTATTTAAAATATGTTTTTATGTTGTTGAATGTTAGATCTATAAAAGTTGGTATTAAAAAGTGTTGATTTGAATGCATGTATGCTAGATTTAAGAAAGTTGGATCTTTTGTTGGATTATGAGATGGATATGGACTTGTTATAAGTGAAAAATAGGTTAATAATGATGTTAATATTCTGGAAAAATTAATGAAATAACAAAGAGACAAAGCTTGGACCAAAACATGTTAAAATAAGCTAGAAATCATAAACTGAAAACACGCAAAAATGCATTTTGAGCACACACATGCACCATAATCTTATGACCAAGGAAATATGATAAACCTACTGGAAATAAGTTGAAATAAAAGTATAAAACTCAGATCTTTTGGTACATGACAACAATAAGCTCAAAAATCACCTTTTCGGATTAAATAATCACTAACCGAAAGCACTAAATTGCACATATCACACCACCACCACTATCACGACTTTGGACACCAAAATATGATGGACTTTCTGTAAATATTGAAATAAGAATGAAAATCCATTTTGAAGTACCTTAATAGCTTAAGAAATGAGGCTAAAATCACTATTTCGGTAAACGATTTTTAATCATAAAATCCTCAAAATGAGCAAGACACAAGAGAGGTTGAATTGATATGAATTTGTATTGATAAAAGTTGCCTAAAAGGCCTGGGATTTTTAGCTAAAATGTTTAGTAATGATTTCTAAGAATTTCCATGAATTATTGAATTTAAATGGTAATTAAAAGACATAAAAATCAATAAATAAATTATGTAAATCAAGAATGGGGTTAAATCATCATAACCATTGATAAAATAACTAAAACCTACTGGAGAAAAATAGTTAAGAGTCAAGAGACATGTGTTACATAATTTAAAGATAAATAATTAAGTAAAAATAACTAATTAAATATTATTAAAATTAATGGAAAATACACAAATAAAAGTACAAAGCATGAATTGTAAATTAGAAGCATATATATCAGAGATAATTCAAATAAAATTATTTATAATTTATAAAGACAATTATGACACTTAAAAGTATTTTTAAGGAATTATTTAGTAAATAAATCAATAAAGTGAATAAATAAGTAATTAAATATTATTAAATTAAATAAATAATTACAAATCAGAAAATATACATAAATATTAATATTATAAGACCACTAATGTCAAATATTATTACTAAGCAAAGTATACAATAGAGATCATATAAATCCAAGCCAAACTACCGAAATTCCAATAAACATACAAAAACGTTTAATGAGAAAACAACTCCTACCACCAAATCTCTTTTAACCAAATAATGAGAGCATCATAATGTACTTAAATTCCACAATTAAGTAACAACCAAAGATGGGCAAGTCTACTAGCAAACATCTCATGATCTAGCACACTAGTTGATGCTACACACTCTTACGTTGTGTATATATAAATACCATGGTTTAGGCTTGCTTGGGGAGCAACAAGACTAGACGAAGATCTCGCATTTGATCAGCCCCTAACACTCTCAAATCAAGTGAGTCATAGCCCCCTTTCAAACTCTTTTATGTGTTTACTTTCGGGGTGAAAAGCATGATAAATAAAATGGCTTTATATATATATGAAATGATTCTTGAAAGAACGATTATGAAATGGGATATATTGTATGTTCAATGTGTTATAAGTTATACGATGAGCTTGAGTTCTGTCAAACTGTGATACTTTCGGTACACTACTATTAACTCCGATAGTGGAGGCCTGTAGTTAGAGGGTTGCGCAACTAGGAGTCGTCCACTCACCCACTAAATAGGTAACGGTGGAATGTTTGGTCTGCCTTTGTGGCCATCTTCATTGCCAGTCCGACCCGAGCGGTGCTCTATCTACTTTATATATTATTGGTCGTCTCCATGGCACGACCCCAATTGTGATTAAAGCACTTGATTGACAGCTTGTGCTATGAAATGAAATATTATGTTGTTTGGGACATGTAAATGGTCTTAGTAGTGGCTCAAGCATATACTCATCGAATTATGCCTTTGGCTGAATGGAAATTATTATTATTATGGATGGAAATTATTGATTGAACATACGGTTTGGGTACGGATATTATGAAGGATATTCTTGGAAACTATATGATTTACTACTTCATAATTTGAATCGGTTGTACGTATATTTGGTAGAATAAACCTATGAACTCACTCAACTCTAGTAGTTGACACTTTTTCTTCATGCTTTTCAGGTCTAGAGCAGTAAGTTAGCACTATGGACCGCCTCATGGATGATGTGTTTATTTGTTGCATGTTGGACTAGTAATGCGAACATTTGATCTTTTGATAATGAATTTGGTTATGTAATGTTTATTAAACGTCAACTTGAACTTGTAACCTTTTTAATTTGAATGGCATTTGAAACTTTATGGTGATGTTTTATATTTAAATCTTTTGTACCATGTCGTTCTGTGACATCTCGTGTTCCGCCTTAGTCGGGGTGTTACAACACAAACAAACATTTTATTCAACAAAACAAATAAGCACACATACGAGTTCAAATGAGAAATACGAATTACAAGCAAAGAAATGTAAAGGTTTATACACAAGTTTTGGTACAAGTAGGACTAGTCCTAGATTTATTAGCACTATCTAGAGAATTTGATCTACGGACAATCCACACTTGTTTGTTACCTAATGAGAAAGTTTCATTCTTGACAATCTTTGGACCACTGCTTGTTTTGACTTCTTTTTGAATCTTAGGTTCAGATTTAACTTTATACATTTGTGATTGTCTAGAAGTTTTAGAAACTGTGGGACCTTTGTTTGGTTTCGGTCTTGAATCCGTCTTAGGTGATTGATTCGACTTTGGTTTTGAATCAGTCTTGGGTGATGGTTTGGTCTTTGGTTTTGAATCAGTCTTGGGTGATGGTTGGGTCTTTGGTTGTTTGGTGGTCTTTGATCTTTGGAACTTATCGAATGGAGAAGGTTGTGAAGAGTGTGACTTTGGAATCTTCTTAAGAAAAAATTCATGTTTTTCCTCTTTTTGAACAAAATGTTTTTCAAATTCAGGAGCAAAATCATGATTTCCTTCCAAAAATGTTGACATTTCATCAGTTTCCAATTTCACACTTGCTTCACTTAACTTGAAAGGACAAGGGCTTCCCTTGAGTGGAATTGATGCTTTTTCTTTCTCTTTAAAAGATTGAAGTGCAATTTTCTGAAGTTCGAAATCAATTTTCAGTTTATTCAGTTCTTTAAGCACATTCAACTTTTGTTCTTTTTCTTTTTCAAACTTTTGTTTGAAAGCATCAATTTCATTCAAGTAGTTTTGAGTTCCCTCGGAAAATTTGGTAAAGGACTCAGTCTCAGAGGCAGTCGGGAAGAAATAATCTTCAACATCAAAGATGTCATCTAGACCACCATCAGTTTGAACAGAAACATTCATAACTTGACTCTCATTTTGCACAGATGCATTCACAATTTCAAAAATAGAGCATGCATTTTGTGAAATTGTCTCATTTTGACACACAGATTGGTTTGGTGAAGTTGGAGTGGCCATAACTTCACAAACAGGACAATTGGGGTGATCACAGTCATTGTCATGATTCTTGGGTGGGTCATAGTGATTTGGAGTCTTCAAATTATCTATTAAAGATTGTTTCTCATCAAGAGACTTTTTCAAATCCTCTATTACCTTTTCCAAAACTTTTTGTGGAACATAAGGTCTCAAGTTTTCAGCTTTTGGAATTTGAATAGT
The DNA here is from genome assembly GCA_034093135.1 of Erigeron breviscapus. Lineage (NCBI taxonomy): Eukaryota > Viridiplantae > Streptophyta > Magnoliopsida > Asterales > Asteraceae > Erigeron > Erigeron breviscapus. The sequence goes on from CM067167.1 coordinate 17,698,406, forward strand.
TTCTTCTAAAGGTTTTTCTTTAAAACACTCAAGAATTTCAGGAATTATAGCCTCATGATTATCTTTGTTGTTTTTATGTGCAGGGTGACTGAAAAAAATCATATGTATCATCCATTAACTCATAGTTAAAATAGACAATCTGCACCCTTCTTTAGAAAATCATCAGCCTCAAAATCACTATCAGTCGGTCTCACAAACTGGTCAGTCATCCCACATCTTAAATAAGATTCCTTATATAATGATGGGACTTCTTCTTGTGCTTCGAGCAAATGATTTGGATTGACATAACCTAACCCTGAAGTGAATACAGTTTTTGAATTTCTTGGCCTATTCAAAAAGATTTGTTGATATGATCGATTAATCTTATACAACTTGTCTTGATAAGACTTGATTTCAGCTTTAAGCTCATCATTTTCTTTATCAAGTTTTTGTTTAAGAGAATCTTTTATACAACACTCATATTTTAGGTCAGAAATTTTGTTTTCAAATTCCGTCAAATCAGGGATAGATTCTTTCAATTTCACATTTAAAGACTCAATGTCCTCAGCCAACGCATTTGCTCGAAACATCTCATTGGTCTTTTCGACTTGTAATTGTCTGACGGTCTTGCTCAGTTCAAGAACTTTGGTCTCAAGTTCTTGTTTCTCAAGAAGCAATTTGGAGTTCGGAGTAAAAGTGACTGCTGCTTTTTCAGATTTCAAATTTTCAAACTCCTTTTGAAGTAAATCAAATTTTGTTTGAAATTCTTTTTCTTTGTCTTCCAAAATTTGCTTTACTTTTAAATTCTCTTTAGTCAACCTTACCCCGTCTCTCATTGCCTTTTTACTTTCATCCATATAGAATTTTAACACAGATTTGGAAATAGAGATTACCTCATCCTCGACCTCAGAAGAACTTTCATCATCTTCATCTAACTCCTTTGATTTCTTTATCTTTGTCATGAAGCACACATTTGCTGCAAGTTCATCTGTCTATTCATCAGAAAGGATGTAACCACTTGTCATCCTCAGCGAGAAGAGCAATTCCACTTTCTTCTTGTCTTGCTAGCAAAAGTTTGTACTTATAGTACTCGGAGTTCTTTTGACGCGGTTTAGTGCAATTGATGGCAAAATGTCCAGGAAGACCACAATTGTAGCATTTCTTGTCTTCATTCCCTCCATGACCTTCTTCTCAAACTTCTTCTGATCATTTCAAATTCTTCTTCTCACCACCAACATATTCCTTCTTTGATTCAAACTTAGGAGCATTCGAATTCTTTGCATACGAAGATACTGATGAAGTCCTAAGCTGATTGTTGGTTGGTTTCTTCTTGAAGAATTTCTTCTTGAAAGCCTTTGTGAAATAAGCGAGTTCCTTGTACATCTCTTTTTGTCTTTCATCCAGATCAGAATCACTCATTTCACTTGAATCAGAATCAGTGTCATACTCAACAAAGCTTTGTCTTGACACTCTTGAAGTCTTCTTCTCAGCTACCAAGGCCAATGGATCGGACTGGACACTTTCTTCTTTCTTCTTTGGATTCTCAAAACATCATCAATGTTCAGTTTCAGCTTTTCATACAAGGTGTGAATGGTAAGTTTCCCAAAGTCTGATTGTTGGTTGAGTTGAGTGCCATACACTTGCCATTCTTCCTCCAGATTTTTGATGAATTTGATGTTCAACTCCATATTTGTTCTCTTCACATCATTCTTTCTCAGCTCATTGATCACATTGCAGAATCTGATGTATACTTCATTCAATGGTTCACCCTTCTGTTGCTTGAATGTTTCATACATGTTCAGAACAGTTGACAATCTAATGGTGTTTGATACATCAGATCCTTCCATCTGCTTTTCCACTTCATCCCAAATGTCTTTTCCTGTTTCATATGAGTCCACATTGCAATAGATGTCATCAGGAAGTGCTTGGTAAAGATAAGCAATGGACATTTGATCAGCCTCAACTCTATTTCTCTGATCTGTATTCCAACTCTCTTCAGGTAAAGCTTCTCCATTAACTGGCTTGGAATTTCAGGACCATCTTTGTATGATTTCCTCAGAAGTTTTCCATTCTTCTGTCTGTCTATCCAGTTCAGAAACCTTTTCTTCCATTGAGGATAAGAACCTCTAAACAAGACAGGAGGTCTTCCTTCAGAACCAAGTGCTAAAGCTTCCCTTGAAGCCATTTCAAACAATTAAAAGACTTAGAAAAAAAATTTATTTTCTACTTGTGAAGAATGCCGAGCAAAAATCTCGGCAAATGGACCAAAAATTTTTGAACAATTTTTATTTTCTGCCCACTTGAAGAATATTGATCAAAAATGATGTTGAATTAATTTTCTTGAAATTGAAAATTTTGACAAGTCTAAATGAACTAAGTGCCGAGGTTTTTCTTCGGAAAATAGAATAAACAGCCAATTCACAACTCGAACACACTGATCAACCAACTTCAACTGTTTGCCGAGCTTTTTCTTCGGCAAATGGTACAACTAGAACTGGATCACAAAAACACTTGGTGGATTTTTGTTGAAATAACTATTTGCCGAGATAATATCTCTGCAAACAGTGTAAACAGAATCAACACTTAACCAATCTCACCCAACACAAGTATTTGCCGAGAAAAATTCTCTGCAAATAGAACAATGAGCACCAATACTTAACCAATTTTTCTTGAAACAACTATTTGCCGAGCAATTCTCTGCAAATAGAACAATGAGTCACCACTTAGCAAAGATTTGCTAAAACACGTATTTGCCGAGATAAAATCTCTGCAAATAGAACAAGTAAGATTAACCCTAGCCAAAAACCTCTGCAAACACGAGTATTCACTACACGACAAAATAGTCGGTTATAGTCTTCTTCTTCGTTCAACCAAACACTCAAACGCCGAGGTTTCTGAAAATCATTGATATCTTCTTCATTTTTTCGAATTACAACTTGAAATTTATATCACAATGCTCAGAAACTCAATGCGCACAAATCTTCAAACAAAATAACTGCTAATTTCAACCATAAATCAAACCCACACGAACATGCTATTCGCCGAGCTTCTATTTAAATTTTTGTTGGGGATATTTGTAATTTTGATAGTATAGTTGGGGATATATGCAATTCTCCCTTTAAAAATTATTCTTTTATACATCTAGCTATGCGTTGTGTCCATCTAGGCTCCCGTGTTCACTTCAACGACATTGGTTTAGAATATATTGATTGGTCGGATATATAAATTTGTAATTTTAAACTTGATACATACAATAAACGCATTTTAGATTTCAATACATAGTATTTTTTGAGTTATATAGTTTGACACATTTCGAGTCACTTAACCTTTACTAATCTCTATCGTATTAAGACTTGGATGCATAAAAATACAGAGATATGATGGAAAATATATATATTTGTATAAAAAGAAAAAATATGCTGTATAACTTTAGGAGAAATAGATAAGTTATACTTTTACTTTCTTTATTGATAGAAGTGTAGAGTATCCCACATCGGCCAGAGAAGGGTCTTGTCAAGGGTTTATAAGGCGCCAGGAGGGAGCATTTCCCCTTCTGCTCCGATCGATCTGATTCTACCCCAGGTATGGATTTGCTTTCAACTTTTTATTTTTATAATGACTTATATCTTCCTAAACAATGCTCATCAATTAGGGTTTAGTTTATCAGTTAGGGTTTTAATTAAACTTGTATTCATTAGGGGGTGTTTGTTTGAGCTATTATTTGAGTTCTTACAGCTTTTTTAGCCTTTTTAAAAATTATTCTTTTATACATCTAGCTATGCGTTGTGTCCATCTAGGCTCCCGTGTTCACTTCAACGACATTGGTTTAGAATATATTGATTGGTCGGATATATAAATTTGTAATTTTAAACTTGATACATACAATAAACGCATTTTAGATTTCAATACATAGTATTTTTTGAGTTATATAGTTTGACACATTTCGAGTCACTTAAACTTTACTAATCTCTATCATATAAGACGCTTCCTCACTTCCTCTTCATTCGCCCCCCCTCCCCCCACCCCCCCCCCCCCCCCCCCCCCCCCCCCCCCCCCCCCCCCCCCCCCCCCCCCCCCCCCCCCACCCCCCCCCCCCTCATTCTTTTTATATAGTTTGACACATTTCGAGTCACTTAATCTTTACTAATCTCTATCATATTAAGACTTGGATGCATAAAAATACAGAGATATGATGGAAAATATATATATTTGTATAAAAAGAAAAAATATGCTGTATAACTTTAGGAGAAATAGATAAGTTATACTTTTACTTTCTTTATTGATAGAAGTGTAGAGTATCCCACATCGGCCAGAGAAGGGTCTTGTCAAGGGTTTATAAGGCGCCAGGAGGGAGCATTTCCCCTTCTGCTCCGATCGATCTGATTCTACCCCAGGTATGGATTTGCTTTCAACTTTTTATTTTTATAATGACTTATATCTTCCTAAACAATGCTCATCAATTAGGGTTTAGTTTATCAGTTAGGGTTTTAATTAAACTTGTATTCATTAGGGGGTGTTTGTTTGAGCTATTATTTGAGTTCTTACAGCTTTTTTAGCCTTTTTAAAAATAAAATTAGCTAGTTTAGTGTTTGGCAGATCTTTTTAAGCTTATTTATATAAGCCAAGTTTTAAAAGCTATTGGTAAGTTGTGATTTGTGCTGGTAAGCTTATTGGTGCTCAAAGTTGGTGACTTTATCGAGGCCATTTTCGTCGCTGCCACAACTTGTTTATAGCTTATGTTTCAAATTTAAAGATGGCATAGCGAATACATAGTCTGCAAGCTATTCGGCTTCAGTGTCCACTACCAGCCTTATCCTTTTTGTCAACCAATAGTTATCGTTAGTAGGTGCTTACTCGTGCTCTTTCCTTATGGCTGTTTGTTTTCATCTGCCATACCAGACTTCAATTTCATCGCAGTTGTTGGCTGTCATTTGTTCTGTTTTTCTGCATCTTCGTTGTCGATGTGAAATTACCACACTTCAGTAAATTTTTCGAGACCATTTGTAGGTTTCAATGGCAATTGTCACCAACTAAAAGTCTAAAATTTACCTTTCATTGGGGTGGTTTATGAGGGCGTTATGTTGAACCAATCATACTACATGACGAACTGTTAGCATCCTTTAATTACAATCAAACTTTTTTTAATGGGATTTTCACTAGTTGATAAGTTGTAATGGTTATTTTGGCATATTGGCTGATATACCTCCTTACACCAACGGCCATAAAAGCACGCTCGTAAGGAGGTTTTTTTTTCTTTTTTTTTGAATTTAAGGTTCTGCTGCTCTTCGGTTATGTTTGAGAGTGGTGTTTTGCCAATTCTTTTGTGATCAAGCGTATTGACTGGTCTATGTGAAGAAGTTTATTGGATTTCATGGCTTATTTTCAAGGTTTTGAGTTGGCTTGTTCAAGATAGTCTCAAGATTTCTGCTGTGTAGTATGGGACATTCGTGTTTAAGTCAAGCTCTTTTGTTCTCACACAAAGTAAGACTCATGAAGAAGGTTTAGAGACAAGTTCATAGATTTAGGTTGTGAACATTCTCTATCCTCCAAACGCGAGTTACATATCTCACATTTATTGGTTTTGATCATAAACAAGATGAGCAAATCATTGGTGAACACCTTTACAGATACTCTCCAAAGTTCAGTTACATCCATTAGGAGTCCAGAAGCCTCCTATAGCCTTAAGTGCTACTTCTTTTGTGGAGCCGACTTGACAATACACTCTATTCATGTAGTTTAGCTGTGAGCCCTTTTGATGATGTTTCTGACAAATAGAAGTCAGAGACTGAGTCTTAACCCGAACCTGATTGAACCGCCCATTGGAATCATTGGTTGCTGTTTGCCAACCATTTTGCCAGTGGTTTTGAAGTAGCCCTTTTCACCAAGAACAAGCAAGAGACTGCATAAACGAAGGCAAGGGGCTGCATTGTTGATTGGTCAACAATTCTCTCCACTAGAAAGCATTGTTGAGGAAATCCCGATCATTTGCTGCCCGACATCTTGGGATAAACAAGTAAATAGCAAGTTTCTGAGCAAAGGGGTTGGAAGGTCGGGGTGAATATGGATGGAAGATTGGATAGAAATGTAATTAAGAAAACGATAAGAGATGTGATGGGATCCAAGAATGAGTTGATGGAAAATGCAAATAAAATGAAGAAATTAGGAGCAAAAAGTGTAAGCAAAGGTGGATCATCTTATGCAATGTTGGACCATCTAGTAGATGACATTAGATTGATGCATCCTTAGTATGTATGTATGTATTGATTGTAAACAAACTCATGTTGTTGCATATTTCATCATATACTTTGTATTAATTAATGTAATGGCATACTGTTTGTTCTTCTATAATGAACTCTCATGACTATTTAAATTATTTATTTCTCTGAGAACTTTTCTTGAGTATGTATTAATCAATTTACATGTGAATATGTGATGGATGTGTTAATATCACTGGAATGTTCGATTTTTATTCAGGTAATTATTTGTAATGATTTTTTTTAATGTACATCCAAAATCTAAAATCACTTCTCATCCCACATCGGCCAGAGAAGGGTCTTGTCAAGGGTTTATAAGGCGCCGGGAGGGAACATATATCGTCCCTTCGGGGACATCCGATAAAATTGGAACGATACAGAGAAGATTAGCATGGCCCCTGCGCAAGGATGACACGCACAAATCGAGAAATGGTCCAAATTTTTTTTTTTGTTTCCGATCCGAGTTCGTTTTGCCCAAATTGTTGTTTACTTTTTTTCATAATTAGATCTATCTTATGATACATTGCCCCTAGTTGATCATCAATTAGGATTCTATTTCTACGTTTATCAGTTACGATTTTTTGGGTTTATGATTTTATGTATGTATGTATGTATATAATGGTATTTGTATAGGCCAATATTAAGAAAAGAGAATTTGGGTCACATCAAAACTGTGTCTTGTCCATGAGATACATCGCCAGCAGTGAAATTTGTTTGAGGTTTTTTTCTATACTGTAACTGCCTAACCAAGTTTGTGATTTTGAGTTGCCGCCTTGTACTTGGGTATCAAGCATGAATGTAGCCAAACAATTTTACGGTTTATGATCTGATCTATTTGTGTCAATCTATCCCCTTGCACTTCAGCATCATAGGTTCTGTATTATGATACCTCATTAATTAATGTGAACAATTGACAGTTAATAACATTCTATTTGGCTTCAATGGGATAGTTTGCAATTCCTAAAAGGTCCCATTTATGAATCAAATTTTTCTCTGAATATTCATATAACATACTTGTTATTTGCAATATATGAATTTGGAATGCATTCAAAGTGACTCCTGTTGATTAAAGTATAAAATGTTCACCGAGATTTAGATGCCTTCTTTGTTAATTACTATTCTTTCTTTATTTTTATTCATCTTCCGATCTCTTCCTGCTCCATCAAGTTATCTGACATAACCCTTATACTTCAATTATCAATTGATATTTCCTGTGTGCAAAATTTGATCTGTGTCGAGTGTGAACAGATAGGTTTCATTAATGAGCTCAAGGGGGGAGTTTGTTTTTTTGTATTACACTGCTAATTAGATTTAAGTTGATTCCTGTTATTTCCGCCTTGACATAAAGATTAAAGCCCTTGTTTTCTTTGGTTATGTGAAATTGCTAAATTTTTCTGAATCGAACTTGGTGTTTCTTTCGTATTTCATGATTGAATTCATATAAAAGAAAGAGTTTTCCCACCCTCCAAATCTTATTTCAGGAAAAATAAATGATGATACATTTGTACATTGTGTTCCTGATATCAACGTGATTATAACCTGCGGTGATGTTGTAAGCATCTTCACTGCATGTGACGCCGTGCGGATCAAGTAACTTTGCTCATCCTTCCTCTGAGCATATGATGAAACAAGCTAAAAGGCATCATGGAGCCCATGAGCTCGTACTCAACACCTTTATAGCATTAGCCGGGCTCATTCTTTTTCATATTAGTTCCATTTGCTTAAATTCTTATGTCATTAGTCTGATCTACGTTCAAGCAAGGGTTGCATCGTGTGGCTAGATATACAACTGCCCAAATCCGTCAATTATTAGAATGTTGAAAACGAAACACTGCTCAAGAGGCTCCAAGCCATCCTGCTTTGGCATGTTTATGTGAATAGCTAAATATAGCAGATAAATAATGGCTAAGACCTTGAAACCAAATGGCTAAACACCCCCAAACTTGGTAAAATTCAGCTTCACACTGCATCTCAGTGGACAATGGCGGTATATCGTAGACCAGTTCTTGAATCTACAGACATGTGGATGATGAGAATTCAAGTGCAGACGATGGTTAGAGTGTCAGACCCAACGCCTAACATGTTTGAAGGATCAATTGGTGGTGGCGGCAAAGCATAATTACAGGAAAGCCATAGACACCATGACAGGTGACTTTTTGGGGAGGATGGTTTATATCAAGCAAGGATGGCAATGCTAGGCTCGAAAGAGCAACTGAGGTCCCTACCTTTGTCAAGGATTACAACCCAACCCATCCCATCCCATTTCAAAAGTAATAGAAAGGGTAAATGAAAAATGTCCTTCGAGTTTATCATATTGACTACCAAAGTAGTGGCTGACATAATCAGTAATAGAAAGGGCAAAATCATCATTGACTATTTGTGAGCTTGAGTAGCTCAAAATTATCCAGAGTAAAACTACGTTCAATACAATTAGATTGGCTCAAAACTTTACACCAAATGTACATACATTAATTCAATGGAAATTTACCTTAATAGTGAAAAAAGAGCAGTATATTTATTTGTAGACACCTACAGAAAAATATAATCCAAAGTAGACAATCATTTCATTTTTCTTGCCAAAGAAGCTTATTAGTAAGGTTGGTTTTAAATTTTAATCATACGTGGCATTTTCTCACATGTAAAATGACCTTTTCACATCTTCTGTGGAATTCAAAACATTTGTTTCTCTTTCTTTCCCCCAAATAAGTTCAGATCTCGCTCCCCTACCATTTGCCATGTAAAATAACTCCGTCGTCATCAGTGGTTTCTTGGCATTGGTGATAGTTTTCTACTGTGGTAATCAGAGGAGTTTGTTGGAGCTCATCGGTGGTAGTAAATGGCGGTTGTGTGGTGATAATGGATGAGTTGTGGTTGTCCACCCTTAACCCCTCCCTCCCTCTTTGCAACCGATAATTGACTTTTCATCTAACTTGAACTCCATCATTCCAGTTCAAGCTCGGATCACTGCTTACAAAGTTATACTTTGTATGGTAGTTCTGCATCTATAGCACATTCATAAAAAAACCGAAAAGCTAATAAACCTGCTGAATTAGCAAGGATAAAATCTATCAATAGGGAAAACTTTAATGCAAAGTGAACGTGTTTGCATATCTCAGCAGCTTATGTTATTATTAGGGAATATAAAAGTACAATAGACTGGGTCAAACATCTAAGACCCCATTTAGAATGGCGTGTGTCTCTCAGATGATCCAATTGGCACCATCTGAAGAAGTTTGGGAAAATCGCCAATACTTGAAAGTACAAAAGGATACAGATACGAATACAAAGCTCTAATCAAAGTTATCAATTTTGATAGGGGTGAAGTCATCTGCCACCTTAAAGTGTCCCACTAAACGTGCAAAAAACACCATTTGTTGTTCCAGTGTGAATTTAATATTTTCTGCCTGTATGTCACAAAGTAGAAAATAAGGCAATATTATGTGGAAGGCGATACTAACAGCTTCAGTTTTTAATAATTACCATGCGAAAACCATGCTGCTCGCCTTCATATTCCACAAGGGCAACAGAATCCTTAGGTCCGGCTATCATCAGTTGAGGGTACGAGAAGAAGATGTACCTAAAACGGCCTTTAGAACTCGCTATGGGCATTATGAGTTTCTAGTGATGCCATTTGGTCTCACAAATGCGCCAGCAGTTTTCATGGACCTAATGAATAGGATCTGTAGGCCATACTTGGACAAGTTCGTCATAGTGTTCATCGATGACATTTTGATATACTCTAGAAGTAAAGAGGAGCACGAGAAGCACCTGAGGATAATCTTGCAGCTACTTAGAGACGAGAAGCTATATGCTAAGTTTTCTAAGTGTGAATTTTGGCTCCGTCAAGTCCAATTTCTGGGGCACGTTGTGAACGAAGAAGGGATCCATGTAGACCCGTCTAAGATAGAAGCAATCAAGAAATGGGAGACACCCAAGACACCAACGGAAGTGCGTAGCTTCCTAGGTTTGGCGGGTTATTATAGGAGGTTCATTCAGGGATTCTCTAAGATTGCGGTACCTTTAACCCAATTGACCCAAAAGTCAAGAGAGTTCGAATGGGGTGAAGAACAAGAGCAAGCGTTTCAAACGCTTAAAGACATGTTGTGTGAAGCACCAATACTAGCATTGTCGGATGGAATGGAAGGATTTGTAGTATATTATGATGCGTCGAATAAAGGGCTAGGGTGCGTACTAATGCAAAGAGACAAGGTTATTGCATACGCATCTAGGCAATTGAAGCCACATGAGAAGAATTATTCGACACACGATTTGGATCTAGGAGCCGTAGTGTTTACCTTGAAGATATGGCGACATTATCTTTATGGCACCAAGTGCACTATCAGTGGAAAAGGCAAAAGAGAACAGGGCCAGTGGGATTCTAAAAAGAATTGAACATGTAAAGAAGGTTGTGAAAAGGGTATTGAATCCACCAAGAAGGATCCCTCAACCAAGAAGACCACTGACCAGAGATGCTGACCTTAGCACATTTGTAGAACCAACTGGCGAGGTATCGAATGATGACATCAAGTCTGCTGTACTGGCTTCTGGAGCTGGGAGTATTAAAATAACAAATGAATCTGAAGCAAGAAGCTATTACTCCCAGATCATGGCAACCAGAAGACATAGTGGGACTATCAATGGTGTTAATGTAACAATTAAGCCAGGCACCAAGTACTTTCACGTTGAAGTTAGTTATACCAGAGGGCCACTGGTTAAAACTGACAATCCTGGTGCAATGCAGTATGGGTTCTCGAAATGGGTGGAAATGGTGAACTTTTTGGATGCTAAGGCACAAAAGAATAGGTTTGAGAAAGCTTGGGTGAACTTCTTGAAGGGCAAGATTCAACACAAAGAAAATCTGGAGCTAAAGTTGAATATTGATCCTGAAGACTCTCAGCCTATCTCTTCAGTGACCAAGAGAAGACGAACTGGCGAAGGGCCATCTAATTAAGTTCTCTTTTCAGTTTATCTACTTGTAATTTTATTTACATTCTGTAACTTGTGTAAATTTCATTTCCTTGTATAAATAAAGTTACCAGTTTGTAACCACAAGGTAGATAATAGATTAGATCTAACAAACTTAAAAAGAAAAACCCAAGGCATTTATTGATCTATAAAAATGCCTTGGAAAACTTAGATAGATTTAATCGAACAAGTATCTCCAGTTCACACTTGTACAGATACAAGAACTGAAAAAGACTTGCTAATATTTCAGGACAAATAGGGGGAATTTGTTAGGACCAGTTTCAGTGAAACTGGCCAGTCTCCAGTTGCACCTTGAGACCAAGAAGATTTGTCCAGAAATATATTGAAGTCCAGTTGCATCGTACAGTCAACGCAACTGAAGACTTCCTCCAGTTGAGAACTGACCAGTTGAAGAATCCTTCCAGTTGGAGTCGAAGACAACAAGTGGAAGATAGAAAATGACAATGGCAGCGAAGCCCAGTTGACATTCTAGTCAGTTACAAACTGGAGACCGTCAGTGGAAAACTCTTACAAAGCTTTACACTGATTACGAGGAATTGACTTTTATGCTTTATGTGCTTTTACCCGGATAATAAGATTTATCTTATTATTTAAATACAAAAGGTACATAAAGCTGGTTGAATAAAGTTGCTTTATATTGCAACTTTACACTGCATTTTAAGGAATTAAATGTTATTCCTTGAATGCTCTCAACCATATTTGTACGGCCAAAGTTAACATCCCAATGTTAACTTTGCCTATAAATACAAGTCATTGCACAACAAGAATAACAAGTGAGATAACACACTTCACACTTTGCATACCTGCAATATTCTTGGTGAACTTGTGCAATCTTCTCTCAATCGTAAAAAGGAACATTTCACAACTTTAAGTGTTTCGATTGTTTAGAGAAATTCCAAGTGTAGATCAATTGTAGTTCATAGGTTGTTAGGATATTTACATACTTGTATTATCTTGGTTCCGCAAACAACCTTGTAATTTATTTAAAGTTAATAAATAAATTACACTTGAAAATTACATATTGTCTCACCAATTTACTTTACGAGTATTTTGTATTATTGCATTGTTCTTTACTTATTGTCACTTAAATAAGTAATCTATCTAGAACTTGGTATATACTCTCTGTAACTGGTCATCTCTAGTTCAGCATTTATATTGCAAAGTAACTCCACCATCGACATAGAGGTGTCTTCAGGTAGTACCATCTATTGAGTTGGGACTTACACATATGATAATATTAATGATGATGGTTCCTTGTGAACCATTACTACGAACTCACCAACCTAGTGTTGACCTTGTTTAGTACACTTTTCAGGAAACCAGGTGAACCAAGGACGTGATGCCTGAATGATGTTGCTTTTAAACCAGGGCTTGGACTTAGATGGATCAAGGATTCATTTGCCCGACCATTGCATCATGTTTAGAATTTAATACTATCTTTTGAATTTGCGTTGTAAACGTGTGGTGATTATATGTTTGTATTGTAATGTGTGCTTGTTCATAACTTAATAAGTTGGATTCACTGAGTCCAACATGTTCATATAGTTTATGTTCTACGATAATTCCTCTGTGTACTATATAATTTCCGTAATACTTCGGGCCTAGCTCGGGGTGTTACATGAGTGAAGTTACTATAGCAAGTTACTGTAGCTAATGGTACAACCTTTTTTACGTTTAGTACCACATTTTTAGCATAGTCTTACTTCAACTAATTCAGTTGTATAAATTGGTACATGCTTTGCACATTACTAATTCAATTCAAAGCCAAAGCCCTGGCCCTTTTTTCTCTATCCTCCTTTCACTTTAAAGTTTGATCAGCGGTTTTTGAATACTTGGATTATGTTGATGTTACTTTTATGGTAGATTTCGTTGATGTTACTTTTATGCAAAAATTAGTTATTTATATTTCTTATATGGTGCGTGTCATTATACTATTCGTTAGTTTGGATTATTTTTGTTATACGAGTGCTTTATAAGATAAGTTCATTGTAAGGCTAATTTATTTATCTTAACATAAAATCATTATTTTTAAAACAGTGAAATTATAACTCATATAATATTTATAATCTTATTTGAAAATGTTGAAAAAGTATAATATTTTTCCATAGCACAACCTAAAATATTTGCACCTAGACTAGTTTTTGAACATCAAGTACATTTATATCAATTACATACACTATTTACTGCTGCCATTGCCACCACCACCACGACAACCACAAGTCACCCCCGACACCACCATACCGTCGCCTCCATCACTATCATCGTCGCATTGCATGGGTATCCTTCCAATTTTAAAATTTTGATTTATTTTGAGTTGTAAATGTTGGTGAAATTTAACTTTGATTAAGTTGTATTTATAAATGTAATTTATTTTATTTCAAAATAAAAGCATTATTTAAAACATGGTAAAATTATAAATCATATATATATATATATATATATATAATATATATATATATATATATATATATAATATATATATATATATATCTCGATATTTAATATATCAACTTGTTTTTAGAAGTTTTTTTTCAAAAAATTTATACGAGTACTTAACGATGTGAGATATTTTCACACACCACGCTCTATAAAAGATGACATCATGTTTGCCGTTTTATTGTTGTTAATATATAGATTTAACTTTTTTTTTATTGTTTATGGTTTTTAACACTACCAATTTTCCAGTCTTAATTATTTTCATAACCAATCAACTTGCCGTCGGACATTTATTTTAAATGCAATAGTTTCTGCACATAAATTTTCTCATATATTTCTTTTAAAAAATTATTTAGATGCTATATTTTTAAATTTTATTTGTGACACATTGTTTTTTGTATCTTTTAAAGTAAGAACAAAATTAAAACGTTTTAAACTTTATTTTATAGAAGGGTTAGATTTTTTTCAAATTTTGTCTTGAAAAGATTTAATTTTTGAGAATTCTATTGATTGACTTTAAGAAAAGAAAAAGTCCAATCTATCGTCAAACCGCCTTCAAAATAGTACTGCGTTTGACCAACGCTACACCCGCCAAAACCGACCTATACCGATCCACCATCCATATTATATACACGCACTCCTTACAAACCCCCCAAACATAATTCCCACATTATTATGAACCCCTTATCCCCCCTCCACACACACAAACATCTCTGATTTCGAACGACAATTGGTTTTGTTTTCGTGGCTATTCTCCCTATCCCCTCCTGTTAGGGTTTTTGATGATTCGAATTTATGGGCAAAACAATCAATAGTGGTTTTTATTGATTTCGGTTCAAGGAATGAATTAGGGTTCTTATCAATTTTCATTCCATCAATTAATTATGATATCAGGTCCATGTATTTCTTTAGTCTTCTGTTTTCTATATATATATACACACACACACACACACACATAATATAATCAATCAAGAATGCTTCTATATGTTAGGGTTTTTGCAGGTCCTGATTTTAATACTATTATATATCGATGATCATCAGAGATGATGATTTTAAATAATGGTCAAAGGTTGAACAAACGGTTAACATTAACCTAGATTCTATATTTTCAGGTTGTTCTTGACTTATTTCAATATTTTGATTCCTAAATTTATAAATTTTCGTTGGAAAAATGTTCGGTTTTTGTTGTGGAAATCAATCTGTTACTGTTGAATTTGTTGTCTTATCAGTGTCTAAGGATAGCGTGCTCTATGTTTTTTCATGCTTAGATGTACTAATGGAAACTGATACCTGCTTGCTCGTACATTAATTCAATTCTTAATGGTTTTTAAGGATGGTATCCTCCTCGGATGTTCCTGATCCTCCGTCACATCATTTCTATCTACCTTGATTTAATGCGTGCTTCTGTAAGTTCAGATCATCTCATTTCTATGCCGGTTTGTATCTGTCACTCTTCCTTTTATGAGTAGGTGGTTCTTTTTTATAAGTTTATGGTTTTTTGTCGCTTTTGTTGTTGCTGTGGTATGAAATAGTGATGCATGATGCCCAAACCGACATACATATACATATCTCTATATACATAGACTTCTAATGAAATCTATGTTATGTGTCCCGATGGCAGACTTGTCGACTTATATCTGGGATAAGGGTGAATGGTCCCAAAAAGGACGGGAAAAAACCACTAGAAAGAATGGGGGGTCATCGACCAAACTAACACGAGGGAAAACATTCCCCCATCCTAACATGAGAGCTTAAATCAGAAAGATATAGCCTTATATATGTACCGGGTTTACGTGTTTTTTGTACCTTATATGTTTTATCATTTTGATTACAAAGATAATCGCTATGGCACTGATCGATAGTTTTGGTTTAAAAGTGCTTTGGCAGATGATTATTAACAAAAGATTCCTGGTTCTATCTTTGACTTGTTTATATGTTCGTTTGGTCCCAATGCTGTTGTCTGTTGGGAGGAATAGTAATTTCAGCTTGTCATGATATTGATTCAGGATAGTGGTGTGTTTTGTTTCTGTAGGTGTCGTAAATTTCATTTCGGGGGCGACCATTCCTGCCATGGACGTATTTCTACCTATATATTATATTCAGACTGCAGGAATATGGCCACCCTGATCTTAAAGAATGGTTCAACGAATTAGGGTTCTGTAAGTTGAACCAATTAGGGAAACCAAGATTATATGTCAGGTTTTTTTTATAAATCAATTTAACTTTTTGCGGGTTAATCCTCATGCCTTACCATCATTTGATTTTATGCCCAAGTGTTTACAGTCTACATATTCCACGGAATTTATCATATTTAGTCCAATCAAATGTTTATGGTTTTCAATGTTCAAATGCCTGATATATTTCCGATACATTAGGTGTATGATCTCACCCGCCCCTGTCTTTCTTTTTCCATTTATTACCCCCTCTCACAACGGACTAACAGGATCAGCTCTGCACGGTTCCACTCTGCGAGAACTCTGAATCTTACGTATATCAAACCATCTCTGTTTTTGAGCAAAAATGTTTTTAATTTTGTGGTTATTCTTTCTCTTTTTGCATGGATAGAGTCGTTGGGTAGTTCAGTTTTGTTGTCTTGAAACCAGGTAGGTTTTTTTGTTGGTAGCGTTCTTTGAATCTTTGATAATACCTGGATAGAATGATAATATGAATCAATAAGTTCATGATGCCAGAATAATTTTTGGCAGTCCATCTCTATTGGAAAGCTATCAGTTGGAGATATGGGTAGCGTGCTCTAAGTATTTTCATCCTTTTTAGAACCACATGTTCCAATGCACGACACTGATACCCGCTTGCTGCTATATTAATTCAATCCTTAATGGCATCTGAGGGTATCCTCGCCGGATGTTTTTTATCCTCTGGCGCATCATTTCTATTTACCTTGATTTAATGTGTGCTTCTGCAAGTTCAGATCAGTTCTATGCAGGTTTGTATCTGTCACTCTTCCTTGTATGAATAGGCGGTTCTTTTTAAATAAGATTATGGTTTGTTGTCACTTTTGTTGTTGCTGTGGTATGGGTTAGTGGCACAGATCCTTAAGTATCTGACTGCTACCGTGTTAAACTTGCATGCTGCCCAACCAACATACGTATACACATCTCTGTTTGGACTCCTTATGAAATCGATGTCATGTCTCTTGATGGCCGACTTGCCGACTTACATTTGTAAAGGATTTAGGTGTTTTTTGTACCTTCTGTGTTATATCATTATAATTTCAAAGATAATTGTTACGACATTGATTGACAGTTCCTGGTTTCAAAGTGCGTCGTGGCAGATGTGTATCAACAAAAGTGTCTTGGTTCTATCTTTGACTTGCTCATAGGTTCGCTTGTTGCCAATTCTGTTGTCTGTTGGGAGGGTGGATTCATAGCAAGAATTACCTTATAGCCTCCTATGCTACTGGTACCCTGTTAACACTTTTTAGTTTATCTATGCTCGACGTGTTGTATATACACTTATTCTGTAGGGTGCTTCTTCGGTGGTGCATGGGTAGTCGCCAACTTGGTTGGGTATGGAGTACCTGTGTTGGAAGAAGACGTTTTAGTCAGGTTCATTGTGAGCTTTCTACAATTTGTCTTGGGGGTTTTCGTTACTGCTAAACTGGTCGTGGTTGCTGCAGGTTCAGACAGATGCAAATATGATTGGATCTTTATCCTGCTATTTTCCTCTTTTTTTGCGACTTCCAATTCATTATCTGGTTTTCAATCGCTTGTGTATAAGTTTGCATGGTGGGATTATTTTTGTTGGGTTTTGCTTTCGAGTTCCGTGAAGGATGCTGATTTTTTTGAACATTTCATTATCACCGGAAGTTTTTTAATTGTGCTCTTTTGCTGATAGGTCTAAGAAAGCTTGTTACTGGATTGCATTCCAGGTTTGTTAATGTATGCCGGTTTACTGCAGGTGCTTTTTTATCAGGAGGTTGCCAGCGAAAAGTAGTAGAATGGTAATTTCAGTTTGTTATGTTAGTGATTTGCAATTTCGCAGGATAGTGGTCTGTTTTGTTTGTGTAGGTTCTATAGATTTCATTTTGGGGGTGACCGTTCCTGGCATGGACATATATCCACATATATTATATTCAGACTATTAGGAAAATGGCCACCCGGATTCTTCCTTTTCCGCAACATTTTTCTTTTAGCTATCTTGGGATCGTCTTTGTCTCCCTGCTATTGCCGGAGTGAATCTTTTTTCACTTGAATCTGTCTTGTTCAATAAATTTTTGATTTTAGTTACCCTTATCTCATTCAAATGTTTCTGTATGTTCACCAATCTTCTATTTGTATCTCGGTTAAATGTCACACCACCTTATAGGAGTCAGGTTCTTTTACCTATGGTTTTGCGTTTTTCATGTTGCAGTGGTGAGGCTGGGTAGGTTATTCTCATTTGATTACGAGTATCTAAACCTTAAAGTTAAATTCTCTATAGTAGTAATAGATACTGTCAGTTGGTCGTGAGGTTGGGAAGTTTATTCTCATTTGCTTACGAGTATGTTAACTTCAAGTGATATGCTCTATAGCAGAAATAGATGTTGTCAGTTGGTATTCAATCATACGCCTATATTCTTTCTAATCTGTCTTTTTAGGGTTTTGGATGATATGAAATTGTTGGGGCAAGGGATCAATGATTTCGAATTATCTGGGATCAATGATTTCGAATTATCAATGGTTGAAGGAATTAGGGCTCTGCAAGTTGAACCAGTTAAAAAAAAACCAATATTATATATGAGGTACTTCTGTATTTTGATTGATAAATCAACTTAACTTTTTGTGGGCTAATCTTCATGCCTTACCATCATTTGATTTTATGCCCTAGTGTTTACAGAGTCCAGCGAATTTATCATCTCACGTCCAATCAAGTTATGGTTATTCAATATTTAAATGCCGGTTATATGCTTTTCACTATTTCTGATAGTTGTATAATCTCGCCTGCCCCTGTGCATGTGCCTGGATTATTCAGTGATCTCTTCTTCCATGTATGATTTTTTGTTGCATCATTTATATTCACCTTGGTCTGTTGCATAAGCTTCAGTATGTTCAGATTTTCTAATTTTTATACGGGTTATTTTCCCTCTTGTATGATTATACATTCTTCTACTTATGGTAATGGTCCTCTGTGCAGTGGTGAGGATGGATTAGCTGTTTTGTTGGTAGACTCTAATTTGCTTTGAAGCTTGGGTGTGTTAAACAATGTGTTTTTCAGTTTGAGCATCATATCTTCCACTGATAGGTCTCAATTGGGTACACACTGTTTTGATATTAGACAGCTACAGAGTTATCTACTCTGTTTTATTACAATGAGCTATTTTCAACGGGGGACAAGTTTGGTCTTAGTGATAGGTTGTAGAGCATAATTGTTGTCATAACAACTATGGTTGACTTGTGTATTGCATGGCACTTTCCACCATCTTATTATGCCTTGGTGTATTGAACAATCCTTAGTTCTTCAACTTAGCGTACACATTTCTATTATGGTAAGTCTTTTTTTATAGGTTTTAGAGCAAACATTGGTGACTTGGATTTTTTTTTGTTGGATAAATCTGTTTTCCATGAAAACTACATTACTGTTCATTTTATTGGTTTATACCTACGAAGGCACAAGGATCTTTTGATTTGTCTTGTTATATGTGTATACAGATAATAAAAGCAAGACAATACGTTTGAAGACCTTGATAGTTTCGTTGCTGTACGGTTTATCGTTACAATTTTTCCTTTTTTCTTCAATGTTATGTCATATTTTTAATTATAATGTATTCAGTACATGCAGTTATTTTATTCTTTGGGGAAATGGACACATGTATCATAGTTTCTTTTAATTCACGGGTATAGGTATTTAAATGATGATATCATTCTTTGACCGTTTCCTTGTAGCTCTACAGGCGCATGTAGGTATCCTTTGTGATATTTCGCAGCCACCTTACTTCACTTTCTGCTTTGGTGTGCTAACATAATTGGATATGGAATACATGTTATAGGAGATGGAGTACTTGCATCTTTTATCTCTCTCTCTTACAGCTCTATTTTAATTTGTCCCGGTCTTGAATATTTCATCTTTGCTTTATTTGTTTTACCCGTTCATCTTTCCTCATGGTTGAGATGCGTGCGGATACATTGTTGGTGACCTGCGTTCAGATAGAATTGAAATATGATTGGCTCTTCTTGTAGACAGGTCATTGGTACTCGTCATATCTTCTCTGTTGCTGTTTTGTTCATCCTCTGATTTCTCTGTTTTTCTTGTGCATTATTAGCTTTTGCATGATGGATTGTTGTTCTGTTTGTACTTTGTAGGCGTGTTCGACAATCGGTTTAGGTTGAAAGCCATTCTTACTGGTATTTTTTTCTTTGTTATCAGATTGTTTTAAAAAGTGTACACGATGTGGTTATGGTAGGAATACCTTATCATGTTCTTCATTTCATAGGGTGCTGAGGGGAGTAATAACTACTACTAAGATATTTCTTGCGCTCTTTTATTTTAGCTGTTCTTGGTATAACAAACAAGAATGGTCAGATTATTTCTTGTGCGTTTAGGGTTTCGTTTGTTGCTGAGGGAACAGGCCACCAGCTCTATCGCTTCTGATTTTGTTTGTTCTCGTATCTTCTTGCTGGTACTGCTCTTTTTTGCACAATATTGGCATTTCTTCCAGAACGTCTTCCTTGGTGATTAAGTGATTGTTTCCGAGGTTACTTGCCTATTGTCACTATTTCTCTTCTTACTTTTGGTAGACCGATCATATTATCGTTATGTGTAGATGCAATGAAAGCTTCCAGGTTCTTCTCTCCTATCTTCTATATCTAAGAAATCCCCAGAGGGAGACTAGCCAGGTTTTAATTGCATATTGATATGCAGTTTTTTTACCTCTTGGTTGAGTTGGTTTATATAGGTTCGAGGAACTGTGATTTAGCATTATGTACCTATATTTTATTCAGACTCTAGGAATATGGCCACCCAAATCTGAAAGAATGGTTCAACGGATTACGGTTTTTTTATGTTGAACCATTTATGGAAACCAAGATTATATATGTCAGGTTCTTTTGTATTTTGATTGATTAATCAATTCAACTTTTTGCGGGTTTTATGCTCAAGCGTTTACAAATTTCAGGAAATTATTATATCACATCCAATCAAGTTGCCTGAATAGCTGTATGATCTCACCCGCCCTGTACCTGGATCACTCAATGATCTCTTTTTCATGTATGATTTTCCATTGCAACATTTTGATTTACCTTGGTCTGTTGCATATGCTTCTGTCTGTTCAGATTTTTTAATTTTCATGCTGGTTAGTTCCCGTCTGGTACGAGTATGCATTCTTCTACTTATGGTCGTAATGGTCCCGTGTGCTTTTCATCTTGCAGTGGTGAGGTTGTGTTAGTTTTTCTGTTGATAAATTCTGAATGGCTTTGAAGCTTGAGTTTTAAACGGTATATTTTTCAATATGAGAATTGTGTACACACTAGTTTGACTTTAGACAGCTATAGAATTAGCCGCTCTCTGTTATAATACAATGAGCTCTTTTCAATCGTGGATAAGTTGAATTGTTTTTGGTCTTCGTGATAGGTTGTAGAGAATAATTTAAGTCGTAACAACTTGTGTAAATCTGTGTTATGCCTTCATGTATTCAAGAATCATTAGTTCTTCAACTGCACATATCTATTGTGGTAAGTTTTTTTATGTGTAGGTTTCAGAGCGAACAGTGGTGACTAGGATTTTCTTTGTTGGATAAATATGTTTTCCATGGAATCTACAATACTGTTTATTTTACTGGTTTATACCTTGAAGGCATAAGGATCTTCTGATTCGTTTTGTTATATTTGTATACAGAATTACATATATAACAAAAGCAAGACAATACGTCGGGGAAGACCTCGGTTGTTTCGTTGCTGAATGGTTTGTCTCTGCAGTTTTTACTTCTTTTTTTAAAGTTTTTTGTTATATATTCTATTTTAATGTATATAGAACATGTAGGTATATTATTTTTCTGGTAAATGGACACATGTATTATAATAACTTGTAATTCATGGGTATATGTATTTAAATGATGATACTATTCTCCGACTTGACTTCTTTCTTCTTTGGTTGCTAACGAGTCCGTGCTTACATGTCTATGGAATACATGTTTTAGGGGATGGAATCCTAGTTTCTGTGTTTGTCTCTTCTATATCTCTCTTACAGTTCTATATTTGTCGCGGTCTTGAATATTTCATCTATGTTTTATTTGTTTTTCTCGTTTTGTCATCTTTCTGCATGGTTGAGATGCGCGTCGAGACATTTTTGGTGACCTGTATTCAGATAGAACTGAAATATGATTGGTTCTTCTTGTAGACAGATTATTGGTACTTGTCATATCTTCTCCATTGGTGTTTTTATTTTATCCTCTGGTTTTTGTTATTTTTGTGTATTATTAGCTTTGCATGATGAATTGCTCTCCTGTTTGTGTAGGTGTGTTTGACAATCGGTTTTAGGTTGACAGCCATCATTACCGGTATATTTTTGTTCGATGCTTTTTGTTATATATTCTAATTCCAATGTATTTAGAACATGCAGGTATCTTATTTTTTTTGTGGATATGGATACATGTATCGTAATAACTTTGAATTCACGGGTATAGGTATTAAAATGATGATATTATTATTCGACCGTTTCTTTATAGCCCCACTGGTTACTTAACTTCTTTCTTTGGTTGTTAACCAGTCCGTGCTAACATGATTACGGATTACATGTTTAGGAGATGGAGTCCTAGTTACAGTGTTTGTGCCTTCTATATCTCTCTTACAGTTCTGTATCTGTCCCGGTCTAATATTTCATCTATGCTTTATTTGTTTTCCTGTGCGGATACATTTTTGGTGACGTGTTGTAGACAGAATTTTGGTACTTGACACATCTTTTTCTTGTGGTATTAAGCTTTTGCATGATGAATTGTTCTTCTGTTTGCAGGTGTGTTCGACAATCGGGTTTAGGTTGATAGCTATCCTTAATGGTATTTTTTGTTCACTATCAGATTGTTTTCGAAAGAGTTCATGACATGGTTATGGTAGGAATACCTTATCGTTCTTCTCTCATGTTGCTGAGGAGGAGTAAGAACTGCTACTTGATATTTTTTGTTTTCTTTTGTTGTAGCTTGTTCATGCTCTTCATTTCATGCTGCTGAGAGGGAGCAGACCACTAGCTCCATCGCCTCTGGTTTGCTGGTACTGTTCTTTTGTGCACAATATTGGCATTTCATTATAAATTTATGGTTCAGTTAGTTTTCCATGGTGATTGAGTGATTGTTTCTGAGTGTAACACTGTAACCTACCTGGTTGACTGTCACTATTTCGCTTGCTACTTTCTGTAGACTGAGCATGTCATCGTTATATTAGTTTAGATTCTGTTGATCTATGTGTACTGATGCAAGGATAGCTTCCAGGTTCTTTACTTCTATCTTCAATATCTAAGAAATCCCCCGGAGGGGGACTAGCCATGTTTTAATTGCATCTTGATTTGCAATTTTTTTTTACGTCTTGGTCGAGTTGGTTTATGGGTTCAAGAAACTGTGATTTGGCCTTATGTCAACTGGTTCCATGGCTGAGTGAGATCTAGTTGATAGTTTATTTGATCTGTATCTTATGCTCACTTTTTATTCGAAAGTTATATCTAAACTAGTGTGTCAGCGTTTAAGCCAGAGATAAGAATCAAGACACTTAAGTTAGAGGAGTATCCATGGCTGCTAGACACAAAAACTATTATTCTGTTAGTGATATGTAAGAATTGAACTAGAAGTAGTTCTATTTTTGTAAGTATTGTTTGCTTTGTCGGTTCTAGTTTTTTCAGCCTTTTATGAGTGGCTGCTGATGTTTGGTTTCATGTTGGCGGTCTGTTTTTTAGTAGACCTGGTTGTGGCTTTCATTAGCTCTGATTGGTTATGGGTCAATTTCGCATAATATCAGTCATGAATGATGTGGTCCGGTGGCAGCTTAGAATATGTTGATCTTTATGCACGTGCTTGATTTATGTGGCATCTTTTAATAGGTTATACAAGGATTAACTCAGCCGGTCCCAAGCCCAGATAAATCATGGAGGGTTGGAATATTCTATCAAAGCATTCATTGGAATTTTGTGTACATACTTGCTGCAGCTGGTATAGCCTAGGTTTTAACTGATTTCTCCATCTTCATTTTTTTTCAACAGCATTTCTTTTTAGCTTCCTTGTCACAGTTATATACAACAAAACACCCCTAGCTATTGTTGAGGCATTGTATTGATTGTATTTCAATACTTTTTTTGTGAGAAAAAGTTCTTGTATTATACACTACGAAATGAGAATAAATGGTTTGCAAGCGACATGTTACAACTCAATTGGGTTGTTGGTTCATGTTTTTTTTTTCTTTTTTCCAAGGCATTCTAATCTACTGCTACTCCTAAATTACACGTATGCCTGGAAACCAGAACTCTCGAAAAAACCCCTATTAATCCACCCTTACAAATGTGAGAAGTGGGACTCTAACCCAGGTGGTTCCTCCCAAGGTCAAAGACCTTACCAATGGGCCACCAACCCCATTGGCTGTTGGTTCATGTTATGTGGGTTCATGATGCTTAGTTGTCATATCTTCTTCATAGATTATTGTATTACATTTCAGAATTCAAGCTACTTTGATAGGCTTTATACATAAAAATAGAAGTTTTATTATTGCGGTGAATTATTGACAATTCCAGGTTCTTGTGCTTGTATCTTTATTTATTTTTCCCGATTATAGGAGTGTTTCTGTTGCAAAGCCGTCTGTCATGTCATATCCATCTTGTGCTCAGGTAATAGGTCGTGCACAAGGTAATGGCTGGTTCCTGGGCTAGGAGTTTTTGCTAATTGATTGCAAGTCCCTTTGTTGGTAAGTTACAAGTATTATTCCATTACAAATAATGGTTGAGTTGTGGTGATAGGCTTTGTAGGTTCAAGAAATTAGTGACTGCGTACAATGATAACGACCAGCAACGAATTCATGATGTCAGATTATGCATGTTATATTGTGGTTGGGTTTGGGTTTGGGTTTTGTATTCTGCTCTATGTTATACATTGCTTCACTCCCGAATGCCATTCTTATTGATGGTTCTCACTTCTCTCGTATGTCATTACTATTTACCTTCATCTCTAGCATGGTTTTGTAGGATTCTGATCCTTTAATTACCCCCAATGTTTAAATGTTTGTTTCGCTTATGGCACGTTTAGTAGAGAGAAATTTACAAAAATGAAATGAAACAAAGAAAAAGAAATTGAAAAAAATGAAATTAACTTAGAAATTCAAAAAATTTCTCTGTTTGGTGATAACAGAAAAATTGATTACAAAAATATACAAAGACCATTTTTTTTGTTTGGTAAGAAAACCAAAAAAATAAAATTACAGTTTTAAAGTCATTTCTTTATTAATATACCACATTACGTTATCTTAATAAGTAAAATAAAGGCTTATGCTAGGTCGAATATTCAACTTAATATACAACATAATAATTGACATTTTTTTGAATGGGCTGAAAAGAATGGTTTTCGTGAACAAACGAAAACGTGTCATATAAGAAATTAGGAAATATGTGGTCATTGCTTTAGTACATTTTATAAGTAACCATTACTAAAAGTTAGGTTTTATTACACACTATAAATAAATCGTACACGATATGCTTGTGATACTTTTACACATAATAAAATAAGGAAATTTATAGACGCTTGTGATACTTTTGAACATAATAAATCGGTTTCTATGAATGGGAATGAGAGAATGAGTTTCATTTCTATTAATATCGTTTGGTTTGTATAAGGTTAACATTTTGGAAAATGGATATTAAACCTACAGAAATGCTTGGGATTGGGTTTCAAATTGAATCTCGTTCCTATTTCAACTTATATACTATTTTAGTGATTCCGCTTTCGAATCAAACTGCTCCTATATGTATGATTTGAAACGTGTACATGTCGTTCAAGTGTTCACAAAGAACACATTTTTGGGCGGACTGGCTGATCGACGACTTATGCCATTATGATGTGTTGATGATCTATATTTCTCCTCCATATATACGAGTTAGTAAGTTATGCAGGATCTAGGAAATCATGCATGAATGCATAAATTAGTTGAGCTACTTTTGACGTCACCATGTAGAAAAGTATATATAGTAACTACTATAAAATATTAATTAATACGATTAGTTTATACGATTATTGAGTCTAAAATTCGAATAATATTATTAATTGCTCTATATAAAAACTTCTCTATCTACTTTTAGAATTCAAGCACCTTATTTTCTCGAACTATAAAAATATAAAGCATCAAACTCTTTTCATGTTTTCATTTGGCAACGCTATTTCTTCATGCATACATGTTGGCTCCAAAGTAAGGAGTAGCTAGGACTTGGAGCCGCAATTCAAATTAATATCCTAAGCGAGCCTTTTGTCAGTTGATCATCAACAACATTGCATATATATACGTGGTCCTTGGAAAGGTCGTGCAAGTCAGTCATATACACTTGATTATTTGAGACATTCTTAACTTTTTCTCCACCGAACTACTCGTAATAAAGATGAGCATGCCACAACTAATCACATATTTAAACTTAGGGGCAGTTTGGTTCACAGAATGTTTTTGAGGGAATTGGAATCTGTTAAAGGAATTGAAATGTGAAGGAATTGGAATCTGAAAGTTTTAAAATATGTATTGTGTTTGGTTGACGGAATTCAATGGAATTCAGTTAAAGGAATTTATACATAAACTATGTCAAATGACAAAATTAACCTTTTTACATTTTAATATTACACCTTAATAATAATAATAAAAGAAATAATATATGAGAGAGACAAACACACCGTCATTTCCTTATTGACACAATAATTTCACTTTCTCACTTTCTCATGTCTCTTTCTTTTTCACTGAGAGTAATATCATCATGATTGTCTTTTACCCAATTTTCAATTCTACTTTCTTATTCTTCATTTTTAGTTCCACTTTCAAATCAATTGGAACATCAAAATAAATGGAAAAGTGAGCACAACAACAAAGGTTAGTGGTTCTAATTTCTAATCAACGATGGTGGCTGTCATGACCAGTTGTGGCTACCATGGCGGTAGATGGTGGCTGCCATGGCGGTAGACGGTGGCTGCCATGGCGGTAGAGGTTGGTGGCGACGTGGCGGAACAACAGAGAAGTCGGTGGTCGGGTGACTACACATCAGCGGTGGCTGCCATGGCGGTTTCAATCACTAACGGCGGCTGTGAAGGGGCGGGGGAGGTTGTGGCGGTGGTTGGTGGCGGGGTGGCGGCACAACAACAAACGATGGTTGTAGCAGAAATACAGAGAAGATAATAAGTTTGTATGCTTTGTGGGCTTTTTTGTCAAAATGCTTCAATTCCATTGGAATTGGAAACTTTCCATGGCTAGAGTGAAGGATTTGTGAATTCTCTATTTTAGGGAATTTGAAGGAAAATTTTGAATTCCAATTCCTTCATTCTTTCCAACCAAACAAGGTAATTGATGGAATTTAGATTCCAATTCCATAGAATTCCTTAGAATAGAATTCCATGAACCAAACACCCCCTTAGAAGCAATCATATTGATGCCACAACTAATCACATATCTACTACATAATATACGAATAAATTTACGACACACGATACAAGATATATAGTAAAACACGTATATAATAAATATATCAATTACTAATATTACCAATAAAACATCCAATCCAAAATGGTTGAAAGACCATTTCGTTTTTATGAGGTCTTGTGTTTAAGCATTTGGGAGAACATAGGAAGTCCCTTTATAAGGGCTTGACTTGGGTATAATCAGGTTCAAGTCTGAAGAGGCAGAGTTTACCCCTATTAATCGTCGTGTCTTCGGGCGGATTAGTAGGGGTTTCCCCCACCGGATATTTGAAATAGGCATTTCTAATTTGAGGGAGCTCTCTAGCGCGAACCCGGTTAAGACAAGGTATGTTAGACCTTCCGCTATCGAATCACGACACGAAGTTTACAGCGAAATTCACCTTTTTAAAAAAACATCACCATCTATATTATCATGGGCATGCAATAAAGCTGTTGCATGTCACCATATTCACTCTTTTACGTCATCATTGCCAGAAACTACTAGACACTTGACAATCACATAATTGGTCATAAAAATCAAACCTCTAAAAGTATTAATAGATCGCGTCTCATTAGGCAAATTTCTTCCGTTTAATTCTACCTGTAATTAAAGTATTTGATAATTAACTTCTTTTTTTTTAAAGTTAGTATGGGTTTTGTTAAATGTCGTCCTAAAAATTGCAGTTGTGGTTATATAATAAGGATGATGGTCTTTTACTGAAAAAGAATTGCAGTTAAGGTATATTAAATAGTTCTTACCACTAAATTCAAGGGATGGACTTTTGATATGTAAGGTTTATATAGTTTTTATGTACTTTAAATGCAATCCTAAGGACTGCAATTAACATTTTTTTAAAATTTATATAGTTAATTTGGATAATACCTAATATGTTATTCAAGTAGAATATCTCTAGCTAGGAGGTTTATTGTAAAAAAAAAAAAGTCAATTAACTGCATACGTGCATCTAATTGACAAAGGAATGTTAGCATTTCGATATCATTCAGTAAAAATCAAGCTAGCGCGTGAAGGATATTCATATATGCTCACGCTTGATCAAAATGTATTACGAGTAATATATTTTTGATAATGGGATTCTCATCTAATTAATTACTCGTATTTTTTTGAACGGGAACACCTCACCATATAATAGTGAAGCCCTGCACGTACTCTAGACTACGAGATGTAGACCATAAGCCGTTACAGGTGATTCAGGGAAAAAACCCACAAACTTGTCACTCATGAGAGTCGAACCCAAGACCTGTGGGAAAAACCAGGGATTCCAGTTGAACTAGCTTCATTTGCAATTAATTACTCGTATAACAATATTTGTGGGTTATCGATCTGGTTTGATTAATTCATGTTTGTAATCTTTTTGTACAAGTGTGTGCTCGATGACAAATAACTCAACTTAAGTGAATGATGTTTTTAACTGCACTAATCAAGATAAAAAATCATCGGTTGTACAAGATTCCTAATTTGGTGAAAACTGCATTTGTTAGGGTATATTTTGGTAGATATAAATTGGTAGCGGCACGATCACCTACTACTTCTAAAATATCTTTATATTGCGTCTCGTCACATAATTAACATTTCTGTTCCAACGTACTCCCAAGTTAGTTTAATAGATTTAAAAATAAGTTTTAATCCAAAATTAATCACTTTTTCATTAGTAATACTTCTTGGCAAAATATGATGTGCTTTAGTACAATTACTCAAATATTTATATAATCATATTTATTAGTGATAATACCGAATTTCTGAAAGAGCTGAGGTATATATTCCAGGTAATTTGCTTGCACATGCAATTTAGCCATAAGTATTCATCATATGCTAGCACTGTACCCGCGCAATGCGGTGATGGTCGTGGCGGCGACGGTGTGGTGGTGGGCGCGAGTGTTGGTGGTGGAGGAGACGTCGAGTGATGTAGATAATTCATATGAAAGTAATTGATTTAAAGGGTTAATGAAGATATTTTAAAAGATAAAGGATTGATGGTGTAATTTAAGTATTAATGTTAAGGGAATAGTGTATGTGAAAATATTTTAAAGGGTGGTAAGTCAAAAATATTACATGGGAGGACATTTTAGACATTTTCCCCCATGTAACTTTCAACATCGGAGGTATTTTCTTTAAGGGTTTTTCTAATATATGCCCTAAGGGCACATGTAATATGCATTTAATAGGTAGTATATTCTTCTTGGAACTAACATTTTATATTTATTAAATCAGTTTTTTAATATCTACCAAATTTACCCTCTTAATTTTCCTCCCAAACTATCCCTCCATCCATGATTCTTAATTACATATTTTTAAAACCCTTAAATTTACTTTATTAACTCGCCGTCACATTTTTATTGTAATATGAAACTTATAATATGCATCTATTTCACTTTGCATATCAAGTTTTTCTATTTTGTCACCTGTTGAGCATTATTGCATCAGAAGCTAGCATGTTGTTCTGGACATGTGGTGATTAGAAGATTAATAATGAACAAAACCCCATTTGTTTCTCGCGTAATTTTTGAACAGAGAATCCATTTTTTCACGCATAGCTTTTATAAAAAACAAGAGTCTACTCTTCATTTAGAAAACATTGACCAATAAATGGTTCTTCAATAGCATCTTTTTCATGTTGAAAAATTATCAAGTTTTTTTCAACATGGAGCTCTTTGATATCGAAAAGAATGAGTCCGTTCATTTTTTTTTCCTGATTTAGTGATCTTATGTAAAAATGACAGGAAGTACTTGTTTTATATTGAAACCTTATGCTAGTGGTAAAAAAAACAATGGAGCCAAATTAGATGGGTGTAATGTGAACACAGGATAGACAAGTTAAGGTATTTCAATATACGAGAGCAAGTACTCGTGCGTTGCGGCGGTGAGATGGTGAGGGTGATAGGTCATAGGAGGTGATATGTCATAGAGTGTCATAGCCAAATGCCTTAACCGTACGGGCTCCGCCCTCGGATTTAAAAATTCGTCGAAAGTATATCGAATAACATCTCTAATGAAAGAACACGAAATTTTAAGAACACCCATATAATTTTTATAATTTATCGATGTACGGTTTTTGAGATAAAAGATTTTGAAAAAATTAGAGGAATAAAATGATTTATGGAGGAGAGAGAAAGTTGTAGACATTGATGTATGGTACATCATGCATTTTCATGTATACATTGTTGAAATTGAATGTTGAAAGTTGAAAAGTGGATTTGCTTTATAATATAGTATAGATAAAATTAGTGGAGTAAAAAATAATGGCGGCGAATAGCTGTGCAAATTAATAGAGTAATTTAAATCATTTAAAAATATGAAATTGATAATCATGGATGGAGGGAAAGTTTAGAGGGAATGATTAAAGGGTAAATTTAGTAAAAATTAAAAGACTAATTTAGTTAATGAAAGATGTTAGTTCCAATAAGAATATACTACATATTAAATGCATGTTATATGTGTCTTTAAGACATATATTAGAAAAACCATTTCTTTAATAAGTAGTATAGATAGGTTGCATATTTATACTCTCATTTATTAGTTGAGATCTTGAGAAAGACTACTCCCCACAAGTTGTTCAAAATGTTTCTTGATAAATATCTAAAAGTTTGGATAACGTACACTTATTGAAACATAAAGATATAAAATTGAGATGGAGTGAGAAACTAATTTCTTGTTAGAAGATACTTAATCAGCAGTTAATTAAACATTGGTGTGGTTTCTAATCTTTAAATATTTTTCATGAAACTACATATATAAAAATAGGAACGAATTGCATTTTTGGTCCCTGTGTTATCACACATTTTGCAAGTTTGATATAAAAGTGTGAAAAGTCGCGAAACTCATCCCTGTCATATCACACCTGTTGCAATTTTGGTCCAAAACTAACGTGCCGTTAGAATTCAGCCGTTAATGCCCCATGTGCTTGTCACATGGGGGGTAGTTTCGTCCATTTATTGCTCATAGGACCATTTCTGCAAAAAAAAAAAATATTTTGTATAAATCTAAAAAAAATTATTTTGTATAAATCTAAAAAATTATTTTTATATAAATCTAAAAAAATTATTTTTATATAAATCTAAAAAAATTATTTTGTATAAACACAATCGAAATAAACAATCTGATCTCATTCTCTTGTTCATTTTTCAACTCCGATCCAAACCATGCCTAAAAAACCTAATCAAAATCGTGGAAAAAGTGCAAATAAATCTAAAAAAGTTGATGTTGAGTTCGACGGCCTTGATCCTAAATCTTTAGGGTTTAAATCCGATTCTGTTCAAGATAATGAAATCACTCGATCAAAATACAATCTGAGATCTAATTCCTCCAATTCTGAGTCATTTGTTGCAGATTCATTCGAATCTATTGTTGCTGCTACGCTATTTCCTTCAAAAACGGTGGAAAACCCTAAAATCACCACACAACTACCGCTCGCCGCCGCTGGGTGGCTGCCGGCCACCAGGGGGAGGCCATGGCAGCGAATATCGATGGTGACGGGATTACTTTGATTAATTCTAACTGGAGAAACGATCTGGGGGCTGGGGGATCGAACAAAAACCCTAAAAATCCAGAAAACCCTAGTCGCCCCATATTTTCTTTCCCACCACCCACGGCTGCCGCTGCTACTGTTCAGATTCCGGTCAGCCACCATGAGGCTCCTGGTGGTGCGACTGATAGATCCCAAGTGGCTGCTGCTTCGGGTAGTGTTGGGTCTTTGGGTTCAAACTTGAATGAAACACAAACCGAAAACACTTCTTTTTCATAGACTCATAGATATACTCGTATACAAAATATATATATTTTTTTTTGCAGAAATGGTCCTATGAGCAATAAATGGACGAAACTACCCCCCATGTGACAAGCACATGGGGGCATTAACGACTGAATTCTAACGGCACGTTAGTTTTGGACCAAAATTGCAACAAGTGTGATATGACAGGGATGAGTTTCGCGACTTTTCACACTTTTGTATCAAATTTGCAAAATGTGTGATAACACAGGGGCCAAAAATGCAATTCGTTCTAAAAATAGATACTAGCTACTCGTATTATACTCCAAGCTAGTTGACATATTGAAAAATGGTAGTCGGGCTAGTAAGTACATCTTCTTGCCAACTATCACCAACCTCTTTTCGCTTTCTTGATTCACCAATTTAATTTCAACTCTTCAAGCAACCAACCACTCTATGCACATTTTCTTTTCTTATATCAACCTCCAAATCCCTCAAAACATTTCTAACTCACTGTGCAACTCACTCATATTCACCACCCAAACAAAAAAAAAATCTATAAATAAAAACATTGGCTTTGAAACAAACCTAGTAATTATATATATTCACACCCTAATTGTTTCATATGTCTTTTGACACCATGTCAATGGCAAGTGACCTCCCTTTTTTAGGCCCAAGATCCGGGCCTAAAAGCATGGAGCTCCAACAACTTTCCCGGCGACCCAAACACCATGTCTCTCCAACGCTCGGCGAGCTCATGCAGCTCGTTGGAGATGCTAACGTAACCCCAAACTCGGGCCATGAAGCTCATGAGCCACTTCAGGCATACCCTTTTGTTCTTTCTTTTAATAACCTTACGTATAGTGTGAAAACACCAAAAAAGATTTCACTTTCTAATTCTCTTGGTGGTAATAAAGTGGAGGTTTCGAATACTAAAGTCTTGTTGAATGATATATCCGGTGAGGCGAAGGAAGGCGAGATCATGGCCGTTCTTGGCGCCAGTGGCTCGGGGAAATCGACCTTGATCGACGCTCTTGCTAACCGGATAGCAAAAGGGAGCTTAAAAGGGAGAGTGACTCTAAACGGTGAGATTCTTGAGTCGAAAATGCTTAAGGTTATCTCAGCATATGTCATGCAAGATGATCTATTATTTCCTATGTTAACCGTTGAGGAAACCTTAATGTTTTCCGCGGAGTTTAGGCTTCCGCGGACCCTCTCAAAGATGAAAAAGAAAGCAAGAGTTCAAGCATTAATCGATCAATTAGGTCTAAGAAACGCCGAGAAAACTATCATAGGAGATGAAGGCCATAGAGGGGTTTCTGGTGGAGAAAGACGGCGTGTTTCTATTGGAATCGATATCATTCATGACCCCATCGTGTTGTTTCTTGATGAACCGACGTCTGGGCTTGATTCGACTAGTGCCTTCATGGTGGTCAAAGTGTTGCAACGAATTGCTCAAAGTGGAAGTATAGTGATCATGTCCATTCACCAACCTAGTTATAGATTAATGAGTTTGCTAGACAAACTAATCTTCCTTTCAAGAGGACAAATGGTGTATAGTGACACCCCATCAAAACTACCCGATTTTTTTGCACAATTTGGGAACCCTATACCTGAAAATGAAGACCGGACCGAATTTGCTCTTGATTTCATCCGAGAGCTCGAGATATCTGGTTCGGGAACGAAACCTCTAGTCGATTTCAACAAATCATGGATGACAAGAAACAAAGCACAAGAAACACATTTGGTTCAAGGAGCAAAAATGTCACTAAAAGATTCAATTAGTGCAAGCATATCTAGAGGCAAATTAGTCTCTGGGGCAACAAACATGGATCCGAATTCATCATCATCTGTTTCAACATTTGCAAACCCTTTCTGGGTTGATGTTCTGGTGATCGGCAAACGTTCAATGCTGAACTCATGGCGATCACCAGAACTGTACGCCATCAGGCTAGGCGCAATCATAGTCACAGGAACTATTCTTGCAACCATGTTTTGGAAACTTGACAACACGCCACGTGGAATCCAAGAACGATTAGGGTTCTTCGCGTTTGCTATGTCCACAATGTTCTACACATGTGCAGAAGCAATCCCTATGTTTCTCCAAGAACGATACATTTTCATGAGAGAAACCGCATACAACGCATATAGACGTTCTGCATATGTTGTATCACATTCCATCATCACAATCCCTTCATTAATCTTCCTCTCATTAGTATTCGCTTGCATAACCTTTTGGGCGGTTGGTCTAGCCGGTGGCACCATGGGGTTTGTCACATTCCTTTCATTCATATTCGCATCCTTTTGGGTTGGGAGCTCGTTTGTGACCTTCTTATCCGGTGTCGTGTCTCATGTGATGCTTGGTTACACCGTGGTTGTTGCGGTTCTTGCTTACTTCCTTCTATTCAGCGGTTTTTTCATCACTAGGGATCGAATTCCTACGTATTGGTTATGGTTTCATTATATGTCATTAGTGAAGTATCCTTACCAAGGTGTGTTACAAAATGAATTTGATGATCCAACAAAATGTTTCGTTAGAGGGATTCAAATATTTGATGAGTCGCCATTAGGTGCGATCCCAGAAGCCATGAAAATACAGCTTTTGAAAACCATGAGCCGAACACTTGGTACGAGTATAACAAGCTCAACTTGCTTAACAAATGCTGGAGATATATTGAAGCAAGAAGGTGTTACTGATATTAACAAATGGGGCTGCTTTTGGGTCACTATTGCCTTGGGTTTCTTTTTTAGAATCTTGTTTTATTTTGCTTTATTGGTTGGAAGTAAAAACAAACGGAGCTAAATAAAATTTTACATGAAAAAAGAAGAAGAAGAAGAGAATAATATCTCAAGAACGATGTAATGTAATTATATTTTCCCTTTTAGTACGATCTCAATGCTTTGGTTTTGATGGAAAAATTGTTAAATTGTTTAAATCATATACTTAATATATTAGGATTAATTTATACCTTTAATATATATATATATATATATACGAGAGTAAGTACCCGCGCGTTGCGGCAGGTAAGAAGATGGGGGTGATAGGTCATAGAGTGTGATATGTCATAAGAGGTGATATGTCATAGAGTGTGATAGCCAAATGCCTTAGCCGTATGGGCCCCGTCCTCGGATTTAAAAATTCGTCGAAAGTATATCGAATGACATCTCTAATGAAAGAGCATGAAATTTTAAGAACACCCATATAATTTTTATAATTTATCGATGTGCGGTTTTTGAGATAAAAGATTTTGAATGAATTAGAGGAATAAAATAATTTATGGAGGAGAGAGAAAAATGAATGGTTGAGATTTGAGGAGAGAGAAAAATGAGTGGTTGAGATGTATATAGATGTATTGTACCTTATGCATTAGTAGGTGTAAATTGTTGAAAAGTTAAAAAAATTTGGAGGGAACAAATGCTTTATAATGTAGTAGAGATATATAAGAAAGGAAAAAAAAACAAACAATCGGACTTACATTACAAAAAAAATACTAATCATTTGCTTACATCTTTATTATAAAATAATAATAATAATTTCTTGTAAATCCTTTTAATTTATTTCTAATAGAAGTGATATTTATAAAAAATAAAATAATAATAATAATAATAATAATAATAATAATAATAAAAAGTAAGAAAGTTACTCTCAATACCATCCTTCATGGATCTAGCCGTTCCAAATACCGTCCACGGGAGTGCATGGGGAATGTTAAGATGTAAACAGCGTTACTCTTATCTAAGTTGGAGAATTGTTTCCGATTCTACCTAGCTAAGGTAGAAAAGAACTTCCAATATTATTGTAAAGAGTAAGAATCAAACCTATGATCTCTATTTCTAATAAAATCCAAGATATTAACCACTTGATCCAAACTATTTTACTTTTATATGTTAAGAAGTACTCCGTATTTGGAAAATATTCTTCATATGTTTTATCTCACTTTTATATGTTAAGGACCTATTCCCATTTCTAAGCACGAACGAGTGGTTATAACTTTTTATATATTTTTCTAATCATTAAAAAAAATAAGTTAGAATAACTAACATTATTGTTACATTATCAATTATTTTGTTTACAAATATAACGAAAATGCTAACTACAACTCTAAAACTTTCGTTAACGTGTATCATAAAAATTATATATTCAATGCAAAAGTCCATCTCTAAATGTTATGGTAAAAATACACTTATAAATTAGTTATATATGTAAATGCCTTTGATATTATATATCAAGTCTATATTATGAAGCATGTAAAATAGTTATGTAAGTTATCCATCTTTCATTAAACCAAATAACTTTTTTTTATGGTTAGAATCGTTGGAAGAATTTTTGGTCGAAATTTTAGGTATAATGGTTCCAGCAAACCTATCTACGTTTCTAACTATTGATAATGACGTGTTTATGTATATGCATGTATATTGAAGTGTTTTAAAAATGTAATAAACATGTCACTCAAATTTGAAAGTGTCAAAACAGTTTACTAATTTAACAAGTTAGTTTGCTTTTACACAAAAGAATACAAAAACAACTCCAGTTTTAAATTTAGCCTAGTGATAACTTTATAGACAAATTTGCCATTTACAATAATTCTTGTTTTAAACCGTTGTGCATATGTAATAACTTAGGTATATTTATTTGTAAATGAAAAAATATATTGTAAATTTATCACTACTTATTCATCTAATAAGTTAATGCACATAGAAGGGTCGATATGGCCGATATGCGCGCAATTGCAAATCATGGGAGGCAAAATGGCAAATTAATTATTACTAGTGTTAAAATTGAAATTTTCTGTATACATCTATAATTACTTAGATAATAATAAATTAACCTAATTGATAGGCCTAAAAATCAACCTAATTAAAGGTTAAGAACCCCTTATTACCATTAGAACAAA
Source organism: Erigeron breviscapus (assembly GCA_034093135.1). NCBI lineage: Eukaryota > Viridiplantae > Streptophyta > Magnoliopsida > Asterales > Asteraceae > Erigeron > Erigeron breviscapus. The sequence continues at coordinate 17,735,286 of CM067167.1, forward strand.
AAACCAGTTGTGTTACGATACATGTGAATACTTAAGCTGGAGATCCTTCATTGACGTACGTTCAATCCATTAACTCGAGCTAATTAAACATGCGCAAACTTAAGTTTTTGATCTAGTTTAGCTAATGAATTCGAGCCCAACATCTAGACATCATTTTGATTAGGCGTGTAAATTACCTAAGGAATTACATATATAATTGAAGATTTTATGCACTGCCAAATTTTACTTAAGTAAAATTTATTCTTAATATCTCTATATATGGACATCTCTATGTAGGTTATCAAGGAATAAGCTAAAGCTTAATCGCCAGCCTGCAAGTCTTGATGGTTCACTGCCGTATAGGGTATATACAATAAGCAATGAACTCGTATTAAATAGATAAATATCAATACATGTATACATGTTCATGCAAACATGCTCACTAAATATGGTCAAAGCTTTAATGGTATTTAAGGTGTCCCGTCAGTTAATACGTTAGTGATTTCTTTTAATTTTTATTTTTTGAACAAAATGCCAGCTAGAGAAGACCGAAAATAAGTACACTACATAATTTTTTTCTTTTTTTGAAAGGTGAATTTCGTTTGAAACTTCTTGTCGCGATTTACAGCGAGAGGTCTAACATATGTTGTCTTAACAAAGTATAAATGTTTATTTCAAATACCCGATGGGTGGAAAACCCCTACTAATCCGCCTGAAGCACGACGAATTAATAGGGTAACTCTGTCACCTCAGACTTGAACCTGAGTATACCCAAGCCAACTCCTCATAGAGGAACTTCCTATATATGTTTACCTCAAGGCTTGAACACAAGACCTCTTGAATGAGAGATGTCCTTTCAACCACTGAGTTAATGCTCAAGTACTACATGATAAAAAGGAATAAGCTAAAGTACATGATAAAGCACATTAAAAACCAAAAAGAACAATTAACAATGTCGCCACATATCCCAACCAATATTGTTGTACTTTGATCGATTCTTGAAAATATCTTCGGTCTTCTCCATGTGCTTAATTTTTAGGGGACGTGTAGGCCGACCACCCCATATGTAATCCGACCACCCCTTTTGGAGCGACTGTCGCTCCTAAAGGGGTAGTACATACGACAACAGGCGACAGCATACGACAAATGTATAGTAAGATTCGAACCTACCACCCCTTTAGGAGCGACTGTCGCTCCTAAAGGGGTAGTAGGTTCGATTCTTACTATTTGCCCCTATAATGTTTCTGTTTCCCCGTGACGATTACATATGGCTTTAAAAGTTCGAACGATCGAGGCATTTCATTTGCTCATTCTTAGATCAACACTTCCTCATTTGAATTACTCCGTATAAAAGAGGTAAATCAAGTTTTCATTTATTCAAACTCATTCGGTCGTTTTTGGATATAAAGTATAGTAAGTATAGATATTACTGATAAGTGTTTTTATTATTTTAGATGGATTGCTTGGAGGACATTTTCTTAAATCCAAATGCGCCGGAAGGTGTAAATGACGAGTTTGTGTACGAAGAGCCCGATGACGAATTTGAATCCCCAGATGTCTGTGCTGAATTTGATTACGATCACGGTGTTTTTTATACCAAGGAGGTATGTATATAATCCAACCTTTTCATTTTTTGTGTTGTTATTTTGTGAGTAATTGTATTTTGTTATTATTCATTAGATTTGTTGCTATAAAAATATGTAAGAAAGTGTATTATAAAAAAGTGTATAAAAAGTGTATTATAAAAAAGTGTATAAAATGTATAAAAAATATAAAAGTGTATAAAAGTGTATATAAAAAAGTGTATTATAAAAAATGTATAAAAAAGTGTATAAAAGTGTATAAAAAAGTGTATTATAAAAAAGTGTATAAAAGTGTATTATAAAAAAGTATAAAAAAGTACGTAAAAATGTAGATTAAGAAAAGCTATTGAAAAATTGTTAAAAAAAAAGTGTATAAAAAAGTGTATTATAAAAAAGTGTATTATAAAAAAGTGTATAAAAAATGTACGTAAAAATGTAGATTAAGAAAAGCTATTGAAAAATTGTTAAAAAAAAGTGTATAAAAAAGTGTATTATAAAAAAGTGTATAAAAAGTGTATTATAAAAAAGTGTATAAGAAAGTGGATTATAAAAAAGTATATAAAAGTGTATTATAAAAAAGTGTATTATAAAAAATGTATAAAATAAAATGTGTATAAAAAAGTGTATTATAAAAAAGTGTATAAAAGGTATTATAAAAAAGTGTATAAAAGTGTATTATAAAAAAGTGTATAAAAAAGGTGTATTATAAAAAAGTGTATAAAAGTGTATTATAAAAAAGTGTATAAAAAAGTGTATTAAAAAAAGTGTATTATAAAAAAGTGTATTATAAAAAAGTGTATTATAAAAAAGTGTATTATAAAAAAGTGTATTATAAAAAATGTATAAAAAATGTATAAAAAAAGTGTATAAAAAAGTGTATTATAAAAAAGTGTATAAAAAAGTGTATTATAAAAAAGTGTATTATAAAAAAGTGTATAAAAAGTGTATAAAAAAGTGTATAAAAGTGTATTATAAAAAAGTGTATAAAAAGTGTATTATAAAAAAGTGTATAAGAAAGTGGATTATAAAAAAGTGTATAAGAAAGTGGATTATAAAAAATGTATAAAAAGTGTAAAAAGTGTTATAAAAAAGTGTGTTAAAAAAAAGGTGTATAAAAAGTGTATTATAAAAAAGTGTATAAAAAGTGTATTATAAAAAAGTGTATAAGAAAGTGGATTATAAAAAAGTATATAAAATAGTGAATTAAAAAAATGTAAAAAAGTTATAAAAGTGTATTATAAAAAAGTGTATAAAAAAGTGTATAAAAAGTGTATAAAAGTGTATTATAAAAAAGTGTATAAAAGTGTATTATAAAAAAGTGTATAAAAAGTGTATAAAAAAGTGTATAAAAGTGTATTATAAAAAAGTGTATAAAAGTGTATTATAAAAAAGTGTATAAAAAGTGTATAAAAAATATTATAAAAAAGTGTATTAAAAAAAGTGTATTATAAAAAAGTGTATTATAAAAAGTGAATTAAAAAAAGTGTATAAAAATGTATAAAAAAGTGTATAAAAAGTGTATTAAAAAAAGTGTATAAAAAGTGTATAAAAGTATTATAAAAAAGTGTATAAAAAGTGTATAAAAAGTGTATTAAAAAGTTAAAAAAGTGTATAAAAAAGTGTATTATAAAAAAGTGTATTATAAAAAAGTGTATAAAAGTGATTAAAAAAGTATTATAAAAAGTGTATAAAGTTAAAAAAAAGTGTATTATAAAAAAGTGTATTATAAAAAAGTGTATAAAAAGTGTATAAAAAAGTGTATAAAAAGTGTATAAAAAAGCTATAAAAAGTGTAAAAAGTGTATAAAAAAGTGTATTATAAAAAAGTGTATAAAAAGTGTATTATAAAAAAGTGTATTTAAAAAAGTGTATAAAAGTGTATTATAAAAAAGTGTATAAAAAGTTATAAAAAGTGTATTAAAAAAGTGTATTATAAAAAAGTGTATAAAAAGTGTATAAAAAAGTGTATTATAAAAAAGTGTATAAAAAGTGTATAAAAAGTGTATAAGAAAGTGGATTATAAAAAAGTGTATAAAAGTGTATTATAAAAAAGTGTATTATAAAAAAGTGTATAAAAAGTGTATTATAAAAAAGTGTATAAAAAAGTGGATTATAAAAAAGTGTATAAAATAGTGAATTAAAAATGTATAAAAGGTATTATAAAAAAGTGTATAAAAGTGTATTATAAAAAAGTGTATAAAAAGTTAAAAGTGTATTATAAAAAAGTGTATAAAAAAGTGTATTATAAAAAAGTGTATAAAAAAGTGTAAAAAGTGTATTATAAAAAAGTGTATAAAAAGTGAAAGTATTATAAAAAAGTGTATAAAAAAGTGTATAAAAAGTGTATAAAAATTATTGAAAAAGTTAAAAAGTGTATAAAAAAGTGTATTATAAAAAAGTGTATAAAAAGTGTCCATTCAAATTGGTAGGCCGTCTGACAAAGGACCATAGTTGGTGGGTTGAAGTTATAGATCACCGACATAACCATCCATCAGCTCGTAATTTGGAAGGTATTGCGTACGCAAGACGACTAACCGATGTTCAAAAAGAATTTGTGGACGAAAAGGCGTTGCTAGGTTTTGGGCCAAATAGCATAAGGGACCAATTGAATGATGCATTTCCCGGCATCTTGACCCGTTCACAAGACATTTCTAACTACCTTCGGCAACACCGGCTAAAGCACGCCCAACAACGAGGGGAAACTCGAATGCAGGTGAAATAAGAAACATACCTGCATGTGGATCGTATAACTATATGTTTATTTTTTTAAAAAATACGACTTCTTTATACTTTGGTTGTTTACCCGTTGCAGATCGTGCTCCAATTACTATCTGACCATCAGTACACGTATCAGTACACGACGGATAGCAAAACCGGATGTTTGACCAATCTCTTTTTCGTACATCCTACATCACTTGACATATGGCGTGCATTTCCTTGGATCATTGAAATAGACGCCACGTATAAAACCAACGTTTACAACCTGCCGCTTGTTGAGATTGTGGGTGTCACTCCAACTGGCAAGACATTCAGCATTGCGCACGCACTAATTGAAAATGAGCAACATGCGGCATACACATGGGTGTTACAGTGCTTGAGGTCGACGCTCGAAGAAGGGTTCGTCGTGCGTGTGGCACTCACTGATCGGGATCTGGCCCTCATGAAAGCGGTTAAGGATGTGATGCCGGAAACGAAGCTGATACTGTGTAGAATACACATTTGGAGGAATATTGATTTACATGCCAACCCATCGTTTAGGACAAAAAAAGATTATGGTTCGTTTAGACACCGGTGGGATAAACTCGTAAAGTCAAGCACGGTTAAAGAATACGCAGAGAATGAGCAGCGGCTAAAAGTATTCTTGGCAGATAAACCAAGTATATACATCCCGTCCCCATACTGTTTTTATGATAAAGCTTACGATGTAACCATGTAGCTAAATCACTTTGTATTTTCCTGCAGATCTTTATAAGTATCTACAAATACAGTGGCTTGCCTCGTACAAGGACTTATTTGTGTCATGTTGGGTCGACCAACACCGCAACTATCGTAACTACACTACCAACAGGGTTGAGAGCGAGCATTCTTTGCTGAAGTCAGTTATGCATCAAAAGCGGCTTACGTTCCACAGAATCGTTGAATGTGTTAACTCTGTTGTCAGCGGGCAATACACCGAAATAAAGGGGTCACTGGAACATTGCAGGCAGTACAATCAAAATAAACACAACTATCCCTGTTTAAAGGATTTGCTTGGTAAAGCCTCCCATGTAGCCTTGCAAATTATGGTTGACGAAATTGATCGATTGAAAAATACACTAAAAGGGGACGTGTCAAAGTGCGGGTGTACAGTATGGGCTAGCTGTGGCTTGCCATGTAGTTGTCGACTTCTAACATACATGCAGGAACGTAAGTACAGTTCATTCAACCGGATAGTCCACCATCATTATAAACAAACAGTACACAAATAATAAAAAATGTCCATATCAAATACAAATAATAAAAATGTACATAACAAACTGTATTTATAAAAATGTCCATACTTCGTACAAATAAAAAAAAGTCTAATCACCGGAACCGTCGTCGTCCTCACCGGCATTATCATCACCCACACCTGGTCCGGATACAGAGCCTGTTCCACTAAAAAATCCACTCATATCCGACAAGCTACCAAATTCCCCTGATGGAGGTCCATAATGCGACGATGTCCCACTCCATAACTGGCGGGGTCGAAATACTCATCACCAGGCTGGTTCAAGTCAACATAGTAGCCGGAAGGTTGGGATCCAGACGGGACAGAATACGATCCAGATGGGCCTTCCGGAGGTCCATAATGTGGTTGCGGCAACTCAACAGGGAAATCATGGGATCCGAAACCCCTGAGAATCCTCCCTAGTCCGCGCTGATGTCCCGATCGCGATCCAAACGCTTCCGGGAACAACTGGGTTGGAGGTGTCGGTGCAGGATCCTGTGAATGTCTCACCTGCGCAGCTTCCAGACGGGACTGCATATAAATAGTAACGTAATTTTAATAAATGGAGCAGTAATTAAAAGTAATTTAACTTAAAGTTATGTATATACCGCAACTTCCGGAGGTTGTAGTCTGTGGGTTGCCGCCCAAGTCGACTCCCACGTGGGCGGTGGCCCCTCCTTCTTTTCGTTATGGTGCTTGGCCTGCAAACAAGTCAAATAATTAGCATAAAAAAACACAAGAATTGTATACTTTTGTTAAAACCAAACGTACCAACGCCCGATCGTGGGCAAGAGAAATAGATCGCCGACCCTGAGTCCCCACCGCCTGTTTGGACCGGTTTGTCTTGTTTGTCGCGGCCCGCTTGACCCGGTCATCCCTCGTATAGAAACGCAGTAGTTTTCCCCACTCTTCCGGGTCCATACCAGCTGGCGGTGCTGTCTGCAGGGTATCTGCTTCGTCTACACCCCCCCGTGCTGTAAAATGCTGAGATTTGAATTTTGACTTTCTCTGCCTATATATGCTAGCTGCATCAGCATGGAAAGCCTGTTTTGCTGCCTTCCGGGTGGGGTCGTCCTCATCATGCTCTAAGTACTGGTCCATCGCAAACCAGCGCTACATTGTTTACAAATACAAGTTAGCATTTTCGGGGTTATCATTGTAAAACATATTAAGTAAAAAAATATAAAAAGAAACATATTCTAACCTGTATTTCCTCCAAGATATTGTCCCTCAGAGACTCAGGCACATCGTCCCATGACTCGTAGTACTGGGGGACATCTCCGATCAATGAGCCTAACAAAGATTTGTACATACGCGCCGTGAGTTCCTAGCATTTTTCTTAAATCTACATAAATAATACACGTATTATAATACTTTTTATATCAACTTTTTTAACTACTTTTTTTTTAACTTAATTTTTTATATGACTTTTGTACTACTACTTTTTCAATATATGTTTTAATATCTTTTTATACTTATGTTTTATAATGTAAAACTTTTTACATACCTTTTTTATTTATACATTTTTAAGTACTTTTTTTAACGTAAAATTTCGTAAGAACCTTTTTTTATATATATATAATTTTTTATAAACATTTTATTTATAATTTTTTGAACTTAATTTTTTATTAACTTTTTATAAACTTTTCTGAACTTACTTTTTTATAAACATTTTTTAAATTTCGTATGAACTTAAATTTTTTATATATAATTTATTTGAACTTAAATTTCTATTTAAACATTTTTAAGTACTTTTTTTGAACGTAAAATTTCGCATGAACTTTTTTTTATATAATTTTTTACATTTTCTTCATTTTTTTTGACATTTTATTTTACATTTTGTTATAGAAATTTTTTTTAAATATATTTTTTATATACTATGTATACACTTTTCTACATTTTTTATAAACTTTTCTAATACAAATATTTTTTATAAACTTTTCTAATACAAACATTTCTAATACAAACATTTTTATATGACTTTTGTACTATTACTTTTTCAGCTACTTTTTTTAAACTTAATTTTTTAACTACTGTTAAGTGCATCTTCGTAGGATACCAAAAGGAAACAATGGGTTACTACTTCTACTTTCCTACCAGAAACACTGTTAAAGTATCTCGATTTGCTGAGTTCCTTGAAAGGAAACTCATATCTCAAGAAGACAGTGGGAGGATTGTTGAGCTTGATGAGGCTCAAGAGGAAGATGTGTCAATTTCTGAAAATACTAGCAATCATCAACTTGGGGGGGGATGTTCAAAGAGATGAATCTCATGAACTACAAGTTGAAGATGAAGTGATTCCAATTCGTAGGTCCTCAAGGACAATACGTGCTCGTGAAAGATTAAATCTTATGGTTGAGTCTGAAGAACACGTATTAGGAGACTTAAATGAACCTTCTAATTTCAAAGCAGCATTATCAGATCCAGAATCTGAAAAATGGCTTGAAGCTGCGAATGTGGAAATGAAATCCATGAAAGATAATCAAGTTTGGAGCTTGGTTGATCTTCCACCAAATGGTAGAACTGTAGGTGTAAATGGATCTTCAAGAAGAAGACCGACATGGATTGAAATGTACACACCTATAAAGCTCGTCTTGTGGCGAAAGGCAATACTCAACTTTATGGAGTTGATTATGAGGAGACCTTTTCTCCCGTTGCGGACATTAGAGCTATTAGGATCATCTTAGCCATAGCGGCGTACTATGACTATGAGATATGGCAAATGGATGTCAAAATCACTTTCTTGAATGGTTTTCTAGACGAGGAAGTCTATATGGTACAACCAGAAGGTTTTGTCGATCCGAAACATCCCGACAAAGTGTGCAAACTTCAAAGGTCCATTTACGGATTGAAGCAAGCATCAAGAAGTTGGAATAAAAGGTTTGATGAGGAAATCAAAGGTTTGGTTTTTCTCAAAATCCTGATAAGCCATGTGTATATCGCAAAGCTAGTGGGAGTAATGTTACTTGGGTAAAGCAACATTCATACTTGGAATCAAAATCTATAGAGATAGAAGTAAATGGTTGATTGGATTAAGTCAAAGTGCTTATATAGATAAGATCTTGAAGAGATTCAAGAAGAAGAATTCTAAGCGTGGTTTTATACCGATGCAAGAAGGACTTAATTTATCTAGCAAGAATGGTGCTTCTACACCTGAAGAGGTGGAGCGTATGAAAAGAATTCCTTATGCTTCGGCTGTGGGATCTATCATGTATGCGGTAAGATGCACTAGACCTGATGTTGCGTTCGCGCAAAATATAGTTAGCCGCTATCAGCAAAATCCTGGAGAGGATCATTGAACTGTTGTAAAGAACATTCTTAAGTACATGCGTGCTACTAAAGAATTATTCTTGGTGTATGGAGGAAATCCCGATACAGAATTTAAAGTGAATAGATACTGTGATGTTGGATTTCAGACTGATAAAGATGGATCAAAATATCAGTCGGGATACGTCTTCATTTTAAATGAAGGCACGGTGGAATGCTAGGGCTAGAAGCAAACCACAGTTGCTATGTATATTACAGAGTCTGAGTATATTGCTGCTTCGGAAGACGCCATGAAAGTTGTCTGGATTAGAAAGTTTATTTTTGGATTTTAACGTGATGATCCTCAAATAACACACCTATGGATCTGTACTATGATAATACGGGAGTTATTATCATTGCCAATGAACTCAGAGTTCAGAAAGGTGCCAGACATTATCTTAGACGATATCACTTTGCACGTGAACAAATCGTACTAAGAGAAATTAAGATACTCAAAGTTCACACAGATTATAACTTAGCAGATCCTTTTACAAAGGCATTGTAAAAGGAAAGCTCAATAAGCATGCCGAGGGCAGAGGTCTTAAACTAGCTGGTTATCTCATGTAAATCTGTGATTGGTATTTGGATAATGGGATGTTAAACAATCATTATTTCAATAAATGAATCTATATACTAGGTATGAGTGATTTCATTTTATAATGGTTGTGTCCTATATTTGCATGTTTAAATCCATGAATATTTTAAAATATTCTAAACGTCCATTGTCGATTAACTATATTGGAATATAGTTAAACTAAGGCAAATGTGAGAGATTGGTGAAAATATTTAAGGGAATATTTTAAAGATGGTCCTGCCAAACTCACATGGTATTCAAAGAGATGAATATCGGACTTACCCCACTTAACGAATTGTCATTTTATGGATCGGCGTCATTAAGTGAAATTCGTGAAATGGTTACTTTATTTATCCTTAGACTTGAGATACAAGCAGGTTATGCATGTGTGGATTGCATTTTCTTGATATAGTTCTAACTGTCCTGAACAAGGTAGTAATAAAGGGCTATTTTCATAAATGTAGTGAAACGACATGACTAACACGTGTAGTCAATATAGGATTTGTTCCTTCAATTTGCAACTGAAGTATGATACCATTTGGGCCCCTCATTAATTAATTAAGATGTTTGTATGGCCATACCCAAATGAACTCAAGAGGAGGTCTTGATTAATTTGGTAATCTTGATTAATTGTAGAAATGAGAAACAAAATCGTTAAATTATGAAATGACATTGATCCATATTCATAATTAACAAGGTATCTGAAACAAAGGGATAATAAAGACTAAATCATTTCAAATGATATTTTAAGAAACTATCCTTAAATATTTCCGGGAGCATTGGCGTGTTGCTAGACGTAACCAATGTTATTGCCTTTATATAACATGCTCAAGTGGGAGCTGTTGGTATGTAATCACGTTACATAAATGCATGTCCGGTAATTATTTAAGCCTACGGGGTCACACGAAATGACACGGTAACTCTATATTATTAATTAGTATATTAAAGTAATATATTAATTAAAATGATCACGAAATAATTAATAAACGATTGTTTAAATGTTTATTAATTAAAAGAGAAAGATTAAAGTGTAAATTGGAAGTTTCCTAATTACACTTAAAGAGGGGGGGGCGAATTCTTGAGGAAGTTTCCTAATACTCCTCAAACTTGGTCACCAAGTAATTAAACCCTAACTATTTACCCTATAAATAGGGCTTAAAGGTTAAGGGTTTTTGTAAGCAAATTAGATTTGTAAAAACCCTAAATATTTATTACTTCTCTATTCCTTCTCTCGGCCGAAAACAAAATCTATAGCCTACGAATTAAGTTCCATTCGTGGAACTTATATCAATCATTTATTTAATGTCAAGTTAGCATTAATTATGGGTTTTAGTTTTGTTTGTCGACAACAATGATTTCGATTCATGGGGTTTTCGAATTAAAGGGAGATACACAAAAGGGTTTGTGAGTTCGTGATCGGGGTACTAGCATACGGTATAGGGGTGTCTAGTGTGCGATCGTAGAGGGGTTTTACTTTAAACCCTAATTAATAATAATATCATTATTAATTATATTATTGGAAGCTTTGCGCAAAGGTACACGTTTCGATTCTCTCTTTGTTAATTAATATGATTGCATATTTGATTTATTTCGTTGCGCACTCGTGATTGTCTATATGTTTATGTTCTCATATTCTAACAATGATGAGAGTGATAGCTAGCTTAAATCATAATGCATGGTTTGTACTGGGTGGCAATGGAGCAGATCAATATCCATATCCAATCCAATCCAATCCAATAAAAAAAACTTATTGGATCAAAATAAATATCTATTAATCCATTTTACAATCCAATAAATATATCCATTTATCCATTTAAAGACTTGAATCGATCCATGATCCATCCGGATCGATCCATTTAGTAACTATACAAAAATCTCTTTTTTACAATAAATCACTCTATCAATCAAAATATCAGATTTGTTCACAACTCCACAGAGATCGATATATCGCTAATCACTTTATATTCTACAATATCGCTAATTAATCTGTATTTATTGATTCAGAATATGAAATCGATTCATGATTCAGCAATTCCATCCTACTTCACGCTCATTGATTCAGCCTCTTTTTGTTCATTTTCTTTGTGATTCCATATTCAATCTCAAGGTAATATACTTTTCATAATGAATATACTACTTTTGATTTTCGTTTAAAAGTGATGCTATATTTCTCAATGAGTTTAGTTTATGATTTGAGGTTTAAAAATTTAATGTACTCCAAGTGTTTGATAAAATGTCTCAATGAGTTTATTTTGTGATTTGAGGCTTCTGATGTGAAAATACATGTGGGTACTTAATAATGTTTTTATTATTAAGCTTTTGTAAGTTGTAAAAACTTGAAATTTGAACACTGTTACTTGAAATACATGTGGGTGTGAACTCTTATTATTTTTCAATTATGATGAAGGCTAGCTACGAGCTAGGGGGAGATGGAGAGTTCTTCAACAGCCGACTTTGAGGAGTGAATCATAAAACTGTTGAAAGCTGTTGTTTTTATATTACAACATGCATGTATACGAAATGTGTTTCAGGAGTTATATTAATATTTGCCATTTAAAATCTAAAATGAATCTTTGTCACTTAGAAAAAATGAGACATTTTTTTTATATATAAAAAAAAGAGTTAACGGCCGAAATAGTCCTTGTGGTTTACCCTAACAATCAAGTTTCATCCTTATCTATGGAAAATGACATTGGCAGTCCTTTCTGGGTAGATAAGGTTCAAGTCCAGTCCTTTAATCAAACAGACGTTATCTCTTCTCTGCTTTTTCTTTCACATGTCATGCACATGAGGGTATTATAGTCATTTCACCAATAAATGATCAATCATGATATTTTTTTTCTTTCCTTTCCATTATTCTTCTTCTACATTTCTACCACCTGTAAAAATTTTTCCTCAGAACCTTCACCATCACCCTTTAAACCATCATCTCCACCCTCAAAACTCAAAACCCATCACTTTTCATTTACTATTTTCGGATCTAAACAAAACCCATCAAAAACAACTTCAATCCATCAACAAACCACAAACATCAAACACCCCAAGATCTAAATTAAAAGTAAGAACAAAAAAGTGGGTAGATATTTGTATGTATAGTTTTTTGATTTTTAGGATTTATTTAAATCTTTTGATGGATTTGATGAAATTAGTTTATGGATTATAATTATTTCATAACTTGTATATAGATTATTATTCGATTGAACTAGATGCAGTGGTGAATTTATGGATTAATATTTCATATTTTGAACTAGATGTAGTGTTTTACATATGTAAATAAGGGGTAGGGTTTGTTGGTGGGAAAAGGGAGGATGATGATGGCGGTGGGAGTTATGCCAATTTTAGTTTTTTTCTAGTTTGTTATACAAAGAAGAAAAGCAAAGAAAAATTATCAAATTTGGTCCTTTAGTTTTCAAAATGACTATAATACCCTCGTGTTCATGGCATGTGAAAGAGAAAACGGAGAACAGATAACGTCCGTTTGAATAAAGGACTGAACTTGAACCTTATCCACCCAGAAAGGACTGCCAATGTCATTTCCGATAGATAAGGATGAAACTTGACTTTTAGAGTAAACCACAAGGACGGTTTCGGCCGTTAATTAAAAAAAATAAATGGATCGATCCGGATCGTGATCCATCCACTTAAATTTATATGGATATGGATCGGATCATGATCCATTATATTGGATCATGGATCGGATCATGATCCAATCCATATCCATCCATTGCCACCCCTAGTTTGTACTTTGTAGAGACTTAATTTGATGGAAGTCGACTAATTACGGAAAGTGGCCTGGTGACAATACGTGACATGTGTATATCTGGTGAATATAGCTCGACCCCTTTTAAAACGATGTATTTTTTTCAAGACCGGACAGAAATTTAGCGAACTGAAATTTTGATTCAAAAAGTCAAAAAGAAATATCAGATATATGGAATTTTCCGCGTTCTTTCAATTGTGGGTTTCACAATCATTGGGCTTCTTTATATATAGGCCGGTCCATATTGAGATTTCTGCTTGGTTTCATGGAATTTTTTTATTTCTTTTTTGTAAATGTTCAACAGTTGAAGAGGTGTTTGCCGAAATGCGGTAGCTGGTTTGGGGAAGGGTTTTGAATTCAGGAATGGTAAATTTAATCAGTTTGATAATGTAACACCCGTTGTTTAAAAACCTGGATTTTCAAAACTTTCGCCCAACGGCGTTTATTAATAGCGGAAAAGGATCTCATATAAAACTGCCCATCCGTAACCGGATGAAACATTTATAAACTTTTGGTGTTACTTAATTGCATCATCGAAATAATAAAAGAAAATCCAAGTCTTGGCACCAACATAAATGCCAAATATTATTACATGATCTTACGTCCTAATATCGTAAATAAGTAGCCAAACATCAGACTAAGGGTAGTCTAAGCATTAAGAACATAAATGCTATCATCTTTAATGTCTCTACCCATCCTTACAAAGCTATCCTTTCTCTAGCTCCGTATGCCTCTAATCTGATGGCACAACATTTTCAAAGAGCAAGTGTTAGCTAATAAATTAGCTAAGTAAGATAACATGGTATTGAAAACGTTTGCCAATTAAATATATTAACGTCATTTCTTTAGTTTAGGGCCCTTAACGTGCACGTGAACATGGCAATTCCTAATCAAAGGACTAGTGACTAAGTGATCAAGCCACACATGTAATCATATCATAAACATGCCACCATTTCGTGTTCACATATCAGAAGCATAACATCATATCACGATCACATAACATAAACGTGGCATCATATCATATTCACACTTCATAAGCATATCATCATTCCATAATATGGGAACTTACCTTATGCCTTTGCAACCTGCATATACATGTCATCATTATATGTTTATATCATGTGAGCAACATAAACATCATAAACATAAGGAACATCATGAACATCATAAGTATCATATAGCATTACACATTAGGAACATCATAATCCTAAGTGTGCCTAACTTTCTTCGTAACTTTCCTTACTTCGTATCTTTCTTTATTTCGTATCTTTTCTTTACTCCGTATCTTTTCTTTGTTTCTTTGCCTAGACGTAGGCTAAGTGACTTATGCCACTTACATAGGGATGTGGGGTTGTGTGTAGGCGGTCATAGACCATACAGGGAGTCCTCACACCCGACATGATGGGTAACCAATAAGGGGTCCATCGGCGTCGTTAAGGAAAGACAAAGTCATTTCCAACTGAATGAACCGTTTATGCCTTTACGCATTGGTGGTTAGTTACTCCACCCGGAATAAACAAACATAACTATGTCACAAGGAGCAACTCAAGTGACCACGTACGCACTAGCTTTACAACTAGCACGGGTTAAGCTTAACACAACTTTAAATATGCTCGAGACTTCATTATTATGTTAGTTTAGGCTACACTTTCACCTAACTAACCACTTTTATCTTTCTTTACTTTATCTTTGATTAGGCTACACTTTCACCTAAGCTAACCACATAACGTCATTTCTTTAGTTTAGGGCCCTTAACGTGCACGTGAACATGGCAATTCCTAATCAAAGGACTAGTGACTAAGTGATCAAGCCACACATGTAATCATATCATAAACATGCCACCATTTCGTGTTCACATATCAGAAGCATAACATCATATCACGACCAATTAATCTTAAACATAACATCATATCACGATCACATAACATAAACGTGGCATCATATCATATTCACACTTCATAAGCATATCATCATTCCATAATATGGGAACTTACCTTATGCCTTTGCAACCTGCATATACATGTCATTCATCATAGAAAAGTAAGCATCATATCCCGTATCAACCTCCCATAATCCCCTTTACTTTACTTTTAATCATACATAAACGTTTGGAAGGTTTTACTTATGAAAACGTGTTTTGTTATACCACCAGGTGACAAAAGATGTTATCTTACCTCAGTGCTGCTTATCAACGAGTTAAAAGTATCTTATAGTGCTTGCTAAGTGCTCCCGACAACCTAGAACGAGTATAAGATCGAAATATAAGCTAAACGAAATACTTTGTGCAACCTGGGCATCAGGTGCGTCGCACCTAACATGTGGTGCGTCGCACAAATCCATCAGAAAATTCTGATCATAAGCAGGTGCGCCGCACCCACCCTTTGGTGCGCCGCATAACGGTGCGTCGCATAACATGGGCTCGCACCTAACATGTGAGTACAAGATCATAACATGGTGCTAAACGAAATACTTTGTGCAACCTGGGCATCAGGTGCGTCGCACCTAACATGTGGTGCGTCGCACAAATCCATCAGAAAATTCTGATCATAAGCAGGTGCGCCGCACCCACTCTTTGGTGCGCCGCATAACGGGCTCTTAGCTGAAATACATTTTTTCAATTTGGGTTGTGGTGCGTCGCACCACCCTCCTGGTGCGTCGCACCTGGAGTGTCGACCAGAACCCTAATTTTATTCTTTGATCAAACGAATTCCATACGAACCCATACCCCAAATCCAACCTGGGGACTTAAAGTTAACCCTTTTAATTGTACTTTCATCAACTTTAATCATCCTATTATTCCTTTAATCCTTTACATCATAAATCGAACATTAAAACACCCGAATAACATGAATTCGATAAATGTTTGATCCAATAACCCAACCCAAACCCCATGGCCTGGATTGAAAACTCAACTAAGACTCATAAGATCAGATTTCAAAGATAATATTACCTATATTACCTGTGGATGACTTAGAGGATTCAAGATCTAATCAAAACTTGATCAAAACAATACAACACGATTGAATCTTGAAAGAGACTTTGCTTTGGAGAGGGAAAGGATCGGCTGGAGGGTTTCACACACATAAGATCTGATTTTGTGACAATTAGGGATACCTAATTGCACCTAAAACCCTGGCCATCAACTCCTAATGTTACACTTAGGATCCCTCAACTTCATAACTTACTTTCTTAGCTTAATTCTCTTACCGGGAGACTTAACGATCTACAAGCATTTTACTTTCATGAATTTACTTTAATTACTTTCATTATACATCATATTAATCATTTCACATATCATACATAAGCATTTATCACATAATCCCAATAAGGGCACATAACTTAACGAATCTAACATTGACTAACGGTCAAGTCCATAAGTCAAACTCGAAAAGTTTGGGATGTTACAGATAAAAATGGGTATTGGATTTGGAATTGGATTTAATACCCATTAAAAGCCATTATTTCATAATCCACCTTTTTTGGTGGTTTTTAAGACAAATTATTTCACTATATTATGGCCGTTAATATACCATTCAATCAGAAACCTAATTTGAAACTGGCATGAAAATACCAGGTTCGCGCTAGAGATCTTCAACCCATCAATTCACCAACTTCACTTTTGTCGAGACGAGTTCGGGTCCTTGGGTTGTCAGGTTGCCCGCCAACCAAAAAATCATAATTAGTTTTGACTCATTTGACCCAAAAACAACCCATTATTATTAGTTAGGTTGACTCGGGTCTGATTCAGATTGAAATTTCTAACCTACAAGTTTTAGTGTGTCATGTTATTGTTAGTGATTTTCAATCCGCCAACACGTCACGGATTCACGGGTGTGCACCAGAGTTTGTGTCACCAAGAAGACACTATGAAGACGAAGACGTGCGTTTATTGTTTTCTATTTTCAACTTTTATTCTTTCATGTTTTAGGTTTATTTTTTAAAAATATAGTATATCTTTATTCGAACACATTTTCAACATTGACGTAATAAAAATTTAAATAACGTAATATTTTTTAATTAATTAAAATTTCTTTTAATGTAATGTTTTTTCTTATTAACATAATTTTTTTCTATTTAAATTAATGTAATATTTTATTTTATTAATAAAATAATTATTATTTGATAAATGTGTGGAGTGTTTTATTTTTATGTTTAATTTATAGGAAATACGAGTAATAAAATAGTGAGGAAAAGTAAGGTCGTTCCCAATAGGTTGTCGACGAGTACCCTATTGGCAGCGGTCTTTCGATGGGGGTCGTCGTCGACCACCGTCGCTGTGACGAAGAGAATGGACGAGAGAGAGAGAGAGAGGGGGAAGTGAAAGCGGGGCCGAGCGTTTTTTTTTGTTATTTATTTCTCTGATATATACGTAGTATATACATATGGTGTATATATAGGTGTGTGTGCAGGTGTAAAAGGGAAGAAGATGAGTTAATTTTAAAGGTGAGCATTTTTAGCCCTTATATATAAGTTTCATCTTAGTCCCTATATATTCATAATTTCGTTTTAAAGTTTTCAAAAATTATGTATCTATATTATATTGTGTTAATGTATTATTTTTATTAATAATAAAGAGTTTTTATTTAATAATGGGTTAAATAAAATAGAAATAAAATATTGAGAAAGAGGTGAGAAAGATGTCTTATTAGGAAGGGGTGTTCTTGGGTGTGTTATGGAGAGAGAAAAGCTGATGTGATGCTGATGTGGCAGTGAGAAAGAGGTCCTTATTGTGAAGGGTCTAAGAAGTGATTCACCACTTTTTACTTCTTTTTCATAATACATATGAGCATTATCTATCATGTTCACCTTCAATCTGTTTTAAGTTGGCTCAACAAAGTCTTGATCGCATTTTTCTTTAAAGCCTTGATTATGTGATGTAATGTTAGTTAGAGATATAATAACTGATTAACTGAAATAGATATATGGAAAATCAGATAAGAGCAAGAGTTGTTTGACATCTCATTATTCAACTGAGCAATCACTATATCTGACCAAACTAGAATCTTTTACAACTTTTTATCTATATCATTTTGCGTGTAAAGTTTCGATTAAAACTTTAAAAGCATCATATTCCAAAAAAAAAAGGGGACGTGTAGGCCGACCACCCCATATGTAATCCCACCACCCTTTTGGAGCGACAGTCGCTCCTAAAGGGGTAGTAGGATACGACAACGGGCGACAGCATACGACAAATGTTATGTACGATTCGAACCTACCACCCCTTTAGGAGCGACAGTCGCTCCTAAAGGGGTAGTAGGTTCGAATCGTACTATTTGCCCCTATAATGTTTCTGTTTCCCCGTGACGATTCATGTTGCCTTTAAAAGATTGAGTTTCGAACGATTAGTTTCAAACGATTCATGTTTATTATATATGTTTGTGTTCATACATATGATATATTGTAGATACTATACATATATATTATACTACGTAGGAACTTACAGGAACTAAAGAAAGGAAATTGGTAGGATTCAAGTTAAGATCCAAAGAAGTATCAACCAAGCTTGTGTACTCCAACTTTAGTTCTACACTTCATTTGCTGCAGAAAGTGTGTTTTGGATATAAAGGGTTAAACCATTCCTCATTTGAATTACTCCGTATAAAAGAGGTAAATCAAGTTTTCATTTATTCAAGCTCATTCGGTCGTTTTTGGATATAAAGTATAGTAAGTATAGATATTACTGATAAGTGTTTTTATTATTTTAGATGGATTGCTTGGAGGACATTTTCTTAAATCCAAATGCGCCGGAAGGTGTAAATGACGAGTTTGTGTACGAAGAGCCCGATGACGAATTTGAATCCCCATATGTCCGTGCTGAATTTGATTACGATCACGGTGTTTTTTATACCAAGGAGGTATGTATATAATCCAACCTTTTCAATAGTTGCGGTGTTATTTTGTGAGTAATTGTATTTTGTTATTATTCATTAGATTTGTTGCTATAAAAGTATGTAAGAAAACTAATTATTAAAACTACGGATAAAAAATTGTATATAAAAACATATTAAAAAATGTACGTAAAAATGTAGATTAACAAAAGCTATTGAAAAATTGTTAAAAAAAAGGTGTAAAAAAGTGTATTATAAAAAAGTGTATTATAAAAAAGTGTATAAAAAGTGTATTATAAAAAAGTGTATTAAAAAGTTATAAAAAAGTGTATAAAAAGTGATTATAAAAAAGTATATAAAAAGTGTATTAAAAAAAAAGTATTATAAGAAAGTGGATTATAAAAAAGTATATAAAATAGTGAATTAAAAAAAAAGTATTATAAAAAAGTGCATATAAAATCTAATTATAAAAAAGTATATAAAAAAGTAATAAAAAATGTATTATAAAAAGTGTATAAAAATAAAAAGTGTATAAAAGTATGTATTTTGTATAAAAGTATGTATTTTTTTGTTTTTTTTATACACAAACAATTTTTCAATAGTTGCGGTGTTATTTTGTGAGTAATTGTATTTTGTTATTATTCATTAGATTTGTTGCTATAAAAGTATGTAAGAAAACTAATTATTAAAACTACGGATAAAAAATTGTATATAAAAACATATTAAAAAATGTACGTAAAAATGTAGATTAACAAAAGCTATTGAAAAATTGTTAAAAAAAAGGTGTATAAAAAGTGTATTATAAAAAAGTGTATAAAAAGTGTATTATAAAAAAGTGTATAAGAAAGTGGATTATAAAAAAGTATATAAAATAGTGAATTAAAAAAAAAGTATTATAAAAAAGTGCATATAAAATCTAATTATAAAAAAGTATATAAAAAAGTAAAATAAAAAATGTATTATAAAAAAGTGCATATAAAATCTAATTATAAAAAAGTATATAAAAAAGTAAAATAAAAAGTGTATAAAAAGTGTATTAAAAAAAAGTGTATAAAATATTATAAAAAAGTATTATAAAAAAGTGATATAAAATCTAATTATAAAAAAGTGCATATAAAATCTAATTATAAAAAAGTGTATTAAAAAAAGTGTATAAAAAGTGATTATAAAAAAGTGTATTATAAAAAAGTGTATAAAAAGTGTATAAAAAGTGTATAAGAAAGTGGATTATAAAAAAGTGTTAAAAAGTGTATTATAAAAAAGTGTATTATCAAAAAGTGTATAAAAAAGTGTATTAAAAAAAAGTGTATAAAAAGTGTATTATAAAAAAGTGTATAAGAAAGTGGATTATAAAAAAGTGCATATAAAATCTAATTATAAAAAAGTGTATAAAAAGTGTATTATAAAAAAGTGTATAAGAAAGTGGATTATAAAAAAGTATATAAAGTAGTGAATTAAAAAGTGTATAAGAAAGTGGATTATAAAAAAGTGTATTATAAAAAAGTGTATAAGAAAGTGGATTATAAAAAAGTGTATATAAAAAAGTGTATTATAAAAAAGTGTATAAAAATGTATTATAAAAAATGTATTATAAAAAAGTGCATATAAAATCTAATTATAAAAAAGTGTATTATAAAAAAGTAAAATTATAAAAAAGTAAAAATATTATAAAAAAGTGCATATAAAATCTAATTATAAAAAAGTATATAAAAAAGTAAAATAAAAAGTGTATAAAAGTATTATAAAAAATGTATTATAAAAAAGTGCATATAAAATCTAATTATAAAAAAGTATATAAAAAAGTGTATTATAAAAAAGTGTATAAAAAGTGTATTATAAAAAAGTGTATAAGAAAGTGGATTATAAAAAAGTGCATATAAAATCTAATTATAAAAAAGTATATAAAAAAGTAAAATAAAAAATGTATTATAAAAAAGTGCATATAAAATCTAATTATAAAAAAGTATATAAAAAAGTAAAATAAAAAGTGTATAAAAAGTGTATTAAAAAAAAGTGTATTATAAAAAAGTGCATATAAAATCTAATTATAAAAAAGTGCATATAAAATCTAATTATAAAAAAGTATATAAAATTAATTATAAAAAAGTGATATAAAATTAATTATAAAAAAGTGTATTATAAAAAGTGTATAAGAAAGTGGATTATAAAAAAGTGTATAAGAAAGTGGATTATAAAAAAGTGCATATAAAATCTAATTATAAAAAAGTATATAAAATAATTATAAAAAAGTGTATAAAATGTAATTATAAAAAAGTGTATAAAAAAGTGTATTATAAAAAAGTGTATAAAAAGTGTATTATAAAAAAGTGTATAAGAAAAATTGTGTTATAAAAAAGTGTATAAGAAAGTGGATTATAAAAAAGTGCATATAAAATCTAATTATAAAAAAGTATATAAAAAATTATAAAAAAGTGTATAAGAAAGTGGATTATAAAAAAGTGCATATAAAATAGTGAATTAAAAAAAGTATTATAAAAAAGTGCATATAAAATCTAATTATAAAAAAGTGTATAAAAAGTGTATTATAAAAAAGTGATATAAAATCTATTATAAAAAAGTGTATAAAAAGTGTATTATAAAAAAGTGTATAAGAAAGTGGATTATAAAAAAGTGCATATAAAATCTAATTATAAAAAAGTATATAAAAAAAGTAAAATAAAAGTGTATAAAAAGTGTATAAAAAGTGTATTAAAAAAACCGTGTGGAAAAAGAGATAAGCGGTTAACCGGGGCACCCAAAGGGACTACCAAAATTGACTGTCCATTCAAATTGGTAGGCCGTCTGACAAAGGACCATAGTTGGTGGGTTGAAGTTATAGATCACCGACATAACCATCCATCAGCTCGTAATTTGGAAGGTATTGCGTACGCAAGACGACTAACCGATGTTCAAAAAGAATTTGTGGACGAAAAGGCGTTGCTAGGTTTTGGGCCAAATAGCATAAGGGACCAATTGAAGGATGCATTTCCCGGCATCTTGACCCGTTCACAAGACATTTCTAACTAGTTGCGGCAACACCGGCTAAAGCACGCCCAACAACGAGGGGAAACTCGAATGCAGGTGAAATAAGAAACATACCTGCATGTGGATCGTATAACTATATGTTTATTTTTAAAAAAAATACGACTTCCTTATACTTTGGTTGTTTACCCGTTGCAGATCGTGCTCCAATTACTATCTGACCATCAGTACACGTATCAGTACACGACGGATAGCAAAACCGGATGTTTGACCAATCTCTTTTTCGTACATCCTACATCACTTGACATATGGCGTGCATTTCCTTGGATCATTGAAATAGACGCCACGTATAAAACCAACGTTTACAACATGCCGCTTGTTGAGATTGTGGGTGTCACTCCAACTGGCAAGACATTCAGCATTGCGCACGCACTAATTGAAAATGAGCAACATGCGGCATACACATGGGTGTTACAGTGCTTGAGGTCGACGCTCGAAGAAGGGTTCGTCGTGCGTGTGGCACTCACTGATCGGGATCTGGCCCTCATGAAAGCGGTTAAGGATGTGATGCCGGAAACGAAGCTGATACTGTGTAGCATATTATTAATTGTTAAATACTATACGGGTATACATCTAACTTAATTATTCATTCATTCATTGCAGATGCCAGACTTGAACGTATCACCTCCGATGCCACCACCACCAAAGATGAAAAAGTCGAGGTCCGTGCACGTGACAACACCTAAGTATCCGGATACCGCACCAGACTCAGGCTCATGCTACAGAGACTTTCAGTCGGCGAGACACAGTGAGCATGTGCCCACGGAGTCACGTTTCGCGGAGCCTGACACCGATTTACGGGAGGACACCCGTGGATATATTGATGAGTTGATCCGATCGTCACAATTTTCAGCAGCAGGGCCGAGTAATGAGCCTACAACCGAACCCTCATTCTTAGATCAGTTGTTCGGCGCAGCCGAACCCGGGTACTATCCTGTGCCACCAACAGCACCAACAGGCGTAGTGGATCAGTTCTTTAGTGCCGATACTTATTTTCCTGCAGGTCCTAGCACTCCGATGCCATCAGCACCAGCACCGTACTTTGATTTTTTCACTACGCCCACACAACCTTCGATGCCACCAGCACCATCACCTCCGATGCCACCAGCACCAGCACCAGCACCATCACCAATATCTCCCATATCAGCTGAGCAGCAATTGGCTGCTCTACCAGTACCACCACCTAACACTCGCCCACTGCAGACACCGCCAGTTAGCCTACAATAGATATATAGATGCAACAAAACCTCCTCCCACCTATATGGGAACAGTGGACTCATCTGATTAGGATTGTAATATTGGTACATACACATGTTCATTAATTGGTATTTTTGTAATATTGTTCATTAATTCATATTTTTGTAAAACACAACTGATGTTATGTAATTTTTAATAGTTACTATGTTGTTTGACTATGTTGGACAGCCATAATTATAAGGAAAAGGCCTAATAAAAAGATTGAATCTTTGACTATGTTGTTTAAAGTGGCAGTGGTTTACTTCCCTCTTAAGTGGGGGAAAATAAAGCTTTTTGTTTTTGCAAACCGGATAGTCCACCATCATTATAAACAAACAGTACACAAATAATAAAAATGTCCATATCAAATACAAATAATAAAAATGTACATAACAAACTGTATTTATAAAAATGTCCATACTTCGTACAAATAAAAAAAAGTCTAATCACCGGAACTGTCGTCGTCCTCACCGGCATTATCATCACCCACACCTGGTCCGGATACAGAGCCTGTTCCACTAAAAAATCCACTCATATCCGACAAGCTACCAAATTCCCCTGATGGAGGTCCATAATGCGACGATGGCCCACTCCATAACTGGCGGGGGTCGAAATACTCATCACCAGACTGGTTCAAGTCAACATAGGAGCCGGAAGGTTGGGATCCAGACGGGACAGAATACGATCCAGATGGGCCTTCCGGAGGTCCATAATGTGGCTGCGGCAACTCAACAGGGAAATCATGGGATCCGAAACCCCTGAGAATCCTCCCTAGTCCGCGCTGATGTCCCGATCGCGATCCAAACGCTTCCGGGAACAACTGGGTTGGAGGTGTCGGTGCAGGATCCTGTGAATGTCTCACCTGCGCAGCTTCCAGACGGGACTGCATATAAATAGTAAGGTAAGTTTAATAAATGGAGCAGTAATTAAAAGTAATTTAACTTAAAGTTATGTATATACCGCAACTTCCGGAGGTTGTAGTCTGTGGGTTGCCGCCCAAGTCGACTCCCACGTGGGCGGTGGCCCCTCCTTCTTTTCGTTATGGTGCTTGGCCTGCAAACAAGTCAAATAATTAGCATAAAAAAAACACAAGAATTGTATACTTTTGTTAAAACCAAACGTACCAACGCCCGATCGTGGGCAAGAGAAATAGATCGCCGACCCTGAGTCCCACCGCCTGTTTGGACCGGTTTGTCTTGTTTGTCGCGGCCCGCTTGACCGGTCATCCCTCGTATAGAAACGCAGTAGTTTTCCCCACTCTTCCGGGTCCATACCAGCTGGCGGTGCTGTCTGCAGGGTATCTGCTTCGTCTACACCCCCCCGTGCTGTAAAATGCTGAGATTTGAATTTTGACTTTCTCTGCCTATATATGCTAGCTGCATCAGCATGGAAAGCCTGTTTTGCTGCCTTCCGGGTGGGGTCGTCCTCATCATGCTCTAAGTACTGGTCCATCGCAAACCAGCGCTACATTGTTTACAAATACAAGTTAGCAGTTTCGGGGTTATCATTGTAAAACATATTAAGTAAAAAATATAAAAAGAAACATATTCTAACCTGTATTTCCTCCAAGATATTGTCCCTCAGAGACTCGGGCACATCGTACCATGACTCGTAGTACTGGGGGACATCTCCGATCAATGAGCCTAACAAAGATTTGTACATAGCCCCGTAGTCCCCGATCGACTGAAAGGTCTTCGATTTGTAATCGAAGTACATGGGTAACGGGCCTCCATTTTTCTTGAAGGCAGCCTCAAGGTTTAGATGTTTGACTGCCCCTCTTGGTGGTGGTGGTGTTTTCTTCGACCCTACAAAACCAATAAGTAACAATAACATAAATAAGTTACTTTAAACGATAAGAATACAATTATTTCAATGCATAACTAAATTTAATGTAAAGTCAATTTTCTTACCGCTGTTTTTGCAGCCTGTTATTTTCTTCCACCACGATCGGTGCGGATCGTTTCCATCGCCGTCGCCGCCGTGAGCTCCTAGCATTTTTCTTAAATCTACATAAATAATACACGTATTATAATACTTTTTATATCAACTTTTTGAACTACTTTTTTTTTAACTTAATTTTTTATAGACTTTTGTAATACTACTTTTTCAAATATTTTTATAAACTTTTCTAATACAAACATTTCTAATACAAACTTTCATACCTTTTTTATTTATACATTTTTAAGTACTTTTTTTAACGTAAAATTTCGTAAGAACCTTTTTTTATATATATATAATTTTTTATAAACATTTTATTTATAATTTTTTGAACTTAATTTTTTATTAACTTTTTTTATAAACTTTATTTTTCTAACTATTTTTTATAAACTTTTTTTATAATTTTTAATAATTTTTTATAAACTTTTTTATAATTTTTTAACTTAATTTTTTATAAACTTTTCTAATACAAACATTTTTAATATTTTTTGAACGTAAAATTTCGCATGAACTTTTTTTTTAATAATTTTTATAAACTTTTTTTTAAATTTTTTTATAAACATTTTATTTATAATTTTTTAATAATTTTTTATAAACTATGTTTTTTTAATATATTTTTTATAAACTTTTCTAATACAAACATTTCTAATACAAATATTTTTATAAACTTTTCTAATACAAATATTTTTATAAACTTTTCTAATACAAACATTTCTAATACAAATATTTTTATAAACTTTTCTATACAAACTTTTTAATACTTTTTTTAAACTTAATTTTTTATAACTTTTCTAATACAAACATTTCTAATACAAATATTTTTATAAACTTTTTTTTTAAATATATTTTTTATATACTATGTATACACTTTTCTACATTTTTTATAAACTTTTCTAATACAAATATTTTTTATAAACTATTCTAATACAAACATTTCTAATACAAACATTTTTATATGACTTTTTTTTAATATATTTTTTATATACTATGTAATACACTTTTTTTTACATATTTTATATTTTTTTACACTTTTTTACAATCATTTTTACATAACAAAAACAAGAACAACAACAAGAATACAAGAACAACAATACATTAAATCTATGGGCGTATACAATACGTTAAATCTATGGGCATATAAGATCAATCCTAATACATCTATGCATAACAAGAATAACATCAAACTAATACATATACTATATAGCAAATTAATAGATACGAAATAAAAAAAAATAAAAACTTACTTCAACGTTGGGTTTACGAAAGGGGTAACGACGGGTCGCTCCTAAAGGGGTGTTTGACGGGTCAACGGTTCTAACGGGTATAAGCATGGGAATCCGCGGACAATAAATGGGTCACCCCTTTAGGAGCGACAGTCGCTCCTAAAGGGGTGTTTGACGGGTCAACGGTTCTAACGGGTATAAGCATGGGAATCCGCGGCAATAAATGGGTCACCCCTTTAGGAGCGACAGTCGCTCCTAAAGGGGTGTTTGACGGGTCAACGGTTCTAACGGGTATAAGCATGGGAATCCGCGGACAATAAATGGGTCACCCCTTTAGGAGCGACTGTCGCTCCTAAAGGGGTGTTTGACGGGTCAACGGTTCTAACGGGTATAAGCATGGGAATCCGCGGACAATAAATGGGTCACCCCTTTAGGAGCGACTGTCGCTCCTAAAGGGGTGTTTGACGGGTCAACGGTTCTAACGGGTATAAGCATGGGAATCCGCGGGCAATAAATGGGTCACCCCTTTAGGAGCGACAGTCGCTCCTAAAGGGGTGTTTGACGGGTCAACGGTTCTAACGGGTATAAGCATGGGAATCCGCGGACAATAAATGGGTCACCCCTTTAGGAGCGACTGTCGCTCCTAAAGGGGTGTTTGACGGGTCAACGGTTCTAACGGGTATAAGCATGGGAATCCGCGGACAATAAATGGGTCACCCCTTTAGGAGCGACAGTCGCTCCTAAAGGGGTGTTTGACGGGTCAACGGTTCTAACGGGTATAAGCATGGGAATCCGCGGACAATAAATGGGTCACCCCTTTAGGAGCGACTGTCGCTCCTAAAGGGGTGTTTGACGGGTCAACGGTTCTAACGGGTATAAGCATGGGAATCCGCGGGCAATAAATGGGTCACCCCTTTAGGAGCGACAGTCGCTCCTAAAGGGGTGTTTGACGGGTCAACGGTTCTAACGGGTATAAGCATGGGAATCCGCGGCAATAAATGGGTCACCCCTTTAGGAGCGACAGTCGCTCCTAAAGGGGTGTTTGACGGGTCAACGGTTCTAACGGGTATAAGCATGGGAATCCGCGGACAATAAATGGGTCACCCCTTTAGGAGCGACTGTCGCTCCTAAAGGGGTGTTTGACGGGTCAACGGTTCTAACGGGTATAAGCATGGGAATCCGCGGACAATAAATGGGTCACCCCTTTAGGAGCGACTGTCGCTCCTAAAGGGGTGTTTGACGGGTCAACGGTTCTAACGGGTATAAGCATGGGAATCCGCGGACAATAAATGGGTCACCCCTTTAGGAGCGACAGTCGCTCCTAAAGGGGTGTTTGACGGGTCAACGGTTCTAACGGGTATAAGCATGGGAATCCGCGTGCAATAAATGGGTCACCCCTTTAGGAGCGACAGTCGCTCCTAAAGGGGTGTTTGACGGGTCAACGGTTCTAACGGGTATAAGCATGGGAATCCGCGTGCAATAAATGGGTCACCCCTTTAGGAGCGACAGTCGCTCCTAAAGGGGTGTTTGACGGGTCAACGGTTCTAACGGGTATAAGCATGGGAATCCGCGGACAATAAATGGGTCACCCCTTTAGGAGCGACTGTCGCTCCTAAAGTGGTGTGGTCGGGTTACCCAACATTCCGTGGTCGGGGTATCTGGCCCGGAAAAAAAATAGCTACATCCAATATAAGTGGGATAAAGCACTTAAATACTTGATCTGTTAATCAAAGTTTTTGTCTGTATTATACTTTTGAATCACCTGTAAATAATTTGTTAAAACCATAAATTTAAGTAGCTAGGTAGTCTTTTTATTTTATTTTAGTTTGTCGTCACAATAGAAGTTAACTTCATATTTGCTTAAGCCGGTTTTTAGATCCGTATTATTTTGTGGTCAAACTCAAATCTACATAGAACATACTTAAACCACTGGGAGGAGATTTCATCAAGTTACTTCTAACTTGAGGGGTCAAGTTAGGAGTATCTTGGCCTTTAGATGGAAATCAAGGGCCAAGATTCAAAGATGATTTTTGAATCTTGGCCCTTGATTTTCATTTAAGGGCCAAAATCTCCCCAACTTGACTCAAGTTGGAGAATCAACTTGAGAGAATCCTCACCCATAACCACTGGTCTTCTAAACAAAAATGTTTATAAAGCCACTATACTTTGCTAGAACTAGGTTGGTTGTTCGTATCCCTACTAACTCTATAAGATGGTACCCGGCCCAAAAACATATGCTCATTATCTGAAGCTGATCTTTGAAATAGGCATTTGTAATTCGAGGGAGTTATCTAGCGCGGATCCGGTTAAGACAACGTATGCTAGACCTCCCGCTGTCGAATCACGACACGAAGTTTCCAGCGAAATTTACCTTTCAAAAAAAAGATTTAAAAAAATAAATGACCTAGCTCCCTGTTAGAAAAAAGAACGTGATTTACGGTCGTTATTGTAACTCCCGTTAAACACCCAAACAGAAGTTAACATCTGTTAATGCTTGTTAGAGTTTTTTGATTTATTTTAACGTTGGGGACCACTGTTGTAAGAGTATTTAACGGCAGGGATTATATTCGCTAAAAAAGGTGTGCGCACGGAAACCTACGCACACCTTTTTTATATATACTAGTTATGTTACCCGGGCTTCGCCCCGGGAGACATAACATTACTTTCAGAAAACCTTATACAAACTGGAGATACATTCATTTGTTTCTTATTTAAACGTATGTCTGGAAATGTGTTGTCATATACAAATGTAAGATATAGTAATCATTTACATGATAAATTCTATGAATAGTTGAAGGAATAGAAAAAACGAATGCTATTCATGTAACAACAATAAAAAATGTGAAAACGCAATAAAATTATACTATTATATGTAAAATACAAAAAGAAATGGAAAGTACCATATAAGTAAATGTAGAAATAGAAAGACAAATGAACGCGGATACCATATTAACTTTGTAAAATATTAAATTGTTAAAAGTCAAAACAATTGAAAGAACAACAATTTTAGTTAAAAGTATAAGACAAAAATGTTTTTTTTTGTTAAATTAGGCGACCGATAGACAATACTAATTTCTCAGAAAAACTACACTACAACGCCCGTTAGAAAAATGGATCCATTTTTTGTAACTCTCGGAAGATACTAAAATAGCATATAAGATCATTAACACTCGTTAGAGAAAAGGACGTAACTCCCTTTAGAGAAAAGGACCTGATTTGCAGTCATTATTGTTACTGTCATTAAACACCCAAACATAACTTAACGGCCATTAGCACTTGTTGGAGGTTTTTTATGTTTTTAACTATAAGGACTATTACTGTAAAGTACTTAACGACAGGGACTAATACTGCTTAATAACTATGTGGCTTCTTTAACGATAAGGACTATTACTGTAAAGTATTTAACGATAGGGACTAACAATGTTGAAAAAGTATGCAGCACGGAAACCAATGCATGCTAATCAGTGTCGGCTCAAGGTTTTTGGGGGCCTTAAGCGTGATAAATTTTGGGGGCCTAGTTAGTTATGGCATATAAACCTAAGGTAAACAATGAAAGCAAAAGAAAGGTACCTGAAAGTGTTGGCACTAGTCTCTGCTGTTGGTCCACTGCTTTTCATTGATATGCAACATACATGCTGCCTTTATTGTCACAAAAACCATCCTCCTTTATTGTGGAATGCTAGTACATACTGCCTTTCATTGTTACCTGATGACTTTCATTGTTACCTACCTTTTATTTCAAGTTCATATCACCTTGTACAATTAATAAAACCCTCCTCCTTTTGAAAAAGAGATTACTGAAAGCAATAGATTAAAGAGAACAAGCGATAGAGAATTGAAAAAAAAGGGATAATCAACAAACCTTTTATAAACTCGAATTACATAATCATGGTAGAGCCGACAAGGTTCTTCGAATTTCTTTAGGAGAGGAATGAAATTTGGATTTTCAAGAAAAGCATGATGGATGAAACGATTCATATTCACTTCACTGATAAGTGATAAAAGAATGAAGAGGCGGTTGTTTTTTTGTTTTTATAAAGAATGCCCTAATTATAAATTTATGGGAAATGATAAACACAGCTCCCGGGCTATGTTTAATACGTTATTATATGTATAAATGACTTGCACATTGAACATAACCACCTCCTATATTTACGGATTGATATCCATTGTACAACTTTTGATGCATGTAATAACGTATTAAACATAGTCACATCATTTAATCTAAAAAATAAAAACTCATTACAGTAGTCGACATATGTATGGATATTTTGGGGGCCTTAGTTCTTAGTGGGCCTTGTGCCTAGGCCGGCGAGAATGTATAGAATTTTATATTTAACAGCACTTGCATTAACTATTAGTCTATTACTATTTCTTGACATGATAAAGAATTGTGCGTATCATCTACATCGCAATTATCAAGGATTGCTGCTTGGGGCCCTTATCATGTTCTCACATGGCTAGGTGTATCTTCTACGTTGCAAAGTTCTATATTCAAATCGGTGAAGACTACCAAGCATCCATAGATGAACGGTTTTTAATTCTCCATCCGTTATATATTAAATATCCAATTATAATTTATGAAGTTTTTTTTCTAAACTTTAACCATAAATACCGAAAAGGCATATTATAATTAGTTATATAGTAGAACAAGACTTGTCAAGACTTCTGCTTGATGAATTTATACATCTATTTTGATGAATACTCCAAGATGGATGACGAAAAAGAAAACAAAAGGCATAATTTTTTTTAAAAAAATTTTGATAGATCAATGAGTTGTTAAAACACTTAATATATAATAAATAATTATACATTATGTTACTTTTTGTACTTATAAAAAGTATATCAGAATAAAATCTTTAAATGTTCCCGATTCCCGTGTTGTTTTCACTTTGAATATATTCTCATTTGACTGAAACTATAGGGATGATTATAATTAGTATCATTATATTTACAAAAATCTTAAAATATCATTTGATAACTTTATGTAAATGTTGTATGGATTTATAAGTTGTTTTGGATGCAGGCGTGGATTAAGAATTTTTAAAATTATTTAAAATTGTTTAATTATTGAATAAGGTAAATGTTCGAAAAGGAAAGCCTAAATCAGCAAGCAATATGGATTGTATATTGTTAAGATAACATCTTACATGTGGTGTGCCACATCAAATTGTGATACAACACACACACACACACAAAGGATAGCCAGAGCGAGGCTGCCTCCAACCCGACGCCGCCCCCAAAAGCCCCTGAACGCCCTCAAACATGGTTGATCGGGCCGTTTTGATCCAAGAAAACTGAAAGTTCGACATGAAAGAAGCGCCCCTCTTTCTTTCGCCTTTGTTTGCAAGTTGCAGCTTTTTGCCATATTTCTTTTGTTTTTTTGACTGCAAGTTCATCTTTTTGAATAAACAAACATTTCCTTTTTTATTGCTAATTAGACGTCCTCTAAGAAAAGCCTTGCTCCCTCATTTTAGAAGCGCTTCCTTCCATGCCACACGAGAGAAGACGGCCTTATGAGAAGAAGCGTCACTCCCACTTATTTAAGAAGTTTTGAGAATGATCTTTGTTAGTTGTCATCTCATAAATAGTTCTTTAATTAAGTTTTAGAAAAATATTATCAAAGCCAGGGAAAAAAGTGTTTTTGAAATTTTGCATTTTTCAAAACTTCTATAGACCAAGACAAATAGAAATGGGATCCAGTCCCTTTCAACCATTGTTTTTTTTCATTTCATAGTTTTGGGCTTATCAAAACTTTTATAAATTTAGAGATATAGAAAAAAATATGGATCCACTCTTCTATGTCAATTATTTTTTTTCATTTTAATATAGAATGTTTATTTTGATACTGCCCACTATATAAATATGTAGTTATTATATTCACTGAACTACTGAAGTCTGTTTTTCATTGAAAAAGATTGAAAATAGACATGTACTTTGAGACATCTTATAATGAAAATGGTAGGGGATTCTCTCAAGTTATTTCCTCAACTTGAGTCAAGTTGAGGAAATCTTGACCGTTGAATAAAAATCAAGGACTAAGATTCGAAGATCATCTTTTGAATAAACAAACATTTCCTTTTTTATTGCTAATTAGACGTCCTCTAAGAAAAGCCTTGCTCCCTCATTTTAGAAGCGCTTCCTTCCATGCCACACGAGAGAAGACGGCCTTATGAGAAGAAGCGTCACTCCCACTTATTTAAGAAGTTTTGAGAATGATCTTTGTTAGTTGTCATCTCATAAATAGTTCTTTAATTAAGTTTTAGAAAAATATTATCAAAGCCAGGGAAAAAAGTGTTTTTGAAAATGTTATTATATTCACTGAACTACTGAAGTCTGTTTTTCATTGAAAAAGATTGAAAATAGACATGTACTTTGAGACATCTTATAATGAAAATGGTAGGGGATTCTCTCAAGTTATTTCCTCAACTTGAGTCAAGTTGAGGAAATCTTGACCGTTGAATAAAAATCAAGGACTAAGATTCGAAGATCATCTTTTGAATCTTGGCCCTTGATTTTCATCTAAGGGTCAAGATTACCCTAGGGTAACTTGAGGGAATCCCCTCCCAATGAAAATATGAATATCAATCTTAAAGTGAATATATATGAATATTTAAACTAAGGACAGATTAGAGTATCATTTTAAAGTCCGGAAATCTGGTTAGTTGTATAGATTCATAAAAATAAAAAGTATAGAATTTAACGTGACAGAGTTAAAAAAATAAATCTTATAATGGGTATTTATTTATATCTCATTTTTTCTATATACATTTTATTTCACTATGCTATAAATAGTTATACATTCTAGATTTATTATTATTGTATTTTAAAAAGTTGTATTTTTTTTTTATATAAAAAAGAAAGTTGTATTTTTTTTTAAAAAGAAAAAATTATAAAAGCCCCCCTTCCATAACCTTTGAAATGAAATGTTTATAGGAGAGATCCCGGTACAAAATTTGAAAAATATCACTTGACACTTTTAACATTTTATTATTAAAGAAAAGAAGATAATGATACCCATGAAAGAGCCTTTTGTTAAATAGGAAAATGACAAACATACTTTACGCATTAAGACGTGGCCAACGTATATATCACTCACTCACACACATCAGTCGTGGCCCCACTTTTCTTTTGCCTTCACCAGTAAAATCATCTCTTAAACCCTTCCCTGGTAATGCCTTGCCACATCCCGTGGGTTTTTCCTACATTCCAAAAAGATTGAGTATTATAAAACTTCATTTCGGGGAGTTTTAAAAAAAAAAAACAAAATAATATACTTTATAAAAAATCGGCTTAATACGTTTTTAATGAATTAATTATACATCTAATGAAATTAAAAAATAAAATCTAGAAAATAAATTAATGGATTATATCCATCATGTAATCTAGTTATTATGAAGATTAATCAGGTGATTTTTCAAGAAAATATATATTATATTAATATTTGATAAAAAAGTTTAAATTTGGAGCATTTTATTTGTACCTCAACTTATGCTTTTTTTTACGGGCTTTTGGTGAATATTATAACCGGGGTGTTGAGATATAGACAATCTCTTATGCATATATAATTGCTTTCAGGTTCTATCTAAGATAGAATAAAACATCTGGTCTTGCAAAACATGAGGATAAGAGAAATGTATTAATTACTTGATCCAGCTTTGTTGCATTTTTATCTTTTTTTTTTACCTAAACTTGGATATAGTTAAGAAATTGATGGTAACTCTTTGAACAAATTTTGAAAGTTTCATAACCTCCACTAAACTTGCTTTTTTTTTTACTACTTTGATTTCTAATTAATAGCATCCAATGAGAATTATCATTCCTATCATGCAGAACATTAAATTTATATTTTTAAGTCTAACTATATTAATCTAGTCTTGTCATGACGTACAAAAGTACAGGTTTTGTCAAGGATCC
>CM067167.1:17777140-17932140 GCA_034093135.1 Erigeron breviscapus
CTTATTTTGTCTATAAATAACCCCACTACATATCATAATGACCAAGTGATATTCACTTCATTATCTTTCATATATATGAGTCATATCTCATACAACAACAGAAAGAAGGATTTTTCTCTCCCCACTTCAACATACAGATACATGGCAAGTAATTTATATTTATTCTCATACTCTATGTTTTCCCATTCATTACAATATATAAATACAACATTATCAGACAACAAGGGAAATACATTCACTTTACTATTAAGTATCTCTCCCTCATGTAGTACAACATAAAGAACATGCTTCTCAATACAGGAGCCACATCTCATTTCATAGCTTGAATACACAACAAGAGTGAATGATGTTCACTCCACCCACTGAACATTACATTCAGTCATACATACGAAACAAGTGACCATGCTCGCTTATTCTCATCATATCCTTCTAGAATATCGGAAAACACTATTTCTTATTCTAGAAAAACTATCGCCACTTTAGGCTCGTTAAGAGCTTGTTAGGTTCGCACTGTATATTCAGGAGATGCGATGGTTGTCGCGGTCAAACCCGTATCGTCACTGAGCCCGTCATTTTAGGTTCAAACATTGGCGTCATCCGTGGGACCCGTTTATTGAACGGATTCCATTACTGTAAAATCAAAAATCACCATTTCATTCCTCCTTTTCTTGGTTTTGCATGGCCAGGGAAGAAACTCCACCTTCAAAAGTAACTTCACCTGGGTCTATGGAGGTTGAGACAAGTGATGGTGAAAAGTCTCAAAAAGACACCACCATTACTCCTCCACCTCTCATAACTATGCAAACTACTAGTAGTGAGCATACCCAGGGTGAAAAGAGAATCTCTGATAAAAATTTATTGGATGTTAGATCGAGACTCCAATACTCGTCTGAGGACGTGGTTACTACAAGACCCACCTTAAACTCGGGTACCATAGGGTCAATGTTCTCCATAAGAGGAAAATCATCCTCACCCACCACCTCATTTGTAACCCAAGGGTTGTTAAAAAACAAGGGTCCTGAGACTCTAAATGTCAATCCAACAATTTCTGCCACACCTTTGCCTGTCACATCCGCTCCACTTGAAAGTGACCAAGTAATCCCAGTTGAGCAATCGGTCCCTAGCTCATCCGGGACCATTACTGTCCAAGAAAGCCACCTGGTAGAATTGCTAAAGCTTATGGGGGAGTCCTCTCAGCCACCTCCCCCAACACATATCTCTCCAGCTACAGCACAACCCAACCAAGATTGGTTGTCACAACTCACCACTATACTCAAACCAACTCCACCTCCTCCAACAATCCCTAAGGGGGCTGTGGAATCTTTGATGTCTTTAATGGTGGAGCAGCTTAAGAAGCAACAACCCCGTCTAGAACCAACACCACCATCAAACCCAGCTCGAGAATTGCTAAAAATGTTGAAAGTATTATCTAGGGAGGAAGCCGGAGAGAGAGCTCGAACTGTGAGCATTCCAAGGTTGGCAGTGAAGTCAAGGTTCTATGACTGGATTGCTGAGTACCCCTTCCCTGATGGCCAGAAGGTTCCTCCTGTTGTGGGAACCTATGATGGTACCGGGGACCCAGAAGACCACCTAACTTTGTTTGACCAAGCTATTCTTACAGAAAAATGGGTGGATCCTGTGGCTTGCCACTTGTTCCCAGGGACATTGCAAGGCCATGCTAGAGATTGGTTCACAGGCCTGCCAGAGAAGAGTATCAAAGATTTCCAAGACTTGAAAGAAAAGTTTGTGGCTCATTTCTTCCAACAAAAGAAGCATCAACGTAATCACTTGGAGGCCTATTTGATATGGCAACTAGAGAATGAGCCACACAGGGACTTCATTCTGAGATTTACTCGAGAATGTCAAAAGATACCCGGGCTCCCTGAAAGTCAACAAATTTCAGGCTTCACTCTGGCTTTGCATCCTGGCTCCCTCCAAGAAAAGTTGACTACAAAGGTTCCGAAGACCTTCAAAGAAGCCATTGATAGAGCCTATGATTACCTCCGGTCTAGGGAGACTGCCTCACTAGTAAGAGGAGTCACGAAGAAAGAAAAGTCATTGGGGGGAGGGTCATCTGACAGAGATGGCAGTCGTCATGATGGTTAAGATCGACGAGAAAAAAGATTTAGTCCATATAACAAGAATGCATTAACTGTCAATTTGGTTAAGTGTCCCAAGGAAATCTTGAGCACTGAGAAAGTTTGTGCAACTTTCAAGCCTCCTTCCCCAATGACCTTTATATCCGGGAAGAAGAACATGGACGAATATTGTGAATTTCATGAAGATTATGGCCATGACACAAACGCATGTAAGCAACTCAAACTAGCAATCAATAAGGCAGTGAATGAGGGAAAATTAGAACATTTGGTCGCTGGAGCTAAGGAAGGAAGGAAGGATGAGGCAAAAAAGACATTTGCATGGCAGAAGAAAGGTAAGGATGATGATGATCCGGGTCCAGCAGAAGGCTATGTGTGTATGATCATGGAAGGGGATCAAAACCATAAAGGCATGTCATGATGGCAACAATCATCCTTCTACCCTAACCAGTGTTGGTGTGAGTCACCTCATCTTTCCATTATCTTCAAAAATCTATCATTTAAGTACTTCTTTGAAAATGACAGTTGGTCTAGTCATGTATCCCAACTTTGTCACTAATGAATATGGTTTTCTTACAAGCATTGTCTTTCAAACAACTCTCCATATATAAATCAAGTGAAAGGGTAATCCGGATTATATAATGAAGCTTACTGCTAAAACATGGAGAAAAAACACTTCATTTAAGCAACTTACTATCCGGATCATAAAACCCAAGTGCTTATAAGACTAAGACATACAAGTCCAAGTGCCCAAAGGAGAAAGCATGACCTATATGGGCAAAAGACTTTATTAAGTGCAAGGCTGACAAAGGAACAAGCTAAGAGCAATTCCCTGCCAACACTTAATAAAAAAATATGTATATATATATATATAAAAATTCCTCAACCATGGGATAGGAGGAGGCACTTCTCATAGGGAAGTGATAAACAAAAATAATAAGAAAATAAAAACATTTTATATCCTTCTCATCCATGGGATGAAAGGATAGACACTTCTCATTGGGGAGTGATAATATGTGATAATATTAAAGGAAACTAAAAGGATAGTGTCCTCAACACCTAGAATATTTATTCATCCTTACATTCATCGGATGAAAGGATAAGTACTTCTCATCGGGAAGTAATAAAAAGGAGATCACTCCGTCACATTAATTTTACGTCTTCGTCATTCATTGGATGAGAAGATAAGCGTTTCTCATAGGGAAACGGCGCTAGGAAAATTTATCTTTCTATTCATTGGATAAGAAAAGCAAACACTTCTCATCGGGAAATGACAATCCTCGCGAGTAACAAATAATAATAATAAAAAAAATCTCTCGTAAGACCCAGACGTGGGCCAAGAAAGAATAAAATTAGGAAATACAAAGTCTCTCGAAAGCAACCTTTTGCAATTTGCAAGTGGGTAAGGGAACTTGATTGATTATCTGAAGATCATTATCTGCCTCAAGATGCCAACAATGCCCCAAACATTTTTCTAAGTCCTCTAAAGGGCAAGTAGAAATTTTGATCAAATGGGAACCTGAAAGAAGAAAAACCTAAATAAGGCCCCATATTTTTATCTACACATATTCAAATGTGTTAAATGGTGCGTCCAAATATGTACATATATGCATACACATATGTAGTTGGCTAAAAATAAGAAACCCGACCACAAAATGTGAAACATCGTTGATATAAAATTATATGTGTCAAGCCACATACATAATAAAGTCACTAATATATAACAACAAAATCAGAATAGCAGAGGGGTGATGGAAGTCATTTAGCTTGACAAAAGCCATTATATAATAAAAGCCTATTGGCGGAACGTAGCTCAGTAAGCTGATGTCATGGCTCGAGTATGTTGCTCGAGTAAGGTCCTTCCCCACGAGTTAGTTCCTATTGCTCGAGTAGTATGTCTAACCTAATGCTCGAATATGTTGCTCGTGTTAGGATACTCGAATTATGGCTGCTCAACTAGGACGTCATGGCTCGAGTTGTTTTCTTCTCCTCAAGGATGTCCTTCGCTTGAGTTATATCCCTCTCCACATGGATATTATGGCTCTGAGTTGTTTCCTTGGATGTTATGACGCAAGTATAATACGATGGAGTGCATTTCAATATATACTTCTCACAAGGATGTCAAGGCTTAGTATGAAACATAAGTTTACATACAAAAGCTTGGCAAAATCTTTCATTAGGGAGCTTGATCGTGTGCATAATTCAAAACCCATGTGTAATACAGTGGAGAGCATGACTGGGTCACCTAAGCGTGTCTACCAAATACTACTCTATCTTTATGAATAAAACCCTCCACTGATAACACACACACATATATATATATAGATAGAAGATTACTCAGATTAACATAAACATATCACAATTATAGATTACATACGAATGCCAGATGTTTATTCTTTGCAAATATTACTACTCTTGAGTCCTGACATATTGTCAAATACATATATCATCATGCAAAACTCGAGATATATAGCCACAAACGGAGACTTAAAAAAATATATATAGAAATATAAAGAGCCAAAACCCTCCACTGATAAGTCAAAGAATTATTTATTTATTGAAAAGATTCATTACAACAAGTACTAAAATTAACATGAACATATCACAATTATAGATACATAAACATATCACAATTATAGATTACATACGAATGCCAGATGTTTATTCTTTGCAAATATTACTACTCTTGAGTCCTGACATATTGTCAAATACATATATCATCATGCAAAACTCGAGATATATAGCCACAAACGGAGACTTAAAAAGTGCAATGGGGGTTGCTGAATAAAAGAAAAATATAAGTTTACATACAAGGACATTTGAAAATTTCTTGTATATAAACTTGGGGGGATTTGATCCCGTGTAGATATCCTCCTGTTAAAACAAATATACAAAAGCTAGAAAATTGTTAGGGAAGCCAAGTAAATCGTGTGAAGAGAACATACAATAAACCGGGTCGGACCCTACTTCCGGGTCTACAACCGGGCAAGATAGCAAACGATATGATCCGGATAGAAGTAAGGGAACAGGGAACGATCCCGGCCTACAACCAAGTACAACTGGGTAGATCTCCGGGTCGGCCAGAAACAACAAAGGGTTTCGGGTCGGCCAAAATGGTTTGCAAAATATATGAAAGACCAGGGAATATACATACCAATAAACCGGGTCTACAACCGGGTGAGATTAGCAAGCGGATCTTATCAGGGTCGGCTTGTTCTTTGATTTCCTTCTCGCCACTGTTGCCCGTGTATATATAGATATATATGTACAAATTAAAAAGTATGTCGGGTCTACCTTGGATCCTACCTCAGGGTCGGATTCTATTACCGGGTCTACTAGGAGGAAGGTTTGATATTGTTGACTTCCTTCTCCCCTTTGTGCCCGCTCCCTCTTTTGAGTATATATATATATCGCAAGGAGGGCTAGGACACATATATATTTATGATATTATATTGATAATAGGGAAGACCCAATACCATGACAATGGGCTCGGCACAAATTGCACTACTAACAAAAGTATGATATGGATCTTATATAACGTTATATAACGTGTACGCTTAATCATATTTATATACTGTATGTTATTACTATAAAAGGGAATTCACTGTACAAGAATATTAGAAAGAAGCCGAGTTCCTGTTATTCTTGTATAAATACTCTTTCAAGAATTTATCTGGAGACATTCAATTCGATTCAATCACATTCAATACTTATAAGCAATCAAGATTCAATCATAGCAATCAAGATTTATATCATATTTATTACACAATCATTGCCGCCTTAGGCTCGCTAAGAGCTTGTTAGGTTTGCACTGATTTATCAGGAGTTGTGATGATTGTGTAATCTTAGTCCGTCACTGAGCCAATCAATTTAGGTTCAAACATTGGCGCCATCCGTGGGACCCGTTTATTGAACGGATTCTATTACTGTAAAAATCAAAATCACCATTTCATTTCTCCTTTTCTTGGTCTTGCATGGCCAGGGAAGAAACTCCACTTTCAAAAGTAACTTCACCTGGATCTGTGGAGGTTGAAACAAGTGGTGGCAAAGAGTCTAAAAAAAGACACCACCATTACTTATCCACTTCTCATAACTATGCAAACTACTACGTAGTGAGCACACCCAGGGTGAAAAGCGAATCTCTGATAAAAATTTATTGGATGTTCGATCGAGACTCCAATACTCGTCTGAGGATGTAGTTACTACTAGTAACTGATATAAAATTTATTTTGTTTACTTCTCTCCTTTTTCCGCGTTGAGTTTATCGAGTATATATATATATATATATATATATATATATATATATATATATATATATATATATATATATATATATATATATATATATATATATATATATATATATATATATATATATATATATATATATATATATATATATATATATATATATATATATATATATATATATATATATATATATATATATATATATATATATATATATATATATATATATATATATATATATATATATATATATATATATATATATATATATATATATATATATATATATATATATATATATATATATATATATATATATATATATATATATATATATATATATATATATATATATATATATATATATATATATATATATATATATATATATATATATATATATATATATATATATATATATATATATATATATATATATATATATATATATATATATATATATATATATATATATATATATATATATATATATATATATATATATATATATATATATATATATATATATATATATATATATATATATATATATATATATATATATATATATATATATATATATATATATATATATATATATATATATATATATATATATATATATATATATATATATATATATATATATATATATATATATATATATATATATATATATATATATATATATATATATATATATATATATATATATATATATATATATATATATATATATATATATATATATATATATATATATATATATATATATATATATATATATATATATATATATATATATATATATATATATATATATATATATATATATATATATATATATATATATATATATATATATATATATATATATATATATATATATATATATATATATATATATATATATATATATATATATATATATATATATATATATATATATATATATATATATATATATATATATATATATATATATATATATATATATATATATATATATATATATATATATATATATATATATATATATATATATATATATATATATATATATATATATATATATATATATATATATATATATATATATATATATATATATATATATATATATATATATATATATAT
The DNA here is from genome assembly GCA_034093135.1 of Erigeron breviscapus. Taxonomy (NCBI): domain Eukaryota; kingdom Viridiplantae; phylum Streptophyta; class Magnoliopsida; order Asterales; family Asteraceae; genus Erigeron; species Erigeron breviscapus. Next base: position 17,784,625 of record CM067167.1, read on the forward strand.
ATATATATATATATATATATATATATATATATATATATATATATATATATATATATATATATATATATATATATATATATATATATATATATATATATATATATATATATATATATATATATATATATATATATATATATATATATATATATATATATATATATATATATATATATATATATATATATATATATATATATATATATATATATATATATATATATATATATATATATATATATATATATATATATATATATATATATATATATATATATATATATATATATATATATATATATATATATATATATATATATATATATATATATATATATATATATATATATATATATATATATATATATATATATATATATATATATATATATATATATATATATATATATATATATATATATATATATATATATATATATATATATATATATATATATATATATATATATATATATATATATATATATATATATATATATATATATATATATATATATATATATATATATATATATATATATATATATATATATATATATATATATATATATATATATATATATATATATATATATATATATATATATATATATATATATATATATATATATATATATATATATATATATATATATATATATATATATATATATATATATATATATATATATATATATATATATATATATATATATATATATATATATATATATATATATATATATATATATATATATATATATATATATATATATATATATATATATATATATATATATATATATATATATATATATATATATATATATATATATATATATATATATATATATATATATATATATATATATATATATATATATATATACACGGCCTAAGATATGGGAAATAATCACAATATATATCGACTAGAGGAGTTTAGCGGCAGCTTTGGATTAATTCCTGTCAGTGAGTCACTCATTCTTCAAGGTATAAAGTCTTACATACTTTGTATATGTTTTAGATAGATGACACTTTATGTGTAAACGCTTACCTTAGGCTATAGCCTATAATGTAAGTGCCTCCCAAAAGAAATAGTATACAAAGTGATGTGCATTGCTTTATTCTGCCTCTACAAAGCAAACAACAAAGCAAACAATAAACAAAAGCAGGCATAAAAGTCTTAAGTTTATACATGACACTGGTTACCTTTCAAGGCTATTTACTATGTGTAAAATAAAAATATAATGTCTATTATCATACATTATATTAACTTTCTTTGTCATGGCTAAGATGTTAGTGTATAAAAAGAAAATCAAGCTATGAAAGCCTTTAAAAGCTATGAAAAAGATAAGGCTCCACCGCTCTTTTTATACAGTATGTATTGAGATAAATTCACTTTCTCTCAATCCCATAAATACAAAACTCATATGTACACAAATAATGCATATATGGGAACATGTGATGGTAATGTCTGTAATGTATAGATGCTTCTATCTTTAACCATGTTTGACTATGATGTATGGCCATATGGGGATAGATAGATATACATTTATTTATCGGGGCGCGTAACACCACCGGAGCAAAAAGGGTACCCCCACCAGCACTATTAGCGGCGACGTCGCCGCTAATAGTGCGGGGCCCAACTGACCATTGTGAATTCAAAGGTGTTGTCAGTTATTGGGTCCCACACTATTAGCGGCGACGTCGCCGCTAATAGTGCGGGGCCCAACTGACCATTGTGAATTCAAAGGTGTTGTCAGTTATTGGGTCCCACACTATTAGCGGCGACGTCGCCGCTAATAGTGTACCAAATTTCTTTTAAAACGCGGCTGCCCCCCTTCTCAGAACCATCTTCTTCCCCAACGAAAAAACGCACAAAAGGTGTAAAAAAAAAAAAATCTCCGGCAATCCACCATTGTTAGTCCATATTCCGGCCCTCAATCCCCTCACCCTCTGAATATCAACAATCCGGCCACCCACGCTTTTGCCCCCGACGAAATTCCGGCCAGGATAATTTTCCGGCGAGTTTTCAGGCGAAAATCCGCCCGGACCAATTTTCAGACGAAGTATTAGCGGCGACTAGCATTAGCGGCGACATTTCCGGCGACCCACTTTTCCGGCGACCCACTTTTCCGACGTTTTCTTTGTATGTTTAACAAGACTCATTTATTTTTATATTGTTGTTATTATTTTTAATATATGTTATTATTAGTTATAAAAATGTTATAGAATTATATTTAGAAATTTTACGTTTGTTAGTTTGATTTAATGAAATTTTTAGGATTTGATTGTTATGAATTATTTGTATTTTATGATTATTCTTAATATTATTGTTAATATTATGTTAGAAAACCATTTTGTTAATATGATTGTTAGAAATTAGTGATAGAAATGTTATGATATTTTGTTATGTTTTTATTGATTTATTACTTGTATATAACTTATGTAGGTTAAAATGGCTGCTGTTCATGGCGGAGATGGTGGCAATGACCCTCCAAATTGGGGGTGGAATCCCCAATGGGGCTGCAAGCGTAGCGGGGGTAAGTATATATAGATGTATGTAATATATATATATTTATGTATATATATTTATTCTATATTTTTGCTTTGTAGGGAATAGCTCAGGGAGAGCTGCCGCTGCTAACAAGGAACTAGAGCGGGAGTTTCAGAAGACTGGACGACTTATAGCTCTTAGACTAGACCCCACCAATAGCAGGTGGCAGACTATCGGTGACACCTCCAAATGGTACAAGAGCTATTTGGGGACATATGTCGCTACCGTCCCGCATACTTACGACTCGTGGGATCAGGTGCCCGCACACATCAGGGATGGACTTATTCCCTGGCTCCAGGTTTAAAACATTTTATTTTATAATTTAAATACGTCATTACAAAATTAGGGTAGATGCTGACTATTACTACAAAATTGCAGAGACGGTTCTACTTGGACCCGTATCTAAATTACGACAACGGTCACCCCTTACGGGTCGCTGTTGAAAACATGATTCGTCAAGATGCCCAAAAGAACTACAGGGATAAAAAAGCAAAATTCAAGGGGAAATGGTTTAGCGACAGAGGTGGGTTAGATAGACTCGGGGAATTCGAAGGTGTTCCGCCGCATGGAATGCCTCAAGATGTCTGGAGGGATCTACTGCATTTCTGGACCAGGGAACACCGGATGCTTGTTGCCCAAAGAAACGCGACTAACAGGCATGGACAAGATAATCTTGTCAGTACTCACGGTCGCCAGTCATATGCTCAGCGTGAATATGAATACGCTGTAAGTTATTATTTTTACGGTTTATTAATAAATATGTATATATATATATAGAGAGAGAGATACACATACATATATATAACTTTTATTAATGTATATACAGCGTAGTAATCAGGGGCAACGGGAGCCCCCGCCTGAGTTCTTTTTGCGGGCCCACACATTACACGATGGGACGGTGCAGGCAAGAGTTCCTCCCATTTATGTAAGTTCTTGTAACTAACTTAAGTTTGTATTTTTTGTAAATTTTTATTAATTAAAACTAACTTTTTTATTTGTTTATGATTTAATGTGGTACAGGACCGGCTTGTTGAATCCCACCAGGCACTTTCCCAACAGCCCAACACCCCGCCGAGTCAGACATTTTTGGAAGCTTTGGGGATCCGGTCGGGACATACCCGCGGGGTTGGGCGTACTGTTAGAGGAACACGAGGACTGAATGTCGACCTCCCACCTATTGTTGACCCTCCTTTGGAGGCCCCAGCTCAGGAGCCGTGGTTTAACGTGGATCAATTCTTCAACCCTCCGAGCCCTTGGGACATCGCCGGGTCTAGTTCCGCCTCATTACCCACACATCGCTTGGATAGTGATAGTGATAGTGATAGTGATTAGTTTGTAATTTTTATGAACCTCTTTATTTTGATTATGTATTATTTTAATTAAAGTTTATATCGGTTAAATAAGATAATAAATAATGATAAAATTTATATTATTGGAAAACAAATATTTATGTATAAAAACAAAAAATATAACAAAATATTTATTATTGTAATGAATTTAATCATCTATAACAATAGGAGGCCCAGGTGGTATTCTTGGGCAGTTTGCATACATCCATTCTTGAAACGCTTGTTCTCGATGTGCGTACAATGATGCCACTGCACGTGCAGGCGGGGTTGCGTAGTATGACCATTCTGGATTCTTGTAAGCCATTGGGTACTCACCTGTTAATTCCACTGCAACAAAATGACTCTCCTCATTTACGAGAGCAATAGTTATCGGTTGAGCCAACATTAATTGATCCAATCCATGATGCATCGGGAATACTGTTCGGGCGTCACGTAAACTGATGCAGTTGATTATTATACCTAGCTTATTGGCCAGGAGGATATGGAAAAACACTTTACTCATCCAATGGTCCTTGGGACGCCATTTTTTATAATAAGAGGTTTGCAACGCCTCTAATATGCGTTTGCCCTCGGGCCCATACATTCGCATGTACCCTTCGCGGTCAGATTCAAACTCCTCTAGCATTTGCGTACGAACCCACTCCGAACCGTAATCCTCATCTAGCCCCAAAGCTACCGCGGTAGCTCGAAATCCACAACTACCATCCCCTTTGACATTCTGTGCGCCGACAACGTAAGGTCGAATGTACGTTGGCAGCTCTTCTAGTACCCATGCGATGTTTCGGGACAGTCTGGCGTTAAGCGGTTCCGCAATATACCCAACCCAACTGGTGTCTGACTTTGCCTCTGAATCTGGCTCTGACTTTGACTTGGCATATGGCTGCTCAGATTGGACCGCATATGATTGGGATGGTTCCCCCCAGCCATATAAATTTTGGACCCCATAGGATTGGGACGGGTCCCCGAATGTATATATATTCTCAAGACCTGGATATGGGAAGAGGTTTCCGAAAAAGTCTAGATTATCCTTTACCCATTCGGATTGGGTCGTCTCCCCGAATAAGTTCTGTGTCTCGGGGATACGACATGATTGGGACGGGTCCCCGAATGTATATATATTCTCAAGACCTGGATATGGGAAGAGGTTTCCGAAAAAGTCTAGATTATCCTTTACCCATTCGGATTGGGTCGTCTCCCCGAATAAGTTCTGTGTCTCGGGGATACGACATGATTGGGACGGCTCGTACATACTGTGTCGCGCACCCTGCGGGTCATCATACCGTGATTTGGTGGGCGCGTACTCACTTTGTCTGGCGGGCTGCACAGGTGGCGGGCTATTCAGATCTGGCACCTCTTCAGTCCTTGGGCGACTGGACTTAGATTTCCGAAGCCCAGGTGGCTTTTTGTTAAGATCGGGCACCTAGACCAATAAAATAAAACAATTACTTAAAATCAATTAGTTTTATAAATTTTATTAAATCACTAATTAAGCTTATGATGTGTTTGGTCTACCTTTGGCGGCTTTTGTTTCGACCCGACCGGTCTTCCACGTGTGCTCTTCTGAACAATGGGATCTTTCACCTGTGACTTACCCGGCTTAAACATATCCTTTATCTTAGACAACCAATGTTTCCGTTGGGCCTTGGGTTGCTCCACCAAGAAAGTTGTAAGATCACCTACGACTTCATGGACATCTTCTACATCGTCTTCCTCTTTTAGACATGTCGATGGTGTTAAGTCAAGCTTTCTCCAAAACGGGTCTATTACATGCGGCTGAATACGAGTCTCTGCATTTTTATATATCAATAAGTATACGACATTATGTTGGTATGATTAAAAAAATATATATTAAAACATACTAACCACGGTGCATGTACTCGGCAATCTTGCAGGCACATGGTAGCCCACAACTATACCGAACCTTGCACCCGCATTTTTTCACATTTTTTTTCAATTGTTTCTCTAAGCGAATGATTTCATCAACCATGATGTCCAAAGCTTTATGTGAAACCGTTCCCAGCAGGGCCTTCATACAGTTGTAGTTATGTTTACCCAGGCGGGTTCCCTTGCTATACCCCAGTTGGCCCCTTATTTCAGTTTCTTGACCGATAATGACAGAATCAACACATTGCAGGATTCTAGTAAATGTACATTTCCCCTTCAGCTCTTCCTTCAGATGGTGGTGCTCGGCCTCGACTCTGTTTGTGGTGTGGTTCTGATAGTTGAGATGTTCATCCACCCAACATGACACAAAATGCTCTCGGTACGGGGACAACCAATTATCGTTGAGGTACTTGTAGACACCTGGATAAGCTCCCAATTTTTTCTTTAACTCCTTCTCGTATGCTTTAAACTCGTCAAGAGTCCGAGATTCATAGACTCTTTTCCACCACACGTTAAGCATAAAGATGTTAACATCTTTCTTCACCCGCAATGCCGGTTCGCAGTGTTTGGTTATGTTTTGCCATATGTGGTACCTACACAACAGGTGTTTCGCTTGCGGCATAACAACCTTCAATGCTCTCATCAGGGCCAGCTCCCTGTCAGTTAAAACCACACGAACAGTTAAGCCTTCAACAAGGGTGGACTTCAGACATTGTAACACCCATTTATAATTCGCCTCCTGCTCGTTTACGATAAAAGCATATGCTAAACTGAAGGTCCGGCCCGTTGAAGTGACGCCGACAATCTCAACAAGCGGCATGTTGTACACGTTGGTTTTGTACGTGGAGTCTATTTCAATAACCCAGGGAAATGCGCGCCATAGGGTCATTGATGTTGGATGCATGAAAAAGAGATTCTCCAACCGTCCATTTTTACTATTTGTAGTAAACTGGTAAAAGTAATTTTTCTCTTGCATCAGTGAGAACATAACCTGCGACAGGTGAACAAGATATAGTAAATATGTCACTTCCAACAACGGAGTACGTAATCACTAATATGATGTTTGTACCTGCATTGGAGTATGTCCTGCATGGCCCGCCCTCCGTCTCGATTTCAGAAAGTTGGTAATGTCTCCTCTTCGAGTCAGGTTTCCTGGAAATTCATTTTTCAGGTTAACCAGGATCTGGCGTGGGAACATACCGCGATCAGATAGGTTTCCCACATATTGCTTTTCTTCTTCCGTCATCCGTCTCGCGTATGCATTCCCCTGCAGATCGGTAGCTGGATCATGATTGTGTTTCCAATCCTTGACAGTTACCCTCCAACCACCATCATACCCGGGGCGGCCTTCCAAATTAAAGGGACACCCTATCTTGTTGGACCGTTTGGGTGGCCCAGTTAACCTTTTATCGCGTGGTCCACCGTGGTGACATATTAGTGTCACCTTATTGACCACCTTTAACGAGTTTTTGTTCGACCTCCGTGTGACTAGAACATAACCCAACTCCAGTGCTGTTCTTTTAGCCCACTCCGTCAATTCTTCGACGGAATCAAACACCTCCTCGGTTTCTAAGTCTCCAGGTTCGCAGTCAAATTGACCTTCTGCATCAGGTGACTCAAACTCATCATCGGGCACTTCAATACGTACGTTTTCTGGGTCTGCCCAAATAGCCTCAAAACTATCCATCTTAAACAAAAATGCGAAAGAAAATTGTGATTCTGTTTGTTATCGAAATGAAGAAAGAAAATAGAACATGTACTTTGAATGCCAAACGAAATACGGATTATATAAGCCAATTTATATAATTGTAAAATTGTGATTCTGTTTGTTATCGAAATGAAGAAAGAAAATAGAACATGTACTTTGAATGCCAAACGAAATACGGATTATATAAGCCAATTTATATAATTGTAAAATTGTGATTCTGTTTGTTATCGAAATGAAGAAAGAAAATAGAACATGTACTTTGAATGCCAAACGAAATACGGATTATATAAGCCAATTTATATAATTGTAAAATTGTGATTCATTGCTTGGGTCGAGTGAGTAAAGATTTGAAATCGAAATGAAGAAAGAAAATAGAACATGTACTTTGAATGCCAAACGAAATACGGATTTATATGATCGGCAGTCATGGGTCCAAGGATGACGAGGTGCCACGTGGCACGTATTAGCGGCGACGTCGCCGCTAATACGTGATACGTGGCACCTCGTGTTCAGTAATGCTGTCAAGACTGAACACGAGGTGCCACGTGGCACGTATTAGCGGCGACGTCGCCGCTAATACGTGATACGTGGCACCTCGTGTTCAGTAATGCTGTCAGGAAGACGAGGTGCCACGTGGCAAGTATTAGCGGCGACGTCGCCGCTAATACGTGATACGTGGCACCTCGTGTTCAGTAATGCTGTCAAGACTGAACACGAGGTGCCACGTGGCACGTATTAGCGGCGACGTCGCCGCTAATACGTGATACGTGGCACCTCGTGTTCAGTAATGCTGTCAAGACTGAACACGAGGTGCCACGTGGCACGTATTAGCGGCGACGTCGCCGCTAATACGTGATACGTGGCACCTCGTGTTCAGTAATGCTGTCAAGACTGAACACGAGGTGCCACGTGGCACGTATTAGCGGCGACGTCGCCGCTAATACGTGATACGTGGCACCTCGTGTTCAGTAATGCTGTCAAGACTGAACACGAGGTGCCACGTATCAAGTATTAGCGGCGACGTCGCCGCTAATACGTGATACGTGGCACCTCGTGTTCAGTAATGCTGTCAAGACTGAACACGAGGTGCCACGTGGCACGTATTAGCGGCGACGTCGCCGCTAATACGTGATACGTGGCACCTCGTGTTCAGTAATGCTGTCAAGACTGAACACGAGGTGCCACGTGGCACGTATTAGCGGCGACGTCGCCGCTAATACGTGATACGTGGCACCTCGTGTTCAGTAATGCTGTCAAGACTGAACACGAGGTGCCACGTGGCACGTATTAGCGGCGACGTCGCCGCTAATACGTGATACGTGGCACCTCGTGTTCAGTAATGCTGTCAAGACTGAACACGAGGTGCCACGTGGCACGTATTAGCGGCGACGTCGCCGCTAATACGTGATACGTGGCACCTCGTGTTCAGTAATGCTGTCAAGACTGAACACGAGGTGCCACGTGGCACGTATTAGCGGCGACGTCGCCGCTAATACGTGATACGTGGCACCTCGTGTTCAGTAATGCTGTCAAGACTGAACACGAGGTGCCACGTGGCACGTATTAGCGGCGACGTCGCCGCTAATACGTGATACGTGGCACCTCGTGTTCAGTAATGCTGTCAAGACTGAACACGAGGTGCCACGTGGCACGTATTAGCGGCGACGTCGCCGCTAATACGTGATACGTGGCACCTCGTGTTCAGTAATGCTGTCAAGACTGAACACGAGGTGCCACGTGGCACGTATTAGCGGCGACGTCGCCGCTAATACGTGATACGTGGCACCTCGTGTTCAGTAATGCTGTCAAGACTGAACACGAGGTGCCACGTATCAAGTATTAGCGGCGACGTCGCCGCTAATACGTGATACGTGGCACCTCGTGTTCAGTAATGCTGTCAAGACTGAACACGAGGTGCCACGTGGCACGTATTAGCGGCGACGTCGCCGCTAATACGTGATACGTGGCACCTCGTGTTCAGTAATGCTGTCAAGACTGAACACGAGGTGCCACGTGGCACGTATTAGCGGCGACGTCGCCGCTAATACGTGATACGTGGCACCTCGTGTTCAGTAATGCTGTCAAGACTGAACACGAGGTGCCACGTGGCACGTATTAGCGGCGACGTCGCCGCTAATACGTGATACGTGGCACCTCGTGTTCAGTAATGCTGTCAAGACTGAACACGAGGTGCCACGTGGCACGTATTAGCGGCGACGTCGCCGCTAATACGTGATACGTGGCACCTCGTGTTCAGTAATGCTGTCAAGACTGAACACGAGGTGCCACGTGGCACGTATTAGCGGCGACGTCGCCGCTAATACGTGATACGTGGCACCTCGTGTTCAGTAATGCTGTCAAGACTGAACACGAGGTGCCACGTGGCACGTATTAGCGGCGACGTCGCCGCTAATACGTGATACGTGGCACCTCGTGTTCAGTAATGCTGTCAAGACTGAACACGAGGTGCCACGTGGCACGTATTAGCGGCGACGTCGCCGCTAATACCCGGTTACGTGGTCAACAATAAAGTTAAATAAAACCTTGCTATCTAGCTAACTAGGGGATTAATATTCATGTGTAGATATGTTTTACGCAACATACTCTATTATATATAACCCTTATGATTAATGAGTATTATTGTTATGATCTACCCCATATGCTAGCAAGATGTACACCATAGCACATGCATAACCTCTGAGGTTGTATATTTCCGGACAAATGAAGAATAGAAATATCCTCGAACGTATCTTTCGAGTAAATAAAGTGTATAAAAATGCTCGGACGCTTTGGCACGAGCAAAATACATTATAAATTTATGGAAGTCTAAACAACTTCTTAGAAATATATCGAGAAAAAGGGTAATCCGGATTATATAATGGAAGCTTACTGTTAAAGCATGAAGAAAAAAATACTTCATTTAAGCAACTTCTTATCCGGATCATAAAACCCAAGTGCTTATAAGGCAAGTCCAAATGCCCAAAGGACCTATATGGGCAAAGGATTTTACTAAGTGCAAGCCTGACAAAGGAACAAGCTAACAAAGCAATTCCATGCCAAATAAATTATATATACAAAACTTCCACAACCATGGGATAGGAGGAGACACTTCTCATAGGGAAGTGATAAACAACAAATAATAAGAATAAAAACATTTTATATTCTTCTCATCCATGGGATAAAAGGATAGGCACTTCTCATTGGGGAGTGATAATATTAAAGGGATCAAAGAGGTAACTACCTCAACACCCATGACTTTATTCATCCTTCACATTCATTGGATGGAAGGGTAAACGTTTCTCATCGGGAAACGGCGCGCAAAAATAAAATCATCTTTTTATTATCGGATAAAAAGGTAAGCATTTCTCATCGGGAAGTGACAATCCTCGCGAGTTATAAAATTTGTAAGACCCAGACGTGGGCAAAAAAATGAATAAAATTCAAATGCAAAGTTCTTTGCAAGTAATTCTTCCAATTTAAATTTAAAAGACTTAGGCTATGACAAAGCCACTACTTATCCGATCACCACAGCATGACAACAGGGATCGCTTAAGTCCTATACAGAAAAACCAGTCCCGAAATAAGGACCCAAAAAATACATTTTCATGTCTATACACGTGTATGTAAAAGTCCTGGCAGGAACCAAAAAATACATAATATATGTATACATATATATATTATATTCATGTCACCAGTGGAAGGATAAACGGGAACGTGCCTGATTAACACGTACATAAGAAGAATGGAGGAAAACGCACACCATTTATGTCTAATATGTTGCCAAAATGCAGTATACATACACACATTTATGCAGGCAAAAATTAACAAAAGAAGACATGATAATTGTTTGGCCCAAATGCAATCAACAAAGTTGGTCTGCCAAAAAATGAAATTAACAAGTCTTGACTATGTGTGCTCTAGACAATCCGTTTTCTAACACATAGGCGGACATAGTGATAAATGCACAACATTATTCCAGATTTCCAGCCAAATGTGTATGAACTCTGTTATATACAAAACAGGTCAATCTATGTATGGTAATAATGACAATAATAGACATATATGGCTTGAAGAATTGAACAGCAATAGCCAAAAAAGGCCGCCAAGGCGCCAAATGCAAACAAAAAGCAATCACTCGAGCAAAGGCTAGCTTAAAAATACACGCGGTGTTGTGGAAAAGAAACAATCACTACTGGAGGAAAGGGATGCAGCCACCGCTAGCCAAATCGAAGTTTGACCTAAAAAACAGAAACTAACATAAGTTTACATACAAAAAGTTGGCAAAATCTTTAAGTAGGGAACATGATTGTATGCATAATTCAAAACCCATGTGTAATACGGTGGAGAGCATGACTGGGTTAACTAAGCGTGTCTACCAAATGGGTCACTCTATCTTTATGAATAAAAATATATATATATATATATATATATATATATATATATATATATATATATATATATATATATATATATATATATATATATATATATATATATATATATATATATATATATATATATATATATATATATATATATATATATATATATATATATATATATATATATATATATATATATATATATATATATATATATATATATATATATATATATATATATATATATATATATATATATATATATATATATATATATATATATATATATATATATATATATATATATATATATATATATATATATATATATATATATATATATATATATATATATATATATATATATATATATATATATATATATATATATATATATATATATATATATATATATATATATATATATATATATATATATATATATATATATATATATATATATATATATATATATATATATATATATATATATATATATATATATATATATATATATATATATATATATATATATATATATATATATATATATATATATATATATATATATATATATATATATATATATATATATATATATATATATATATATATATATATATATATATATATATATATATATATATATATATATATATATATATATATATATATATATATATATATATATATATATATATATATATATATATATATATATATATATATATATATATATATATATATATATATATATATATATATATATATATATATATATATATATATATATATATATATATATATATATATATATATATATATATATATATATATATATATATATATATATATATATATATATATATATATATATATATATATATATATATATATATATATATATATATATATATATATATATATATATATATATATATATATATATATATATATATATATATATATATATATATATATATATATATATATATATATATATATATATATATATATATATATATATATATATATATATATATATATATATATATATATATATATATATATATATATATATATATATATATATATATATATATATATATATATATATATATATATATATATATATATATATATATATCTATATTTAATTATTTATATATTCATATTTTCTGATATATATATATATATATATATATCATGATTAGTAGTGATAAGTCAAGGACTGACTTATTTATTGCAAGGGTTTATTGCAACGACAAGTACACAAATTAACATGAGCATCTCACAACTATAAAGTACACACATTTGCCAGATGTTATTCTTTGCAAATATTACTACTCTTGAGTCATGACATCGAATACATATATCATCATGCCACATACATTTGCAAAGGTACAAAACAATGGACATTATTATGCATACAGAAAACTCCAAATAAATACGCCACAAACAGGAGACTTAAAAAGCAGAGACTGCTGAATTCAGTCAAGCCGTGTCGACCACTAGCGATGAAAAGAAGAACCGAGATCCTTTGAGATGGAACCTGATGTGCTAAATCGAGCTTTAAAAATATAAACAAGAATCACCTAAGAACTCGCTACTACACACTATCGGGCAGTGTACCCGACCGTTTGCAATATAGTTAAAAGGCAAGACCGTGTTCGTTCTCGGGGATTGGATCGAGCTAGTTGTTTAGTAAAATAGTTTGGAAAACGGGTGTTGCTTCGAAAATCCTTTTTGACAATAAAATGAGAATAAATTTGAAAGAACAAATTGCATAAAAGTAAAGAAAGATTTCAAACAATATAGATAAAAGTCATCCACCTTGAATTCACTCGACTTCAAATGTGATTGCGTATAGTTAAGACCAAATTCATTTGAGTTTAAAGATAGTCGTGAAAAGAATAATGTGCTCACGTGGTACCACCAACCGTGAACAAATCACCACTTCACCTAATTTACTAGTTAAATTACCCAAGCCGGTACCACCAAAGCTTTAGACAACTTTTCCAATAATCAGTTTAATTGACTATCAAATTACCAATTATTCCTATATAAAAAATAACGTGGTACCACCAACCGTTATAAATTACGTTGACAAAATTACTCTTTTTATTAAAATAATATTCACTATCATACCATGAACTAGTGATAATTGCTTATAGACAAACAACCATTTCAAAATCACACATACATTCAACTGGTACCACCAATGAAGAATTTATATGCAACCAATATTATAATAATCATTAAAAAGAATTAAATCATCAAGATCACAGAACAACGATAATTAAATAAACTCATTGAATTAAAAGATATTGCAATCACATCATTCGTCTCGTTTCAACAAGGTGGATGATAAACAATTTAGCCACTCATGATTAAATAACAATAGTAATCAAAATAAGAGAAGAACATATTGTACCAATCGTTTGAGAAAATAGAAAATTGCAAGACAGTAAGTAGATACGATCTAGATGGGTGGTCGTGAATCTTCAGTGGATCCGCCTAAGAAAGACTTGCTTGGAAACCTGATAAAACCCCTTGTAGAGCAGCTCCTAGAAAGAATGTTTGATAGATTGGAAATTAGGGTTGAGTTTTCTATTTATACCCTCTTCAAATCTGATGCAAAAAGCTGCCAAAACCCTTCAGCCCCGTGTACTCACTGCGGCGCAGTGGGTTGTGCAATCCCTCACTGCGGCGCAGTGAGGCTACTTTGACTTTGACTTTCTGATGACTGCGGCGCAGTGGCTCGTGAATCCCTCACTGCGGCGCATCCCAAATCCACGTCTAGTTTCTTGATCTGTTGACTGCGGCGCAGTCTCTCTTTTGCAATCCCCACTGCGGCGCAGTGGGGTTAAGTCACAATTTTCCGTGGATATGTACTGCGGCGCAGTGGGCATGTGAACCCTCCACTGCGGCGCAGTACATACTTATGCTGAACAACCTTCTTTCGATCCTGAAACTTGCTGAACCTCGTCATCCTCTTCCACTTGAATCAACTCTCGATATCATAAATCAATATCTTGGCCAAGAATCATCCGAATATGTGCCAAATGAACGCGTAACCTGTTCAGAGCCTGAAAACACTAACAAACACCATAAACGCGCCAAATGCACATAAAATCGACTTAAAATACTTAATTAAATGGCCAATAATGATGTGGGCGATGGGTATAAATTGGTCACATCAAATCCCCCCACACTTGAGCATTGCTTGTCCTCAAGCAAATCCGGAATTGAAGTAAAAGTATTCCTTGGCAACAAAGCTATCAAAACAAGTTACGAGTATCAAAAAGAAGCAACACCAAGCATATCAAATGATAAAAAGCGGGTGAAGCAGTTCTAAAAATGGAATATTGATATGCAATTTTCTGAGGTGACTTACAAATTTATCCATTTGTTCCTTCAGCTTATTTTTCGCCAATCGCTGGGGAAATGGAACCTTCGGCTTATATGGCTTAACAGTTGGTTCCTCAGCGGGCTTCTCAACAGGTTTAGCAACGGGTTTGGATGGAACGGCCGGTGTTGGCACGGCTAGTTCCGGTTCCATCTCAATCTCGTCATCAACTTGCTCCCCCTCTTCATTAACCTGCACAGATTGAAACGAATCATTAGGTGAAGATTTAGCTGAATCATAAGTGTTACCTGCCCTCGTAGTGATAGCATTCACATGCTCGTTTCTGACATTAGGCTGGGTATCCTTTTTCCATGATCCTTGATTACTCGACTGAGGCTTTGGATTCTGTTGGGTATTGCTCGGTAGAGCCCCCGTGGGCCTCGCAAGAGCTGCCATCCTACTCTCGAGATCCTTAAAGTTAACACATTGATTTTTCATGTTGATCTCCACCTTCCCGTTTATTGCATCCAACCTCTCGCTCAAAGCCTTAGTATCTTCCCTGATCATTTGAATGCTATTGTTGGTTTCAACCTGATTACTAACCAACTGCTTCATCATCTCCCTCAACTCGTCATTTGGATCAGCATTAGAAGATCCTGATCCTTGGCCTTGCTGAGTCTCCTGTTGTGGCTGATTTTGATAGTTGTTCCTTTGCCACCTGTTACCTGAAAAACGAGAACTATTAGCCTGAAAGGAAGAGTTATAGGAAGGATTACCTGAAGACCGGTTTTGGAAACCGGTGTTGCGCTGGAAACTCCCTTGTTGTTGATTCTGAATGTAGTTGACATCTTCTGGCCCCCGGTTGGGACAATCCTCAGAATAATGCATGTCACCACAATGATCACAACCATCAGCAACAACCTTAACATCCTTTTCAAGAGCTCCAAACCTAGCCTCTTGAGATGCAAATCCCTTATCCATGCGCGAAGCTAGCGCCTGAATCTCTCCAACAATCCCAGAATCATCTCTAGTCTCAGCTTTTGCAACTCTACCTTCCTTAGTTCCTTTCTTCATTCTCTTCTCATTCTTTAAGAACCTTTCATCATCCATAGTTGCATTATCCTTCACCATTTGTTCTAAAATCTCATATCCTTCATTCGGTGTAATCTTGGTGAAACTTCCCCCGAAGGCATAACCCAACTCTCTTTTAGATTTCTTATCCAAGCCATCAAAGAACAACTCAACATACTTTTCCTTAGTCAAATCATGGCCTGGACAGTTCCTTAGCATATCCTTGAAACGGATCCATGCGTCTACAATATCCTCATCAGCATCTTGCACAAAAGACCTAATCAAATTCTCCAACTTCCTTTGAGTTCTAAGTGAATAAAACTCATCTATAAAAGCCTGCTTCAGTTGGTCCCAAGTAGTAATGGAATTTTCGGGAAGATCATTGAACCAATCTTCAGCATCTCCGGTGATTGAAATGGGGAATGTCTCAAGTTTCACGGCATTCATTTGATTTTGACCATATTGATAAAGCCGTGCCAACTTCTCGAACCTCTCCAAATGCTTGTACGGATCCCATTTCCTTTTTCCATCAAACTGTTGCTCCTCGATGCTTTTGAGATGATTTGGTTTCAAGTTAAAAGTATGATCAATACCCGGTGGTCTAATGGCGGAACCTCGAGCCATAGGAATAGTGCGGGCCCTATCACCATAAGGAATATCATCTGGATTTCTTGGTTGTTCGTCTCCCATCTCCTCTTTCTCAACTTCTGAAAATAATTCTTCTAAATAAAAACCTTCTTCGTCTGAATCCGGAGTGGGTTGAGTTACAGGTGAGAGCGGTGTTGGTGCTGTGAAGTTAATCCTGCGTCTCGGTGGAGTTCTCAAAGGACTGAACAGAGGTCTACCCGAAGAACGCAAGATCATTAACTAAGAATAAGCCTGCAAACACAACTAACACACACGTAAAATGCACCTGTGATAAACAAAGAAAAACCTAACTAAATAAGCAAATAACTTCCTCACGCGTGAGGAAGGATCAAACCACTAAATTAACAACTAAATCGGCACACAATCCCCGGCAGCGGCGCCAAAAACTTGATGTGCTAAATCGAGCTTTAAAAATATAAACAAGAATCACCTAAGAACTCGCTACTACACACTATCGGGCAGTGTACCCGACCGTTTGCAATATAGTTAAAAGGCAAGACCGTGTTCGTTCTCGGGGATTGGATCGAGCTAGTTGTTTAGTAAAATAGTTTGGAAAACGGGTGTTGCTTCGAAAATCCTTTTTGACAATAAAATGAGAATAAATTTGAAAGAACAAATTGCATAAAAGTAAAGAAAGATTTCAAACAATATAGATAAAAGTCATCCACCTTGAATTCACTCGACTTCAAATGTGATTGCGTATAGTTAAGACCAAATTCATTTGAGTTTAAAGATAGTCGTGAAAAGAATAATGTGCTCACGTGGTACCACCAACCGTGAACAAATCACCACTTCACCTAATTTACTAGTTAAATTACCCAAGCCGGTACCACCAAAGCTTTAGACAACTTTTCCAATAATCAGTTTAATTGACTATCAAATTACCAATTATTCCTATATAAAAATAACGTGGTACCACCAACCGTTATAAATTACGTTGACAAAATTACTCTTTTTATTAAAATAATATTCACTATCATACCATGAACTAGTGATAATTGCTTATAGACAAACAACCATTTCAAAATCACACATACATTCAACTGGTACCACCAACGAAGAATTTATATGCAACCAATATTATAATAATCATTAAAAAGAATTAAATCATCAAGATCACAGAACAACGATAATTAAATAAACTCATTGAATTAAAAGATATTGCAATCACATCATTCGTCTCGTTTCAACAAGGTGGATGATAAACAATTTAGCCACTCATGATTAAATAACAATAGTAATCAAAATAAGAGAAGAACATATTGTACCAATCGTTTGAGAAAATAGAAAATTGCAAGACAGTAAGTAGATACGATCTAGATGGGTGGTCGTGAATCTTCAGTGGATCCGCCTAAGAAAGACTTGCTTGGAAACCTGATAAAACCCCTTGTAGAGCAGCTCCTAGAAAGAATGTTTGATAGATTGGAAATTAGGGTTGAGTTTTCTATTTATACCCTCTTCAAATCTGATGCAAAAAGCTGCCAAAACCCTTCAGCCCCGTGTACTCACTGCGGCGCAGTGGGTAGTTGTGCAATCCCTCACTGCGGCGCAGTGAGGCTACTTTGACTTTGACTTTCTGATGACTGCGGCGCAGTGGCTCGTGAAGACCCTCACTGCGGCGCAGTGAGGCTACTTTGACTTTGACTTTCTGATGACTGCGGCGTAGTGGGCTTTTGTGCAATCCCTCACTGCGGCGCAGTGAGGCTACTTTGACTTTGACTTTCTGATGACTGCGGCGCAGTGGCTCGTGAAGACCCTCACTGCGGCGCAGTGGGCATGTGAACCCTCCACTGCGGCGCAGTACATACTTATGCTGAACAACCTTCTTTCGATCCTGAAACTTGCTGAACCTCGTCATCCTCTTCCACTTGAATCAACTCTCGATATCATAAATCAATATCTTGGCCAAGAATCATCCGAATATGTGCCAAATGAACGCGTAACCTGTTCAGAGCCTGAAAACACTAACAAACACCATAAACGCGCCAAATGCACATAAAATCGACTTAAAATACTTAATTAAATGGCCAATAATGATGTGGGCGATAAGTATAAATTGGTCACATCAGAACCTGCAGAAGCTAAAGGAAAATATAAGTTTACGTACAAAAATCTAAGTCAAATATTTTTGTATCTAAACTTGGGGGGATTTGATCCCGTATAAATATCCGGGAATTAAAGGTTCATACTTAAACCAATGTACAAAACTAGATCAGGAACATACATCTAGAAAATTGTTATAGAACCCGGCGAGATGGGTCAATAACCGGGCGAGATACCAAACGGATCTACAATCCAAGTAAAGGAACAGAAAACGTGATCTCTGTTTCGGGTCTACTTCGGGTCGGATTCCGGATGTATTATTGTCCCTTGTCTACTGCGCCTTCAATACATAAACATACATATATATTGTTCCTTGATCCCTTCAAAATATATGCGATCCCGGATAAAAAGTAAACAAGAATCGAAGCACACAACAAGGAGCAAGCAAACCGGGTCGGCTAATAAACAAGCCGGGTCAGCAACCGGGTGAGATAGAAGTACGAGCAAAGAAACAATAAAACACACTCGCCGGGTCGGAACCCACAACCGGGTGAGAATCTCCAGTTTCGGGTAGGCCACGAGTAAATATATGCCTCGTGTCTCTCCATCACAACAATTAGCAAAACGTTGTCTGGTTCTGCACACAAACTGTTCAGTTAGCCACAATCGTTCTTGCATTCTTGCAACTTCTTGGGCAACCGGGAGTTTCCGCCCAATTGGCAAACTAGTTGCTAGATATATTATATGTTTCGTATATCCACTCCTAATTATGATACGAGTTACATCTCCAATAGATATATATATATATATATATATATATATATATATATATATATATATATATATATATATATATATATATATATATATATATATATATATATATATATATATATATATATATATATATATATATATATATATATATATATATATATATATATATATATATATATATATATATATATATATATATATATATATATATATATATATATATATATATATATATATATATATATATATATATATATATATATATATATATATATATATATATATATATATATATATATATATATATATATATATATATATATATATATATATATATATATATATATATATATATATATATATATATATATATATATATATATATATATATATATATATATATATATATATATATATATATATATATATATATATATATATATATATATATATATATATATATATATATATATATATATATATATATATATATATATATATATATATATATATATATATATATATATATATATATATATATATATATATATATATATATATATATATATATATATATATATATATATATATATATATATATATATATATATATATATATATATATATATATATATATATATATATATATATATATATATATATATATATATATATATATATATATATATATATATATATATATATATATATATATATATATATATATATATATATATATATATATATATATATATATATATATATATATATATATATATATATATATATATATATATATATATATATATATATATATATATATATATATATATATATATATATATATATATATATATATATATATATATATATATATATATATATATATATATATATATATATATATATATATATATATATATATATATATATATATATATATATATATATATATATATATATATATATATATATATATATATATATATATATATATATATATATATATATATATATATATATATATATATATATATATATATATATATATATATATATATATATATATATATATATATATATATATATATATATATATATATATATATATATATATATATATATATATATATATATATATATATATATATATATATATATATATATATATATATATATATATATATATATATATATATATATATATATATATATATATATATATATATATATATATATATATATATATATATATATATATATATATATATATATATATATATATATATATATATATATATATATATATATATATATATATATATATATATATATATATATATATATATATATATATATATATATATATATATATATATATATATATATATATATATATATATATATATATATATATATATATATATATATATATATATATATATATATATATATATATATATATATATATATATATATATATATATATATATATATATATATATATATATATATATATATATATATATATATATATATATATATATATATATATATATATATATATATATATAAAAAGTAATCTGTATTACTTGTAATACAGTATAATGTTATATATATATATAAAAGTGGGTATAAAACCACATGAGTCTTTGCTGGAAGTATGGACTATAAACATTTGTATGTTAAAGTGAGTCGACTCATTCTTCAAGGTATATTACATACTCTTGTATATGTTTTAGTACTTGTGATGACAACTTTACGTGTAGCACCTTATGCTATAGCCTATTGTCACACCCCGTTGTAACGGAAATACAGGGTTAACAAATAATTGCGTACTAATCAGAAGGTAAATAGAGATTACATCCATTAATGCCAATACATGTTCAATACAAGTACAATCGTTCAAATGTGGACCCCAAAATACGGATACAAGTCATCCTCATTTAGAGCTGGGCCCACTGAATACGAGTTCAATAAATTGGACAGTCTAATACAATTAAAGCTAATAACATGAGAGTCCTCAAATGTCTGATGCTAATTGTACGTCCAATCAAAAGAATGGCCCTATAATGCCATAGATGATCCAAGACTTACTGTTGGTTACCTGAAAAGCATGAAATTTGAGAGGATCAACTATCGAAATAGTTGGTGAGTTTACAGTGTGTTTGACTAAAAGACCAGTCGTCATTGTGAGCACACAATGATATGTAGTTAAATAAGACAAGACTGTCCAGACCGAAGTCTGACAAAGATATAATGACTGTCCAGACCGAAGTCCGACAAATAGACCAATGACTGTACAGACCGAAGTCCGACAATAAGACCAATATGCCTCGTACAGGATTTCCCGTCTACAGTGGGGTACGGACCAGAACCAAGACTGTCAGGTACGAAAGCTGACAAGACTACCATTAAATCTCATAATGGTAAAACTACATAAGGGGGGTCATTTTAGTTCGTCAAACACAAAGAACAGTTTAGTCTGCCGACAACATGGCAAGTCAAGACATATAGATCAAAATTTGATAAGACATGTATACACAATTTTCAGACAACCGTCAACATGGCAAGACATAAGACAAATGATTTAAGTAGCCAAACCACATGGTATAGACAAAGACAAATCATTTATAAAGTATTCGTGTATACAGTACATGCTTTTCAGGCCCAAAGTAAAAGAAAAAGGGCGCCATAAACTCACCTTAGCGATCAAAGAGCTAAAAGTATGAGTAGTCCAAGAAAATGAGCAGTCTAGTCTCCACGTCTATCCAAAACCTAGGATATGAGCACGAATGGTGAGGATCAAATCTCACGACGACAAGTATCCTACGTACAACTACTTAGCTATCAACCCTAGAATGCCTTAACCGAGAATGTGTTATAAACTTTCATTTTATTTGACTTAAATTATTAATGTCAATGACATTGTCATTATAGGGTAGTCTAGAGTACCAATTCGTATAAACGAAGTTCAAGTGTCCAAGATGTCAAAATCTGAAATCGTCAAACAGACCCAGAAACTCAAGTGGTTTCCTTCTACGGTCGGCATAGCTCTTTTGGCGATCTTGAGCCGCCTTCAGCCGTGCCCTAATTTCAACAATTTGATCAGTAGTCTTCTGAACTAGTCCATATTTGTACAAACAACGTTCGCCAGCATCAAGCCAACAGACAGGAGATCTACATTTTCGTCCATACAAAGCCTCGTAAGGAGCACATTTGATGCTAGTGTGGTAGCTGTTATTATATGAAAATTCAGCTAACGGCAAAAAGGTATCCCAACTACCCTTGAAGTCAATGACACATGCACGAAGCATGTCTTCCAACGTCTGAATGGTACGTTCACTTTGTCCGTCAGTCTGTGGATGGTAAGCCGTACTCAAATGCAATTGAGTGCCTAGGGCGTCTTGAAAATATCTCCATGACTGTGAAGTGAAACGACCATCTCGATCAGAGATAATAGACAAAGGGACGCCATGAAGTGATACGATCTTTTCAATATATAACTGAGACAATTTCTTTATCTTCCAATTCTCCCGTATTGGAATGAAATGAGCAGACTTCGTTAATCGATCGACAATGACCCAAATAGTATCGTATCCTTTCAGGGTTCGAGGTAACTTCGTAATGAAGTCCATAGTAATCTGTTCCCATTTCCAATCAGGAATTTGGGGTTGTTGGAGTAGCCCAGAAGGCTTTTGGTGCTCCGCCTTGACCATTGAACAATTTAGACACTTTGAGACATAAGTGGCGATATCTCTTTTCATACAAGGCCACCAATAAAAGTCCTTTAGTCCATGGTACATTTTGTCAGCACCAGGATGGATTGAATACTTAGATCGATGACTCTCGTTCATCAAGAGTTCTCTAAGTCCATTATACTTGGGAATCCACACTCTGCCCTTAACATGTCGGATCCCATCGCCATCCAATTCAAATAAACGTTCAGCATTCCACAATGCTTCTTTCTCAATACGCCCTGGTTGTAGGGCCTCGTTTTGATCATCTAAAACTCTATCCCTTAATGACGAGCCAAGATATGAACTTGCTCTTGTTATGACAGATAGTGAAATTCTATCTTTTCTACTCAGCGCGTCAGCAACCACATTTGCTTTACCTGGATGATATTTGAGTTCACAATCATAATCACTGAGTAATTCTACCCATCGTCTTTGTCTCATATTCAACATTTTCTGATCGAAGATATGCTGAAGACTTTTGTGATCAGTGAATATAGTACACTTGGTACCATACAGGTAATGTCTCCAAATCTTCAAGGCAAAGACAACCGCTCCGAGTTCAAGATCGTGGGTTGTATAGTTCTTTTCGTGGATTTTGAGCTGTCTAGAAGCGTAAGCAATGACCTTACCTTCTTGCATAAGTACACATCCCATGCCCTGATGTGAGGCGTCACAGTATACCACGAAGTTTTCGATTCCATTTGGTAATGCTAAAATAGGAGCATTACACAACTTGTCTTTCAACGTTTGAAATGCTTTTTCTTGGGCATCCTGCCAAATAAATTCCTTGGTCTTTTGTGTCAATAACGTCAAAGGTTGAGCAACCTTTGAGAAGTTTTCTATAAATCTCCTATAATATCCAGCCAATCCTAGAAACTGGCGGATTTTTGTCGGAGTCTTAGGGGCTTCCCACTTCTTTATTGCTTCAATCTTAGATGGATCTACGTGGATTCCATCCATATTCACTACATGACCCAAGAAGTGTACTTCCCTAATCCAGAATTCACATTTTGAGAATTTCGCGTACAACTTTTGATCCTTGAGTAGTTGTAGAATGGTTCTCAGATGACCTTCATGTTCGTCTTTATTTCTCGAGTAGATCAGTATGTCATCAATGAATACAATGACAAACTTGTCAAGGTACGGTCGACATACACGGTTCATTAAGTCCATAAACACAGCAGGTGCATTGGTTAAGCCGAATGGCATAACCAAAAACTCATAATGTCCATAACGAGTTCTGAAGGCTGTTTTAGGAATGTCTGTCTCTCTGACTCTGAGTTGATGATACCCCGATCGGAGATCAATCTTAAAAAAGTGTGATGCACCTTCCAGTTGGTCAAACAAGTCGTCAATACGAGGCAAAGGGTACATGTTCTTGACAGTCAACTTATTCAATTCTCTATAGTCAATACACATGCGCATAGAGCCGTCTTTCTTCTTGACAAATAGGATAGGAGCTCCCCACGGTGATGAACTTGGACGAATTAATCCTTTTGCTAACAACTCTTGAAGTTGTTCGGACAATTCTTGCATTTTTGACGGCGCAAGACGATAGGGTGCCTTGGCCACGGGTGCAGCTCCAGGGACTAATTCTATTCCAAACTCAACTGGTCTGTGAGGTGGAAGTCCCGTCAAATCTTCGAGAAACACCTTCGGAAAATCTCTAACTACTGGAATATCTTTCATGTCTTCCTCCTTTAGTTTTCTTTCTACCACTAATGCTAAGTAAGCAGGGTGTTCTTTTTGTAAATACTTATTTGCTTTTATCGCCGATACTAAGATCAATTTCTTTCCTGACTTGTCTCCTTGCACTATTAGGGTTTCGCCTTTCGGTAGGGGTATTCTAACAATCTTCTCATAACAACTTATATCAGCTCTAACCTTAGATAACCAGTCCATACCAACAATCACATCAAAACTACTTAGTTCTATGGGAATCAGATCTATCTTAAAGGTTTTACTAGACAAGGTCAAATTGCAATCTACCAAATGATCTCTAGCAACATACTTTTGACCGTTTGCATATTCGACGACATAAGTGTCTTTCATGGGGATAGCTACTATACCAAACCGAGACTTAAATTCTAAGGATATGAAACTTTTATCAGCACCAGAGTCGAATAATACAAAGACATAATGATTATTGAGTATGAATGTACCTATCACAACGTTAGGATCACGTCGTGCATCAGAAGCATCCAAAGCAAAAACTCGACCTCTGCCTTGTCCTCCTTGATTCCTAGTCTGATTGTTCCCCGCATTGTTCCTCACGGGAATTTTAGCATTGTTGTTCGGGGCTTGATTAAGTCTTGGACACGCTGGTCGGAAATGAGTTTCACTTCCACACTCATAGCATTGATTGGGTACCTTCTCCCTACAGTTCTTTGCCAAATGTCCCGTCCTTTTACAACGGTTACAAGTAGGACAATTTCCCCTGTGATGGAGGCCACACCTGTTACATTTCGGGTCTGGGCCAGTGTACCTCTTGACATTCTGAGCAACCACAGCAAAGTTTCTGGCAGTCTTAAACCTCTTGCCATTTCCACCATCTCCATATCCACTACCAGATGCATGATCATTCCTTCTCTTGACAATCTCAGTTCCAACAGAAGAACCAGTGGTTCTCTTCAAATCTATCACCATCCGATTGGTTGCACTAACTGCTGCTTGAAGAGTCAAGGGATTAAAAGCGGCTACCAACCTTCGGATGTCAGGTGACAAGCCATAACAGTATCTTTCAACTAACTTCTCCTCCGTATCCACCATACGAGGGACAAGTCTTGTCAGCTCATGAAAACGAGTAGTGTATTTCTCGTTGTCCAATCCAACCATAGTATGATTCCAGAATTCACCTTCCATTTTCTGTACTTCCTCTCGAGGACAGTACTTTTCCGTCAGCATTCTTTTAAAGTTCAACCAAGGTATGCTATTAGCTGGCTCTCGACCACGAGTCCTTATCTGCTCGTTCCACCATGACAAGGCGTGCTTCTGAAATTGAGAGGCAGCATATTCCACTTTGTTCTCTTCGGCACAACGGCTGATGTGAAGCACCACCTCTATGCTTTCTAGCCAATTGATTAGTCCAACTGGACCCTCGGTGCCATGAAACTCCTTTGGCTTACAATAAGTGAAGGTCTTAAAGTCACTCCCGTGCAGATAAACTCGAGGAATAACTCGTTCAGCAGTAGGTTCAACGTTGTTACTATTGTCAGCATGATGATTATTATTGGCGTTCATGCTTGCAGTGATCTGAGCGACTAAAGTAGGCATGGCGGCCAACAGTTGTTGTGTCACAAATGCTGCCATATTATTTTCCCTGCCAGCATGTGGGGTAGATCCAAGACCAGTGTTCACATTTGCAGCAGCAGTTTCTGGTTCTTGCTGGATCACAGGTTCTTCCTGTTCAGCTGTATTGGATTTAGGAGTTGATCGAGTAACTCTCTTGGGAGCAGCCTTCTTCTGGACCTTGCCTCGTATCTTGGGAGCCATAAGTCTATGACATGAACAAAAATGTCATTTAGAGGTTTTCTCATAAGAACAACTCAGAATGTAGCTTTTCAAGATGTAAGAGGATACCAAACACAGTTCACAATTTACTGACTTACTTGAACTCATTAACTAAACAAGACAAGAAATATAGAACGCTACATTTCTAGAATTGAAATGAGCAGGTAACGTAGTCTGAACAAGTATGTAAGCCAAAAGACGATCATATTTCATTTATACCCAAAATTTTACATAATCTGACTTGTACATTTCAAAACCTTGTGGGAACTACATCCACAAATCAAAATCATGTGGGAACAACATCCACGCTGATATACTACACAGTCAGAGCGATACGATCCGAAATACGTGGGAAATACATCCACCAAAAGACTACAACTCAAATACAAAGTATGAGTCGTTACAAGTTCTAGGCTTACAATACGTTACTACTACAGATTACAGCTTAAAAAGAACAACAAGTAGCAAAGCCACGACCAAGACCACCACGACTGACAGTATCCAAATCAAATTTCCAATGGCCTCCTTCCCTTCCTTAGCAACAGTCATCGCCTCAGAGGCATGCTGATAAGCTCCAGTCAATGCTTGAGCTTGATTCTCCATAGTTTCTCTAGTACGGATGAGGGAATTGTTCATCCTTGACATTTGTCGGAGATAATATTCCGACTTATCAGTTGCATCAGCAACTGGCATCACTTCGGCAGCATTGAGATTGTAAAAAGGCACTCTGGAGGGACCCGCAGCATATGGATCGCCCAGAAGAAATGAAGGAACAAACACACGGTTGTCCTGAGCCGGTGCAGAAGGACCAGGAGCATTAGGGTCTCGAGGAGCATAAGGCAGACGAGCTCCCTCGGTAGTTCTCCTCTGATATGGAGCTACCGGTGACAGAGATGGTTGAACATGAATAGATACATGTTCATTTCCAGATTCACTGGATGTTGATACTAGATTGATAGGGCGAGATTCATTGCCCGATTCCTCTATTGGTTCCTCTTCAGAAGAGTGAGGAACACGAGGAATGGGGTTTGCTACAACTGGAACTTGAGGAGTACCAGGAACAACAGCATAAGAGCTAGCTCCGTTAGACATGACAAATTCTGAAAGGATAGTCAAAGAATCCATATAAGTCTGATGGATAAGACAATTCGAGTCAATCTAACGAGACAGTACGCAACAAGAGTTTCAAAGAGATCTTTGTCTAGATTATACACATTCGATTTGGGTTTCTATTACCAACATATTTGAAATGCTTATATATAGGGTCACCCGCAGCCTTCCCACCACATTTAAATATGTTGTTAATATAATCCAAACTATCACGTATATAAACCTTATGCATACACATACGAGTTGAGTTTCTATTCCTAACATACCTTCAATGCTTATGTATAGGGTGACCCGCAGCCTTCCCACCACATTTACAGTATGTTGTGAATATAATTCAACTAACACGTATATACACAATTTAAGATATTTATTTCGAGCCTTATATTATTTTACATAATCGGGACGTAGTTGATCAGGCTAGGTCTAATTATAGACAAATAATATAACTCTTGAAATAAGTATCCTAAACCTTAATAGACTTAGATTTCCTTTTGAAACGAAAATGGCTATAGATTGAGTTTTTCCAGCGGAAAAACTCTGTATTAACTATAACCTTGGCTCTGATACCAATTTTGTCACACCCCGTTGTAGCGGAAATACAGGGTTAACAAATAATTGCGTACTAATCAGAAGGTAAATAGAGATTACATCCATTAATGCCAATACATGTTCAATACAAGTACAATCGTTCAAATGTGGACCCCAAAATACGGATACAAGTCATCCTCATTTGGAACTGGGCCCACTGAATACGAGTTCAATAAATTGGACAGTCTAATATAATTAAAGCTAATAACATGAGAGTCCTCAAATGTCTGATGCTAATTGTACGTCCAATGTCAAAAGAATGGCCCTATAATGCCATAGATGATCCAAGACTTACTGTTGGTTACCTGAAAAGCATGAAATTTGAGAGGATCAACTATCGAAATAGTTGGTGAGTTTACAGTGTGTTTGACTAAAAGACCAGTCGTCATTGTGAGCACACAATGATATGTAGTTAAATAAGACAAGACTGTCCAGACCGAAGTCTGACAAAGATGTAATGTGTAACATCCGTGAATTTTGACCCGTTGACTTATGTGTAATTTGACTAACAATCTTGTTTAATGAAATAAATGGGTCGTTTGGTGAATTAAATGACAATGTGTGTTAGTCGAGTCGTTATTTAGTTTGTTGGCATTTAGTTGTGCAACCGATTGTTTTATGGCTTGTGGGAGAAACGGGTCGGCCCGTGGGTAGTCCATGACCCACCAGCCCCCCCAAGACCCATTTCTCCCCCTTATCTCTTTTCCCCCTCTCATTTTCTATCTATCTATCTTTCCTCTCTTTCTCTCTAAGTAAAAAGGCAAGGAACCATCTCAATTCATTTCTTCACCCTCATTGCATCAAATTAGTGTTTTGGAGCTACCATAGTGCAAGAATCATCATCATTGTTGCCTCATAATCTTCATTTAATCATAACTTGAAGTTTCTAGTTCAAGCTTTGGCCATTTTGACCTAAATTGGGTTCTAGCTCAAGGAGGAGTTTGTGTAAGTCTAATTCAACTCTCTTACTTCCATTTATGCTTGTTTTTATGTTTCTAGTCGTTTTGATGTGATTCCAAGACTTGTAAATGGTAAAAATGGAAATTAGGGTTAGGGTTAGGGTTTGAATGATTTGTGAGTGATTATGATGTTTTGGTCGAATTTGTGGGTTGGGTTATGTGTATTTATGGTTAATGATGTTTGATTATACTTCAAAATGGGTTAAAAGTCCTTACAAATCGTTTTGGTATGGTTTGGGTCGAAATTGGGGGTTTGGGTTCTTATTTTTCTGCACTTGTTGCTGCTGGTGGTGTTGCTACCCAGTATGGGGCGTAACCTACGCCCCTTAGGGCCGTAGGTTACGCCAGGTCTATTTTACTTGGGCGTAGGTTACGCCAGTGAGGGCCGTAGCTTACGCCTATCCCTATCTTCAAAATGGACCTTACGCCAAAATTTAACTGTTTACGCCAACTTCTACGCCAAAAATGACATTTCTAGAGGGCCGTAGGTTACGCCCTATACTGACCGTACCTTACGCCCAGTCAAAACTTGCCCAGCGTAGCTTACGCCCCTTTCCTCCGTAGCTTACGCCTGTTGTAAAAATGCCACCGTACCTTACGCCCATATTGACCGTAAGTTACGGCCTTTGTAATTCTGAACTTTCCTTGTTTGACCTAGTTTGACTTTCTGGACCATTTTAAGCGCCGAGTCTTAATCTAATTCACTTCTTATCTTATATAACATTGATTAAGAGTCTTAGAAACCATTTAACGTCGAGAAACGCTTTGGAACCCTAATTAGGGTTTTGCCGTGTTTTTTCATTAGTTGCGTATATGTGTTTATGTATGTTGACGTGTATGTATATGATCGATATTTAGGTGTGGGACGTGAAGTGAACATTGTACGACGATAACTTAACTTTATATCGATCTTAGCTTTCATAACCAATCGAGGTGAGTTTCGTATCTCCCTACTCGCTTGAGATTCGGGCTGAAAAGTGTAAAACTGGTGTGTTTACTTACTTGTTGATTGATTTATTGATTGGTTGACTTGATTATTGGATTGATGTGACAGTTCGTTTCGTTTGATTGATTTGGGTTATGTCTCCGTTAATTATTACATATAATATATATATATATATTAGGTTAGACGTACATACATGGAAGTCGGTTATGCCTTCATCGGGTTTTAGATGTGGTGGGAAGGCTGCGGGTGACCCTATATATAAGCATCTAGGACTTGAAGAAAGTAAAATCCTCTGAAGTATATGTACGTATAGTTGGTTTAAATTGTGAATAGTGGTTTATGATTAATGATGTTTGATTATACTTCAAAATGGGTTAAAAGTCCTTACAAATCGTTTTGGTATGGTTTGGGTCGAAATTGGGGGTTTGGGTTCTTATTTTTCTGCACTTGTTGCTGCTGGTGGTGTTGCTACCCAGTATGGGGCGTAACCTACGCCCCTTAGGGCCGTAGGTTACGCCAGGTCTATTTTACTTGGGCGTAGGTTACGCCAGTGAGGGCCGTAGCTTACGCCTATCCCTATCTTCAAAATGGACCTTACGCCAAAATTTAACTGTTTACGCCAACTTCTACGCCAAAAATGACATTTCTAGAGGGCCGTAGGTTACGCCAGTGAGGGCCGTAGCTTACGCCTATCCCTATCTTCAAAATGGACCTTACGCCAAAATTTAACTGTTTACGCCAACTTCTACGCCAAAATAACGTTACGCCCATGTTGACCGCCATACTGACCATACTTTACGCCATTACGTAGCTTACGCCTATCCCTATCTTCAATTTTGACCTTACGCCAAAATTTAACTGTTTACGCCAACTTCTACGCCAAAAATGACATTTCTAGAGGGCCGTAGGTTACGCCAGTGAGGGCCGTAGCTTACGCCTATCCCTATCTTCAAAATGGACCTTACGCCAAAATTTAACTGTTTACGCCAACTTCTACGCCAAAAATCTAGAGGTAGGTTACGCCCATATTGACCGCCAAAATTTAACTGTTTACGCCAACTTCTACGCCAAAATTTAACTGTTTACGCCAACTTCTACGCCAAAATTTAACTGTTTACGCCAACTTCTACGCCAAAATTTAACTGTTTACGCCAACTTCTACGCCAAAATTTAACTGTTTACGCCAACTTCTACGCCAAAATTTAACTGTTTACGCCAACTTCTACGCCAAAATTTAACTGTTTACGCCAACTTCTACGCCAAAATTTAACTGTTTACGCCAACTTCTACGCCAAAATTTAACTGTTTACGCCAACTTCTACGCCAAAATTTAACTGTTTACGCCAACTTCTACGCCAGTTTGGCCGTAGCTTACGCCTATCCCTATCTTCAATTTTGACCTTACGCCAAAATTTAACTGTTTACGCCAACTTCTACGCCAAAAATGACATTTCTAGAGGGCCGTAGGTTACGCCAGTGAGGGCCGTAGCTTACGCCTATCCCTATCTTCAAAATGGACCTTACGCCAAAATTTAACTGTTTACGCCAACTTCTACGCCAAAATTCTAGAGGGCCGTTTACGCCCATATTGACCGTACCTTACGCCCCTACGCCAAAATTTAACTGTTTACGCCAACTTCTACGCCAAAATTTAACTGTTTACGCCAACTTCTACGCCAAAATTTAACTGTTTACGCCAACTTCTACGCCAAAATTTAACTGTTTACGCCAACTTCTACGCCAAAATTTAACTGTTTACGCCAACTTCTACGCCAAAATTTAACTGTTTACGCCAACTTCTACGCCAAAATTTAACTGTTTACGCCAACTTCTACGCCAAAATTTAACTGTTTACGCCAACTTCTACGCCAAAATTTAACTGTTTACGCCAACTTCTACGCCAAAAATGACAGTTCTAGACTGTAGGTTACGGGCAACTGCGGGTGACCCTATATATAAGCATCTAGGACTTGAAGAAAGTAAAATCCTCTGAAGTATATGTACGTATAGTTGGTTTAAATTGTGAATAGTGGTTTATGATTGATGAATGTTGATAGTAGGCTTATGGTTGATGAATGTTGATAGTAGGCTTATGTTTGAGGAATGTTGATGGTTGGCTTATGTTGGATGTATATTGATTGTTGGCACAGGTTCATCATATATTGATTGATGGCACAGGTGCATCGTATATTGATTGTTGGTTTATGATTTATGCATTTACATTTGATTGTAAGCATTGCATACATCGTTGATGAGCCCTCGGCAGGGGATTGCCGACATCCTGGTGCATAGATGTATGCACCCATTTTGGATGTAGACCTGACTCCGAGTATATAGACATATATATCTCGATGATTTTGAGATACAGCCTTGTTCATTGCGATGACAGAAGGGTATCGTTGCATTGGTGACTTGAGCTCACGCATAGGATAGGCATATTGGCTTATTCATGCATTCCGGCATTTGCATTGATACTCATATCATTTATGCATTTCTCATTTCACGCGTTGCGCTTGTGTAATCTTGTTGTTGGACATTATTGTGTTTCGTAGAGGCTCACTGTATGTCAGGTTTAGCCTCCTTTCGTGCTTTATGATTTTGTCTATGGTTCCTTGTGGGCCATTATTACGAACTCACCAACCTTGTGTTGACTATGCTTAGTACACTTTTCAGGTAATCAGGTTCTCCCAGGGCGTGGAGTTTAGTTGCTTTGCTCGCTGTAAACCCGGACTATGGACTTCATGGATCAAGGATTCATTGGCCTGCCTTTTGCATTATACTTAGGATCGTTTGCCATCTTTGGTTGTTATTTTGTTAACTTTGATGGCTATTTGCTCCCGTTGTATTTTGTTACTTACTTCGTTTTGTATTGGATTCACCGAATCTTTAATTGCATTTAGTTTGTTCTATTGTAATTCCACCTGGTGCTATGTGATTTCCGTGATATTCCGAGCCTCGGCTTGGGGTGTTACAGAATGGTGGCCCATGCGTGGTCGTAGAGAATTAGGCGGTTTGACCTAGACTACGGCTTAAGTTAAAACTCTTCATATAGCATGCATGGTTAGGAATTCGTGTGCAATGTGAATTATGTGAATCCCCGTGTGAGTTCGTAGTTAAGACCTATTGTATGATAGCTTGAATTCAATGATGAATGTGAATTGTAGTTAATATGGGTTGTTGTTGTAAATTGTTGGAATTAATGTGATGATTTAGGGCAAAATGATGGGATGCCATTAACTTAGTATAATATTGTGGCAACCCTAAAAGAACCCGATCAACTCTTTTATGGTTACCCGATATTATAGCAAGTTCATGACATCGTGGATTGCGCACGCGTGGCTTAAAGTATAATAAGGAACCGATATGCTTAATGGAAGTTGATTAGGTGGAGGGTTAGCCGTTGGTACACCCTGTATACATACCAGGTCAATAACTAGTAAGCATATCGAATTCGGATTATACTTTGAATCATTTGTGTTAGTTGTTTAACTGCATGATATTATGAGCATGATTACTTGATGTTATGATATGTAAAAATCCCTTATAATTCTAACACTCTTGCCTTAGCATAACATTATGAAATGAGTATGTGGTATCGGTATGAGAGCATTGACTACTTGTGTGGCTAACATGTGAGCATTTGAGACTAACTCTCGGGTCAACGTGTCACTTGTTTTATAGAAATGGCGAGACCAAGGAGAGTCGGAACGAACTATAGGGCCGAAGAGGAAGAACCACAACCGGAAGCTCAACCAGAAGTGCAAGGAGGTAGGGGCCGTGGTAGGGGCCGTGGTAGAGGTCGTGGTAGGGGCCGTGGTAGGGGTCGTGGTGGAGCTCCTGAGCCAAACTTGGCCGAGGTAATCGCACAAACGGTCGCCGGCATCATGCCAACCATCATTGCTCAAGTCACGGCAAGTCTTGGGCAAAACAATGGGCCTCAAAACAACGAAGCCCCAGAAAACGTAAACAATGAAAATGATCAACCTTATGTCGAAGAAGATGAAGGAGAGGAACCAGTGGGAGTTGGTATTGGGATGCCCATGAATAATCAATATGGCGGATACCGCCAAGGGTGTATATTTAAAGATTTTAAGAGTTGTGGGGCACCGGAGTTCGATGGGAAAGGGGGTCCCACGGAATGTATAAGGTGGTTCGAGGCGATAGAGGCGGTGATTGAAAGGAGTCATTGCACCTATGATGACCTGATTTCCTATGCATCCGGCATGTTTAGGCATGACGCCTTGAGTTGGTGGAACCAGGAAATAACGTTGGGGCGGACTAAAAACTTGGAGTGGATTGACTTCAAAAACAAAGTAAAAGCAAAGTTTTGTCCTCCGTATGAACTACAAAACTTAACCATTGAATTCGCAAATCTAAACATGGAGGGAGCCGATTACAAGGGCTATGTGAGACGATTTCAAGAATTGTCCACCCTCATTCCTCACTTGGTGGGTACCGAGTCACAGGCCATCCAGAAGTTTGTATTGGGCTTGAATCCTCAAGTCCGATCTTATGTAAACTCCAACATGCCTACTTCTTTGGCTAATGCGGTCAACCAAGCCGGGAGTGTGACTGAAGATTTATTGAGATGTGGTGTTTTGAGTAAGTCCTCATCAAACAAGAGGAAAGAAGTGGGGGAGTCAAGTGGGGTAAAGAAAGCGGGAAGGTTTGACCCCAAGAATGCGTATAGGGGTAGGGTAATGGCGGCGGTAGAACCGGCTAGGAGGCCTTATACCGGGCCTCATCCTTTCTGTGGGAGGTGCAACAGGCACCATCCCGCCACTACTCCATGTGGGGCATGCTATAATTGCAACCAAGTTGGGCACGCATCCAAGAATTGTAGAGCTCCAAGAGCCGGCCCAATGAATGTGGCTCCTGTTCGGGCCGTTCCTCCTCAAGGTAACCAAAGAAGAGGCGAATGTTTTGAATGTGGTAGCCGTGACCACTACCGAAATAATTGTCCTCGATGGGTGGGACAACAAGTTCAAGTAGCCGTTCATCCCAATCAACTACAAATGGTCGGGCCTAATCAAAACCGGGGACAACAAGGCCACCAAGTGCAACCACGCGGCCAAGCCTTTGCAGCCAATGTAAATGAAGCTCGCAATGACCCCAACGTAGTAGCAGGTACTTTTCTCCTTAATGGTCTCTATGCAACCGTCCTATTTGATTCCGGGCCGATTATAGCCTCGTGTCTTCTAACTTTGTTCCTTTGATTGATGTGCATCCATGTGCTCTAAACTATGTGCTTGACATTGAAATGGTAAATGGGTCACTAACTAGAATTAGTCAAATACTTCGGGAATGTGTCTTGACTTTAGAAGATGTCGACTTCTTCATTGACCTTATGCCTCTTGACATTGGTAGTTTTGATATTATAGTGGGTATGGATTGGTTGACGGCGGTGAATGCAACCATTGATTGTGGCGAGAGGGTTGTTAAGATACCTTTGGCTAACGGTAAAATTCTTAGGGTTCAAGGTGAAACCTCCGATTCCTCGACTTCTAAAGTCTTTAGTGCTACCATCTCAAAGGTAGAATTGAAGACCGTCCCTATCGTTTGTGATTTTCCTGATGTTTTTCCGGATGACTTACCGGGGTTACCTCCGACCCGTGAACTTGATTTTCGTATTAATCTTATTCCCGAAGCCGCGCCCGTAGCAAAAGCTCCTTATAGACTAGCTCTAACCGAAATGCAAGAGCTACAAACTCAACTCAAGGAACTCCAAGAAAAGGGTTTCATTCGCCCTAGTCAATCTCCTTGGGGTGCTCCTGTTCTATTCGTCATAAAGAAAGATGGATCTTTTAGAATGTGTATTGATTACCGGGAATTAAACAAGCTCACTGTGAAGAACCGATATCCTCTCCCTAGAATCGATGACCTATTTGATCAACTTCAAGGTGCTAAGCACTTTTCAAAAATCGATCTTCGCTCGGGCTATCATCAACTCCGGGTACATGAAGATGACATCCCCAAAACGGCTTTTCGCATAAGGTATGGTCATTTTGAATTCACCGTAATGCCTTTTGGGTTGACTAATGCACCGGCGGTGTTCATGGACTTGATGAACCGGGTGTGTCAACCATACTTAGACAAGTCTGTCATTGTGTTCATTGATGACATACTTGTATACTCGAAGACGAAGGAGGAGCATATTGAGCACTTGCGTGAAGTGCTTGAACTACTAAGGAAAGAGAAATTGTATGCTAAATTTTCCAAGTGTGAGTTTTGGTTGGAAGAGGTCCACTTCCTTGGTCACGTAGTGAGCAAGGATGGTATTCATGTGGACCCAAGCAAGATTGAAGCGGTCAAGAATTGGAGAAGACCCGAAACGCCATCCGAGATCCGCCAATTTCTTGGATTGGCGGGTTATTATAGAAGATTTATTGAAAATTTCTCCCGTATTGCACAACCACTCACTCTCTTGACTCAAAAGGAGAGAAATTTTGAATGGGGCGAAAGACAAGAAAGCGCCTTCCAAACTCTTAAAGATATGCTGTGTGATGCTCCTATTTTGACGCTACCGGATGGAATTGAAGATTTCGTTGTTTATTGTGATGCTTCGGGGCAAGGGTTGGGTTGTGTTCTTATGCAAAGGGGTAAGGTCATTGCTTATGCCTCTCGTCAATTGAAGGTGCATGAGAAGAACTACCCGACACATGATTTGGAATTGGGAGCGGTTGTGTTTGTTTTGAAGTGTTGGAGGCATTATCTCTATGGCACCAAATGTGTGATTTATACCGATCACAAAAGCCTCCAACACATCTTCAACCAAAGTGAATTGAATATGAGGCAAAGGCGTTGGTTAGAACTATTTAGTGATTATGATTGTGACATCCGTTATCACCCGGGCAAGGCAAATGTAGTAGCCGATGCCTTGAGCCGAAAGGAGAGAGTGAAACCAAGACGGGCTAGAGCTATGAGCCTCACGGTAGGGCCGAATATTCGTGATCGGATCATTGAAGCCCAAATTCAAGCCACCCTACCGGAAAACTTTGGAAACGAGAACCTAGATGGTATGGAACAACAATTCGACCGGAAGAATGATAATGGGCTATACATGGTTGAAAGACTTTGGGTTCCTATTTTCGGCGACTTAAGAACACTTATCATGAATGAAGCTCACCTATCGCCTTATTCGGTCCATCCCGGGTCGGATAAGATGTACTTTGACTTAAAAGATTTGTATTGGTGGCCGGGCATGAAGCGTGATGTGGCTAGGTATGTGAGTGAGTGTCTTACTTGCTTACAAGTCAAAGCCGATCACAAGAAGCCACCCGGTTTGTTGGTACAACCGGTGATGCCCGAATGGAAGTGGGAACATATCTCAATGGACTTCATTACTAAACTACCGAAGACAAGAAGCGGTCGTGACACGATTTGGGTGATAGTAGATCGGTTAACGAAGTCGGCTCACTTTTTAGCCATTCGCGAAACCGATAAATTTGACACTTTGGCTCGTTTATACATCAAGGAAGTAATATCTAAACATGGAGTGCCAATTTCTATCATTTCCGATAGAGATGCCCGTTTCAAATCAAAATTTTGGGAAGCCTTTCAAAAAGCCATGGGTACTCGACTTGACATGAGTACGGCGTTTCACCCCCAAACGGATGGGCAAACCGAGAGAACCATCCAAACACTTGAAGACATGTTGAGGGCGTGTGCAATTGATTTTGGTGGAAATTGGGAAGACCATTTGCCTCTAGTCGAATTTTCCTACAACAATAGTTATCATGCTACCATTCAAATGGCGCCCTTTAGAGCATTATATGGTAGGATATGTCGCTCTCCTCTAGCTTGGGCGGAAATTGGAGAGAGTCAACTTATCGGGCCAGAAATTGTGATTGAAACGACTAAGGTAATATCCCAAATTAAGGAGAAGTTGCAATTGGCCCGTGAACGTCAAAAGAAGTATGCTGATGTGAGGCGGAGACCGTTGGAGTTTGAAGTTGGTGATTTAGTACTTTTGAAAGTGTCACCTTGGAAGGGAGTCGTACATTTTGTGAAGCGGGGAAAACTTGCACCAAGGTATATTGGTCCTTTCAAGATTCTTGAACGGGTTGGAAAAGTTGCTTATCGGCTAGAATTGCCTCAAGAGCTTAACGGTGTGCATGATGTGTTTCATATTTGTAACTTGCGCAAGTGTTTGGCGAATCCTACACATCATGTGCCTATGGATGAAATTAGGGTTGATTCGAATTTGAACTTTGTTGAGGAGCCGGTAGAGATCTTGGACCGCCAAGAAAAGAAACTCAAGAGTAAACGCTACACCATTGTGAAGGTAAGATGGAATGCTAGACGTGGAGCCGAGTACACTTGGGAGCGAGAGGATCACATGAAATCTAAGTACCCGCATTTATTTAATAATTAGGTTTTGTTGAATTTCGGGACGAAATTCTTTCAACGGGGGAATAATGTAACATCCGTGAATTTTGACCCGTTGACTTATGTGTAATTTGACTAACAATCTTGTTTAATGAAATAAATGGGTCGTCTGGTGAATTAAATGACAATGTGTGTTAGTCGAGTCGTTATTTAGTTTGTTGGCATTTAGTTGTGCAACCGATTGTTTTATGGCTTGTGGGAGAAACGGGTCGGCCCGTGGGTAGTCCATGACCCACCAGCCCCCCCAAGACCCATTTCTCCCCCTTATCTCTTTTCCCCCTCTCATTTTCTATCTATCTATCTTTCCTCTCTTTCTCTCTAAGTAAAAAGGCAAGGAACCATCTCAATTCATTTCTTCACCCTCATTGCATCAAATTAGTGTTTTGGAGCTACCATAGTGCAAGAATCATCATCATTGTTGCCTCATAATCTTCATTTAATCATAACTTGAAGTTTCTAGTTCAAGCTTTGGCCATTTTGACCTAAATTGGGTTCTAGCTCAAGGAGGAGTTTGTGTAAGTCTAATTCAACTCTCTTACTTCCATTTATGCTTGTTTTTATGTTTCTAGTCGTTTTGATGTGATTCCAAGACTTGTAAATGGTAAAAATGGAAATTAGGGTTAGGGTTAGGGTTTGAATGATTTGTGAGTGATTATGATGTTTTGGTCGAATTTGTGGGTTGGGTTATGTGTATTTATG
The DNA here is from genome assembly GCA_034093135.1 of Erigeron breviscapus. Lineage (NCBI taxonomy): Eukaryota > Viridiplantae > Streptophyta > Magnoliopsida > Asterales > Asteraceae > Erigeron > Erigeron breviscapus. The sequence goes on from CM067167.1 coordinate 17,824,333, forward strand.
GTTAATGATGTTTGATTATACTTCAAAATGGGTTAAAAGTCCTTACAAATCGTTTTGGTATGGTTTGGGTCGAAATTGGGGGTTTGGGTTCTTATTTTTCTGCACTTGTTGCTGCTGGTGGTGTTGCTGCCCAGTATGGGGCGTAACCTACGCCCCTTAGGGCCGTAGGTTACGCCAGGTCTATTTTACTTGGGCGTAGGTTACGCCAGTGAGGGCCGTAGCTTACGCCTATATATGTGTTTATGTATGTTGACGCGTATGTATATGATCGATATTTAGGTGTGGGACGTGAAGTGAACATTGTACGACGATAACTTAACTTTATATCGATCTTAGCTTTCATAACCAATCGAGGTGAGTTTCGTATCTCCCTACTCGCTTGAGATTCGGGCTGAAAAGTGTAAAACTGGTGTGTTTACTTACTTGTTGATTGATTTATTGATTGGTTGACTTGATTATTGGATTGATGTGACAGTTCGTTTCATTTGATTGATTTGGGTTATGTCTCCGTTAATTATTACATATATATATATATATAGGATAGATACATACATGGAAGTCGGTTATGCCTTCATTGGGTTTTAGATGTATATATATATATATATATATATATATATATATATATATATATATATATATATATATATATATATATATATATATATATATATATATATATATATATATATATATATATATATATATATATATATATATATATATATATATATATATATATATATATATATATATATATATATATATATATATATATATATATATATATATATATATATATATATATATATATATATATATATATATATATATATATATATATATATATATATATATATATATATATATATATATATATATATATATATATATATATATATATATATATATATATATATATATATATATATATATATATATATATATATATATATATATATATATATATATATATATATATATATATATATATATATATATATATATATATATATATATATATATATATATATATATATATATATATATATATATATATATATATATATATATATATATATATATATATATATATATATATATATATATATATATATATATATATATATATATATATATATATATATATATATATATATATATATATATATATATATATATATATATATATATATATATATATATATATATATATATATATATATATATATATATATATATATATATATATATATATATATATATATATATATATATATATATATATATATATATATATATATATATATATATATATATATATATATATATATATATATATATATATATATATATATATATATATATATATATATATATATATATATATATATATATATATATATATATATATATATATATATATATATATATATATATATATATATATATATATATATATATATATATATATATATATATATATATATATATATATATATATATATATATATATATATATATATATATATATATATATATATATATATATATATATATATATATATATATATATATATATATATATATATATATATATATATATATATATATATATATATATATATATATATATATATATATATATATATATATATATATATTATTTCCTCCGTAGCTTACGCCTGTTGTAAAAATGCCACTGTACCTTACGCCCATATTGACCGTTAGTTACGGCCTTTGTAATTCTGAACTTTCCTTGTTTGACCTAGTTTGACTTTCTGGACCATTTTAAGCGCCGAGTCTTAATCTAATTCACTTCTTATCTTATATAACATTGATTAAGAGTCTTAGAAACCATTTAACGTCGAGAAACGCTTTGGAACCCTAATTAGGGTTTTGCCGTGTTTTCATTAGTTGCGTATATGTGTTTATGTATGTTGACGCGTATGTATATGATCGATATTTAGGTGTGGGACGTGAAGTGAACATTGTACGACGATAACTTAACTTTATATCGATCTTAGCTTTCATAACCAATCGAGGTGAGTTTCGTATCTCCCTACTCGCTTGAGATTCGGGCTGAAAAGTGTAAAACTGGTGTGTTTACTTACTTGTTGATTGATTTATTGATTGGTTGACTTGATTATTGGATTGATGTGACAGTTCGTTTCATTTGATTGATTTGGGTTATGTCTCCGTTAATTATTACATATATATATATATTAGGTTAGACGTACATACATGGAAGTCGGTTATGCCTTCATTGGGTTTTAGATGTGGTGGGAAGGCTGTGGGTGACCCTATATATAAGCATCTAGGACTTGAAGAAAGTAAAATCCTCTGAAGTATATGTACGTATAGTTGGTTTAAATTGTGAATAGTGGTTTATGATTGATGAATGTTGATAGTAGGCTTATGTTTGAGGAATGTTGATAATTGGCTTATGTTGGATGTATATTGATTGTTGGTTTATGATTTATGCATTTACATTTGATTGTAAGCATTGCATACATCGTTGATGAGCCCTCGGCAGGGGATTGCCGACATCCTGGTGCATAGATGTATGCACCCATTTTGGATGTAGACCTGACTCCGAGTATATAGACATATATATCTCGATGATTTTGAGATACAACCTTGTTCATTGCGATGACAGAAGGGTATCATTGCATTGGTGACTTGAGCTCACGCATAGGATAGGCATATTGGCTTATTCATGCATTCCGGCATTTGCATTGATACTCATATCATTTATGCATTTACATTTGATTGTAAGCATTGCATACATCGTTGATGAGCCCTCGGCAGGGGATTGCCGACATCCTGGTGCATAGATGTATGCACCCATTTTGGATGTAGACCTGACTCCGAGTATATAGACATATATATCTCGATGATTTTGAGATACAACCTTGTTCATTGCGATGACAGAAGGGTATCATTGCATTGGTGACTTGAGCTCACGCATAGGATAGGCATATTGGCTTATTCATGCATTCCGGCATTTGCATTGATACTCATATCATTTATGCATTTCTCATTTCACGCGTTGCGCTTGTGTAATCTTGTTGTTGGACATTATTGTGTTTCGTAGAGGCTCACTGTATGTCAGGTTTAGCCTCCTTTCGTGCTTTATGATTTTGTCTATGGTTCCTTGTGGGCCATTACTACGAACTCACCAACCTTGTGTTGACTATGCTTAGTACACTTTTCAGGTAATCAGGTTCTCCCAGGGCGTGGAGTTTAGTTGCTTTGCTCGCTGTAAACCCGGACTATGGACTTCATGGATCAAGGATTCATTGGCCTGCCTTTTGCATTATACTTAGGATCGTTTGCCATCTTTGGTTGTTATTTTGTTAACTTTGATGGCTATTTGCTCCCGTTGTATTTTGTTAACTTTGATGGCTATTTGCTCCCGTTGTATTTTGTTACTTACTTCGTTTTGTATTGGATTCACCGAATCTTTAATTGCATTTAGTTTGTTCTATTGTAATTCCACCTGGTGCTATGTGATTTCCGTGATATTCCGAGCCTCGGCTTGGGGTGTTACATAATGACTGTCCAAACCGAAGTCCGACAAATAGACCAATGACTGTACAGACCGAAGTCCGAAAATAAGACCAATATGCCTCGTACAGGATTTCCCGTCTACAGTGGGGTACGGACCAGAACCAAGACTGTCAGGTACGAAAGCTGACAAGACTACCATTAAATCTCATAATGGTAAAACTACATAAGGGGGATCATTTTAGTTCGTCAAACACAAAGAACAGTTTAGTCTGCCGACAACATGGCAAGTCAAGACACATAGATCAAAATTTCATAAGACATGTATACACAATTTTCAGACAACCGTCAACATGGCAAGGCATAAGATAAATGATTTAAGTAGCCAAACCACATGACATAGACAAAGACAAATCATTTATAAAGTATTCGTGTATACAGTACATGCTTTTCAGGCCCAAAGTAAAGGAAAAAGGGCGCCATAAACTCACCTTAGCGATCAAAGAGCTAAAAGTATGAGTAGTCCGAGAAAATGAGCAGTCTAGTCTCCACGTCTATCCAAAACCTAGGATATGAGCACGAATGGTGATGATGATGATAATAAAACCCTAATTATTATTGAAAATGATTATCCCCTTTGATTTTGCCTTTGGTTTCCACTTGCTAAATGAATTTAGAAGATAAGTGAAATTTTGTGTGTGTGTGTTGTGTGTGTTGTGATCGACCAGAAGAAAAGAAAAGGGGGGAAAAGGGCCTTGGTGGTTCTTTTCCTGCCATAAGTCACAAAACCGGCCCATGTGGCCTAAAATTGATATTTTTGGTACCTCTAATTTGGTAAAATGCTTGCGATTAAATACCGTTTGACTAAAAGGTTATAATTTTAAGTAAAGGTATTTTCCCTCGTCTCATTTAAATTAAGACAAGTCAATAAAGTTTCGTCAAAGTGAACTTTATAATATTAAGTCTAGACAGTCTAATTATTTTGTACAAGACATAACCTTTAAATATTCATTTAAAGTTATTTTTAAAGACTCGGCATTCGTCTAGATAGCTAATAGTCCACGTCATCAAGATACGTCTAATTTGACTAAGTCAAAAGTCCAAAAGTCTAATAATTTCCACGTCAAATGACTATCTAATTGAGATTAAAACTAACCCGATGTTAATTAATTACGAGTTGTCACACCTATAATATAAGTGCCTCCCAAAAGAAATACGAGTAGTATACAAAGTGGTGTGCATTGCTTTATTCTGCCTCCACAAAGCAAACAGTAAAGAAAATTAGGCATAAAAGTCTCAAGTCTATACATGATACTAGTTAACTTTAATGGTTATTTGCTATGAGTAAATAAAAAATATAATGTCTATTATCATACATTATATTAACTTTCTTTGTCATGGCTAAGATGTTAGTGTATAAAAAGAAAATCAAGCTATGAAAGCCTTTAAAAGCTATGAAAAAGATAAGGCTCCACCGCTCTTTTTATACAGTATGTATTGAGATAAATTCACTTTCTCTCAATCCCATAAATACAAAACTCATATGTACACAAATAATGCATATATGGGTATCTGTGATGGTAATGTCTAGATGCTGGCTTTTATCTTTAACCATGTTTGACTATGATGTATGGCCATATATGGATAGATGTACATTTATTTGTATGGTCAAACAATACAAGTTATATAAATAAAACCTTGCTAGCTAGCTAACAAATGAAGATGTGTTTTACGCACATACACCATCGCATCTCCATCATGCTCTATTATATACTCCGTAACTATTATGATTTACGAGTATTATATCTACCTCATCATATGCTAGCAAGATGTGCATTATAATATATGACCTCTGAGGTTGTATGTTCCCGGACTTATTTTCCGGACGAATGAAGAATATAAATATTCTCGAACGCATTTTTTGAGTAAATAAAATGTATAAACATGCTCGGACGCTTTGGCACGAGCAAAATACATTATAAATTTATGGAACTCTAAACAACTTTTTAGAAATAAATAGATGAAAGGGTAATCTAAATAATATTACAGAAGTTAAATGCTAAAGCATGAAGAAAAAACTCTTCCTTCAAGCAAATTCCGATCCAGATTATAAAACCCAAGAATCTAAATTTCTTAATACATCTAAGGCAAAATAAAAACAAGCTTGGCTAACACTTAAAAGAACATTTCATTCATTCATTGGATGAGAATACATATACTTCTCATTGAGAAGCAAGATACAAAATTACACCAAAGGTAAATCCCAAGGTGGAGTAAGCCAAATAAGAATATAATTAAACTTTGCTAAATGCTTAGAAAATCGTCATCCTCCTTATCTATTGGATGAGACGATAAACACTTCTCATGGGGAAGTTGATATCATAAAAAAATATATATAATAAAAAAAGTAACTACCTCAACTTTCAAAATTTTATCCATCCTTTACATCCATTTGATGGAAGGATATGCACTTCTCATAGGAGAGTGATATTGTCAAAAGGGATTGAAGAGGTAATTACCTCAATACCCAAGATCTTATTTATTCTTCACATTCATTGGATGGAAGGACAAGCGCTTCTCAACGGGAAGCAACACGCAAAAAATATGTGCCCCGTTAGACATATATTTCTGTATTGCCTTCGCATGGTGTATGTCTTTTACCTTTTAGACATATATTTCTTTTCCTCTTGTTGCGAAGTGCCCCGTTACACACTAAAAAACAATGAAAATCGTGTGTATGGATACACAAGAACCTTTCATAGCTAAGTAAAGCACAGCGTATCCTTGTGTATAAGAAAGCATGCACAACTTTTATACGCATGGAATATGCATTTTGGGAATACAAATATATGAAAAGAGAAGAGCTAAAGCCTATTACTGTACTTTTTATCTGTGGTGTGGTCAAATGAAAGTGAGAAGCGAAAAGCTAAAGCTATCGAATACAAAATGTTTGATCCACTAATTAGTTGGTCAAGGCTAACTCTGCAATATATAGTATTCTACTATAATGCTTTTCACTATTCAAAAAATAGGTACTCATTTTCAAGTACATATTTGCACATTAAGAACGTGGCCCAAATTATCTTTACATTATGTGTTTTCGTTGGCTTTGTTAATCGGCCATCATAATATATTGTGTTGGCCACCCTCAAATGATTATTATTATTTGCTCCAAGGTAATTATATACCACACATGATTGTTTATAGCATATTATGTTAGTTATGCATATTTACTCCAAATATGTGGATATAATATAAATCAAAATATACTCACATGAATATATCTTATTGAATGTCTAGCTAGTGCCACTTTTAGTCACCCCTTGAGACCAAATGTCTCTCTAACAGCTAATTTAAAACCTCAATGCTGGTGAAACGACTCATTGTGGGCACACAAACAAAAGCAACCTCGACATATCCTGGCCAAGTTTCATGCTACCTAGCATTCGATCAAAGATTGAGTTCAAAAATAAAAGGGGACTAAAGAGGTAATTATATTACCTTAACTCCAAAAAATTCTATTCATCTTTTACATCCATTGGATGGAAGGGTAAGCGTTTCTCATCGGGAAGCGGCGCACACAAAAAATAAAAATATAAAAAAGTTTATCATCTTTTTATTCATCGGATAAAAAGGTAAGCATTTCTCATCGGGAAGTGACAATCCTCGCGAGTTATAAAATTTGTAAGACCCAGACGTGGGCAATAAATAAATAAATAAAAATTCAAATGCAAAGATACTAACAATAAGTCCTTCACAATTGAATTTGGGGGACTTGATATTGGCCAAGCCATTACTTGATAGCTAAAACATTGACAAGAAATAATGAGAGCATGGATTACATTCCTCCGTGATGATAAAAGCAGACATGAATTATGTTCCCCTGTGATAAAAATGAAGAAAAATATTATACTTCTTCAGGATCTATGTACTAATATACATAAATATCTTTCAAGGGCCATCAGCTAATGAAAAGCCTATCACTAGGCCAAAGGCTCCATCAACAAGCAAAACCCACTAGTAGTACAAGAGTAAGCAATCAAAGACTCGTTTCCTAAAGGAAGAAAGACATATCATTATAAGTTTAAACACAAAAATATTTGGGAAATCTCTTTATGCTTAAACTTGGGGGACTTGATCACGTATGTGATTACATACGTATTAACAAGGCGTAAGGGCATGACCAAACAACCGCTTTGGCCCATCATATATATTGCTTTGAAGAAAATGGGTGACAACTATTCTGGGACATACACCAAATTACTTATTTTGTCTATAAATAACGCCACTACATATCATAATGACCAAGTGATATTCACTTCATTATCTTTCATATATATGAGTCATGTCTCATACAACAACAGAAAGAAGGATTTTTCTCTCCCCACTTCAACATACAGATACATGGCAAGTAATTTATATTTATTCTCATACTCTATGTTTTCCCATTCATTACAATATATAAATACAACATTATCAGACAACAAGGGAAATACATTCACTTTACTACTAAGTATCTCTCCCTCATGTAGTACAACATAAAGAACATGCTTCTCAATACGGGAGCCACATCTCATTTCATAGCTTGAATACACAACAAGAGTGAATGATGTTCACTCTACTCACTGAACATTACTTTCTTATTCTAGGACAACTATCGCCACCTTAGGCTCGTTAAGAGCTTGTTAGGTTCGCACTGTATATTCAGGAGATGCGATGGTTGTCGCGGTCAAACCCGTATCGTCACTGAGCCCGTCATTTTAGGTTCAAACAGTGGGCATGTGGTCTCCAGTTTTAGTAGTGTTCAGTTCACTGACAAGTGAGAGATGAATGAGGCGGGTTATTGTAAAACAAATAAGACAAAATCTTGACCTTTAGATCATAATAAAATTGATGCACGAAGATTCACGAAGCACAAGTATATATATATATAGATGCACGATGATTTTAATGATGCATGATGATTTTCAGTTAAAAAAACCCTATTATTTTATTTGTTTTACTTCAATTCATGTTAAATTTTACCTAGAACCTATGTGTGTGTGTGTGTCTGCGCGCGTGCGCATGCACGCGTGTGCATAAAGCTATAAAGTAAGGTGATGAAAGAAATGAAGAGGTTATTGTGTTAGAGGAATTATTAATATGATGTATTACAATGTTATTGTTGGTGTTGGTCTGAGTTTGTTTTGTAAAATGATTTTTCAATTTCGTGGTAATTACAAGTATAAAAAATAAAAATTTGGAAAGTTTAATAATAACTCAACAGTAATGAAATTTTTACAGAAACGTTAATTTTGAAGGAATGGGTTTCAAATATGAGTACATGATATTGGTACTTTTCTCATGACTTAAGTCAAATCTTCTCAATTACATATGGGCTAAATTATTGGGGCTAGGGGTAAATATGGGCCAACTATACATTGGTCCAATATATATCTAGCTAGAAATAGGAAACATATATACACTAAACTAAAACCTAAGAGTTTGGTATTAGACAAGTATATATTTGTCATGTAAAACTCCTCATCTTTAATCTTTAAACCCTTATTAAGCAAATAGTTCTTTTTCCCTTTTAACTAGCCTTTGAAAAGTCGAAAATACCCTCAGGTTTATTAAAATGTTGAAAAATCAATTTTTGTTGTTGTGGGCAAGATTTGAACATGAGATATATACCTATAATAACCTTAATGAAATTAACTATAACATACATCTTTCAACCCTTAAAATAATTACACTATTACTTTACATCAATACCTTTTATACTAACGCCGCTACCGCCACCCGTTTCTGTCATCGCCGCTGCATTGCGCGGGTACCCCTCTAGTATTTTATTAATGAACTCAGGTGGAAATTGCATACAAAAATAGGAACATAGGCAACTTATAAATACCCAAAAATAAAGATGGAAATTGCATACAAAACTAGGAACATATATAGGCAACTTATAAATACCCAAAAATCAAACGGCTATATGCCCATATCCGTTGGCCCCGGATAGAAAGCAACAAGCAGTTTATTCAAATATAAAAAACCAAACTACTGAGAAAAAGCTGCAATCCCTCAAATACTTCAACTTAGACCCGACCATGTGGGCTTGGGCTGCATTCACGGTTGTACTAGGTTGATTTTTGCCATAAGGTCAACTGAGTTTTATTCATTGGCTGTTCAGAAGAAAAAAAAAAAATACTCCATCCGTCCTACTAAATTTGTCCACTTTTAAATTTTCAAAGTCAAACTTTACGAACTTTGACCATAAATATTTTTATTTGTGTTATACTCGTATAATAATTGATGAAAGTTATACCAATGAAACACACATATAAAACACAATCAATTCATATAATTTCATCAAATAATATATAACACAAACAAGTATGTTTATGGTCAAAGTTTGTAAAGTTTGACTTTTAAAAATTTAAAAGTGGACAAGTTTAATGAGACGAGGGGAATATATCATTAGCACCACATGTGTACGTGGACTACTTCTCAGGCATGTGCATTAGGAGATGAATCACTTCCAACATATTTGAGGTTTATCGTACTCTTGAAATATATTTAAGACGACATGTGAAACATACATGACCAGATTACACACTTAGAAAATTTACATTAGAACTTAAACAGATCGATACACATATAACTTCGAGCACGTACAAGAGTCAATCTGTAGATAACAATTATCGTCGTACATATTCATTAAGCATTATTCAGTATTTTTTCCCCCCATATCTAATGAATGTTCATTCATATATATATACATCAATAGTTAGATTAATCAAAGCGTTTATTATTGGTTCAGAAAACAATCGGCACATTTCTGTTGACTCCTCAACTAATATGAACAAATTACATATTTCTTATATAGAGAATCATTCTTTTTCGATCTGGAAGAGAAAATCTCTCTCTATATATATGTGCCTATATATAACATATCGATCAGCCATCACCAAAACAAACAATACTCTTATCTTTTATATATAGTTATTGCTTCATTGTGGACACTTACTGTTCCATTAATTTCCCTTTGCAATAATAGTTCCTTAATTATTAGTAAAAGAAATAATATTGTTTCCAGTAACAAGAAGCAATTGTATTCACCAAGATGCAGCAAGCTTCCGGGTGAAATAACTACCATGGAGACCACAGTGATCAGTAGAAGATCAGCAAATTATCAACCTTCATTATGGTCTTATGATTTTATTCAGTCACTTTCAAGCAAATACAAAGTATGTACGTACACATGTTAAACTTTACTATAAGCTTAGAATGCTAAGTTTAATTCGTCCATATATACTTAAAACTTCTTTTTTTGGAGTCAACTATATATTACTTGGGTAACATACCGAGGGTGTTAATTAATTGCAGTATAACACGTACGTATGATTTTGTAGGAATATTAGCACATCTGTGCTTAGTTAAGCTACAAAAGTGTAGATTTTTGAGCATGCAAAAATTGTGATACAAAAAAATATAATTAGAACCTGCCTATATATAGAGAGAATAACTCGATCCACTATTTAAAACGTGGACAAACAGCTTAAATTTCTCTATTATGTAAAGTGCCAAGAAATATGCCATATTTCAATGTTTTTAATCTCTACACTTTTATATATGTAAAGATGTTTCCTTCTTCCAATCTTTGCTGCTGCTTGCTTTGAATGCATGTACGTGCTTGAAGCTTTTTTCATTATCAATTTCCCTACATGCACCTTTGAGTGTGGACTTACAAACATGAAATACTTTTAAGCACTTCATTAAGGTAGTTTCAATAGTTCATACTTACTTTTCAAAAAAAAAATAAATTAGTTCATACTTGTGTTTGCATTATACCCGGAGATTTCACATATAGGAGTATTTTGTAGTATATATAGTTGTCTGCTTACAATAGGGTGCATTATGTGTGCTTTTGGGTATATATGTGTAGGAAGAGAAGTATATGATGAGATCCCAAGCTCTGAAAGAAGTGGTGAGGACCATGATTTGCAAAGAGATTGGAATGGTGGAAAATCCATTGATCAGCATACTCAATCTGGTTGATGATTTGCAGAGACTCGGCATATCTTATCATTTTGTTGATGAAATAGACCGTCTCCTGGAGAATATACACATCAATTACTACAAAAATCAAGAAAAGTGGACTAATATGGATTTAAATCTTAAATCCCTTGGTTTTAGACTCTTGAGGCAACATGGGTATCATATCCCTCAAGGTATATATTGTTGAGGAATTCAGAAAATCGAACAATAACATGATAACTTGTAATCTCTGAAAGGCCCATAATCACTTAATTTCACATTAAATCAATTCGACGGTTCACCCAAACTATCCATTCGGATACAATCCAGAGATTAGAGAACCTTGAAGATCAAAACCTGTTAAGAATATGTATAAATTTAACCCATTTCTTTGATTTAGAATCTTCAACAGTTTTTATTGTTCTATGTAGAGATATTCAGCGACTGCGTAGACGCGAATGGAAATTTCAAGGGACACTTGTCAGAAGATATCACCGGTATGCTAAACTTGTATGAAGCTTCCTATCTTTCCATAGAGGACGAAACAATATTGGACGATGCTAGAGAATTGTTAAATTATACAACTTAACTCTCACTTGACTTGTTTTAGTTTCAGGAAATAAGGAAATAATAAGGAGGACTAGCTGTGAAGAATGTTGATAAGGAAGGGACTTATGCTGTGAAGTAAAGAAAATAGGAGGGGATATCTGGACTTGTTGCAGCCTATATATACATCAATACCTAGTATCTAGGGATTATAACATTCTCTGAAAAGCTGCCGTTGTTACATCCTTTCAAGCCGTTATGGCTTCATCTCTTTTGTATCGATCATTCAGGGTTTTGTTCAAAAAACTTCTTTTAATTATTTAGTTGTTAGTTCCTAAATAGTTTTATGTTCTAAGTATTATTCTTATTGTATTAGAACCTTTTATCTTCTATTTTAATAAATCAAATCGTTCATTAATCCAATGTTCTTGATTGAATCTGGTACTTGGGTCTAGATTCTTGTTTTAATCTGAACATTTCTTCATGGTATCAGAGCCAGGTTCTTGATTATATTACTTATATTTATTAAAAATTAATTTTATCTATATTTATCTCGATTTGGGGATTTCTCTTTTTAGGGTTCATCCAAAAATCGATTGATTCTCATATTTTCTCATTCTTTACTCCATCTTCTCTAAGATTGTGGGTAAGTCTGATTGATTATATTATATCTGTCTGTTTGTAGAAGAGAGGGTTCCAGGTAATACTTGTCTTGGATACTTGAGTATCCCTGAATATTATTTGCTTTAATCTGCTTCTTATGTGTGTTATATGCTTAATATGTGTGTGTTGTCCTACTTTGGTTAATTAGCTGTTCTCTTATATTATATCTGTCTGTTTGTAGAAGAGAGGGTTCCAGGTAATACTTGTCTTGGATACTTGAGTATCCCTGAATATTATTTGCTTTAATCTGCTTCTTATGTGTGTTATATGCTTAATATGTGTGTGTTGTCCTACTTTGGTTAATTAGCTGTTCTCTTATATTATATCTGTCTGTTTGTAGAAGAGAGGGTTCCAGGTAATACTTGTCTTGGATACTTGAGTATCCCTGAATATTATTTGCTTTAATCTGCTTCTTATGTGTGTTATATGCTTAATATGTGTGTGTTGTCCTACTTTGGTTAATTAGCTGTTCTCTTATATTATATCTGTCTGTTTGTAGAAGAGAGGGTTCCAGGTAATACTTGTCTTGGATACTTGAGTATCCCTGAATATTATTTGCTTTAATCTGCTTCTTATGTGTGTTATATGCTTAATATGTGTGTGTTGTCCTACTTTGGTTAATTAGCTGTTCTCTTATATTATATCTGTCTGTTTGTAGAAGAGAGGGTTCCAGGTAATACTTGTCTTGGATACTTGAGTATCCCTGAATATTATTTGCTTTAATCTGCTTCTTATGTGTGTTATATGCTTAATATGTGTGTGTTGTCCTACTTTGGTTAATTAGCTGTTCTCTTATATTATATCTGTCTGTTTGTAGAAGAGAGGGTTCCAGGTAATACTTGTCTTGGATACTTGAGTATCCCTGAATATTATTTGCTTTAATCTGCTTCTTATGTGTGTTATATGCTTAATATGTGTGTGTTGTCCTACTTTGGTTAATTAGCTGTTCTCTTATATTATATCTGTCTGTTTGTAGAAGAGAGGGTTCCAGGTAATACTTGTCTTGGATACTTGAGTATCCCTGAATCTGGTTCCTTGCCTGGCCTGCCCTTTAGGGTTATCTTTCTGTGTGTCTTTTTTTTTTCTCTCATTTGTTAAAATGGATGATCCTCTTGGTGATCTTGGAACTTTAATTAGTAAACTTGACTTTGGTGATGAACTATATCTTCATGCTAGTGACACTGTTGGGACACCTTTGATCAATTTTAAACTTAAAGGAACTGAAAATTACAAGGTTTGGGCATGTGCTATGGAACTTGCTCTTGAAACTAAGAATAAAATGGGTTTTATAACTGGTTCTTGTATAAGGTCTGAAGATAATGAGGTTTTGGGTAAACAATGGGACAGGTGTAACTCTGTTGTTCTTACATGGATTCTGGGATGTGTAACTGAAGAACTTTACTTGGGTCAAATTTTTTCTAAAAATGCTAAAACTGTTTGGGATGAGTTGAAAGAGACTTATGATAAAGTTGATGGTTATATTACTTTTAATATTCATCACAAAATAAACTCTCTTTCACAAGGTGGAAGACCTATCTCTGAATACTATCACAACTTGAACTCTCTCTGGAAACAATTTGATGCTATTGCTAAGCTTCCTACTTGTACTTGTAATGCTGCAAAAGAAATTCAGGATCATCAAAACCTTTTAAAATTAATGCAATTCCTTATGGGTCTTGATGAAGTTTACTTACCTGTAAGAAGCAATCTTTTAACTAGAGATCCTTTGCCAAGTGTCAAAACTGCTTTTGCTATCATATCAAGGGAGGAGTCTCATAGGGGTATACCTTCTAATGGGACTGCCTCCAAACCTCAAACTAGTGCCTTCCTTTCTAAATCTTTTGAGAATGGTAAAAGAAACTTTAATAACAAAAATTTCAATAACAGACACCTTGAGCATAAAAATTTTGAACCTAAAAGAGGTCCAAACACCAATCTTAAGTGTACTGGATGTCACAGATTTGGTCACACTGTTGATAGATGTTATGAAGTTCTTGGTTATCCTTCTGGGTATGGCAGGGATAGAAGGAATGGTTCTCAATCTTTTTATAAGCCTCTGGCCAATAACAATGCCATGCTTTCTGATTCTCTCACCACTGGGTCAAATGTGGCTTCTTCTAGTGGTCCACCATCACCCACTCCCAGTCCCTCTAGTCCTATGTCTCTTACCAGTGATCAGTATGCTAGACTGATGAGTCTTTTGAACATGAGTGAAAAACATCAAAACAAAGGTGCTCATGCCAACATGGCAGGTACTTTCCTCAATTCTAATTATTTCTTTAATTCTAATCTTGATAAGTTTTTTTGTTCCAATGCCACCATTATTAAAAATATGATTGACCTTGGGTGGATTGTTGATTCTGGTGCCAACCAGCACCTTACTTGTAATGATAAAGATCTTATTAATGTTGAAGACATCTCTGGTCTTGGTCTCACTGTTGGGCATCCAAATGGAACCCAGGCCAGAATCTTAAAAATTGGTGACCTTGTTCTTACTGATAAGGTCACTTTGTTTGGTGTGCTCTTTGTCCCTGAATACAATGTTAATTTACTATCTGTGCATTGCTTGGCTAGGGATAGTAAACTGTTCATCTCATTTGATGAGAATAAATGTTATATACAGGACTTGAGGTCAAAGATAATGATTGGGAGTGGTAATGAAACTGGTGGACTTTATGTGTTTCAAAGAAAATTTAGAGGTAATAATCCTATGTGTAATAATGTGAAAATTATGTGTCATTTGTCTAGACATATATGGCATAACAGACTTGGACATCCTGCAGACCCTGTCATGGTCACCCTAAAAAAACAAACTTAACTTGGATCTTCAGCAAACTTCATCTCCATGTGAAGTCTGTCATAGAGCCAAGCAGACCAGAGACCCTTTCCCTTTAAGTAAAACCAAAAGTCATGAGCTAGGTGAACTTGTTCATCTAGACTTGTGGGGACCTTACAAGGTCCCAAGTAGGGAAGGGTTTAGGTATTTTTTGACTATTGTTGATGATTACAGCAGGGGTGTTTGGGTGTTTTTGTTAAAACACAAGGATGAAACCTTTGAAAACATTGAGTATTTTCACAATCTTCTTAAAAACCAGTTTGACAAAAATGTGAAAACCTTTAGAAGTGACAATGGCACTGAGTTTGTTAACCAGAAAATGCATTCCTTTCTTAAAATTCATGGTATGACTCATCAGACTTCATGCTCTTACACCCCTCAGCAGAATGGTGTTGTTGAAAGGAAACATAGGCACTTGCTCAATGTGGCAAGAGCTCTTATGTTTCAAGGGGGATTACCTGTTTCTTTTTGGTCTGATTGCATTCTGACTGCCACCTATCTCATTAACAGGTTACCATCTTATGTCTTGTCTGGAAGATCACCCTATGAGCTAATTTTTAAGTCCCAACCTAGTCTCTCCCATTTAAGGGCCTTTGGCTGTTTATGCTTCTCAACCATATTAAATAATAATGATAAGTTTTCAAGTAGGTCTCAAAAGTGTGTTTTTATTGGGTACTCTAATGAGAAAAAAGGCTATAAACTATACTCTCTTGATAACAAAACTATTTTGTATTCAAGAGATGTTAAATTTTATGAAAATGTTTTCCCTTATAAACTACACAATGATTCCAATAGTCTTAATACTAGTGATAACTTCTCTGTTCCTTCTTTTGATTCTGTTTTTCTTGAAAGTGATAACACCAATGGCCCTAGACCCAATGATGAAGGGAGAGTTCTTCATCATACATCCCATGGTGATGGCAGTGATCCTCCTGGTGGTCACACTATGACTGCTGAGGATCCTGGGACTGCAACACCTATGGATGAAAACAACACTTCTGAGGGCAATATTACATCTCAAACTGAACCTACTATACAAGCTCAAAGAAGTGATCAACCAGACAACACTGGTCTTAGAAGGTCTTCCAGAAGCCTTAGAACCCCAAGAAACCTTGATGATTTTGTCCTTACTAATAAAATCAAGACCAAAACTAAGCATCCTATATCTAACTTTGTATGCTATTCTAGACTTAATTCTGAAAATGCTTGTTTTGTGTCTAACTTAAATAAATTACATGAACCTTCTTCATACTTAGAGGCTAGCAAAGACCCACTTTGGGTTGATGCTATGAACTCTGAGATGGAAGCTTTGTATAACAATGGGACTTGGGAATTGACTGACCTTCCACCCCGAGCTAGGCTCGAAATGCACCGAAAGCATGACACAAGATGGAATTATCGTAGAACGAGACTATATGAAAGTAAAGGATTCCGGGAACCCAACAATTTAGAATACATGTCACAAAAGCATAAGGAGCATCCAACCATCAAAAGTTTACAAAAATAACAATTCAAAAGATGGCTCATGATCCTAAGCAAATCCCATCAACGGGCAAATGGATCGCGGATCCATGGTCAAGGTCCAACATCTAGCAAGCACGTCAAGCTCTTGGGTTCTCTTGATTACCTGAAAAGTGTACTAAACAATGTCAACGCTAGGTTGGTGAGTTCGTAGGAAAAATGAACAAGATCACGTACCAATGTCAACAATCCATAATTTACATTAACATGATCCCATAAATTGCACCCTTGTACCCAATGTGCTCATTTGCACGTAAATGCACTCATTGTACTCAATTGCACGTAAATGATGTACTCATTGTACTCAATTGCACGTAAATGTACTCATTGTACTAATTGCACGTAAATGTACTCATTGTACTCAATTGCACGTAAATGTACTCATTGTACTCAATTGCACGTAAATGTACTCATTGTACTAATTGCACGTAATTGTACTCATTGTACTCAATTGCACGTAAATGTACTCATTGTACTAATTGCACGTAAATGTACTCATTGTACTAATTGCACGTAAATGTACTCATCCATGACCATCAATGTCCACACATAACCAAACATCATATGCATATACTTTGTACGATACTACTTTTGAAAGGCCTTTGATGCTTATATATAGGGTCACCCGCAGCCTTCCCACCACATCTCCAACCTTTCAAAGGTATTACCGTCCTCCATATATACACAACTAGCCTAAAACAACTCAATATATACAATATAGTCACCATACAACAACTCACATAATTGCACATCAACAAAAATGTCACACAACATATACGTCCCAAATATCATCATGCACGAAGTACACTTTTCAGCCCGACTCTTAAAAGAGTAGGGGAGGCTACGAAAACTCACCTTTGCCTTGATTTACCGAATTTAAAGTGATCTAGAACGTCAATTAATTGCCAAACGATCACAACCTATCATAATGTACATGTACACATCAATATATAAATATAGAACCACGTCCTCATTTAGCATTTTTGAACTTTAGAATTGAACCCGGGATTTGAACGCGTATTTAAACACAGTAACTATCCACTGCGTCGCAGTGGACCAGGACTAAGCTCACTGCGCCGCAGTGGCTTGGTCAGACCAGAAAGCCGAAACAATTCACTGCGTCGCAGTGAGCCAGGGCTAAGCTCACTGCGCCGCAGTGGCTTGGTCAGCCCAGAAAGCCGAAACAATGCACTGCGCCGCAGTGAGCAAGGACCATGCCCACTGCGCCGCAGTGGCTAAACTGGACCAGGGCCAGGGCCAGTAACATGGCACTGGACCAGGGCCAGGGCCAGTAACATGGCACTGGACCAGGGCCAGGGCCAGTAACATGGCACTGCGCCGCAGTGGGCCAGAGGAGGGCTCACTGCGCCGCAGTGACCACAGACTGCAGCCAGCACCTACAGGTTATGCAGGGACCACGAACAAAACCCCCAAAATCTCAACATTTACGCCATGAAATCGACTTGCACAACTCCAAGACTCATTTTTAAACGTAGTTAAACATAATTGAACATAACTAAGCAAGTTTCATCATCCAAAATCAATCTCAAACACATTTTCTTACTAAAATTCGATCTTGACCCATTTGAACCAAAATTGACCCAAAACCTAGTTTTCGACTTATAAATCGTTTTGAAGAGTTCCTTGGCCCGCTTCTGGACATAACCAACTCATTTGGACATAACCCACTCAAAAGTCCCATTCCAAAACATGACTTTTGACCCAAATCGATTTTGACCTAATTTAGATAACTAGAAACCCTAATTTCGGATTTTGAAGCTATAAGGACCAAGAGTGCTTAGTTTTAGATGTGTTACAAGTTTAACAACTAGACATGATGAATTTAAGCTAGAAAACACTTACCAAAACTTCCACAAGCAATCAAACCCGATTTTGACCTAGTTGAAGCTTTTCTTGCACTTTGAGACTTGAAATCTTTGATATGATGTTAGAATGATAATAAGGATGATGATTTTGTTGTTAATCTATTTGAACTAGCATATATGACCAAGAATCTAGAGAAAGATTGAGAGTGTGAATATTTAGTGAGATGGGAGAGAATATGGAAGTGTTATGAATGAATGGATGGATGGAAATGAGGGAGGATAGGGTTGGTTCCTTGGGTGGGTCATGGGTTTGGGTATAACCCATGGTTAGGATCCATATCATTTACTAGTTTAAATTAGATGTTATTTAAGTAAAAGTCGATTTGCACTAACTAATGGTCTCAACTTGCACATAAGTCTCTAATTGTACAATAAATTGACCCATATGAACACATTGCACTTAAATGAACCTTAAATTGCACTTGATCATATATTGATTAAGACAAAACTTAGGAAACGTACCCATAGTCAAAAGTCAAAATGCACGGTTGTTACACTGACCTTCCACCCAATAGAGAACCCATTGGGTGCAAATGGGTGTATAAAATCAAGTATAAATCCACTGGTGAAGTGGATAGATACAAGGCCAGGCTTGTTGCCAAAGGCTATTCCCAAAGACAAGGAATAGACTTTGATGAGACCTTTTCCCCTGTTGTGAAGATGGTGACCATTAGATGTCTTATAACTGTGGCTGTTTCTAACCAATGGCCTATATATCAAATGGATATTAATAATGCCTTCTTGTATGGTGACCTTGATGAAGATGTTTACATGGTTCCACCTCCTGGATATCATTCAGGATCTGAACCAAAGGTATGTAAGTTAATTAAATCTTTGTATGGGCTAAAACAAGCCCCCAGGAAGTGGAATGAAAAACTGACAAGTGCTCTAATTGAATATGGGTTTCTTCAGAGCAAAAATGACTACTTTCTGTTTACTAAAACTAAAGGTAACATCTTTATTTCCCTTCTTGTGTATGTTGATGATATTGTGATTACTGGCAATTGTGATAAAGAAATTGATAATTGCAATCTGTTTCTTAATGACAAGTTTTCTATAAAAGACTTGGGTAAACTGAAATATTTCTTAGGTATAGAGGTGATTGATTGTAATAATGGGATTTGTATGACCCATAGGAAGTATTGCCTTGACCTAATTTCTGAGTTTGGCCTTTTAGGCTGCAAACCATGTCAGACTCCTGTTGATTCTAGTATTTTACTCTCCTCTAAGGATGACTCTGATAGGCCTCTTGATAATGTTAATGGCTATCAAAAACTTGTTGGGAAATTGATCTATCTCACTCTTACAAGGCCTGATATATCATATGCTGTTCATATTTTGAGTCAATTTATGCATGATCCATATGAGTCTCATTTGAAACTGGCCTTGAGAGTAATAAGATATCTCAAAGGGTCTCCAGGTAAGGGTGTTCTCTTCAAAAGAGACACCAATCTCTCCCTTAAAGCTTATGTCGACTCTGATTGGGCCAAGAAGGCTACTGCTAGGAAAAGCATCACTGGCTTCAATCTTTTCCTTGGTAGTACCCCCATTTCTTGGAAAAGCAAAAAACAGGGCACCATTTCTAGATCATCTGCTGAAGCAGAATTTAGGGCCCTAGCTGCAGTTACTTGTGAAGTCATTTGGGTGCTGAAAATCATTAGAGACTTTGGCATTCATGACAACACCCCTGTTCCTGTTCTGTGTGATAGCAAGGCTGCAATTAAAATTGCAGCCAACCCTGTTTTTCATGAGAAAACCAAACACTTTGAACTTGACTTATTCTTTACAAGAGAAAAGGTTAACTTGGGTGTCATTAAAATCTTTAAGGTGAATTCAGAGAATAATACTGCTGATATATTCACCAAAGGACTCTCTCAACTGCAACACAAATCAAATTGTGAAAGACTTTGTCTTTTTGACCCTTTCCAGAATTAAGTTGTGGGGGGATGTTAAATTATACAACTTAACTCTCACTTGACTTGTTTTAGTTTCAGGAAATAAGGAAATAATAAGGAGGACTAGCTGTGAAGAATGTTGATAAGGAAGGGACTTATGCTGTGAAGTAAAGAAAATAGGAGGGGATATCTGGACTTGTTGCAGCCTATATATACATCAATACCTAGTATCTAGGGATTATAACATTCTCTGAAAAGCTGCCGTTGTTACATCCTTTCAAGCCGTTATGGCTTCATCTCTTTTGTATCGATCATTCAGGGTTTTGTTCAAAAAACTTCTTTTAATTATTTAGTTGTTAGTTCCTAAATAGTTTTATGTTCTAAGTATTATTCTTATTGTATTAGAACCTTTTATCTTCTATTTTAATAAATCAAATCGTTCATTAATCCAATGTTCTTGATTGAATCTGGTACTTGGGTCTAGATTCTTGTTTTAATCTGAACATTTCTTCAAGAATTCACAACAAAGTATCTGGAAAAAAGTTTAGAGAACCTTGAAGATCAAAACATGTTGTCTTACGCGTTGGAATTTCCCCTTCATTGGAGAGTTCCACGGGTGGAGGCGAAATGGTACATTGATTCATACGAAGCAAGAAGAAGTGGCATGAATCCCACAGTGCAACATGGTACAAGCCGTTCACCAAGAGGAGTTACGACAGACATCAAAGTATGTATATATTTTGATTATCATTTTTTTCTCTTGTCTTTTAATTTCATATATATCAACAAAAAATAGATGATATTGATGAGACTAGAAAACGATACCTAAATCTGTCACAAAAATTTTCACGCACGTGATCTAAAAAATTCCACATTTTGTATATATACAGCTGGTGGGAAGAAACAGGTTGGGAAAACTTTGAATTTGGTCGTGATCGTTTAGTTGAGAACTTTATGTGGAGTGTTGCGGTAAATCACTTGCCTCATTTTCAAGGAAGGAGAGCTGTTGCGGAGATTTTTGCATTAATAACTACGATTGATGATGTCTATGATGTTTATGGTATATTGCATGAACTCGAACAATTCACCAACGTTGTGAACAGGTCGTTCGGTGCTACTAATTATCAAATTTAGTGTTTGTGTTAGAGCTTAAGATCGAATGCATATATTTGTTTTCAACTTAGCTATTCTTTGATAGATTATTTACTTATTTGAGCATACAATTCAAAAATTTTTTATATTATAGTTGGGATGTCAACCAAATTGAAGATTTTCCGAAGTACCTGAAAATATGCTTCCTTGCATTTTACAACGCGATCAATGAGATATCATATAACATATTAACAAACAAAGGAGTTTACATCCTTCCGTACCTTAAGAAGGCGGTAATTTATCTTAGTTAGCTATATATATATCTGGAAGGATTAATTTCATGTTTGAGCGTATATATATATATATATATATATATATAGCAATTAACTAACATCAAGTCTGAAATTGCAGTGGCAGGTTTTATTCAACGCTTACATAATAGAAGCAAGATGGTACAACGATGGATATACACCCACTTTCACTGAGTTCATCAACAATGCATACATGTCAATAGGAATTGTCACCATCATCAGGCATGCCTATTGGTTAACTTTAAATACTGTTCCCGAAGATGCACTTCAACGTATTGAAAGAGCTGAGAATATGATTAACAATGCTTCCCTAATCGTGCGACTCACTAATGATATGGGCACATCATCCGTAAACTTCTTTTACTATATATCTTCTTTAACATATATATTTATTGTTCTTGTTGACCTAATTGACACCTAGCTACACCTTGATTAGTTACTAATATAATCACAAACTATATACAGTAATTAACAAAAGAGCATATGGTATCTGCATGAGAGTCATGTCACTTACGTGCATTGAAAATGAAGTTGGAATCCTAAAATATATGAATTGTTAAAAATTAGAGTAAATTACAACTTTCGTCCCTGTCGTAGGTCAAAAATTACCGTTTTCATCCCTAGGTTTCGTAAATTACCGTTTTAGTCCAAATAAGTTTGCTCCGTCAACGATTTTGGTCCAAATGCCAAACGGATGTTAAATTACTCATCATGTGACTTGCACATGATGGCTATTTTTGTCTTTTAATTTAAGAGGGACCAAAACTGTAATCATCTCTAAATTCTTTCATTCATCATCATCATCATCTTCTGTATAACTTTTCCATCTTCTTTCCTTTTTATTTATATTTCCAATTTTCCAATCAAATCAAACCAATGAACCATTACCATAAAATCTCAAAATATATAATATACATAAAAAAATATCATATGAAAAAAACAAAAACCAATGATGATGATATATATCCACAAACAATAGTTGATTCACGAGAAATTATAATATAAATATACAAAAATAAATAAAATCAATAAATTAGAGGGTTTTTTTTTTCCAGATGTAACATCCCAACTATCATCAAAATGATCCATTCTATAATGGAAAAAAAAACAAAGGCCTTATCTGGTCTTTGTCTTCTCCTTCCATCTCATTCATTCAAATACTCCCTACCGGCCCCTAATCCAATCACAAAAAACACTAGTTGGACAACACCATTATCAACACCATCAGCAAGAAGAAGAATATGATGATGGTGGTGGTGGTAAAAAGGAAAGGAAGATGGAAGTCGACAGATGCAACATAATCGCGGTGGTTGTGGTGGTACGATGGTGGCGGTGGCTTTTTCCGGCCACAGATGCAACGGATTCGCAGGCCATTGATCCCAAATCGAACATAAGTGGCTATAGATGTGTGGTTTCAATGGGTTTCGAGTATTCAGTTCTTGCGTGTAGATTAATGAATAAACAACACCAACAACACAAATCTCATCTTTATTTTCTCGATCTGTACATATACCAAATTCAGTAGCAGATTGCGGATGATGGTGATGATGACGTAGAGATAGATTGGTTTTTTTAATAGATTTATTTGATATGTTTGAAATGGATTTTGGTAGTTTTACTTTATATATGAGTATATGTTAGATTTGTTGTTCATGATTTAGTCATATAGATATTGATACTGAAGATGATAGATTTATGTATATGAATATATATTTGTTCATGAGTATACGGAGTATGATATAGATATAGATGTGGTCATATAGATATAGATACATAGTGAAGATGATGATAACTATAAAAGGTTTGGAGGTTTTTTTTTGTTTTGTTTCTTCAGTATCGAAAAAAAAAACGGTTTGGAGTTAATTACACTCTTGGTCCTTGTGGTATGAAAAAGACTAAAATGCCCATCATGTGCAAGTCACGTGATGGATAATCTAACATCCGTTTGGTATTTGGACCAAAATCGTTGACGGAATAAACTTATTTGGACTAAAAAGATAATTTATGAAACCTAGGGATGAAAACGGTAATTTTTGACCCACGACAGGGACGAAAATTGTAATTTACTCTAAAAATTATGTAGTTATTTTGTAGTGTTTATACATTCATTTTTCTAAAAACATTATTATATATTATATATATATATTATATATATATGAATTTGGCATTAATTTTCGCACTCAATATATATAATCTTTTTATGTTAGGATGAACTGGCAAGAGGTGATGTTCCAAAATCAATCCAATGCTATATGAAAGAGAGCGGTGCAACTGAAGTGGAAGCAAGAGCGTATATAAGGCGGTTGATCCTGGAAACATGGAAAAAGCTGAATAAAGAATGCCTAGAAATCGGTTCTGAATACCCTCAAGAGTTCGTGGAAAGCGTAGTGAACCTTGGCAGGATGGGCCATTTCATGTACACCGATCGAGATATGCATGGTAATGCCGAAATGTTCAAGCCCTATGCATTATCTATGTTTGTTAATCCAATCTGCTAAGGGATTCATATGCTACGCATAACTTAATGGTTTTGTGTTGTATCGTGACAAATGCATCATCTCATCATTAAATATTTATAATTAATGGCTGATATTATTTAGATTTGGGATTTAAATCCTTGTATTTTGTTAATTCGAATTGAGTGGACTTTTCTCTTATTAGAGTATTAAGTTACGTTAGATAATTTGTTGGTCTGGTTTTACTTAAAATCTTTCTGTAAAAATTGGTTTAATTTAAACAAACAACAAACACAAGTTATATGTTTAAGCGTAAAAGGTCTAAAGGGTCGATCTTGTATAGGAAGGGGTTGGTGGTTTATGTGTAAAATCGAGTTTAAAAATTAAAACAAGAAATACCCTAAAACTGACTACTACACACTCTCGGGCAGTGGACCCGTTCGTATATAGTATAGCTAAAAGGTAAGTCCAGGATCGAACACAGGGACTAAAGTGAAGTAATTGTTGACATTAAGTAATTCTAATTAAAAAGGGGTTTTGTGACCGAATTGTCACTTTGCAACAAGTAAAAGTAAATAACTTAAATCCGGTATTACCGGGGCAAGGATCGTCCTCAAACGATATTGAAAATGTTTTTATGACAATAATTTAAAAGACATCCATCTTGATTTCGCTCAACAATACGCTCAGATTGCACATAAATGAAGTTCAAATCCAAATTAGTTGATTAAATAACCGAGATTCAAACAAAGCACCAACCCCGTACCCGTCAAGTTAATGACATCATTTGACTCTCTTGCTTAAACTAGTTTCGTTACAAAGACCGGTACCCCAAGACATCTTTTATAACTTCCCTAATCAAACAATTGTTTTGGTTATTGAAATAACAATTATACCTATCGATTGTACCCAACCGTTAACACATCCCTCCCTATTATCATTGAACGATTATCTACCGTACCCGTCATAGACCCAATTGTTTGTACCCAAACAACCAAAATGAAATATATGAAATCAATAATTACCATTAAAGACACACATAAATCACCAATCAATTCAAGATAAATTATAAGGAAGAAATACGCTAAGATCTCGATATAACGTTAAATGAAATCAACATTGAATTATAAAAATTGTGCAATCCTTACATATTGTCTCACTTCATAAAGATGCATGATGAAGCGATTAGCCACTCATGAGAAGACAAATAAAATTAACAATTATCAAATAAATAAAATTCATTTTGACAATCGTTTAATAATATAATCCAATGATAAGATAACTAATAATGATAAAAGAGAAAAGAAGTTCGAACTATAATTCGGGATGCGCGATTATTGTTGATGTTCGACAGAAGCAAATAAAACCCAAAAAGAATCCTCTTCTGCGGCTGTGTTGAAAACGAAAAACAAAGTAATTGTCGGCACCTCAAAACTCACGTACTCCCCTCTAGCCAACCTCCTAGATTGACCTATGATTAAAATATATATTGTTGTATATGCTTGCTGACTAAGTCACAAAAGAGGCGTGGCCTCTTCTCTTTTCTCCCTGCCGTGTGAACAAAACAAAAGGGCCAAGCCCATCTTTTTCTTTCTTCTTTTCTCGGGCTCTCACAAGACAAGGCTGGGCCCAATTATCTTATTGGGCTGCTGCTTCTTCACATTGACATGGGCCGATGCCCTTTTGGGCTTCTTTCTTTTCGGCTACAGTAAACGAACAGCAAAGGCAAAAGCCTTTTGCTTTTGGCAGCTACACGCCTACACCTCACGACCAAACTCTCCTTTTTAATTGTGATCTTTATATATTAATTGGCTAGCAATTCACAAGACCACCACCACCACTTATATTCTTATTGTTCAGTCCATCATGCACAATAGGCTTGTAGTATGATGCTTTGTCTAGCCTCGACCAACATGTAGCATTTTAGTCCAATCTCGCCACATTTCATGTTATAGACCTACCGTAAGCACTCATTTCACTTTAAAATGCGTTTTCTCCAGAATTATGCTCAAGTACATGTTAATATCCTAACACACTAACAAATACCATAAACGCACCAAATGTATACAAAACGACTCGAAAAGCACTTAAAAACAATTAAATACGATATGGGAAATGAGTATAAAATAAGGCATATCAAATCACCCCACACTTAAGCTTTGCTTGTCCTCAAGCAATTCCAAACTTCAAAAACTCAAATAACCTTGGTACATATGGGAATAATAGTTACAGTAATCAAAAAGAAGCTAAACCATCATTGAAAATGAAACGAGATGGTTAGGCAGTTTTAATCTTAAATGAAAACTGGAATGTTTGACAATACTTGACTGATATACAAGCCTTAATAACACGACTAAGCACAAAAGAATCTTATCAGTGATATCTCGTCTATTCTACTCCAACTAACTTACTCTTGGGGTTGAATATTTGAATAATCACTCAATGCCTAGTCGTGATGCATAATCTTTTAACCATATGCTTGTACTAGGTTCGTTCCTTCACCGCCATGATGCAAGCACCACAACGTCTATCAAAAGAGGACTTTAAAGGTTTTAATGAACTTCTGAGGCTAAACAGGGTATTTAAATAGGGTATGGAAAATTGGGTAAACAAATGGTGTTAACAAAAAAATAACACAACATTTAACAAAGTTTTCACATATAGTCTAGTCCATAAACAATCCCATGTCATTAGTTGCCAACGGTCTAAAACCCGAGAAGTTGTCCAGACAATACCCCCAATAGACGATTAAAAACCGACACCATTGTGGTGTATGACACTAAACAACTCAATCAACCAAATCTAACCATGTTGGCTTAAACAAACGCGCCAACCCACAATTAACAACTTAAGATTATAGCATTCAGATCCTTTCGTTGGTGTAATTGATGTACCAACTTTACAAAAATGATTTGACCAAAAGTGAGAAATACCAACTGACAGCCCTGTTAGTGCACATTTTGGTGCACAATTTGTGTCCGATGCATCTCAATTAAAGGGCTGTTACTTTACAGAGATTATCCAGACAACAGGACAAACTCGTGTAAACAGTACCACGAGTTTGGACAAACTCGTGTGAACAGTAACACGAGTTTGGCCAATCACGTGTTACTGTAGCACGTGTTTGGTCCACGAGTTTGAAGCCCAGCCCATTTCTAGCCTATATATAGTGTTCTTAGGTTTCGGTTTTAGGTAATGATTTTAGTTGCAACAGATTTCATTCACGGCAGGCTGAGGTATGCGCAAACCTCAGTCCGTAAGTCCACCATATTATTCGATTATCAAGAGTCGTCTCGTTGATTGTAATCCGTAATCATCGTAGATGTATTGTAAACGGATTTATTCATTGTAATCATTCGACTAATGATAAAGGAATTCTGTTTTTATCTCCTGTTCTTATTGATTTCGTGTTTGTTTCATTCAATTACCTCAATAACGATTATGTTTGGATTCCGCACTTACATAGTCGTAGGAATCTCGAATCGATCGATCACCCTGCACTTTCAAGTGGTATCAGAGCAGATAGATTTTTTTTAATCTGAAGGTTCGAGATCGCTTTGTTGGCTTAATTTTGCTTCAAATCGTGCAAAATTTGGTGCAACTGTTCATCAAAACACGTGTTTAACTTTGCCTTTTGTTAAACTCGTGTTAGCCCTAATCCAAACACGTGCTTGTATTAAACACGTGTGTCTGTGCTAAAGCCGTGTTCAATCTTAACACGTGTTTGTCTTCTAAACACGTGCTCTCTTGTCAAACTCGTGTTTCTTCCATTTTACCCTAAACACGTGTTTACCTCAAACACGTGCTCTTGTTCATTTATTTTAATTTTTTCCTTTGTCGTGTTTCGATGATGTCTGGAATACCTGCA
Source organism: Erigeron breviscapus (assembly GCA_034093135.1). Lineage (NCBI taxonomy): Eukaryota > Viridiplantae > Streptophyta > Magnoliopsida > Asterales > Asteraceae > Erigeron > Erigeron breviscapus. Next base: position 17,852,930 of record CM067167.1, read on the forward strand.
GCTTCATCCAAAGAGGCTCAATACATTAATGCATTAATTCTTCACGATCATGAAGTCGGTCGTACCAATTCACCTCCAAAATTGATAAAACTTGAGAATTTCTGGAGTTGGAAAAAACGCTTTGAATCCTATATTCGCCTTACTGATTTCAACCAATGGGTGATGATTACTGAAGGATATGAGTGGCCAACTCATGAAGATGTTCATGGAAATGAGGTCCAATACAAGATTGGGGATATGACTGAAGTGTTGAAGAAAGAATATGCCATTGAAGGAAAGGCCTTGTCGAACTTAGAAATGTGTTTACCTCGGGACGCAATTCATCTTCTTGGAGAACATAAGACCTCTAAAGGTTTGTGGGATGCTTTAAACGCACACTGTGAAGGTGATGAGTTGATGAAAAAGGGAAGAATTAAATTGCTGAACAGACAATATGAAGTCTTTAATGGTTTGAAATCTGAAAGTTTAGATGATTTAATAACTCGTTTTAATCATTTGATTACTGAACTGGGATATTTTGGAGTTACATTTACACAAAATAAACTAGTAGATAAATTTTTGGATTCTCTGCCGAAAAAATGGAATGACTTCGTGCATAGTCTTCAAGAAGAGAAAATTTATGAATCTTATACCTTGGCAGAGATTGTCTCAAAAGTAAAGAACAGGGAAATGAAGCGTAAAGCAAAAGATGAGCTTTCTATTTTTCAACAAAATCCGAGTCTTTATCATGCTAATACTGATAATCTATTGTCTTCATCTTCCTCTACTTCTGGAAGTGGAACTACTGCTCTTTTATCCACTGAAACCATTCATCCTGTTATGGACCCTGATGGAATTGCTGGATACATGGTTTATGACAATTCGTCTGTAACTAAGAATAGCAGTGGATCAAGAAACAGTGGAAATACAACTGTTCGCTCGATGCCAATGAGTATGCAATCTGCTGAAGGACGTATGCAAGTATATGCTGCAATGTGTTCTGCTCATGAGGCATTTATCAATGGCAAAATTTCAGATCCAAGTTTGATTGATAAAGATTATGAACAAATTGATCCTGATGATTTAGAGGAAATGGACTTGAAATGGCAAATGGCTATGCTCACTATAAAAGCTCGTCGTTTTATGCAACGTACTGGAAGAAATCTTGCAACTGGCAGGAATAGAGGATTTGATAAGTCGAAGGTTAAGTGTTATAATTGTGATGGTTTTGGTCATTTTGCTAAGGAATGTCAAAGACCAAAGCGTTTTGATAATTCTACGGCTAACCGTCAGAATTACAATCAGAGAGAGTCAGAGATTGCTGGTACAGCTGGTGCTAGTACGTCTGGGACTCAGAAAGATAAAGGAAAAGCTGTGATGGTTGCTCTAGATGTAGTTCTTGCTGATGATGATGATAGAGATTCCAATTCAGGTAACTCCAATTCTGATCCTACTACCAATAAGTCTTCAGAGTCAGATTTGCACCCATTAATAGTGCATAGACTAGAGAGGAGATTGGGATATGATCCACAAGCTCATTTGAGAGCTATGGCAGATTTTATGGATCCTGATGATTATTATGATCCAGGATCATATAAGGATCAAATGAAAGAGCAGTTAGGGTTAACTCGTACACCTTCAGAGTCAGAGTCGGATTCGGATTCAGATTTGGATTTTGAACCTTAAGAGCTTAATGATTTGTGTACTTTAGATGTAAATAAGATAAAAATTATAAGATAAATATTGGTGTACTTAATTGTTACATTATATTTATGATATAGTTTATTGTATTTATGCTATCTTTTATGTCTTGATGTTGTTTGTCTTTGCATATTTGAACTTTTAAATTTCAGATAAGCTTCAAAAGATAGGTGCAGGTACATCTAAGGTTCAATATGATGATTCTGAAGATGATGAAAGTTTGGAAGAAGGTGAAATGATTCCTGATTTGGACTGGACTAATGTTTTTCAAGATGATGATTTTGTGCAACAACAAGCACAAGCTCAAGATCAACAAGTTCCAGATGATCAACAAGAGGTTCAAGCTGAACGAGTTTTTATTCCAAGTTCAAGAACTCTACACTTTACGGTTTTTACCAAAGTTGGAGATGATGAAGATGGAATTACTCTAAGTTGGAGTATTGAAGATTCTAAGGAATTTGATGTGACAGAGTATCCAGTGCCAAGTAGGGATGAAGATCATTTACATCAAATTGATAGAAGAATACCGGCAAGAGGATTGGTAGGAGAAAGTATGAAACCATCTATCTTTTGGGATTTTGTTAGTGATAGAGATGCTCATAAGTATGTTACTACTATTTTGAGTTGGTTTTTCGATGATGAGCTGAAATTGTTTATTATTAAAAGAGATGATGGTTGTCAGTACTTAAAGCCTATGAAGAAATATTTTAAAAGCCTTAGTGAATCCGATTTAATGGATTTAGGAAGGAAAAGGCTTGTTAATCCGAGTGGTAATGGTTATGCAACTTACTGGAGTAGAAAGTTGCAAGACGATTATAGGAAAAGGTTCTATGATAATTTTGATAAAACCAGTGTGTACATAACGCCAAGATCCTTGAAGAAAGTTACAAAGGATGATGGTACGATAGAATTTACTCAAAGATCAATTAAGCGTGTACTGAAGGTTCCAGTCAAGAAATGGCCTCAAGATGTTTTGAGTACACTTGATCACTGGGAGATTCACAAGGACACTGGTGAAGCATTGATGTATGGAGATAGAGATAAGAGAGTTATTTTGTTACGTGTATTTGATCCTATGCAGATTGTGAACCTTTCCAGAGATGATCAGAGAAGGTTATATGACACTGAATGTCTGTTTAGACCTTCATGGACCACTGAGAAAAGCAGATATAGGAAGATTTTGCGTATTTGCTTACATGCTAATATTCATGCAAATAGCAGAAGATAGTTATTTGATGGATAGTGTTTCTACAAGACTGAAGAAATCGTGTAGCTGATGTCAAGGGGGAGACTGTAAGTGCATGATTCTGTTGACAACAGCGATTTGATCAGTATATGTTTATGTTTTGTAATATGTAATCATAGACTTATGTTATGTTTAAACTTGTTATTTGGACTTAAGTAATGTGAATGATTACATATTGATCAGAGTTTTGGTATGTTTAATGTTTACAACTTGTATGAATGTGATTATAAATAACATACAGATACAAGTGATAAACTAGTCACGTTTTGAGTAATTAAAGTATACTTAAAAGATGACAAAAGGAAGTGTGTACAAACTCGTGCTACAGTAACACGAGTTTGCCTAAACACGTGGTCATCACGTGTTTACATATTAACACGCGTTTGTTAATGGGTTATGGGCTTTAAGATATACGGTCCATATTAGCACGCGTTTATGAACAGTATAGTATAAATACACACACATAATACGTATTTGTTAACAGTGATATTAGATAATACACGGAAATTCTGTGAAATTGTAAACTCGCGCGCGTTTAAGGTCTTAGGTTGTTTCAACAACGAAAGACGATAATATAATTAAGCAAACGGGTTATCACGAGAGGATTCCGCACTCTCGTCATAACTATAAGCGTTCTCGTTGACGATCAGTCCACAAGGACCTACAAGTGGTATCAGAGCAGGAGAGGCTTTATGTCTCTGATTCGTGGTTCGTTTTTAGGGTTTTTGAATGAAGAACTTCGATCAGATCTGTTTTGTGCAGATGAGATTACCACGCGTTTGGGAAAACACGCGTTTACAAACCCTAATTTCACGTGTTTACTTATAACGCGTTTGCAAATTCCTAGGTGTCACGCGTTTGTACCACGCGTTTACATTGTTGCACGTGTTTACTTTTGATCACACGCGTTTACCATAGTCTCACGCGTTTGAAGATTGGTCCACGTGTTTAGGTTTTCTTGCAGATTACACGTGTTTGGATATGTTAAACTCGAGCGTGTTTAGTTAAACACGTGTTTAGTTAATAAAACACGTGTTTGAGATTAAACACGAGTTTGGGCGAAGAGCAGATATTCAAGTGCGTGGTGCTATATGTGCGTGTTTAAGGGGTATCACACGTTTAGGTTCTTAAACTCGTGGCACTGTTCACACGAGTTTGCCGAAAAACGTGTTTGAGTTGTCGAAATGGAATCGAGGTTCAAGTATGTTTCGGTGTGGAAGGATCACTGCAGATCGTCTGATACATTGAAGCATAGAAGACAGGGTTGTAGAAAAGCTATAAAAAAAAAAAAAGTATTTTGGCGGGAAAAATAATTTTTGTCCATGGTCTTAAAATGGCATGATTCATGGAGATTTGAAGTTTGGTAGCGTTCGAAAATTTTCGGTCCGTTTTTGTGCGATTTCGGCACGTTTTGGATGAAAATTTTCGGCAATTATCAAATTTTTCCCACAGCCTTAAAAATAAAAATTTACGTGAATACCAATGTTTCACGTAAATGTGTTTTTCCTCGGAAATTTGGAGGGAAAACGAATATACCCTGTTTGGCGAAGAGTTTTAACCGTCGTGAGCTCTAAGCTTTTGAAGAACCTCAAGAATGGGAGATATTTAAAACCTAAGATGGGCTAGATTTCAGAATTTTGCAGAGAAAAGGGGGAGATAAAAAATTCAGATTTCTGAGTAAAATTCTGTGCTACTTGAGAGACAAACCAAGATCTGTGTTTAGATGATGGTGTGCTTAATGTGAAATATGCTCAAGTATCAAATAGATGGCAGTTGTGGAAACTTTGTCGAAATATTAAGAGCAACGAAGTTGGTCATCTGTTGTTAAGTAATTGAAGATTGAACCTATTTATATTCCAAGAATAGAGATGATTATCAGGCGATCATTTATTGTGATTGCGAGATTAAAGATCTTTATATTTGGTGGTGTATACAACTGAAGGGGAGATCTGATAGGAAAGACTTCGGGTGGTTGGTGGAATTGTGAAGGTACAAGACAAGTCAGATGCTGCTAGTTGAGACAGGATTTTTGGTACTGCAGTTTGTGATTCAAGCTACAGAGTTTCTTATTTTTGTGAGAGCTGATTGATTTGATGCTGATTGTTGGAAATTCAACTTCTCTATTATATGCCGGTTAAGCAAGTCGAGGAATATCTCGAGCAAAGTTCCAAGCAGGAAGAAGATTGCATATGTTTAATTCGGAGATGGCTACTGTTGAGGGGGAGAACTACAATGAGATGTGTTAGGTTAGTTGGTTGTCACAGAGATACAGAGATTTTGGAGTTTGAAGATCAGAATGTTGTGTCAGAAGATCGAGTCTCAACAAAAGAAGACCCGGTATCATTAGTTAAGGGGGAGTTTGCTTTTGCAGGTTTTCGATTGCTAATGATTATCGGTGAATGAATTGAGTGCATCGGTCAAGGGGGAGACTGTTAGTGCACATTTTGGTGCACAATTTGTGTCCGATGCATCTCAATTAAAGGGCTGTTACTTTACAGAGATTATCCAGACAACAGGACAAACTCGTGTAAACAGTACCACGAGTTTGGACAAACTCGTGTGAACAGTAACACGAGTTTGGCCAATCACGTGTTACTGTAGCACGTGTTTGGTCCACGAGTTTGAAGCCCAGCCCATTTCTAGCCTATATATAGTGTTCTTAGGTTTCGGTTTTAGGTAATGATTTTAGTTGCAACAGATTTCATTCACGGCAGGCTGAGGTATGCGCAAACCTCAGTCCGTAAGTCCACCATATTATTCGATTATCAAGAGTCGTCTCGTTGATTGTAATCCGTAATCATCGTAGATGTATTGTAAACGGATTTATTCATTGTAATCATTCGACTAATGATAAAGGAATTCTGTTTTTATCTCCTGTTCTTATTGATTTCGTGTTTGTTTCATTCAATTACCTCAATAACGATTATGTTTGGATTCCGCACTTACATAGTCGTAGGAATCTCGAATCGATCGATCACCCTGCACTTACAAGTGGTATCAGAGCCAATAGATTTTTTTTAATCTGAAGGTTCGAGATCGCTTTGTTGGCTTAATTTTGCTTCAAATCGTGCAAAATTTGGTGCAACTGTTCATCAAAACACGTGTTTAACTTTGCCTTTTGTTAAACTCGTGTTAGACCTAATCCAAACACGTGCTTGTATTAAACACGTGTGTCTGTGCTAAAGCCGTGTTCAATCTTAACACGTGTTTGTCTTCTAAACACGTGCTCTCTTGTCAAACTCGTGTTTCTTCCATTTTACCCTAAACACGTGTTTACCTCAAACACGTGCTCTTGTTCATTTATTTTAATTTTTCCTTTGTCGTGTTTCGATGATGTCTGGAATACCTGCAGTTTCATCCAAAGAGGCCCAATACATTAATGCATTAATTCTTCACGATCATGAAGTCGGTCGTACCAATTCACCTCCAAAATTGATAAAACTTGAGAATTTCTGGAGTTGGAAAAAACGCTTTGAATCCTATATTCGCCTTACTGATGTCAACCAATGGGTGATGATTACTGAAGGATATGAGTGGCCAACTCATGAAGATGTTCATGGAAATGAGGTCCAATACAAGATTGGGGATATGACTGACGTGTTGAAGAAAGAATATGCCATTGAAGGAAAGGCCTTGTCGAACTTAGAAATGTGTTTACCTCGGGACGCAATTCATCTTCTTGGAGAACATAAGACCTCTAAAGGTTTGTGGGATGCTTTAAACGCACACTGTGAAGGTGATGAGTTGATGAAAAAGGGAAGAATTAAATTGCTGAACAGACAATATGAAGTCTTTAATGGTTTGAAATCTGAAAGTTTAGATGATTTAATAACTCGTTTTAATCATCTGATTACTGAACTGGGATATTTTGGAGTTACATTTACACAAAATAAACTAGTAGATAAATTTTTGGATTCTCTGCCGAAAAAATGGAATGACTTCGTGCATAGTCTTCAAGAAGAGAAAATTTATGAATCTTATACCTTGGCAGAGATTGTCTCAAAAGTAAAGAACAGGGAAATGAAGCGTAAAGCAAAAGATGAGCTTTCTATTTTTCAACAAAATCCGAGTCTTTATCATGCTAATACTGATAATCTATTGTCTTCATCTTCCTCTACTTCTGGAAGTGAAACTACTGCTCTTTTATCCACTGAAACCATTCATCCTGTTATGGATCCTGATGGAATTGCTGGATACATGGTTTATGACAATTCGTTTGTAACTAAGAATAGCAGTGGATCAAGAAACAGTGGAAATACAACTGTTCGCTCGATGCCAATGAGTATGCAATCTGCTGAAGGACGTATGCAAGTATATGCTGCAATGTGTTCTGCTCATGAGGCATTTATCAATGGCAAAATTTCAGATCCAAGTTTGATTGATAAAGATTATGAACAAATTGATCCTGATGATTTAGAGGAAATGGACTTGAAATGGCAAATGGCTATGCTCACTATAAAAGCTCGTCGTTTTATGCAACGTACTGGAAGAAATCTTGCAACTGACAGGAATAGAGGATTTGATAAGTCGAAGGTTAAGTGTTATAATTGTGATGGTTTTGGTCATTTTGCTAAGGAATGTCAAAGACCAAAGCGTTTTGATAATTCTACGGCTAACCGTCAGAATTACAATCAGGAGTCAGAGATTGCTGGTACAGCTGGTGCTAGTACGTCTGGGACTCAGAAAGATAAAGGAAAAGCTGTGATGGTTGCTCCAGATGTAGTTCTTGCTGATGATGATGATAGAGTGATTCCAATTCAGGTAACTCCAATTCTGATCCTACTACCAATAAGTCTTCAGAGTCAGAGTTGCACCCATTAATAGTGCATAGACTAGAGAGGAGATTGGGATATGATCCACAAGCTCATTTGAGAGCTATGGCAGATTTTATGGATCCTGATGATTATTATGATCCAGGATCATATAAGGATCAAATGAAAGAGCAGTTAGGGTTAACTCGTACACCTTCAGAGTCAGAGTCGGATTCGGATTCAGATTTGGATTTTGAACCTTAAGAGCTTAATGATTTGTGTACTTTAGATGTAAATAAGATAAAAATTATAAGATAAATATTGGTGTACTTAATTGTTACATTATATTTATGATATAGTTTATTGTATTTATGCTATCTTTTATGTCTTGATGTTGTTTGTCTTTGCATATTTGAACTTTTAAATTTCAGATAAGCTTCAAAAGATAGGTGCAGGTACATCTAAGGTTCAATATGATGATTCTGAAGATGATGAAAGTTTGGAAGAAGGTGAAATGATTCCTGATTTGGACTGGACTAATGTTTTTCAAGATGATGATTTTGTGCAACAACAAGCACAAGCTCAAGATCAACAAGTTCCAGATGATCAACAAGAGGTTCAAGCTGAACGAGTTTTTATTCCAAGTTCAAGAACTCTACACTTTACGGTTTTTACCAAAGTTGGAGATGATGAAGATGGAATTACTCTAAGTTGGAGTATTGAAGATTCTAAGGAATTTGATGTGACAGAGTATCCAGTGCCAAGTAGGGATGAAGATCATTTACATCAAATTGATAGAAGAATACCGGCAAGAGGATTGGTAGGAGAAAGTATGAAACCATCTATCTTTTGGGATTTTGTTAGTGATAGAGATGCTCATAAGTATGTTACTACTATTTTGAGTTGGTTTTTCGATGATGAGCTGAAATTGTTTATTATTAAAAGAGATGATGGTTGTCAGTACTTAAAGCCTATGAAAAGATATTTTAAAAGCCTTAGTGAATCCGATTTAATGGATTTAGGAAGGAAAAGGCTTGTTAATCCGAGTGGTAATGGTTATGCAACTTACTGGAGTAGAAAGTTGCAAGATGATTATAGGAAAAGGTTCTATATAATTTTGATAAAACCAGTGTGTACATAACGCCAAGATCCTTGAAGAAAGTTACAAAGGATGATGGTACGATAGAATTTACTCAAAGATCAATTAAGCGTGTACTGAAGGTTCCAGTCAAGAAATGGCCTCAAGATGTTTTGAGTACACTTGATCACTGGGAGATTCACAGGGACATTGGTGAAGCATTGATGTATGGAGATAGAGATAAGAGAGTTATTTTGTTACGTGTATTTGATCCTATGCAGATTGTGAACCTTTCCAGAGATGATCAGAGAAGGTTATATGACACTGAATGTCTGTTTAGACCTTCATGGACCACTGAGGAAAGCAGATATAGGAAGATTTTGCGTATTTGCTTACATGCTAATATTCATGCAAATAGCAGAAGATAGTTATTTGATGGATAGTGTTTCTACAAGACTGAAGAAATCGTGTAGCTGATGTCAAGGGGGAGACTGTAAGTGCATGATTCTGTTGACAACAGCGATTTGATCAGTATATGTTTATGTTTTGTAATATGTAATCATAGACTTATGTTATGTTTAAACTTGTTATTTGGACTTAAGTAATGTGAATGATTACATATTGATCAGAGTTTTGGTATGTTTAATGTTTACAACTTGTATGAATGTGATTATAAATAACATACAGATACAAGTGATAAACTAGTCACGTTTTGAGTAATTAAAGTATACTTAAAAGATGACAAAAGGAAGTGTGTACAAACTCGTGCTACAGTAACACGAGTTTGCCTAAACACGTGGTCATCACGTGTTTACATATTAACACGCGTTTGTTAATGGGTTATGGGCTTTAAGATATACGGTCCATATTAGCACGCGTTTATGAACAGTATAGTATAAATACACACACATAATACGTATTTGTTAACAGTGATATTAGATAATACACGGAAATTCTGTGCAATTGTAAACTCGCGCGCGTTTAAGGTCTTAGGTTGTTTCAACAACGAAAGACGATAATATAATTAAGCAAACGGGTTATCACGAGAGGATTCCGCACTCTCGTCATAACTATAAGCGTTCTCGTTGACGATCAGTCCACAAGGACCTACAAGTGGTATCAGAGCAGGAGAGGCTTTATGTCTCTGATTCGTGGTTCGTTTTTAGGGTTTTTGAATGAAGAACTTCGATCAGATCTGTTTTGTGCAGATGAGATTACCACGCGTTTGGGAAAACACGCGTTTACAAACCCTAATTTCACGTGTTTACTTATAACGCGTTTGCAAATTCCTAGGTGTCACGCGTTTGTACCACGCGTTTACATTGTTGCACGTGTTTACTTTTGATCACACGCGTTTACCATAGTCTCACGCGTTTGAAGATTGGTCCACGTGTTTAGGTTTTCTTGCAGATTACACGTGTTTGGATATGTTAAACTCGAGCGTGTTTAGTTAAACACGTGTTTAGTTAATAAAACACGTGTTTGAGATTAAACACGAGTTTGGGCGAAGAGCAGATATTCAAGTGCGTGGTGCTATATGTGCGTGTTTAAGGGGTATCACACGTTTAGGTTCTTAAACTCGTGGCACTGTTCACACGAGTTTGCCGAAAAACGTGTTTGAGTTGTCGAAATGGAATCGAGGTTCAAGTATGTTTCGGTGTGGAAGGATCACTGCAGATCGTCTGATACATTGAAGCATAGAAGACAGGGTTGTAGAAAAGCTATAAAAAAAAAAGTATTTTGGCGGGAAAAATAATTTTTGTCCATGGTCTTAAAATGGCATGATTCATGGAGATTTGAAGTTTGGTAGCGTTCGAAAAATTTTCGGTCCGTTTTTGTGCGATTTCGGCACGTTTTGGATGAAAATTTTCGGCAATTATCAATTTTTTCCCACAGCCTTAAAAATAAAAATTTACGTGAATACCAATGTTTCACGTAAATGTGTTTTTCCTCGGAAATTTGGAGGGAAAACGAATATACCCTGTTTGGCGAAGAGTTTTAACCGTCGTGAGCTCTAAGCTTTTTGAAGAACCTCAAGAATGGGAGATATTTAAAACCTAAGATGGGCTAGATTTCAGAATTTTGCAGAGAAAAGGGGGAGATAAAAAATTTCAGATTTCTGAGTAAAATTCTGTGCTACTTGAGAGACAAACCAAGATCTGTGTTTAGATGATGGTGTGCTTAATGTGAAATATGCTCAAGTATCAAATAGATGGCAGTTGTGGAAACTTTGTCGAAATATTAAGAGCAACGAAGTTGGTCATCTGTTGTTAAGTAATTGAAGATTGAACCTATTTATATTCCAAGAATAGAGATGATTATCAGGCGATCATTTATTGTGATTGCGAGATTAAAGATCTTTATATTTGGTGGTGTATACAACTGAAGGGGAGATCTGATAGGAAAGACTTCGGTGGTTGGTGGAATTGTGAAGGTACAAGACAAAGTCAGATGCTGCTAGTTGAGACAGGATTTTTGGTACTGCAGTTTGTGATTCAAGCTACAGAGTTTCTTATTTTTGTGAGAGCTGATTGATTTGATGCTGATTGTTGGAAATTCAACTTCTCTATTATATGCCGGTTAAGCAAGTCGAGGAATTTCTCGAGCAAAGTTCCAAGCAGGAAGAAGATTGCATATGTTTAATTCGGAGATGGCTACTGTTGAGGGGGAGAACTACAATGAGATGTGTTAGGTTAGTTGGTTGTCACAGATACAGAGATTTTGGAGTTTGAAGATCAGAATGTTGTGTCAGAAGATCGAGTCTCAACAAAAGAAGACCCGGTATCATTAGTTAAGGGGAGTTTGCTTTTGCAGGTTTTCGATTGCTAATGATTATCGGTGAATGAATTGAGTGCATCGGTCAAGGGGGAGACTGTTAGTGCACATTTTGGTGCACAATTTGTGTCCGATGCATCTCAATTAAAGGGCTGTTACTTTACAGAGATTATCCAGACAACAGGACAAACTCGTGTAAACAGTACCACGAGTTTGGACAAACTCGTGTGAACAGTAACACGAGTTTGGCCAATCACGTGTTACTGTAGCACGTGTTTGGTCCACGAGTTTGAAGCCCAGCCCATTTCTAGCCTATATATAGTGTTCTTAGGTTTCGGTTTTAGGTAATGATTTTAGTTGCAACAGATTTCATTCACGGCAGGCTGAGGTATGCGCAAACCTCAGTCCGTAAGTCCACCATATTATTCGATTATCAAGAGTCGTCTCGTTGATTGTAATCGTAATCATCGTATTATTTCGATTATCAAGAGTCGTCTCGTTGATTGTAATCCGTAATCATCGTAGATGTATTGTAAACGGATTTATTCATTGTAATCATTCGACTAATGATAAGGAATTCTGTTTTTATCTCCTGTTCTTATTGATTTCGTGTTTGTTTCATTCAATTACCTCAATAACGATTATGTTTGGATTCCGCACTTACATAGTCGTAGGAATCTCGAATCGATCGATCACCCTGCACTTTCAAGCCCAAGCTCTTTTTCTTTCTTTTTTTCTATTTTTTTCTTCTTTTTCTGTTTTTCAATTCTTTTATTCTTTTTTTTTGTGAGCTACTTTTACTCTGACTAATTGGTATTCTCATAAATAATATTGAAACAGTGACAAATCATATACTCATATGCTCAAATGAATGATTCAGACTTTATCCAAACAAACATGACGAAATCAATCTATTCTCAGTAACCGAGAATATCCCAACCCGACATAAAGGACAACCCCAAACCATCCACTAGCATAGGTAACCAATGACCCACCAGGACTTCGACTATCGGTATGGCTAGGAAAAGGTGTATATTAAGGGTGGATTTAATAACAAAGAACAGGCTAGTGACAACATTATCCTATTCAACACTCTTAAGGTGATTCCCTTTCAAAGAAAAATCTACTGAAATAGCCGGAGGGCGAATAGCTGTGCCCCGGTCTGCCGGTATATTTCTTCTTCTCTCCCCGTAAGAACGGGCATTTGGATCTACCGGTTGTTCATCACCCATTCTTCTACCCCTTGGTTGTTGGTTAATATTAAGGTTAACCCGAGGGAATACAAGTACACTCGGTTCAGGTGTTTGAATTTTCTCCTCTACTTCTGAATCTGAATCTTCACCTGTTTTGAAAAGCTCCAATGATCTCTTCAACTGATCAACCAACTGATCTTCCAAGTTCTGGGTGGGTGGAACACTGGTTTCGGTTTCTAAATCTATTTTGACTGATGTGGATGGTTCCTGGTCGCCTCTTGACACTAAGCGATGTCTGACTTTCCCTGGATTAGACAAAGGGCTAAGCAAAGGTCGGCCAGAAGCTCTTGTGTTCATCAACTAACAAAAACCTGCACAATCACCACAAACAAACCGTCAACCGCACCTGTGGTATAATTGAAATGAAATAAAATACAAACTATCTAGTAAAGCAATAACTTTCTCACAAATGAATGTGAAAAAGGATCGAATCACGAAATTAAACAACTACTTAAAATTAAGTCCCCGGCAGCGGCGCCAAAAACTTGATGTGAAAAATCGAGTTTAAAAATTAAAACAAGAAATACCCTAGAACTGACTACTACACACTCTCGGGCAGTGGACCCGTTCGTATATAGTATAGCTAAAAGGTAAGTCCAGGATCGAACACAGGGAGTAAGTGAAGTAATTGTTGACATTAAGTAATTCTAATTAAAAAGGGGTTTTGTGACCGAATTGTCACTTTGCAACAAGTAAAAGTAAATAACTTAAATCCGGTAATTGTCCTGTTTGTGAAGTTATGGCCACTCCAAATCTACCAAACCAGTCTGTGTGTCAAAATGAGACAACTTCACAAACTGCATGTTCAATTTGTGAAATCATGAATGCATCTGTGCAAACTGAGAGTCAAGTTGTGCATGTTTCTGTTCAAACTGATGGTGATTTAGATGATGTTCATGATATTGATGATTATTTTTTCCCAATTACCTATGAAATTGAGACTTTCACCAAATTTTCTGAAGGAACTCAATCTTACTTGAATGAAATTGATGCTTTCAAACAAAAGTTTGAAAAAGAACGAAAACAGAGATTAAATGTGCTAAAAGAACTGAATGATTTAAAAGTTGAATTCCAACTTCAGAAAATAGCTCTTCAATTTCATAAAGAAAACGAAAAAGCATCAATTTCCCTCAAGCGAAGTCCAAATCCGATAAAGAAAAGTGAAGTCAGTGTGAAGTTGGAAACCGATGAAATGTCAACATTTTTGGAAGACAATCATGATTTTGATCCTGAGTTTGAAAAACATTTTGTTAAAAAGGAAGAAAAACTTGATTTTAATCTAAAGAAGATCCCAAAGTCACACTCTTCAAAATCTTCATCAATCAATAAGTTCCAAAGACCAAAGACCACCCAACAATCAAAGACCAACCCATTACCCAAGAATGTTTCAAAACTCAAGACCAACCAATCACCTAATGTTCCAATGAAATCAAAGACTTCTAAGGAAACACAGATGTACACGGTCAAATCTAAATCTGAGTCTCAAAAAGAAGCCAAAACAAGCAGTGGTCAGAAGATTGTTAAAATTGAATCTTTCTCATTAGGTAACAATCAACCTCAGCAGGTTAGGTATTCTAGTTTCCCTGGGTACTCTCAGACGAATCCTAAGTGCATTTTACATAGGGTTAGAGATACTGTTACAGGCATGACTAAATACAAAGACCAGTATGGATGGTTGTCACCTAATAACATTAAGAAAGTGAATAAGACCACAGAACCCATCAAGAAGAAACCTGTTAAGAACATAAATGCTAAATTAGTATCTAACTCTAAGAATGTCCGTGTTTCAGGTGACTTGTGCATGAAAAGTAGCAGTAAATGGATTCCAAAAGATAAATTCTTGCATGCTACTAGAAAAGTTAAACTTGATGGACACACTACCCATGTCAAACAAGTGTGGATTGTCCGTAGATCATCTACATTAGATAATGCATCTAAATCAAGGACTAGTCCTGCTTGTACCAAATCATGTGTATAAACTTTTACATTCCCATGCTTGTAATTCGTATTTGTGTTTTGAACAATTCTGTGTGCTTGTGTGTTATTTCAATAAAATGTTTGTTTGTTTGTCATATTGCTTGATGTTTATTTTGCTTGATTTTCTTTATGTGTACTTGCATGTTATCCACCTAACCTGCAAGGACCCAATCTACATGGGTACCTAAACCATATTCCCTGTCCTTGCAGGAATATCTCATTTGTGTATGGTATGTTGACTCGGGATGTTCTCGCCATATGACTGGAACTAAATCAATTCTTTCGAACTTTGTTGAAAAGTTTATGGGAACTGTAAGATTCGGAAACGATCATATCGCTCCTATTCTTGGTTATAGAGACATTGTCAAAAATGGAGTCACTATCAAGAGAGTTTCCTACGTTGAAGGACTTGGACACAATCTCTTAGTGTTGGTCAATTTTGTGACAATGATCTTCAAGTATTATTTAGGAGATATGAATGCAAAGTGCAGACTGAAGATGGTGTGGATATTCTGACTGGAACAAGAGACAATAATTTGTTCACAATTGATCTCAACAACATCCCATCCAATTCTTCAGAGATTTGTCTTCTTTCGAAAGCAACTGCACAAAACTCTTGGTTATGGCATCGCCGTCTTTCTCATCTTAACTTTCAAACGATTAATACACTCGTGGATAAACAACTTGTTGAAGGTCTTCCGGACTACAAGTATGAAAGTGAACATGTTTGTCCAGCTTGTGCAATTGGAAAGATGAAGAAAGCTTCACACAAACCAAAGAAGCACCTAAGTACAGAAGGTCCTTTGCACCTTATTTATATGGATTTGTGTGGCCCAATGAAAGTTCAAAGTATCCATGGGAAGCGATACATTCTAGTGATTGTAGATGATTATTCTCGTTACACTTGGGTATTCTTTATTCATGCAAAGAGTGATACTCCACAAGTGATTATTGATTTCATCAAGAAGACCCAAGTCAATCTTAAATCATCTGTTAGAATTGTTCGCTCAGACAATGGCACTGAATTCAAGAATTCAACAATTGATTCTTTCTTCAAGTCCATGGGTATTTCACACCAATTTTCCGCTGTCAGAACACCTCAACAGAATGGAGTAGTTGAACGTCGAAATCGAACTCTTGTTGAAGCAGCTAGAACAATGCTTGCCTATTCGAAGCTGCCACCAAATCTATGGGCTGAAGCTGTTGCTACTGCTTGTTTTACACAAAACAGATCCATCATAAACAAGAGGTTTGATAAAACTCCGTATGAGGTGATCAACAAAAGAAAGCCCAATGTGAACTTTTTGCACATTTTTGGATGTGTATGTTATGTTCTCAATGATCGAGAAAATCTGGGCAAATTTGAACCAAAAGGCGATGAGGCATATTTCATCGGTTATTCAAGAGAATCCATTGCATATCGTGTATATAACCGAAGAACCAAGAGAATCGAAGAGAGTATGAATGTTAAATTTGATGAACTCTCGGGAATGGTTCTTGAACAACACAGTTCAAGACCCGAACTTAAAAGTCCACAAGCTTCCGCAACTAAGACTGCATCAAATGTCAAATCATTCTCAACTCCGACTTCACAAGATTTGGATATCTTGTTTGAAGAATTTTTCCAAGTTTCGAAGAAAGTTTCTGAATCTGATGAGAATTCAAATCCGAAAGAGATGGATCCCAATGAGTCTTCACCAGCACAATCATCAGATGTTAGTTCATCATCTGATTCTCCTTCACCTACTGATTATTCAGAGTTGCATACTCAACCTCATGTTATCTCTCAAGTGACAAATCCATCAACCAATCCAGCAGATTATGATCAAGATAACTTTGTTGAACCAATTGCTACTTCACTTGAACAATTGACAGAACAACATACTCCTGATTTTATTGATTCTGAAGAATCTGGTGATCCAATTGACCCAATTCCTCATACAACAAAATGGACAAGAGCTCATCCAATTTCTCAAGTCATTGGTAATCCAACAACTGGAATTCAGACAAGATCCGCTTCTGCGAATGAATGTATGTTTGTAAATTTTCTAAGCATTGTTGAACCAAAGACAGTGAATGAAGCTCTAAGTTGTCCAGATTGGGTGAAAGCTATGCAAGAGGAACTGAATCAATTTGAACGCCTTGAGGTGTGGAAATTGGTTCCAAATCCTTACAAGAACAAGGAGCCAATTAAAACCAAGTGGATCTTCAAGAATAAAAGGATGAAAATGGAGTAGTTGTACGCAACAAAGCACGATTGGTTGCAAAGGGATATTGCCAACAAGATGGAATTGACTACGATGAGACATTCGTACCAGTTGCACGAATTGAGGCTATTCGGATGTTTCTTGCCTATGCTGCCTACAAGAACTTCACAGTCTACCAGATGGATGTTAAAACTGCCTTCTTGAATGGAATTCTCAAAGAAGAAGTGTACGTTGAACAACCAGAAGGTTTTGTGAGTTCCAAACATCCAGACTACATTTACAGGTTAGACAAGGCATTATATGGTCTGAAACAAGCGCCTCGTGCATGGTATGATGCTCTATCCTCTTATCTTGTGAAATCTGGTTTTAGCAAAGGTTCGATTGACACTACCTTGTTTATAAAACGACAAGGAAGTGACATCATTCTAATCCAGATTTATGTTGACGACATAATTTTCGGGTCAACTAATCCTAAATACTGCAAGAATTTCTCTGCTTTAATGATCAAGAAATTTGAAATGAGCATGATGGGTGAATTAAACTTTTTCCTTGGTCTTCAAGTAAAACAGTTGTCCAATGGTACTTTTATTTGTCAATCTAAGTACATTCTTGACATGTTGAAAAAGTTTGATATGATGGATTGCCAAACAATTGGTACACCCATGGAAGCTCGAACAAAGATAAATGCTGACTTAAATGGAAAATCTTTTGATCAAAAGAAATATCGCAGTATGATAGGGTCACTCATGTACTTGACTGCTAGTCGCCCGGATATTATGTTCGCAACATGCATGTGTGCCAGGTATCAGGCCAATCCCAAGGAAAGTCATTTCCAGGCCGTTAAACGGATCTTCCGATACCTGAAAGGCACAGTGAACCTTGGCCTCTGGTATCCTAGGGATACTGGGTTTCAATTGGTTGCATATTCGGATGCTGACCATGCAGGTTGTAAGCTTGATCGAAAGAGTACTTCTGGGAGTGTACAGTTTCTAGGGGATAGATTGGTCAGTTGGTCGTCAAAGAAACAGAATTGTGTATCCACATCTACTGCAGAAGCTGAATACGTTGCTGCAGCTAGCTGTTGTTCACAAGTTCTTTGGATGAAGACACAGTTGACTGATTATGGATTTCAGTTCAACAGGATTCCCATATACTGTGACTCTAAGAGTGCAATTGCTATTTCTTGCAATCCTGTACAGCATACAAAGACCAAGCACATAGATGTTCGGTACCATTTTCTTAAAGATCATGTCGAGAAAGGTAACATCGAACTCTATTTTGTCCCAACAGACTACCAACTTGCTGATCTTTTCACCAAACCTTTGGATGAAAACAGGTTCAATTTTCTGAAAACCAAGTTGGGAATGCTTGATTTACAAACTTAAATGCTTTCATGCCATGTATTCTATGTTCATTTTCTGGTTCAAACATTGATGTGTTTTACTTGTTATTACATGCAATGTTTGAGGGGGAGAAAAAGGGTAGAATGCATGATTTTAGGGGGAGTTTGTAAATTTAGTATAGGCCAATATGCTTAATTTGAGGGGGAGTGTGCAAATACATGTGAATAATTGTTTGTTTACTTGTTAATTGTTTGTTTATTTGTTTAAATTTTTTTTTTCATTATTTGTATGTGTGTTTGTTTTTTTTTTATTTAAAACTGAAAAAAAATCAAATACAAAATTAGAAAATTCTAAAATGATAAAAAGATTTTTTTTTCAATTTGGTTTAATTTTTTTTATTAGTGTTATTTTAATTTTTTTTATTTTTTTTTGTTGTTTTGTTGTTTGTTTTAAGTGAAAACCCAACCTTGACCAACCCAAATTGTGTTTAAGTCCAAAACCCAAAACAAGCCCAAATTTCATGTGAGCCCATTTGATTGGTTAGCCCAAGACTTGATTTGATTCGGGTTGTCACGCGGGTCACACCCAGACCCGCGACCCGGATTTGAATGTTAAATAGAAAATGAGCGGGTCAATCTAATCACTTTCAAAAAAATTTTAATCAAAATATCTTAATCTTTCTCTCAAACCGATCAAAAACATCACATCAATCAATCAAAATTTTATTTGTTTCATAATAATCCAAGTGGGTGTAAACTGGGGATCATATTTGTAGCCTAAATCATCATCAATCTTCATTCGATCATTAGTTTAAAGGTATGATCACTTATCTTCATTGTGCATACTAAGTGTTTGATGATATGTCAATATGAACTGTCATGATCGTTTTTGCACTTTGTGATGTTATGATGTATGTTTTGATGATTTTAAATGCATGCTTAGGATTAATACATGTTGTTTTGATTGATATGACTGCTTTTGTTTACTTTTGATTGATGTTTCTGGGCGGATCACTTAAAGGGCTGGGTATTGTTATGAATGTTTGAAGACTTGGCCCATTTGCAGAGCTCCCAGCTCGGCAAACACTATGTTTGTTCATCTTGGCCTTCAAATCTTCATATTATCTGGTTTTACATGTTGTGTAAGTCTTTACAAGTCTTTCATTAAAAATGCCAGCTCGGCAAATGCATGGTTTACTTGTATTATGTCACCAAGAAGTTTCTTCAAGTACTGAAAAGGTCATTTGCAGAGCTCCCAGCTCGGCAAATGCATGGTTTACTTGTATTATGTCACCAAGAAGTTTCTTCAAGTACTGAAAAGGTCATTTGCAGAGCTCCCAGCTCGGCAAATGCATGTATTTCTGGTCATCATTATACAAGAAAATTTTTAAAGGTTTGAAATAGCCATTTGCAGAGCTCCCAGCTCGGCAAATGCATGGTTTACTTGTATTATGTCACCAAGAAGTTTCTTCAAGTACTGAAAAGGTCATTTGCAGAGCTCCCAGCTCGGCAAATGAAAGATTTTTGAAAAATGTTGTCATAATTAAGGTATTTGTATCATTTGCAGAGCTCCCAGCTCGGCAAATGAACATTTTTTCATTGAAAAACATCCTTTATCCATTGATAACATTCTTGTTATTCAAATCAAAGGATTCTTCATATATCAAATTGAAGTTCAATCTGAAATGCTTATTTGCCGAGATATAAGCTCGGCATTTACGAGGATTGACTTTAAATACTCAATGATTTGCTTACATGCTGGTCGCTGCTATCATTACTCACATTTGCCGAGAAGAAAGCTCGGCAAATCATACTATTTTATCAAACCATGTGCCCAAACCAATTTTAATGCTTGTCATTTTTCTGGGCAAAACTTTTGACTGAACATGTCATTTGCCGAGATATTAGCTCGGCAAATGCACATATTTTTTTTAAGTTTTTTTCTAAGTTTCTTTTCTTCCTATTTTGTTTTTCAATCTTGTTTGTTTATAAATTGTCTAAGTGTATGTATGTATGTGTGTATTATCTTTTGTTGTCTATATAGTTTTTCATAAGTGTTAGGGTAAGAAACAAGGTATCGAACGCCTTTGTGTACTACCTTTGGTGTCTTATCTTTTAATACTTATGAGATTCTATATGTTCTTATATTTTTTTTAATAAAGTAGTTGTGTGTATTTGTTATTTTCTAAAATAATTGTCTGGTCAAATTTTTTTTGTCAGTTTATATTTTCAGAAAGTTCAATAAGAAAAAATAAGATGGTGATGTTTAAAGAAGGTGCTACAATGAAAATGCAAGCAAATCAAGCTCTTCACATTCCTTTCAATTCAAGATTTCCAATTATCACTGAGATTCTAAGCCATCACCCACTGAATGATGCATTAACCAATGGTGTTGTAGTTCCAGAGAAATATATCTTTGATTTATGGGAATCGATTGAATATGTAAAAGCAAGTAAGAGAAGAAAGACTGAAGACTTCTTCCGATTCACTCTTAGATCTGAAGCTCATGAAGTTGAATGCACATTCACATTAAATGAATTAAGAACTGTTATTGGCTTTCCGGAACATGAAGAATATGAAGAACTGCCTTCTATTGAAGATATGTTAGCTGCAGTTCATGCTCTGGGTTATGAAGGAGAATTGGCAACGATGAGAGACTTTAAAAGGATGAATATAGCTTCTCTCTGGCATACTATGTATAATGTTCTGGTTACATGTTTGATGCCTTCACAAAAAGGGATTGATGCAATGACAAAACATTCATTGTCCATCTTCTATGCAGTCACACACAATGTTGAGTGTGATTTTGCCAAGGTTATATGGGATAAAATGGCCCAAGTTGTCAAAGGGAAGGATGTACAAGAAAGGAAATACATTCCTTACATCAGATTCTTCACGTTGATTGTGGATGATGTTCTTGACAACAATGACAATATTCCCAAGTTGGAGGATAGTTTCAAGTGTGTCATTGCTATGTACAAATCAAATATGAGAGGCACTGGAAGTGATAAAGTCAGACCTTTTCCGATTCCACCATTCCTGATAAATTTGGTTCCTGCTCAGAGTCCTCACCTTAGGAAGTATCTCGAGTGGTTAGTCTCAGTGATGGGGTCTGAAAACCGACAGACTCCTGCCCAAACTGAGCATAGGTCGCCAAGTGAGGGTCCTAGTTCGTCAAAAAGAAAAAGAGGGGTTAGTGATGAAGGGGCCTCTGAGCAGAGGAAAAGAAAGACAAAAAGAGTTATATTTGAGCAAGATGTTGCTTCACCTGCACCTATTTCATCACCTGTTTCACAATCTACACCATCTACACCAACCGTTCACCTTTCACAATCTTCACCTTCGCAATCAACACCTTTACCATCTATTGTTACACCAAATCCACCAACTTTTACACCACCTCGTTCATCACCAATTCTTAATCCAACACCACTTGCATCTGCTATGCCTAATGAACCAACTCCACCACCAGGTAGACGACTTAAAATGTCTGCTAGAAGTGTTCTAAAGCAAACTTCAAAGAAGAAGAAATCAAAACGAAAACATAAGTCGTCTAAATCTGCAAGACAAAGACTTGAATCTCCTTCAGCAGATGTGAATGAACAACCTGGTGCCTCTGCGGAGTTTGATGTTGAACAAACAACCAGAATTGTGCATAATGTTGAATCTGAAGTTGAGTCTGAGCAAGTGAGCACTGGAGATGATGTTGTGCTGGAGGAACAAGGAGGGACTGAGGGAGGAGTTGAAAATACCAGAGAGGATGTGCGGTCCGGGTTAGGACAAGGGCATAAAGAAAAAGTTAGCCCTCCATTAGTTCAAACCAATGTGTCTAGCCGGGTTGTTTACCCTAGGGTAGAAATCGGGAACTGCCCATTCTCGTATGCACCAACCTCTCCTAGCCATTCTGACTCCTCACAACAGGAGTTAGTCTCAGAAATACACGGGGATAAGCCATGCTCACCACACTCTCCTCATTTGGAGGATGAGAGTGTTGAAATTAGAGAGGATCAGCCCCACCTCTCGCCTTCAATTCATGCACAAGAGTCTAGATCTCCTAGGACACGGATTCACAAGCCCAGTTGAGTACTGGTGCCGGAACAAGCGGAGGGGGACCCACTTTGTGTGACCCTCAAGGACAGCTTGGAAATCCTGCCTTAGCTAACATCACGCCAGCTTTAGCCGCAGGTAACAGTCCTCAGACCGAGACTGGGGAGCAGTATGAACGCCGTTGTGACACTGCTGTTCCTCAGGATCAACCTGAGACTGTATTAACGGGCATTCTCAGTGACCCCGGTGTTGTTAGTGGTGTTGCCCAACAACAAGTCCAGGACAGTGATTTATCACAGTCTAGGACGCCAATTGATTCGGGTTGCAAAGCCCATGAATCTGAAACTGCTGGTGAGGGTATAACCCGAGGATCCGCAGGAAATCCTGAATCAGCATCGCTGAATTTAGGTCACACCACAAGTGTGCCAACAACCTCCGGGTTGGATCCTCCACATCAAACACCAACACAAAGAACACCAACACCAACTGAAATTCCATCAACATCAACAAATCAACCAACCAAAGATTCAACATGTAAGGTTTTATTGAATATCTTAAGATCGGAGGGTGATTTGTTGACTGTTACTGAGAAAGGAATTTTGAATGCCCTAGAAGTTAGAGAAAGGGAACTTGCAACTGACAGACGAGTCAAAGCTTTACATGAACAAGTTCAAAGACAAAAGGCTGAGTATGATGCTAAACTAGCTGAATTTGAGTTAAGATTGATAGCTTTAGAATCTTGCCAACCGGCCTCGGTTCCTTCTCGTCGGGATGATCCTGATTCTGATGATCACCCCGAGGGGGAGAACCAAGGAGAAGGTCAAACGAACATTGATAATACTTCGGCAAGTGTTGAAGGAAATGTTGAGGATGTGGTGATGGAAGAAAGAGCAGAGGATGTGAATGTTGAGAATGTTGAGGATACGTTAGATGATGTGATTAGAAGAAGGTTAGTTGAAGTTTTTGGTGCTGAGTCTGATGGAGAAAGTGAAGAAGAGTTTGAAAATGTTGAAGTTAATGAAGAAGAAGGGTTTGTGATTGAAAATGAAGTTATGGAATACGCTGAAGGCGAAGCAGAAGATGAGGCAAGAAAAGATAATATAATCTTGGATGAGCCAGAAATAGTTGAGACTCAAGTATGTTAAATAAAACACAAGGTTGTTGCGGAATCAAGATAATACAATTAAGTATGTATCCTAACAACCTCTGAGTTACAAATGATCTATATTTGTCAAATAACTCTTTAGGATCGAGATACTTAAAGTTGTGAAGTATCCCAGTTTAAGATCGAGAGTATTTGGACAAATTCACTTCAATGCAAAATGAATGCTTTAAAAGTATTTATGTCAAGGAAATGACTTCCTATTTATAGGCAACAAAATTCACCAGTGAATTTTGTGTCGTACAAATATGGTTGCATACATTTAATGATCCGACAAGAATATTAAATGTATTGGATAAGGAATAAGGATAAAGTCACATCAAATGCAAGTGTATCCTTTTATCCAACCACCTTACACACGTATACTTTGGTAAAGAACAAGTGGATTGTTCTTTGGAAAGTGTGTAAAGGGAAAAGTCAATCCTTGATATCAGTGTTCAGACTTGTAGGATCTAGAACACTGACAATCCTCCAGTGTACAGATCTAGTAAGACTTTCCAGTGGACTCCGCCATTTGTTAAGTCTTCTTTCTTCAGACTTCAGTCTTTGACTTCAGTCAGAATGTCTTCAGTAGAGTTGATCTGGACTGGGGTGAAGTCCAGTGAGCTCATCTGGAGAATACTCCAGATTTCCTATACAAGTATTTGCTCACTGGTCTTCAATTATTTCTGGACAAATCTTCAGAGGGACTCCAGATTCCAAGTCTGGAGTAGGTCCAGTAGAACACGTTTCTGGTCAGATCTTCAGTGAGGCTCCAGTAGTCGCGTCTGGAGCTAGTCCAGTAAATCTGGACTAAATCTGGACTAAATCTGGACCTAACAAAACATAAACTTATGGTTTAAAATTTCAAAAGATAGAGGTAAATTGAAAACTTACTAAAAGGTTGAGGGTAACATTGAAAGGCAAATAATATAGTATATATATTATATATATATATATATATATAGGGGTTGGATATTGTAAAACAAGTATTAAAGTAAAACAAATAGGACAAGATCTTGACCCTTAGATCATGGTTAAATTGATGCACGAAGATTCACGAAACAATTGATGCACGATGATTTTCATGATGCACGATGATTTTCAGTGAAAAGAAACCTATTGTTTTATTTGTTTTACTTTAATACTTGTTTTATTTTACCTAAAACTACATATATATATATATATAGGTTTTAGGTAAAATAAAACAAGTATTAAAGTAAAACAAATAAAACAATAGGTTTCCCTTCACTGAAAATCATTGTGCATCATGAAAATCATCGTGCATCAATTGTTTCGTGAATCTTCGTGCATCAATTTAACCATGATCTAAGGGTCAAGATCTTGTCTTATTTGTTTTACTTTAATACTTGTTTTACAATACCCAACCCCTATATATATATATAATATATATATATATATATATATATGTAGAAATCCAGAGAGAAGGTAGCTTAAGAAGAGAAGGGAGAGAAGGTTCATTTTTGATTTTTTTTAGCTTGTTTTTTAATATTTATTTTTTTTAATTTTATATTTTTTTAACATAAACCCATTCCAAAAAAAAAAAAAATCAAATTTTTTAAAAAATGTCGACGTACAAACCTGTGACTCGCAGATGCACTAAAACGGGATTTTGACTCGGACCGTCACCCTCTCGAATGGGACGGTTCAGGTCGAGTTCGGACGGGTCAAAAATGGGTCACAAGTTTAAAGGTCAATTGTACATTTTTAAATCTTTAAGAAATGAAAATGTATGAATTCTTGACTATGGTGGTGATATACAACCATTGAAAACATATTTCTCATTTTCTTTATAAACAACATCTATGAACAAACTGTCATTTCGATTGTTGTCATTATTTTGACTTTACTTATTCTTACTTAAGAAGCAAAAAAACCAGCCAAGTTAATCAAAAAATATAACTCGGGGTGGATTATTGGAAAGCTTTTTCGAAATTAATGGGTTGCATACTATATATTCGTGTAGTTTTAACAGCAGTTACAGTTTTGGGTTGTTGTTAGCGTGCATAAATAGCTATATATTTCAACATAAATTTCACGGGTGGATTTTTTAATGTAAAGTATACTTTTTTTATGTAGTTATTGACAACTTATAGGACTGTCATTAGAAAAGTTTATAAAAATAAGTAAAAGAATTAGTTGATGAATATAACTTTTATGATCCCTTATATAAATTATGCTATCTTTTTTATAAAAAAAACTTTTTGAATAGTAAATCTGGACACGACGACATGTTTTTTCATATACTCAAGTTACAAAAAATAATAATGTAGCAGTTTGGAAACTATTTATTGACATCGTTATAAGTGAATGACTTATCTATAAATAAATAAAAATACTGATCGTAAAACACGCTTTAAGTTTTTAGTTACTGTTGGGTCGAAAATCGACCAAGTATATTTTGTTCAGAAATAGCTGAAGCTCAGTGAAGAATACTTGTACATAATTCTGAAGCCGTTCAGAATTAGTTCACTGAAGCCTCACTTCAGTTCAGATCAACGTATCAGAATACCATTCAGCTGAAGTCAAAGACTGAAGACTGAAGAAAGAGAATCAGCTCAGATGTGGAGCTCAGAAGTTGATTCTACCTGATCGAAGACTGAAGCATCTCAGTGTAAAGTACTTACAACACTTTACACTGATTACGAGGAAGCCTTTTTTACTTTACACGCCTTTACCCAGTTAATAGATTTATCTATTAATAAAGTACAAGGTTAAGTAAAAGGTTGGGAATAAAGTATGAAATGTCACATCAATTGACTTTCATTTACCTTAAAATATATGCATACAAGAATTATCTTTAATTCCTTAAATGCTCCCAACCATATTTGTACGGCCTGGTCCACATCAGCATGAACCTTGCCTATAAATATAAGGCTTCTCACAACTTGCAAATGGCTTGAAACTTTGGCATTGCAACTTGTGAGATATACTCTAAGTAATTCTTACGAGTATTTCCAAGTTATTAGATCACTTGTATTTCTAGGTTGTTTAGATAATTACACTTTGGTGTTTATCTTTGTTCCGCAACAACCTTTGTATTTGTTTATTGATAAATCAAATACATTGAAAAAGTACATCGTGTCTCAATGCTACATACTTGAAATATACATATTATTTATATAGTTTCAGCACTTATTGTTTCTGCATTTACTTTCAGTACCTTTACCTTATTGTTTATCCATATCTGGATCGTATTCTGAACTGGTCTACTTCCAGTTAGAATTACTTGCCAGTCGGGTTTAATCATCTATATTTGGGACTTACAATTACATAAAACTATGTTTAAAAAAAAATAACTGAATTTTACTAATCTAATATACGTGTAAAGGACTATCAGATACCTATAAATTAATTTAATATTAAAAAGGTAGGTAATTAATATTACTTAAGAATTCAGTTTAAAAATTAACCCTTTTCAGAATGATAATTATAAAAAATCAGTATATCTTGACTAAATGTTCTGGAAAAAAAAACAAGTTATATAACATTTTTTATTATTAGCATATTCGAAAATAACTATAAAAATGAGACACCACTAACAAATATAATTATACCTTTTTTAATTCATATTATGCAAACATTATTTATGATAGTATATATGCATAAAACTAATCCATTATTGCCAATGGGTTGGTGGCGCATTGGTAAGGTAATTGACCTTGAGGAAATCCACAGGGTTTGAATCTCACTTTCTACATTTGTAGAAGTGGATTATTAGGGGTTTTCGAGAGTCCTGAGTTTTATCCTAGACATGCGTGGTTCGAGCTCCGCATACTGCCCAATTGGATGTCACTGTGGTGTTTCGAATGTTAACTACTAACTACTAACTCGCTGTTAAAAAAAAAACTAATCCATTATTTATAAATAAGGTAAAAATCTTGTATTAAAATTAAGAACCAAAATTTAAATATTATTTTTAAATTTTGACTTTTAATTTTAATAAAAGGTAAATCTCTTTCCCTTTCCTAGTTAAGAAACTTGAGATAATTTTTATATCCCCCATAGTTTGACTTTGCTTATGCTAAATGATATTGACACGTCTTTAATGGAATTCCCACATAATATTGATCGTAAAACACGCTTTAAGTTTTTAATTACATAAAACCATGTTTAAGAAAAAATAACCGAATTTTACTAATCTAATATACGTGTAAAGGACTATCAGATACCTATAAATTAATTTAATATTAAAAAGGTAGGTAATTAATATTACTTAAGAATTCAGTTTAAAAATTAACCCTTTTCAGAATGATAATTATAAAAAATCAGTATATCTTGACTAAATGTTCTGGAAAAAAAAACAAGTTATATAACATTTTTTATTATTAGCATATTCGAAAATAACTATAAAAATGAGACACCACTAACAAATATAATTATACCTTTTTTAATTCATATTATGCAAACATTATTTATGATAGTATATATGCATAAAACTAATCCATTATTGCCAATGGGTTGGTGGCGCATTGGTAAGGTAATTGACCTTGAGGAAATCCACAGGGTTTGAATATCACTTTCTACATTTGTAGAAGTGGATTATTAGGGGGGTTTTCGAGAGTCCTGAGTTTTATCCCAGACATGCGTGGTTCGAGCTCCGCATACTGCCCAATTGGATGTCACTGTGGTGTTTTGAATGTTAACTACTAACTACTAACTCGCTGTTAAAAAAAAATTAATCCATTATTTATAAATAAGGTAAAAATCTTGTATTAAAATTAAGAACCAAAATTTAAATATTATTTTTAAATTTTGACTTTTAATTTTAATAAAAGGTAAATCTCTTTCCCTTTCCTAGTTAAGAAACTTGAGATAATTTTTATATCCCCCATAGTTTGACTTTGCTTATGCTAAATGATATTGACACGTCTTTAATGGAATTCCCACATAATATTGATCGTAAAACACGCTTTGATTCTACTATAATAAGTCGGATGGCGACTCAAAACCCTAACGGCGAAAAGACCATTTTCGAACGAGAAGACATTGAAGAAGAAGACAATCAAGGATGGAAAGTCGTTCAGAGGAAGGGAGCAAACAGCAACGGTAATTCTTCGAGGGCGTCTAATAAAGTGCACGGGATTGATCGTTCTAACAAAACAAAGAACCCTAAGAAAAAACTTAATATGTTGGAAAGGATGTCTATGTCATTTTATTTGACTAATTTCCCTAGAAACGTTACAGCAAAAGACTTATGGGTTCGATGTAAGGAATGGGGGACGGTGGTCGATGTTTTCATCCCTAATCGTCTCTCCAAATTAGGACGAAGATTTGGATTTGTGAGATTTATTAGGGTTGACAATGCGGCAAAGCTTCTAACAGATCTCAAGTCTATGTGGTTTGGAAATTACCTAGTTTATGCAGATTTGGTGCGTTACAGTCGCAACGTGGGGTCAAAGAACAACAATATTAACAAGAGCGGCCATACTACATCAGAAAGACCTCCCTCAGCGACAACATCGAAGAAAGAAAACTCTAAACCAAACGTCAAGAAAACGTATATGGAGGTGTTGTCTGGTACTAAAGTCATCAATGACAAACCCTCATCCTCTGGTAACGTTAATATACCTAATGCTTCTGGTAGAATTGTTAAGGTTAATTCCATTGACATTAATAATTCTAA
This sequence comes from Erigeron breviscapus, assembly GCA_034093135.1. Lineage (NCBI taxonomy): Eukaryota > Viridiplantae > Streptophyta > Magnoliopsida > Asterales > Asteraceae > Erigeron > Erigeron breviscapus. The sequence continues at coordinate 17,882,074 of CM067167.1, forward strand.
TATAAATTCGCGTTCCATTCTGGCAAAATTTAACGCACCTGAGAATATTCCTTTCATTGGCCAATGGTTATGTGACGAAGGGTTTGTTGAATTCAAGGTATCTTACATTGGGGGTCGATGGGTACATGTGACATTTGCGTCAATTGTGGCTAAAGACATGTTTCTCGCTAATGAACTTCTAAAGAGTAGGTTTTGTGCGTTTAAGACCCCATGCAAATCGTTTATCCCGGATGAAAGAATGGTCTGGGTACAAGTTTCGGGTCTCCCTATTGGTGCGTGGCATAAAGAAGCAGTTACTGATTTCATGAAAGAATGGGGTAAGTGCATTTTCTTTGATTTTGACTGGGAGGACTCTCTTTGTAAAGTATGTGTCTTAACTAAATCCCCAAAGTATGTGTTTGAGGAATTGTCGATCGACATGGATGATAAAGTTTGCAAAATATGGGTCAAGGAGTTTGAAATGTGGGAACCTAAACCCAAGAAACTGTCCTATGAATCTTCATCTTCGGATGAATCTTCACAATCAGATCAACCTTTTGATGACATTAACTCATTTGATGCCAATTCTCAGAGAAGTGAAGATTTTGATTCACAGTTATGTCGCGAACACTCTGTAAATGAGTTAAATCCCTCAACCAGTCCAGATAAAGTAAATGGGAACGTTAACTCTGTTAATCCTGAAGTGGTGGACAAACAGGATAGTCCGGCTGGGCAAGAAATTAATCATGAGATGGAAGATATTCATGGCATATCGGAAGTGCAAGAAGCTATAGATAAGGATTTGTTCTCTCTTGACCGTATAATTGCTAATGTATTAGCTTCTCGCAAAAGGGCGAATTCATGTCCTCCTGTTTCATCCCGTGATAAGGTTGAATTGAAAACGAGTTCTGAGTCGAGTGATGCCCCAAGTTTTGTTAAACGGGTATTCTTGAAGGTTGGTAAAACAGGAAACGAAGATGTAGAGAGCAAACACATCAGTCCTGCATCATCTTCTAATGCGGGTAAATCACAACAGGTCAGAAACATGGGAATTAATATGGGTTATGTTGTCAATGAAGAATCAGAAAATGTTACTGAAAAGGAGAGTTTGAAGAGAGATTTCCATGGTTTACAATGAATATTTTATCAATCAATATGTGCGGAACAGGACGTGACAAAAAGCGTGAAAAACTTCGTGGAATTTCTGTAACACCCCAAGCCGGAGCTCGAAATGTCACGGAAATCATACAGCACCCGGTGGAATTACAATAGAACAAACTAAATGCAATTAACGATTCGGTGAATCCAAAACATAGCAACACAAGTAACAAAATACAACAGGAGCAAATAGCCATCAACGTTAATATAATACATCCAAAGATGGCAAACGATCCTAAGTATATGCAAAAGGAGGGTCAATGAATCCTTGATCCATGAGGTCCAAGTCCGGGTTAGACAGCAAGCAAGCAACTAAACACCACGTCCGGGGAGAACCTGATTTCCTGAAAAGTGTACTAAGCATAGTCAACACAAGGTTGGTGAGTTCGTAGCAATGGTTCATAAAGAACCAACGACAATAATCACAATAAACGAGTAGAGGCTAGGCATGACTTACAGCGAGCCTCTAAGCAACACAATATCGTCCAACAACAAGATTACACAAGACAACAATGTGTAATGAGAATGCACAATGATATATGAAGCGATGCAAATGCCAAATGCATGAATAAGTCGACATGCCTATCCTATGCGTGAACGCCGGTCACCAATGCAACGATACCCTTCTGTCATCGCAATGAACAAGGCTGTATCTCAAAAACATCGAGTTATATATGTCTATATACTCGGGGTCATGACTACATCCAAAAAGGGTGCATACATCTATGCACCAGGATGCCGGCAAATCCCCTGCCGAGGGTCCAACAATAGTGTATGCAATGCTTACAATCAAATGTAAATGCATAAATCATAAACCAACGATCGATATACGATGAATATGAATCAATAATCAATATTCGCCAATCCTGAGCCAACCATCAATATTTCTCAAACATAACCCAGCAATCAATGTATGATAACCAAAAGCCAACGATCAATAATCAACAAAACTTAAGCCCCTAATCACACTATAAACCAACTAAACGTACATATACTTCAGAGGATTCTACTTTCTTCAAGTCCCAGATGCTTATGTATAGGGTCACCCGCAGCCTTCCCACCACATCTAAAACCCAAGGAAGGCATAACCGACTTCCATGTATGTACGTCTATCCTAATGTATAAGTAACACTTAACGAAAACACAACCCAAGTCAATCAAACGAGAAGATACGTCACATCAATCCAACAATCAAGTCAAACAAACAATACATCAATAAATACAAGTAAACACGCCAGGTTTACACTTTTCAGCCCGAATCCCAAGCGGGTAGGGAGATACGAAACTCACCTTGATCGGCAAAGAAGTTAGTAAAAGATTACAAACGAGTAATAGGGTCCACACGTCCACAACCTATAATTACACATCATCATACCGTAAAGTCAACTACACAATCTCAACAATTTAAAAATCGACACACATAAATCACAGTGACTATGCACTGCGCCGCAGTGGCTAAACTGGACAGGACCAGAAACAATGCACTGCGCCGCAGTGAGCAAGAACCCTGCCCACTGCGCCGCAGTGGCTAAACTGGACCAGGGCCAGTAATATAGCACTGCGCCGCAGTGAGCCAGGGGAGGGCTCACTGCGCCGCAGTGACCACACACTGCAGCCAGCACCTGCAGGTTATGCAGGTGCCACGAACCAAAACCCTAAATTTTAACCCAAAACAACCCGAATCGATTTGCAAGGACTTTTAACTTGATTCGAAGCATAACAAAGCATCATTGAACATGAATACACATAACCCAACCCACAAATTCGACCAAAACATCAAATCATCCACAAATTCTTCAAACCCTAACCCTAACCCAAAACTCCATTTTACCATTTTAAAGACTCGAAATCACATCAAATCAACTAGAAACACATGAACAAACATAAATAGAAGTAAATGGGTTGATTTAGACTTACCAAAACTCTTCCTAGTGCTCAAATCCGAAATTAGGTCAAAATGGGTAAAATGTTAGAACTTGGCCTTTGATTCTTCAAAGATGGCGACAATGAGAAGATGATGATTACGATTCTTGTATTATAGCAATTCCAAAACACAATTTAGATGGAAGAAAATGAAAACTAGATGGGGGTTTCTTTTACTAGAGAGGATAGAAGAGAAAGAGAGATGAGAGAAATGAGAAAAGGATAAGGGGAATGGGTCTTGGGGAGGGGCTGGTGGGTCATGGACTACCCACGGGCCGACCCGTTTCCCTTCACAACCACAATACCACTAGTTGCACAATTACATACCGACTACACATACGACGACCCGACTAGCATGCCACATAGTCATAAAATCATAAATGGGTCCAAATACTTCATTCGATAAGTTTGTTAGTCAAATTACACCAAAGTCAACGGGTCAAAATTCGCGGATGTTACATTATTCCCCCGTTAAAAGAATTTCGTCCCGAAATTCAACAAAACCCTAATTTACAAATAAATGCGGATACTTGGACTTCATATGGTCTTCTCTCTCCCAAGTGAACTCGGCTCCACGTCTAGCATTCCATCTTACCTTCACAATGGTGTAGCGCTTCTTCTTGAGCTTCTTCTCTTGACGGTCCATGATCTCTACGCTCTTCAACAAAGATCAAGTTTGGACCCCCTCACTCCCCCCCCCCCCCCCCCCCCCTCCCCCTCCCCCCCCCCCACTCTTCACAAAGTTCAAGTTTGAATCAACCCTAATTTCGTCCATAGGCACATGATGTGTGGGATCCGCCAAACACTTGCGTAAGTTACAAATATGGAACACATCATGCACACCACTAAGCTCTTGAGGCAATTCTAGCCGATAAGCAACTTTCCCAACCCGTTCAAGAATCTTGAAAGGACCAACATACCTTGGTGCAAGTTTGCCCCGCTTCACGAATCGTACGACGCCTTTCCAAGGCGACACTTTCAAAAGCACAAATTCACCAACTTCAAACTCCAACGGTCTTCGTCTCACATCGGCATACTTCTTTTGACGTTCACGGGCCAATTGCAACTTCTCCTTAATTTGAGATATTACCTTGGTGGTTTCAATCACAATTTCCGGCCCGATAAGTTGACTCTCTCCAATTTCCGCCCAAGCTAAAGGAGAACGGCACACCCTACCATACAATGCTTTAAAGGGTGCCATTTGAATAGTAGCGTGGTAGCTATTGTTGTATGAAAACTCAACTAACGGCAAATGGTCCTCCCAACTTCCGCCAAAATCAATTGCACACGCCCTCAACATATCTTCGAGTGTTTGAATGGTTCTCTCGGTTTGCCCATCCGTTTGAGGGTGAAACGCCGTGCTCATGTCAAGTCGAGTACCCATGGCTTTTTGAAAGGCTTCCCAAAATTTTGATTTGAAACGGGCATCTCTATCGGAAATGATAGAAACCGCACTCCATGCTTAGATATTATTTCCTTGATGTACAAACGAGCTAAAGTGTCAAATTTATCGGTTTCACGAATGGCTAAAAAGTGAGCCGATTTCGTTAACCGATCTACTATCACCCAAATCGTGTCACGGCCGCTTCTTGTCTTCGGTAGTTTAGTAATGAAGTCCATTGAAATATGCTCCCACTTCCATTCGGGCATCACCGGTTGTACCAACAATCCGGGTGGCTTCTTGTGATCGGCCTTGACTTGTAAGCAAGTAAGGCACTCACTCACATACTTAGCCACATCACGCTTCATGCCCGGCCACCAATACAATTCCTTCAAGTCAAAGTACATCTTATCCGATCCGGGATGGACCGAATAAGGTGATAGGTGGGCTTCATTCATAATAAGCGTTCTTAAATCGCCGAATATAGGAATCCAAAGTCTTTCCACCATGTAAAGCCCGTTATCATTCTTTCGGTCAAATAGTTGTTCCATACCGTCTAGGTTTTCGTTTCCAAAGTTTTCCGGTAGGGTCGCTTGAATTTGGGCTTCAATAATCCGATCACGAATACTTGGCCCTACCGTGAGACTCATAGCTCGAGCCCGTCTTGGTTTCACTCTCTCCTTTCGGCTTAAGGCATCGGCTACTACATTTGCCTTGCCCGGGTGATAACGGATGTCGCAATCATAATCACTAAATAGCTCTAACCAACGCCTTTGCCTCATGTTCAATTCACTTTGGTTGAAGATGTGTTGGAGACTTTTGTGATCGGTATAAATCACACATTTGGTACCATAGAGGTAATGCCTCCAACACTTCAAAGCAAACACAACCGCCCCCAATTCCAAATCATGTGTCGGGTAGTTCTTTTCATGCACCTTCAATTGACGAGAGGCATAAGCAATGACTTTACCCCTTTGCATAAGAACGCAACCCAACCCTTGCCCCGAAGCATCACAATAAACCACAAAATCTTCTATCCCATCCGGTAGCGTCAAAATAGGAGCATCACATAACATATCCTTAAGGGTTTGGAAGGCGTTCTCTTGTCTTTCGCCCCATTCGAAGTTTCTATCTTTTTGAGTCAAGAGAGTGAGTGGTTGTGCGATACGGGAGAAATTTTCAATAAACCTTCTATAGTAACCCGCCAATCCAAGGAATTGGCGGATCTCGGATGGCGTTTCGGGTCTTCTCCAATTCTTAACCGCTTCAATCTTGCTTGGGTCCACATGAATACCATCCTTGCTCACTACGTGACCAAGGAAGTGGACCTCCTCCAACCAAAACTCACACTTGGAAAATTTTGCGTACAACTTCTCCTTCCTTAGTAATTCAAGCACTTCGCGCAAGTGCTTAACATGCTCCTCCTTCGTCTTCGAGTATACAAGTATGTCATCAATGAACACAATGACAGACTTGTCTAAGTATGGTTGACACACCCGGTTCATCAAGTCCATGAACACCGCCGGTGCATTGGTCAACCCAAAAGGCATTACGGTGAATTCAAAATGGCCGTACCGTGTGCGAAAAGCCGTCTTGGGAATATCATCTTCATGTACTCGGAGTTGATGATAACCCGAGCGAAGATCGATTTTTGAGAAGTGCTTAGCTCCTTGAAGTTGGTCAAATAAGTCATCAATTCGAGGGAGGGGATACCGGTTCTTCACCGTGAGCTTGTTTAATTCCCGGTAATCAATACACATTCTGAAGGATCCATCTTTCTTTTTAACGAATAGAACAGGAGCACCCCAAGGAGATTGACTAGGGCGAATGAAACCCTTCTCTTGGAGTTCCTTGAGTTGAGTTTGTAGCTCTTGCATTTCGGTTAGAGCTAGTCTATAAGGAGCTTTTGCTACGGGCGCGGCTTCGGGAATAAGACTAATACGAAAATCAAGCGCACGAGTTGGAGGTAATCCCGGTAAGTCATCCGGAAAAACATCGGGAATTCACAAACAATAGGAACGGTCTTCAATTCTACCTTTGCGGTGGTAGCACTAAAGACTTTAGAATTTGGGGAATCGGAGATTTCGCCTTGGACCCTAAGAATTTTACCGTTGGCCAAAGGTATCTTAACAACTCTCTCACCACAATCAATGGTTGCATTCACCGCCGTCAACCAATCCATACCCACTATAATATCGAAACTACCAATGTCAAGAGGCATAAGGTCAATGAAGAAGTCAACGTCCTCCAAAGTCAAGACACAATCACGGAGTATTTGGCTAATTCTAGTTAGTGACCCATTTACCATTTCAATGTCAAGCACATAGTTTAGAGCACATGGATGCACATCAATCAAAGGAACAAAGTTAGAAGACACGAGGCTAAAATCGGCCCCGGAATCAAATAGTACGGTTGCATAGAGACCATTAAGGAGGAAAGTACCTGCCACTACGTTAGGATCATTTCGGGCTTCATTTACATTGGCCGCAAAAGCTCGGCCGCGTGGTTGCACTTGGTGGCCTTGTTGTCCCCGGTTTTGATTAGGCCCGACCATTTGTAGTTGATTGGGGTGGACGGCTACTTGGACTTGTTGTCCCACCCATCGAGGACAATTATCACGGTAGTGGTCACGGCTACCACACACAAAACATTCACCTCTCCTTTGGTTACCTTGAGGAGGAACGGCCCGAATAGGAGCCGCATTCATTGGGCCCGCTCTTGGAGCTCTACAATTTCTGGATGCGTGCCCAACTTGGTTGCAATTATAGCATACTTCACATGGAGCAGTGGCGGGATGGTGCCTGTTGCATCTTCCACAGAAAGGATGAGGCCCGGTATAAGCCCTCCTAGCCGGTTCCACCGCCGCCATTATCCTACCCCTATTTACATTCCTGGGGTCAAACTTCCCCATTTTCCTTACCCCGCTAGACTCACCCACTTCCTTCCTCTTGTTTGACGAGGATTTGCTCAAAACACCACTCCTCAAAAGATCTTCGGTCACACTCCCGGCTTGGTTGACCGCATTAGCCAAGGAAGTAGGCATGTTTGAGTTAACATAAGATCGGACTTGAGGGTTCAAGCCCAATACAAATTTTTGGATGGCTTGTGGCTCGGTACCCACCAAGTGAGGAATGAGGGTAGACAACTCTTGAAATCGTCTAACGTAGCCCTTGAAATCGGCTCCTTCCATGTTGAGGTTCGCGAACTCGATGGTTAAGTTTTGTAGTTCATACGCGGGACAAAACTTTGCTTTTACTTTGTCCTTGAAGTCAACCCATTCCAAATTTTGAGTCCGTCCCAACGTTATTTCCTGATTCCACCAACTCAAGGCGTCATGCCTAAACATGCCGGATGCATAGGGAATCCGGTCATCGTAGGTGCAATGACTCCTTTCAATCACTGCTTCTATTGCCTCAAACCATCTTATACATTCCGTGGGACCACCTTTTCCATCGAACTCCGGTGCCCCACAACTCTTAAAATCTTTGAATACACACCCTTGTCGGTACCCACCATATTGGTTATTCAAGGGCATTCCGATATTAACTCCCATTGGTTCCTCTTCCTCATATTCTTCGGCTTGAGGTTGATCATTTTCATTGTTTGCATTTTCTGGGGCTTCGTTGTTTTGAGGCCCATTATTTTGCCCAAGACTTGCAGTGACTTGAGCAATGATGGTTGGCATGATACCGGCAACCGTTTGAGCGATTACCTCAGCCAAGTTTGGCTCAGGAGCTCTACCACGACCCCTACCACGGCCCCTACCACGGCCTCTACCACGGCCTCTACCACCTTGTACTTCCGGTTGAGCTTCCGGTTGAGGCTCTTCTTCTTCAGCCCTATAGTTTGTTCGTACTCTCCTTGGTCTTTCCATTTCTATAAAACAAGTGACACGTTGACCCGAGAGTTAGTCTCAATGCTCGCATGTTAGTCACACAAGTAGTCATGCCCTCATACCGATACCACATACACATTACATAATGTTATGCTAAGGCAGTAGTGTTAGGATCATAAGGGGTTTTCACATATCATATCATCACGTTGCATTTATTGTCATATTTTATCATTAAATTAAGTACTCATGTTCATTTCATCATGTAACTAAACAACTAACACGAATGATTCAAAGTATAATCCGAATTCGATATGCTCTCTAGTTATCAACCGGGTATGTATACAAGGTGTACCAACGGCTAACCTTCCACCCAATCAACTTCCATTAAGCATATCGGTTCCTTATTATACTTTAAGCCACACGTGCGCAATCCACGATGTCATGAACTTGCTATAGTATCGGGTAACCATAAAAGAGTTGATCGGGTTCTTTTAGGGTTGCCGCAATATTATACTAAGTTAATGGCATCCCTTCATTTTGCCCTAACTCATCACATTAGCTTCAACAATAACAACAATAAATCATAGTAACCACATTCATCACATTGAATTTAAGCTATCACACAAGTGGTCTTAACTACGAACTCACACGGGGATTCACAAAATTCATATTGCACACGAATTTCCTAACCATGCATGCTATATGAAGAGTTTTAACTTAAGCCGTAGTCTAGGTCAAACCGCCTAATTCTCTACGACCTGCATGGGCCACCATTCTGTAACACCCCAAGCCGGAGCTCGAATGTCACGGAAATCATACAGCACCCGGTGGAATTACAATAGAACAAACTAAATGCAATTAACGATTCGGTGAATCCAAAACATAGCAAAACAAGTAACAAAATACAACAGGAGCAAATAGCCATCAACGATAACATAATACATCCAAAGATGGCAAACGATCCTAAGTATAATGCAAAAGGAGGGTCAATGAATCCTTGATCCATGAGGTCCAAGTCCGGGTTAGACAGCAAGCAAGCAACTAAACACCACGTCCGGGGAGAACCTGATTTCCTGAAAAGTGTACTAAGCATAGTCAACACAAGGTTGGTGAGTTCGTAGCAATGGTTCATAAAGAACCAACGACAATAATCACAATAAACGAGTAGAGGCTAGGCATGACTTACAGCGAGCCTCTAAGCAACACAATATCGTCCAACAACAAGATTACACAAGACAACAATGTGTAATGAGAATGCACAATGATATATGAAGCGATGCAATGCCAAATGCATGAATAAGTCGACATGCCTATCCTATGCGTGAACGCCGGTCACCAATGCAACGATACCCTTCTGTCATCGCAATGAACAAGGCTGTATCTCAAAAACATCGAGTTATATATGTCTATATACTCGGGGTCATGACTACATCCAAAAAGGGTGCATACATCTATGCACCAGGATGCCGGCAAATCCCCTGCCGAGGGTCCAACAATAATGTATGCAATGCTTACAATCAAATGTAAATGCATAAATCATAAAACAACGATCGATATACGATGAATATGAATCCATAATCAATATTCGCCAATCCTGAGCCAACCATCAATATTTCTCAAACATAACCCAGCAATCAATGTATGATAACCAAAAGCCAACGATCAATAATCAACAAAACTTAAGCCCCTAATCACACTATAAACCAACTAAACGTACATATACTTCAGAGGATTCTACTTTCTTCAAGTCCCAGATGCTTATGTATAGGGTCACCCGCAGCCTTCCCACCACATCTAAAACCCAGGAAGGCATAACCGACTTCCATGTATGTACGTCTATCCTAATGTATAAGTAACATACAGATACAAGTGATAAACTAGTCACGTTTTAAGTAATCATACTTAAAAGATGACAAAAGAAAGTGTGTACAAACTCGTGCTACAGTAACACGAGTTTGACTAAACTCGTGCTACAGTAACACGAGTTTGACTAAACTCGTGCTACAGTAACACGAGTTTGACTAAACTCGTGCTACAGTAACACGAGTTTGACTAAACTCGTGCTACAGTAACACGAGTTTGTCTAAATACGTGGTCATCACGTGTTTACATATAAAACACGCGTTTGCTAATGGGCTTTGGGCTTTAAGGAATACGGTCCATAATTAGCACGCGTTTATGAACAGTAAGTATAAATACTCACACTTAATACGTAATTAAAGTATACTTAAAAGATGACAAAAGAAAGTGTGTACAAACTCGTGCTACAGTAACACGAGTTTGACTAAACTCGTGCTACAGTAACACGAGTTTGACTAAACTCGTGCTACAGTAACACGAGTTTGACTAAACACGTGCTACAGTAACACGAGTTTGACTAAACACGTGGTCTACAGTAACACGAGTTTGACTAAACTCGTGCTACAGTAACACGAGTTTGACTAAACTCGTGCTACAGTAACACGAGTTTGACTAAACTCGTGCTACAGTAACACGAGTTTGACTAAACTCGTGCTACAGTAACACGAGTTTGACTAAACACGTGCTACAGTAACACGAGTTTGACTAAACACGTGGTCTACAGTAACACGAGTTTACTAAACTCGTGCTACAGTAACACGAGTTTGACTAAACTCGTGCTACAGTAACACGAGTTTGACTAAACTCGTGCTACAGTAACACGAGTTTGACTAAACTCGTGCTACAGTAACACGAGTTTGACTAAACTCGTGCTACAGTAACACGAGTTTGACTAAACTCGTGCTACAGTAACACGAGTTTGACTAAACTCGTGCTACAGTAACACGAGTTTGACTAAACTCGTGCTACAGTAACACGAGTTTGACTAAACTCGTGCTACAGTAACACGAGTTTGACTAAACTCGTGCTACAGTAACACGAGTTTGACTAAACTCGTGCTACAGTAACACGAGTTTGACTAAACTCGTGCTACAGTAACACGAGTTTGACTAAACTCGTGCTACAGTAACACGAGTTTGTCTAAATACGTGGTCATCACGTGTTTACATATAAAACACGCGTTTGCTAATGGGCTTTGGGCTTTAAGGAATACGGTCCATAATTAGCACGCGTTTATGAACAGTAAGTATAAATACTCACACTTAATACGTAATTAAAGTATACTTAAAAGATGACAAAAGAAAGTGTGTACAAACTCGTGCTACAGTAACACGAGTTTGTCTAAATACGTGGTCATCACGTGTTTACATATAAAACACGCGTTTGCTAATGGGCTTTGGGCTTTAAGGAATACGGTCCATAATTAGCACGCGTTTATGAACAGTAAGTATAAATACTCACACTTAATACGTAATTAAAGTATACTTAAAAGATGACAAAAGAAAGTGTGTACAAACTCGTGCTACAGTAACACGAGTTTGTCTAAATACGTGGTCATCACGTGTTTACATATAAAACACGCGTTTGCTAATGGGCTTTGGGCTTTAAGGAATACGGTCCATAATTAGCACGCGTTTATGAACAGTAAGTATAAATACTCACACTTAATACGTAATTAAAGTATACTTAAAAGATGACAAAAGAAAGTGTGTACAAACTCGTGCTACAGTAACACGAGTTTGTCTAAATACGTGGTCATCACGTGTTTACATATAAAACACGCGTTTGCTAATGGGCTTTGGGCTTTAAGGAATACGGTCCATAATTAGCACGCGTTTATGAACAGTAAGTATAAATACTCACACTTAATACGTAATTAAGTATACTTAAAAGATGACAAAAGAAAGTGTGTACAAACTCGTGCTACAGTAACACGAGTTTGTCTAAATACGTGGTCATCACGTGTTTACATATAAAACACGCGTTTGCTAATGGGCTTTGGGCTTTAAGGAATACGGTCCATAATTAGCACGCGTTTATGAACAGTAAGTATAAATACTCACACTTAATACGTAATTAAAGTATACTTAAAAGATGACAAAAGAAAGTGTGTACAAACTCGTGCTACAGTAACACGAGTTTGTCTAAATACGTGGTCATCACGTGTTTACATATAAAACACGCGTTTGCTAATGGGCTTTGGGCTTTAAGGAATACGGTCCATAATTAGCACGCGTTTATGAACAGTAAGTATAAATACTCACACTTAATACGTAATTAAAGTATACTTAAAAGATGACAAAAGAAAGTGTGTACAAACTCGTGCTACAGTAACACGAGTTTGTCTAAATACGTGGTCATCACGTGTTTACTTATAAAACACGCGTTTGCTTTTAAACGTGTTTGTCTTTTAACACGTGTTTGTCTTTTAACACGTGTTTGTCTTTTAACACGTGTTTGTCTTTTAACACGTGTTTGTCTTTTAACACGTGTTTGTCTTTTAACACGTGTTTGTCTTTTAACACGTGTTTGTCTTTTAACACGTGTTTGTCTTTTAACACGTGTTTGTCTTTTAACACGTGTTTGTCTTTTAACACGTGTTTGTCTTTTAACACGTGTTTGTCTTTTAACACGTGTTTGTCTTTTAACACGTGTTTGTCTTTTAACACGTGTTTGTCTTTTAACACGTGTTTGTCTTTTAACACGTGTTTGTCTTTTAACACGTGTTTGTCTTTTAACACGTGTTTGTCTTTTAACACGTGTTTGTCTTTTAACACGTGTTTGTCTTTTAACACGTGTTTGTCTTTTAACACGTGTTTGTCTTTTAACACGTGTTTGTCTTTTAACACGTGTTTGTCTTTTAACACGTGTTTGTCTTTTAACACGTGTTTGTCTTTTAACACGTGTTTGTTTTTAACACGTGTTTGTCTTTTAACACGTGTTTGTCTTTTAACACGTGTTTGTCTTTTAACACGTGTTTGTCTTTTAACACGTGTTTGTCTTTTAACACGTGTTTGTCTTTTAACACGTGTTTGTCTTTTAACACGTGTTTGTCTTTTAACACGTGTTTGTCTTTTAACACGTGTTTGTCTTTTAACACGTGTTTGTCTTTTAACACGTGTTTGTCTTTTAACACGTGTTTGTCTTTTAACACGTGTTTGTCTTTTAACACGTGTTTGTCTTTTAACACGTGTTTGTCTTTTAACACGTGTTTGTCTTTTAACACGTGTTTGTCTTTTAACACGTGTTTGTTTTTAACACGTGTTTGTCTTTTAACACGTGTTTGTCTTTTAACACGTGTTTGTCTTTTAACACGTGTTTGTCTTTTAACACGTGTTTGTCTTTTAACACGTGTTTGTCTTTTAACACGTGTTTGTCTTTTAACACGTGTTTGTCTTTTAACACGTGTTTGTCTTTTAACACGTGTTTGTCTTTTAACACGTGTTTGTCTTTTAACACGTGTTTGTCTTTTAACACGTGTTTGTCTTTTAACACGTGTTTGTCTTTTAACACGTGTTTGTCTTTTAACACGTGTTTGTCTTTTAACACGTGTTTGTCTTTTAACACGTGTTTGTCTTTTAACACGTGTTTGTCTTTTAACACGTGTTTGTCTTTTAACACGTGTTTGTCTTTTAACACGTGTTTGTCTTTTAACACGTGTTTGTCTTTTAACACGTGTTTGTCTTTTAACACGTGTTTGTCTTTTAACACGTGTTTGTCTTTTAACACGTGTTTGTCTTTTAACACGTGTTTGTCTTTTAACACGTGTTTGTCTTTTAACACGTGTTTGTCTTTTAACACGTGTTTGTCTTTTAACACGTGTTTGTCTTTTAACACGTGTTTGTCTTTTAACACGTGTTTGTCTTTTAACACGTGTTTGTCTTTTAACACGTGTTTGTCTTTTAACACGTGTTTGTCTTTTAACACGTGTTTGTCTTTTAACACGTGTTTGTCTTTTAACACGTGTTTGTCTTTTAACACGTGTTTGTCTTTTAACACGTGTTTGTCTTTTAACACGTGTTTGTCTTTTAACACGTGTTTGTCTTTTAACACGTGTTTGTCTTTTAACACGTGTTTGTCTTTTAACACGTGTTTGTCTTTTAACACGTGTTTGTCTTTTAACACGTGTTTGTCTTTTAACACGTGTTTGTCTTTTAACACGTGTTTGTCTTTTAACACGTGTTTGTCTTTTAACACGTGTTTGTCTTTTAACACGTGTTTGTCTTTTAACACGTGTTTGTCTTTTAACACGTGTTTGTCTTTTAACACGTGTTTGTCTTTTAACACGTGTTTGTCTTTTAACACGTGTTTGTCTTTTAACACGTGTTTGTCTTTTAACACGTGTTTGTCTTTTAACACGTGTTTGTCTTTTAACACGTGTTTGTCTTTTAACACGTGTTTGTCTTTTAACACGTGTTTGTCTTTTAACACGTGTTTGTCTTTTAACACGTGTTTGTCTTTTAACACGTGTTTGTCTTTTAACACGTGTTTGTCTTTTAACACGTGTTTGTCTTTTAACACGTGTTTGTCTTTTAACACGTGTTTGTCTTTTAACACGTGTTTGTCTTTTAACACGTGTTTGTCTTTTAACACGTGTTTGTCTTTTAACACGTGTTTGTCTTTTAACACGTGTTTGTCTTTTAACACGTGTTTGTCTTTTAACACGTGTTTGTCTTTTAACACGTGTTTGTCTTTTAACACGTGTTTGTCTTTTAACACGTGTTTGTCTTTTAACACGTGTTTGTCTTTTAACACGTGTTTGTCTTTTAACACGTGTTTGTCTTTTAACACGTGTTTGTCTTTTAACACGTGTTTGTCTTTTAACACGTGTTTGTCTTTTAACACGTGTTTGTCTTTTAACACGTGTTTGTCTTTTAACACGTGTTTGTCTTTTAACACGTGTTTGTCTTTTAACACGTGTTTGTCTTTTAACACGTGTTTGTCTTTTAACACGTGTTTGTCTTTTAACACGTGTTTGTCTTTTAACACGTGTTTGTCTTTTAACACGTGTTTGTCTTTTAACACGTGTTTGTCTTTTAACACGTGTTTGTCTTTTAACACGTGTTTGTCTTTTAACACGTGTTTGTCTTTTAACACGTGTTTGTCTTTTAACACGTGTTTGTCTTTTAACACGTGTTTGTCTTTTAACACGTGTTTGTCTTTTAACACGTGTTTGTCTTTTAACACGTGTTTGTCTTTTAACACGTGTTTGTCTTTTAACACGTGTTTGTCTTTTAACACGTGTTTGTCTTTTAACACGTGTTTGTCTTTTAACACGTGTTTGTCTTTTAACACGTGTTTGTCTTTTAACACGTGTTTGTCTTTTAACACGTGTTTGTCTTTTAACACGTGTTTGTCTTTTAACACGTGTTTGTCTTTTAACACGTGTTTGTCTTTTAACACGTGTTTGTCTTTTAACACGTGTTTGTCTTTTAACACGTGTTTGTCTTTTAACACGTGTTTGTCTTTTAACACGAAGTTCCATTGAAGGTAAGGCCTTGTCAAACTTAGAAATGTGCTTACCTCGGGATGCAATTCATCTTCTCGGAGAACATAAGACCTCTAAAGGTTTGTGGGATGCTTTAAACGCATACTGTGAAGGTGATGAGTTGATGAAAAGGGAAGAATTAAGCTGCTGAACAGACAATATGAAGTCTTTAATGGGTTGAAATCTGAAAGTTTAGATGATTTAATAACTCGTTTTAATCATCTGATTACTGAACTGGGATATTTTGGTGTTACATTTACACAAAATAAACTAGTAGATAAATTTTTGGATTCTCTGCCGAACAAATGGAATGACTTTGTGCATAGTCTTCAAGAAGAGAAAGATTATGAATCTTACACCTTGGCAGAGATTGTTTCAAAAGTAAAGAACAGGGAAATGAAGCGTAAAGCAAAGGATGAGCTTTCGGTTTTTCAACAAAATCCGAGTCTATATCATGCTAATACTGATAATCTATTGTCTTCATCGTCCTCTACTTCTGGAAGTGGAACTACTGCTCTTTTATCCACTGAAACCATTCATCCTGTTATGGATCCTGATGGAATTGCAGGTTACATGGTTTATGACAATATCAGACTTTGTTGCATATATGGCTGACTGCGATGATCGAGAGAAACAGGTAACTTTTTCTTATTTGACTGTTCGTCGTATTTGCATGTTTGTTAAAGATTTGATGCAACAACATAGTATTGCCTCATCCAAGACTTTAGAGTTAACCGCTAGTTATGAAACTATCAGCAAGGAACGTAGTTCATTTTTCTCTAAGAATAGTGCTTTACTTGATCAAGAACGTCAATTTAAGAGTAGGATTAAGTCACTTGAAAATGATAATGCTGCCTTAAAAGACAAACTGAAAGAATCAATTTTTAGAGAAAATCTTGCAAATGAAAAGATAGTTTTTCTTTCTAGTGAAATTGGTAAGAAAGAGAAGGATTTGGCTGATGCTAGGGTTACCATTACTAAGCATGAGACTACTTTAGCTAAATGGAGAGGAAGTGATCTAGTAGCTTCTTTAGGTAAACCTAGACATCCTAAGGATAAAACAGGACTAGGAGCTGATTACTCTGATGTAAGACCTCCTTTTAACAACAACTTAGACCCTGTTTATCCTGATTTGGCTGAGTCTGACTCTGCTAAACCTGTGCTTACTGACTATCCTAAGTCATCCGCCTCCACTGAACCTAAGCAACCCAAATTCATTCCTAGACAACTGAGGACCAAAAACCATGATATACCACAGCTAAGTCAGAAGTTTGTCAAGAAAGGAATTCAGACTAGTTCAACTGAGATTAAGTATGTTACTGAACCTGAACCTAGTGTGACCAAATCATTCTCAACTTCTGAGACTAAGGCTCCTACTGTGGAAGAGATAGCGACTCAGGAGATTAAGAATATCTTGAATACTCCTCCATCTAAACCATTAGCTCAACAATCTTCTAAAAAGTCAGCACAACGATCTTGTTTTGCTTGTTATGAAGTTGGACATGTGTATAGTTGTTGCCCCAACCGAATTAGGAAGTTCTCTAGACAGTCAGTTTCTCCTGTTAAGTCAAATCAAAATAGAGGATTTGACAAGTCCAAGGTTAAGTGTTATAATTGTGACGGTTTTGGTCATTTTGCTAAGGAATGTCAAAGACCAAAGCGTTTTGATAATTCTACAGCTAATCGTCAGAATTACAATCAGGGAGGTGTGCAAGCTGGAAATCAAATCAAATCAACCAAAGCTACAGAGCATGATGGAATGATCATTCAGGAACTTCCTACAGAAAATCAAGTTCAAAATCCTGAAAATGCCATGGTGGCAAGACAGGAAGATGGTACTTATCTTTGGACAAAGGAAAATGAACCTGAAAATGCTTTGCTAGCTGAGATTTATGATGAAGTAGCTAATGTGATTGATGACGGAAGTGCTGCATTTGATTATGCTCTTTACACAAGTGAAGAGGCTGCTGCTACTGATGCTGCATTAAAGGTTTCTGATGATGAAAAGAATGCAGATGAAGCAGTGAAGTTTAAAAAGGCTGATAAGCAGATAGATGAATCTTCTGATAAGACAAGCAGCCAGAGTGATAATCAATCGATGAGCTCAAGTGCAAAATTGGACAAGGCTATTTCTACAGAAGCTGATGATTTTGATATTCCTGAAGGTATGACAATATCAGACTTTGTTGCATATATGGCTGACTGCGATGATCGAGAGAACAGGTAACTTTTTCTTATTTGACTGTTCGTCGTATTTGCATGTTTGTTAAAGATTTGATGCAACAACATAGTATTGCCTCATCCAAGACTTTAGAGTTAACCGCTAGTTATGAAACTATCAGCAAGGAACGTAGTTCATTTTTCTCTAAGAATAGTGCTTTACTTGATCAAGAACGTCAATTTAAGAGTAGGATTAAGTCACTTGAAAATGATAATGCTGCCTTAAAAGACAAACTGAAAGAATCAATTTTTAGAGAAAATCTTGCAAATGAAAAGATAGTTTTTCTTTCTAGTGAAATTGGTAAGAAAGAGAAGGATTTGGCTGATGCTAGGGTTACCATTACTAAGCATGAGACTACTTTAGCTAAATGGAGAGGAAGTGATCTAGTAGCTTCTTTAGGTAAACCTAGACATCCTAAGGATAAAACAGGACTAGGAGCTGATTACTCTGATGTAAGACCTCCTTTTAACAACAACTTAGACCCTGTTTATCCTGATTTGGCTGAGTCTGACTCTGCTAAACCTGTGCTTACTGACTATCCTAAGTCATCCGCCTCCACTGAACCTAAGCAACCCAAATTCATTCCTAGACAACTGAGGACCAAAAACCATGATATACCACAGCTAAGTCAGAAGTTTGTCAAGAAAGGAATTCAGACTAGTTCAACTGAGATTAAGTATGTTACTGAACCTGAACCTAGTGTGACCAAATCATTCTCAACTTCTGAGACTAAGGCTCCTACTGTGGAAGAGATAGCGACTCAGGAGATTAAGAATATCTTGAATACTCCTCCATCTAAACCATTAGCTCAACAATCTTCTAAAAAGTCAGCACAACGATCTTGTTTTGCTTGTTATGAAGTTGGACATGTGTATAGTTGTTGCCCCAACCGAATTAGGAAGTTCTCTAGACAGTCAGTTTCTCCTGTTAAGTCAAATCAAAATAGAGGATTATCTCCTAATTCCCATGTTTCCTTTGAACGAGGGAAGGGTAAACAACAGAATGTGTCCAGTAGTTCTCATGGGATGGGTAATCAAGCTTTTGGTAAATATGTTCCACCTGTGGCTAAAAGAAATGATTCACCAAGATATATTTCCCCTAGAAATAGATCTGGTCAGTCATCACAAAATGCAAAATCAGGGCATCATCGACAGAACTACAATGACCGTAACACATCTCGTGTTCCACAAGTGAATAGACCATTTTCCCTTAATAGGTCTCAATCAAGGGTTGAGAATATACCTCTACAGCATGCTCAGCAATCATCCAAGGCACCTATTGGGAGCAATGGATATTGGACTGAAATGCTAGTTAAGGACGAGAATGGTAAACCCAAGTCTATAAAGGCTTGGGTTGTCCTTGATAACTGATCCATTTTTGTTTCATGTGCAGGGGCTACCACCAATTCCTATTAGTATTTGGTATCTTGATAGCGGTTGCTCCAGGCACATGACAGGAGACAGAAGACTTCTGTCTGAGTTTGTAAATATTAAAGGATCACATGTAAATTTTGCTGGTTCCAAGGGCGGACAAATCACTGGACAAGGAGATGTCGTCGATGGAAAACTTACTTTAAAGAATGTCAATTACGTGGAAGAACTTACTCATAATCTGATGAGTGTATCACAAATTTGTGACCGAGGAAATTCAGTTTTCTTCAACGACAAAGCTGCATTCGTCTTGAAACCGGGTTTTGTTATTCCAGATGATTGGATATTGTTGACTGCTCCTCGTAAAAGAGACATTTATGGTTTAATGTTAGGAACCAAGAATGTACAGAAGGAAGTCTGTTTGTTGTCTAAGGCAAGCGAAAGTGATTCTCTCTTATGGCATAGAAGAATGGGACATCTACATTTCCGAAAGATGAATTACATTGTGAAGAATGATCTGGTTCAAGGTGTTCCTAAAAAGAAGTTTGAATTGGAAGATAGATGTGTTCCATGCTTGAAAGGCAAACAACAGAAAAAGCCTCACAAGCCCAAGACACAAAATTCAATTGCCGCTCCTTTTGAGTTACTGCATATGGATCTCTTTGGTCCAGTAAATGTTAGGAGTAGAGGGGGAATGTACTACTGCTTGGTTGTCACTGATGATTATTCAAGGTTTTCATGGGTTTTCTTCTTAGCTACCAAAGATGAGACTACGGAGATTCTAATTAACTTTTTCACTGAAGCTGAGAATCTCTACAACACGAAGATCAAACGAATCAGGAGTGACAATGGCACGGAGTTTAAAAATTCGGTGATGGATGTTTTCTGTTTGTCTAAAGGAATTCAACATCAATTTAGTGCTCCGTATGAACCTCAGCAAAATGGAGTTGCTGAGAGAAAGAACAGGACCTTGATCGAGACTGCCAGAACTATGCTTGCTGATTCAGGGCTACCAACTATGTTTTGGGCGGAAGCTGTGAACACAGCTTGTCATGTGTTAAATCGGGTGCTTACTGTTAAAAGGTTTAATAAGACTTGTTATGAACTTCTAAACAAACGAAAACCTGATTTGTCTGGATTGGAACCGTTTGGTGTTCCAGATGATTGGATATTGTTGACTGCTCCTCGTAAAAGAGACATTTATGGTTTAATGTTAGGAACCAAGAATGTTAAGATAGCACTTCAAGATCCGTTTTGGGTTGAGGCTATGCAAGAAGAATTGGCCCAATTTGAAAAACTTGGAGTATGGGAATTAGTTGATGTGCCTAGAGGTATCGAACCAATTGGAACTCGTTGGGTTTTTAAATGCAAACGAGATGACAAAGGGATTGTTACAAGAAATAAAGCACGTCTAGTTGTTCAGGGTTTTGCACAGCGAGAAGGTTATGACTACAATGAAACTTTTGCACCAGTTGCTCGGATTGAAGCTATAAGGTTATTTTTAGCTTAGTTTTTTTTTTTTTTTTTTTTTTTTTTTTTTTTTTTTTTTTTTTTTATAGTTTCTTTTTATTTTTTCATTCGTGTGTTATTTTTTTTTTTTTTTTTTTTTTTTTTTTTTTTTTTTTTTTTTTTTTTTTTTTTTTTTTTTTTTTTTTTTTTTTTTTTTTTTTTTTTTTTTTTTTTTTTTTTTTTTTTTTTTTTTTTTTTTTTTTTTTTTTTTTTTTTTTTTTTTTTTTTTTTTTTTTTTTTTTTTTTTTTTTTTTTTTTTTTTTTTTTTTTTTTTTTTTTTTTTTTTTTTTTTTTTTTTTTTTTTTTTTTTTTTTTTTTTTTTTTTTTTTTTTTTTTTTTTTTTTTTTTTTTTTTTTTTTTTTTTTTTTTTTTTTTTTTTTTTTTTTTTTTTTTTTTTTTTTTTTTTTTTTTTTTTTTTTTTTTTTTTTTTTTTTTTTTTTTTTTTTTTTTTTTTTTTTTTTTTTTTTTTTTTTTTTTTTTTTTTTTTTTTTTTTTTTTTTTTTTTTTTTTTTTTTTTTTTTTTTTTTTTTTTTTTTTTTTTTTTTTTTTTTTTTTTTTTTTTTTTTTTTTTTTTTTTTTTTTTTTTTTTTTTTTTTTTTTTTTTTTTTTTTTTTTTTTTTTTTTTTTTTTTTTTTTTTTTTTTTTTTTTTTTTTTTTTTTTTTTTTTTTTTTTTTTTTTTTTTTTTTTTTTTTTTTTTTTTTTTTTTTTTTTTTTTTTTTTTTTTTTTTTTTTTTTTTTTTTTTTTTTTTTTTTTTTTTTTTTTTTTTTTTTTTTTTTTTTTTTTTTTTTTTTTTTTTTTTTTTTTTTTTTTTTTTTTTTTTTTTTTTTTTTTTTTTTTTTTTTTTTTTTTTTTTTTTTTTTTTTTTTTTTTTTTTTTTTTTTTTTTTTTTTTTTTTTTTTTTTTTTTTTTTTTTTTTTTTTTTTTTTTTTTTTTTTTTTTTTTTTTTTTTTTTTTTTTTTTTTTTTTTTTTTTTTTTTTTTTTTTTTTTTTTTTTTTTTTTTTTTTTTTTTTTTTTTTTTTTTTTTTTTTTTTTTTTTTTTTTTTTTTTTTTTTTTTTTTTTTTTTTTTTTTTTTTTTTTTTTTTTTTTTTTTTTTTTTTTTTTTTTTTTTTTTTTTTTTTTTTTTTTTTTTTTTTTTTTTTTTTTTTTTTTTTTTTTTTTTTTTTTTTTTTTTTTTTTTTTTTTTTTTTTTTTTTTTTTTTTTTTTTTTTTTTTTTTTTTTTTTTTTTTTTTTTTTTTTTTTTTTTTTTTTTTTTTTTTTTTTTTTTTTTTTTTTTTTTTTTTTTTTTTTTTTTTTTTTTTTTTTTTTTTTTTTTTTTTTTTTTTTTTTTTTTTTTTTTTTTTTTTTTTTTTTTTTTTTTTTTTTTTTTTTTTTTTTTTT
This sequence comes from Erigeron breviscapus, assembly GCA_034093135.1. Lineage (NCBI taxonomy): Eukaryota > Viridiplantae > Streptophyta > Magnoliopsida > Asterales > Asteraceae > Erigeron > Erigeron breviscapus. The sequence goes on from CM067167.1 coordinate 17,904,180, forward strand.
TTTTTTTTTTTTTTTTTTTTTTTTTTTTTTTTTTTTTTTTTTTTTTTTTTTTTTTTTTTTTTTTTTTTTTTTTTTTTTTTTTTTTTTTTTTTTTTTTTTTTTTTTTTTTTTTTTTTTTTTTTTTTTTTTTTTTTTTTTTTTTTTTTTTTTTTTTTTTTTTTTTTTTTTTTTTTTTTTTTTTTTTTTTTTTTTTTTTTTTTTTTTTTTTTTTTTTTTTTTTTTTTTTTACTAATGTCGTGATTGTAAGTTATAAACCTGCTACTCATGCTGGTTCTGAGTCAAGTTTTGCTTATGATAGTGTGTTTACTTCACTTAAGGGTCCAATCTCTTTTCCTGGTACTCCTATTCAGTTGAATCATGGTCTAGGAGTTTCTAATTCTAATGATACACTTGTGGATGCTACTCATTATCGGGCAATCATCGGCTCATTGATGTATTTAACTGCTTCGCGTCCAGATATCATGTTTGCTGTTTGTCTGTGTGCTAGATTTCAAGCAAATCCGAAAGAGTCACATTTAACGGCTGCAAAACGGATCCTCAGATATTTAAAGGGAACTCAAGGACTTGGTCTATGGTATCCGTTGGGAGGAACGTTTGAGTTTGTTGCTTACACTGATTCGGATTATGGAGGTTGTAACAATGATAGGAAGTCTACAACTGGCGGATGTCAATTCTTAGGAGGGAGACTTGTATCGTGGCAATGTAAGAAGCAGACATCTGTTGCTCAGTCTACTTGTGAGGCAGAGTACATGGCTGCTGGAAGCTGCTGTTCCCAGGTATTATGGATTCAGCAACAACTTCGAGACTACGGTATGGATTTTCTTGATACTCCTATTAAGATTGATAATAAGTCAGCTATAGACATAACTAATAACCCTGTCTTGCATAAAGTCACCAAGCATATTGACATTAGACATCATTTTCTGCGTGACTGTGCCCAAAAGAAGTTAATTCATTTGGAAAAAGTTATAACTGATGATAATCTAGCTGATCTGTATACTAAAGCATTTGATAAAACTCGCTTTGAAAAGCTGATTCTTCTCAATGGTATGAAGAATGCTGATTCTTATTAGCTCTCTCAAAGAACTATTTTTCTTGTATATTTTATTTTATTTTATTTTAGTTTTATTTTTTTTATTTTTTTTGAATGGGTTTTGAGTATGATTAATAATGCTTAAGCTAATTTATTTAAAATATTTTATTTTATTTTATTTTATTTTATTTTATTTTATTTTATTTTATTTTATTTTATTTTATTTTATTTTATTTTATTTTATTTTATTTTATTTTATTTTATTTTATTTTATTTTATTTTATTTTATTTTATTTTATTTTATTTTATTTTATTTTATTTTATTTTATTTTATTTTATTTTATTTTATTTTATTTTATTTTATTTTATTTTATTTTATTTTATTTTATTTTATTTTATTTTATTTTTTTATTTTATAAATAATGTGGTTTAAATTTAAAGTTTTTATTTTTATTTTTATTTTTATTTTTCTTTTTATTTTATTTTATTTTAAATTTTTCCTTGGACTGCAAGTTGATCAACGAAAGGATGGTTTCTTCATTCATCAGACTAAGTATGTCAATGACATCTTGGAAAGGTTTCAAATGTTAGAATCCAAGACTTATGGTACTCCTATTCAGTTGAATCATGGTCTAGGAGTTTCTAATTCTAATGATACACTTGTGGATGCTACTCATTATCGGGCAATCATCGGCTCATTGATGTATTTAACTGCTTCGCGTCCAGATATCATGTTTGCTGTTTGTCTGTGTGCTAGATTTCAAGCAAATCCGAAAGAGTCACATTTAACGGCTGCAAAACGGATCCTCAGATATTTAAAGGGAACTCAAGGACTTGGTCTATGGTATCCGTTGGGAGGAACGTTTGAGTTTGTTGCTTACACTGATTCGGATTATGGAGGTTGTAACAATGATAGGAAGTCTACAACTGGCGGATGTCAATTCTTAGGAGGGAGACTTGTATCGTGGCAATGTAAGAAGCAGACATCTGTTGCTCAGTCTACTTGTGAGGCAGAGTACATGGCTGCTGGAAGCTGCTGTTCCCAGGTATTATGGATTCAGCAACAACTTCGAGACTACGGTATGGATTTTCTTGATACTCCTATTAAGATTGATAATAAGTCAGCTATAGACATAACTAATAACCCTGTCTTGCATAAAGTCACCAAGCATATTGACATTAGACATCATTTTCTGCGTGACTGTGCCCAAAAGAAGTTAATTCATTTGGAAAAAGTTATAACTGATGATAATCTAGCTGATCTGTATACTAAAGAATCATTTTAAGTTTGTATATAATTAATGTCATAAAAAAAAAAAAAAAAAAAAAAAAAAAAAAAAAAAAAAAAAAAAAAAAAAAAAAAAAAAAAAAAAAAAAAAAAAAAAAAAAAAAAAAAAAAAAAAAAAAAAAAAAAAAAAAAAAAAAAAAAAAAAAAAAAAAAAAAAAAAAAAAAAAAAAAAAAAAAAAAAAAAAAAAAAAAAAAAAAAAAAAAAAAAAAAAAAAAAAAAAAAAAAAAAAAAAAAAAAAAAAAAAAAAAAAAAAAAAAAAAAAAAAAAAAAAAAAAAAAAAAAAAAAAAAAAAAAAAAAAAAAAAAAAAAAAAAAAAAAAAAAAAAAAAAAAAAAAAAAAAAAAAAAAAAAAAAAAAAAAAAAAAAAAAAAAAAAAAAAAAAAAAAAAAAAAAAAAAAAAAAAAAAAAAAAAAAAAAAAAAAAAAAAAAAAAAAAAAAAAAAAAAAAAAAAAAAAAAAAAAAAAAAAAAAAAAAAAAAAAAAAAAAAAAAAAAAAAAAAAAAAAAAAAAAAAAAAAAAAAAAAAAAAAAAAAAAAAAAAAAAAAAAAAAAAAAAAAAAAAAAAAAAAAAAAAAAAAAAAAAAAAAAAAAAAAAAAAAAAAAAAAAAAAAAAAAAAAAAAAAAAAAAAAAAAAAAAAAAAAAAAAAAAAAAAAAAAAAAAAAAAAAAAAAAAAAAAAAAAAAAAAAAAAAAAAAAAAAAAAAAAAAAAAAAAAAAAAAAAAAAAAAAAAAAAAAAAAAAAAAAAAAAAAAAAAAAAAAAAAAAAAAAAAAAAAAAAAAAAAAAAAAAAAAAAAAAAAAAAAAAAAAAAAAAAAAAAAAAAAAAAAAAAAAAAAAAAAAAAAAAAAAAAAAAAAAAAAAAAAAAAAAAAAAAAAAAAAAAAAAAAAAAAAAAAAAAAAAAAAAAAAAAAAAAAAAAAAAAAAAAAAAAAAAAAAAAAAAAAAAAAAAAAAAAAAAAAAAAAAAAAAAAAAAAAAAAAAAAAAAAAAAAAAAAAAAAAAAAAAAAAAAAAAAAAAAAAAAAAAAAAAAAAAAAAAAAAAAAAAAAAAAAAAAAAAAAAAAAAAAAAAAAAAAAAAAAAAAAAAAAAAAAAAAAAAAAAAAAAAAAAAAAAAAAAAAAAAAAAAAAAAAAAAAAAAAAAAAAAAAAAAAAAAAAAAAAAAAAAAAAAAAAAAAAAAAAAAAAAAAAAAAAAAAAAAAAAAAAAAAAAAAAAAAAAAAAAAAAAAAAAAAAAAAAAAAAAAAAAAAAAAAAAAAAAAAAAAAAAAAAAAAAAAAAAAAAAAAAAAAAAAAAAAAAAAAAAAAAAAAAAAAAAAAAAAAAAAAAAAAAAAAAAAAAAAAAAAAAAAAAAAAAAAAAAAAAAAAAAAAAAAAAAAAAAAAAAAAAAAAAAAAAAAAAAAAAAAAAAAAAAAAAAAAAAAAAAAAAAAAAAAAAAAAAAAAAAAAAAAAAAAAAAAAAAAAAAAAAAAAAAAAAAAAAAAAAAAAAAAAAAAAAAAAAAAAAAAAAAAAAAAAAAAAAAAAAAAAAAAAAAAAAAAAAAAAAAAAAAAAAAAAAAAAAAAAAAAAAAAAAAAAAAAAAAAAAAAAAAAAAAAAAAAAAAAAAAAAAAAAAAAAAAAAAAAAAAAAAAAAAAAAAAAAAAAAAAAAAAAAAAAAAAAAAAAAAAAAAAAAAAAAAAAAAAAAAAAAAAAAAAAAAAAAAAAAAAAAAAAAAAAAAAAAAAAAAAAAAAAAAAAAAAAAAAAAAAAAAAAAAAAAAAAAAAAAAAAAAAAAAAAAAAAAAAAAAAAAAAAAAAAAAAAAAAAAAAAAAAAAAAAAAAAAAAAAAAAAAAAAAAAAAAAAAAAAAAAAAAAAAAAAAAAAAAAAAAAAAAAAAAAAAAAAAAAAAAAAAAAAAAAAAAAAAAAAAAAAAAAAAAAAAAAAAAAAAAAAAAAAAAAAAAAAAAAAAAAAAAAAACGGGTCTCATAGAAAGTCACGGGTTTTCATAAGTGCTTTAAAGTAAATTAATGTCACAAATATGCAAGTACTTGGCATTATGCAATGTTGAGTATATTTCCGTACGTGAGTCAAGTTAAGTCGCTTTGCGTGTGAGGAATCACCGACCTGTCACCGCTGGCTTGATTCTTAAAGACTTTCTTACCTTACTCACCAAATGTCTAAATTTTAGTGCATGTGTCGATTGTGAGAGTGTATCTGAATATGGGTCACATAAGTTCGCAAATAAAATGTGTGGCATGAGTAACTTACTAGGTTACATGGTGACTGTCCTTGGCTCAAGTAATACGAAAGTGCCACAAACTCAAAGGAAACTGGAAGTACCGAGTGTTTAAGAGGACAAACATACCGGTAATCATGGTTGAGTCATTGTTCATAACTAATAATAAGAGAACTATTTCTCACTTGCAGGCTTATGTAATTGCTAATCTGATCTAATCCGCAGAAACTTAGAATTTCTTGTAAATAAATAATGAGGTTTAAATTTAAAGTTTATTTTGTCTTTTAAATTTTCATTTTTGTATTTCAATCTTATGTGTCAAGTAGTTGTGTCAAAACTAGTTCTTATTGCACGAGAGAGTTAATAATCATCTAATGATTCTATTGTTCAGCTATATGGTCCTTAACTGGATTATATGAGTTTTTATTGCTTGAAGTATTACGTTAAAAGATTGTTTTCTGATATGGACATTAATTTGTTTAAGTTTAAGAAAATGATCTTTCTGAATTTTGTTGCTTTGGAAAAGTCAAAATATAGTCAAGATTAGTTTGATATATTTTTGAGATTTCAATTTTTTTTGGTGAAAAGATATGCTTGACAATGATTCTTGACTGACCATAGGTTTTCATTTCGATATTTTCTTTGCATGCTTAAAATAATGTTATCTGTTGATTTTGATGCATTGATGAGTTTCCTTTAAGTGTGCAGGACTTTCGATATTGGAATTGTGTGTTTTTCCAAAGTTGTTAAAAAGTATCTTATCTGGTATCATTAGTTAAGGGGGAGTTTGATTTTGCAGGCTTTCGATTGCTAATGATTATCGGTGATTGATTGGAGTCCAAATCAAGTCCTGGTATCGATGTTTTAAATGTCCGTTACTTTATGGTTTTATACATCACATTAATTTGTTTAAGTTTAAGAAAATGATCTTTCTGAATTTTGTTGCTTTGGAAAAGTCAAAATATAGTCAAGATTAGTTTGATATATTTTTGAGATTTCAATTTTTTTTGGTGAAAAGATATGCTTGACGATGATTCTTGACTGACCATAGGTTTTCATTTCGATATTTTCTTTGCATGCTTAAAATAATGTTATCTGTTGATTTTGATGCATTGATGAGTTTCCTTTAAGTGTGCAGGACTTTCGATATTGGAATTGTGTGTTTTTCCAAAGTTGTTAAAAAGTATCTTATCTGGTATCATTAGTTAAGGGGGAGTTTGATTTTCAGGGGGTTCAATCATTGAGTTTTCATACAGGTTATCTCTATCCTGTGTGTGTTGGCTGGTTATTCAGGTTTGATGGTAAAGGGTATGAAAATTCTCTAAGTGTTGTTTGAAAATGTGTTTGATTGTACAGGTAACACGCGTTTAATCATGTGGTAATCTACTCCACGTGTTTGGATTTGACCACGCGTTTGGAGTTTCCTTCACGTGTTTGGATTTGACCACGCGTTTGGGTGACTACACGTGTTTGACCTTTGTTCACGTGTCTGCCTTAAGTTAAACGCGTGGTTGACCTGATTTGACCACGCGTTTGGGTGACTACACGTGTTTGACCTTTGTTCACGTGTCTGCCTTAAGTTAAACGCGTGGTTGACCTGATTTGACCACGCGTTTGGGTGACTACACGTGTTTGACCTTTGTTCACGTGTCTGCCTTAAGTTAAACGCGTGGTTGACCTGATTTGACCACGCGTTTGGGTGACTACACGTGTTTGACCTTTGTTCACGTGTCTGCCTTAAGTTAAACGCGTGGTTGACCTGATTTGACCACGCGTTTGGGTGACTACACGTGTTTGACCTTTGTTCACGTGTCTGCCTTAAGTTAAACGCGTGGTTGACCTGATTTGACCACGCGTTTGGGTGACTACACGTGTTTGACCTTTGTTCACGTGTCTGCCTTAAGTTAAACGCGTGGTTGACCTGATTTGACCACGCGTTTGGGTGACTACACGTGTTTGACCTTTGTTCACGTGTCTGCCTTAAGTTAAACGCGTGGTTGACCTGATTTGACCACGCGTTTGGGTGACTACACGTGTTTGACCTTTGTTCACGTGTCTGCCTTAAGTTAAACGCGTGGTTGACCTGATTTGACCACGCGTTTGGGTGACTACACGTGTTTGACCTTTGTTCACGTGTCTGCCTTAAGTTAAACGCGTGGTTGACCTGATTTGACCACGCGTTTGGGTGACTACACGTGTTTGACCTTTGTTCACGTGTCTGCCTTAAGTTAAACGCGTGGTTGACCTGATTTGACCACGCGTTTGGGTCACTACACGTGTTTGACCTTTGTTCACGTGTTTAGGAATTTTTAGTATCATGATTAAACCTACTTTTGAAGAAGATGAACAGTGTCACGGGTTTGAATCTTACGCGTGTTTAGGAATTTTTAGTATCATGATTAAACCTACTTTTGAGAAGATGAACAGTGTCACGGGTTTGAATCTTACGCGTGTTTAGGAATTTTTAGTATCATGATTAAACCTACTTTTGAGAAGATGAACAGTGTCACGGGTTTGAATCTTACGCGTGTTTAGGAATTTTTAGTATCATGATTAAACCTACTTTTGAGAAGATGAACAGTGTCACGGGTTTGAATCTTACGCGTGTTTAGGAATTTTTAGTATCATGATTAAACCTACTTTTGAGAAGATGAACAGTGTCACGGGTTTGAATCTTACGCGTGTTTAGGAATTTTTAGTATCATGATTAAACCTACTTTTGAGAAGATGAACAGTGTCACGGGTTTGAATCTTACGCGTGTTTAGGAATTTTTAGTATCATGATTAAACCTACTTTTGAGAAGATGAACAGTGTCACGGGTTTGAATCTTACGCGTGTTTAGGAATTTTTAGTATCATGATTAAACCTACTTTTGAGAAGATGAACAGTGTCACGGGTTTGAATCTTACGCGTGTTTAGGAATTTTTAGTATCATGATTAAACCTACTTTTGAGAAGATGAACAGTGTCACGGGTTTGAATCTTACGCGTGTTTAGGAATTTTTAGTATCATGATTAAACCTACTTTTGAGAAGATGAACAGTGTCACGGGTTTGAATCTTACGCGTGTTTAGGAATTTGTACATCAAAAACACAAGTTTTTTAATGTCCACACGCGTTTGGGTCACGAGTATATAAATACCATGACCAAACTCGTTCTCTTTTTTCATTCTAAATTTTCAATTTCACTTTTTACACTCATTTTACCTCTTACACGCGTTTAGTTTAAAATCGTGTTAATTCGTCTTGATTGTGATCGGTTACTGTTCATCTCGATAAACTTGTTCTTCGTGATCTTTTTCGTGATTATTATACAGGTATGTTTTACGGTTTATTGCTTATTGATTGAAATTCATTGTATAGTATCATGATTAAACCTACTTTTGAGAAGATGAACAGTGTCACGGGTTTGAATCTTACGCGTGTTTAGGAATTTTTAGTATCATGATTAAACCTACTTTTGAGAAGATGAACAGTGTCACGGGTTTGAATCTTACGCGTGTTTAGGAATTTTTAGTATCATGATTAAACCTACTTTTGAGAAGATGAACAGTGTCACGGGTTTGAATCTTACGCGTGTTTAGGAATTTTTAGTATCATGATTAAACCTACTTTTGAGAAGATGAACAGTGTCACGGGTTTGAATCTTACGCGTGTTTATTTTACCATTGATCACACGTGTTTACCATTGTAACACGCGTTTGAAGAATTTGTACACGTGTTTAGGTCTTTATGGCATACTACACGCGTTTACCATTGTAACACGCGTTTGAAGAATTTGTACACGTGTTTATGTCTTTATGGCATACTACACGCGTTTACCATTGTAACACGCGTTTGAAGAATTTGTACACGTGTTTAGGTCTTTATGGCATACTACACGCGTTTACCATTGTAACACGCGTTTGAAGAATTTGTACACGTGTTTATGTCTTTATGGCATACTACACGCGTTTACCATTGTAACACGCGTTTGAAGAATTTGTACACGTGTTTATGTCTTTATGGCATACTACACGCGTTTACCATTGTAACACGCGTTTGAAGAATTTGTACACGTGTTTAGGTCTTTATGGCATACTACACGCGTTTACCATTGTAACACGCGTTTGAAGAATTTGTACACGTGTTTATGTCTTTATGGCATACTACACGCGTTTACCATTGTAACACGCGTTTGAAGAATTTGTACACGTGTTTAGGTCTTTATGGCATACTACACGCGTTTACCATTGTAACACGCGTTTGAAGAATTTGTACACGTGTTTATGTCTTTATGGCATACTACACGCGTTTACCATTGTAACACGCGTTTGAAGAATTTGTACACGTGTTTATGTCTTTATGGCATACTACACGCGTTTACCATTGTAACACGCGTTTGAAGAATTTGTACACGTGTTTAGGTCTTTATGGCATACTACACGCGTTTACCATTGATCACACGCGTTTGGAAGATCTGTTAGATCAGGCAGAAGGTGCTAACCCTGAAGTTGGTGAAGCTTTTGTACATGCTGCATTGGATCCAGATGATGTTATTGCACAAGTGGATAATTTCCAACCGTTGGATAATTTGGAGTTGTTTGTAGAATCTAATGCTGAAAGAGATCAAGAGCTGGATCGCTTATTGGAGGATGTAGATGATCATCTGAACTATGTTAGGGCTGATGTTGCTCGTGCCAGTGGTTCTTCTTCTGTTGAGAGAGGGTTGAAACGGGTTCGCACTGAAGAGGAGAGTGAACCAGAGGAAGAGGAGATTCCTTTGATTAGACGCAAGAAAGCGCCTAGATCGGGAAAGGTTCTACCGGCTCATTTGGCTGCAGCGTTTGAGACTTATAGACAACAAGAAGAGTCTGAGCGGGATGAGGTGACGGAAGGATCAGTTCCTGAGCGAGATGAGGCTTCAGTTGCAGTAACTCAATCTGAATCTATTCAAGTGTCAGTTCCTCAAGCTACACAGAGTGCTTCGTTTAGGCCTGTTGTTCCTATAAGCACTGTGTTTACTACTCTTCTACGTCCACTACAACCGCCTTTGATCGGACGACCTCCAGTTTCTACACAATCTCCTACTAGACCTTTTGGAGTCAGACCAACAGTTGAACCTGCGCATATCATGACAACTCAATTTAAGGTGAATCATTTGGAGACAAGAGTTATGACGTTGGAAGCTCAAATGAAGTCTATGCAAGGGTTAGTTGGGAAGTTAGTTGCTGAGTTGGAGGATGAAAAGCGTCAAAGTGCTGAACTCAGAGAACAGCTTCGACAGTTATTGGCTCAAGGGGGAGATGGTTGTAGGGAAACTGAGTTGAAGAGGAAAGAGGATGAAGATGATGATGAGGATGCGAATGCTGATGGTGAGCCAAGAACTGAAGCTCAAGCAGAAGCATCGACTCAGGGGGAGACACCAAGACAAACAGAGTCAGAGATTGCTGGTACAGCTGGTGCTAGTACGTCTGGGACTCAGAAAGATTCAGGAAAAGCTGTGATGGTGGCTCCAGATGTAGTTCTTGATGATGATGAGAGTGATTCCAATTCAGGTAACTCAAATTCTGATCCTACTACCAATAAGTCTTCAGAGTCAGAGTTGCACCCATTAATAGTGCATAGACTAGAGAAGAGATTGGGATATGATTCACAAGCTCATTTGAGAGCTATGGCAGATTTTATGGATCCTGATGATTATTATGATCCAGGATCATATAAGGATCAAATAAAAGAGCAGTTAGGGTTAACTTGTACATCTTCAGAGTCAGAGTCGGATTCGGATTCAGATTTTGATTTTGAACCTTAAGAGATTAATGATTTGTGTACTTTAGATGTAAATAAGATAAAAATTATAAGATAAATATTGGTGTACTCAATTGTTACATTATATTTATGATATAGTTTATTTTATTTATGCTATCTTTTATGTCTTAATGCTGTTTGTCTTTGCATATTTGAAATATTTGAACTTTTAAATTTCAGATAAGCTTCAAAAGATAGATGCAGGTACATCTGAGGTTCAAAATGATGATTCTGAAAATGATGAAAGTTTGGAGGAAGGTGAAATGATTCCTGATTTGGACTGGGCTAATGTTCTTCAAGATGATGATTTTGTGCAACAACAAGTTCCAGATGATCAACAAGAGGTTCAAGCTGAACGAGTTTTTATTCCAAGTTCAAGAACTCTACACTTTACGGTTTTTACCAAAGTTGGAGATGATGAAGATGGAATTACTCTAAGCTGGAATATTGAAGATTCTAAGGAATTTGATGTGACAGAGTATCCAGTGCCAAGTAGGGATGAAGATCACCTACATCAAATTGATAGAAAGATACCGGCAAGAGGATTTGTAGGAGAAGGTATGAAACCATCTGTCTTTTGGGATTTTGTTAGTGATAGAGATGCTCATACGTATGTTACTACTATTTTGAGTTGGTTTTTCGATGATGAGCTGAAATTGTTTATTATTAAAAGAGATTGGGATATGATTCACAAGCTCATTTGAGAGCTATGGCAGATTTTATGGATCCTGATGATTATTATGATCCAGGATCATATAAGGATCAGATAAAAGAGCAGTTAGGGTTAACTTGTACATCTTCAGAGTCAGAGTCGGATTCGGATTCAGATTTTGATTTTGAACCTTAAGAGATTAATGATTTGTGTACTTTAGATGTAAATAAGATAAAAATTATAAGATAAATATTGGTGTACTCAATTGTTACATTATATTTATGATATAGTTTATTTTATTTATGCTATCTTTTATGTCTTAATGCTGTTTGTCTTTGCATATTTGAAATATTTGAACTTTTAAATTTCAGATAAGCTTCAAAAGATAGATGCAGGTACATCTGAGGTTCAAAATGATGATTCTGAAAATGATGAAAGTTTGGAGGAAGGTGAAATGATTCCTGATTTGGACTGGGCTAATGTTCTTCAAGATGATGATTTTGTGCAACAACAAGTTCCAGATGATCAACAAGAGGTTCAAGCTGAACGAGTTTTTATTCCAAGTTCAAGAACTCTACACTTTACGGTTTTTACCAAAGTTGGAGATGATGAAGATGGAATTACTCTAAGCTGGAATATTGAAGATTCTAAGGAATTTGATGTGACAGAGTATCCAGTGCCAAGTAGGGATGAAGATCACCTACATCAAATTGATAGAAAGATACCGGCAAGAGGATTTGTAGGAGAAGGTATGAAACCATCTGTCTTTTGGGATTTTGTTAGTGATAGAGATGCTCATACGTATGTTACTACTATTTTGAGTTGGTTTTTCGATGATGAGCTGAAATTGTTTATTATTAAAAGAGATGATGGTTGTCAGTACTTAAAGCCTATGAAAAGATATTTTAAGAGCCTTAGTGAATCTGATTTAATGGATTTAGGAAGGAAAAGGCTTGTTAATCCTAGTGGTAATGGTTATGCAAATTTCTTTAGTGGAAAGTTACAAAGGATGATGGGACTATTGAATTTGTTCAAAGATCGATTAAGCGTGTATTGAAGGTCCCGGTAAAGAAATGGCCTCAAGATGTTTTGAGTACACTTGATCACTGGGAGATTCATAAGAATACTGGTGAAGCGTTGATGTATGGAGATAAAAATAAGAGAGTTACTTTGTTGCGCATATATGATCCTATGCAGATAGTGAACCTTTCCAGAGATGATCAACGAAGGTTATACGACACTCAATGTTTGTTTATTCCTTCATGGACTACTGAGGAAAGCAGATATAGGAAGATTTTGCGTATTTGTTTACATGCTAATATTCATGCGAATAGCAGGAGATTGTTATTTGATGGATAATGTTTTTACAAGACTGAAGAAATCGTGTAGCTGATGTCAAGGGGGAGACTGTAAGTGCATGATTCTGTTGACAACAGCAACAGCGATTTGATCAGTATGTTTATGTTTTGTAATATGTAATCATAGACTTATGTTATGTTTAAACTTGTTATTTGGACTTAAGTAATGTGAATGATTACATATTGATCAGAGTTTTGGTATGTTTAATGTTTACGACTTGTATGAATGTGATTATAAGTAACATACAGATACAAGTGATAAACTAGTCACGTTTTAAGTAATTAAAGTATACTTAAAAGATGACAAAAGAAAGTGTGTACAAACTCGTGCTACAGTAACACGAGTTTGACTAAACTCGTGCTACAGTAACACGAGTTTGTCTAAATACGTGGTCATCACGTGTTTACATATAAAACACGCGTTTGCTAATGGGCTTTGGGCTTTAAGGAATACGGTCCATAATTAGCACGCGTTTATGAACAGTAAGTATAAATACTCACACTTAATACGTAATTAACAACAATTAATTAAGAGATTACGATTAAACTCTGTCAATTCGCAAACCCGCGCGCGTTTAAGGTCTTAGGTTGTATTAACAACGAAAGACGATAATTTAATTAACCAAACAGGTTATCACGAGAGGATTCCGCACTCTCGTCATAACTATAAGCGTTCTCGTGTACGATCAGTCCACAAGGACCTACAGTTTGTTTTTACAGATATATTGTGGTCAAAGGTGTATGGGTTTCAGCAAACTTAAACTGTTTTATGGTGAATATTTACGCACCTCAACAAGAAGCTGACAAGACAATATTGTGGGAGAACATATTGCAATTCATGGAGCTTAATAAAGGTAACTATTTATTGTGTGGTGATTTCAATTCTGTCAGGTGCAAGGAAGATAGGATGGGATCGATTTTTAATAAAGTTAATGCCCATAACTTCAATAAATTTTTGGATGAGGGGCACTTGATCGACTTGCCGTTGGGCAGACATAAATTTACTAGAGTTAATATCGATGGTTCGAAAGCTAGTAGAATTGATAGAGTGTTGGTTAACCATTCTTTTTTTAACTCGGTAAAGGACCTGACCCTGGAAGCTCTTGATGACATTAATCTGATCATAGACCCCTTCGGATTAATCAAAAGAGTAACGATTTTGGTCCCATTCCTTTTAAGCTTTACAATTCGTGGTTGTTGAGTGAAGACCTTGACTCGATTGTCAATAATAGTTGGAATAAGTCTACTGGAAATAATAATAGAAGTGCGCTAGGTGGTTTGAAAGACAAACTCAAGACTCTAAAAAATGATATCAAAGATTGGCGTAAAAAGAATCATGTTGTGCGAAACCGTGATGATATTATTAAAGAGATAGCTCAAATCGACCACCAATTAAGCGCCATTGGGGATGATAGTGATCTGTTCATTGAAAGAATAAGACTTATAAATGAGTTGAATATGCTAGATCATAGAAATAATTGTGACTTGAAGCAAAAAGCCAAGATCAAGTGGAGTGTGGAGGGAGATGAAAACTCAAAGTTTTTTCATGCGGTTATCAATAAAAAAAGACAGTCGGGGTCTATTAAAGGAGTCAAAGATAATGGAAGATGGGTTTGTGACCCTCCCGATATTAAACAATGCTTTCGTGATCATTTTGCTAAAAAATTTTCTAGTTTTGCAGGCATACAATTTCAGGTGGATGAGTCAATGTTCAAATCCCTCAGTGAATCTCAGGTTGCGACCATTGAATCTGATTTCACTCATGAGGAAATTAGAAGTGCAGTGTGGAGTTGTGGTGGAGATAAAGCACCGAGCCCAGACGGATTTTCGTTTGCTTTTGTTAAAAAGTATTGGGATGTACTTAAAATAGATATATTCCGTATGATCCACGAGTTCCAGCAGAACGCCAAGATCCCGGTGGGCTGCAATTCGTCCTTCATCACACTAAACCCCAAAGTTAGCAATCCGATAACTGTGTCTGATTTTCGTTCCATCAGTCTCATTGGCATCCAGTACAAAATTATTGCTAAGCTTATGGCCAACCGTTTACTAAAAGTGATTGATTATGTTGTCAGCCCGGAACAAACCACGTTTATAAAAGGTAGACAAATTTTAGACGGTCCTTTGTTGCTGAATGAGGTTATTGATTGGTATAAGAAGAAAAGGAAACAATTGATGTTGTTTAAGATTGATTTTGCTAAAGCTTATGATTCATTGTCATGGGACTATCTTGTCACCATCCTTAAAGCTATGAGATTTGGTGATAGATGGATTCAATGGATACAGGCGTGCCTCTCCTCTGCTAGATCTTCAATTTTGGTTAATGGCAGTCCTACCGATGAATTCCCTATTCAAAGGGGACTTCGTCAAGGCGATCCTATGGCTCCATTTTTGTTTATTATTGCTATGGAAGGCTTGCACGTGGCGATTGATAAGTTGGTAAGGGACGGGTTTTTTAAATGTGCTAACATTAACAATTCTATTGTGTCTCATCTCTTTTATGCAGACGATGTCATGATGGTAGGCGAATGGTCCAAGAAGAACTTGGAGGTTTTAATCAACGCGTTCGAATTCTTTTTCCTTGTATCGGGCTTAAAAATTAACCTCGATAAATCTGCCATTATTGGGGTTAGAGTTGGTAACGGTGATATCGATTCTTTGGTACAAGCCGTAGGTTGTAAAGCGGAATCTCTACCATTCAAATATCTTGGGATCCCTATAGGTGGAAGTTCGGCTAGGATTAGCACATGGGATCCGGTTATCTCTAAATTTCAGAAAAAATTATCCAAATGGAAGACGAATCTCTTATCTATAGGCGGAAGATCAACTCTAATCACGTCGGTCATTAGGGTCCATGGGGATCTACTTTTTATCTATTTTTAGAATGCCGAAGAAAGTTAACAAATTGCTGGAGGCGTCTAGATCTTCTTTTTTTGGGGGGGGGGGGGGGGGGGGGGGGGGGGGGGGGGGGGGGGGGGGGGGGGGGGGGGGGGGGGGGGGGGGGGGGGGGGGGGGGGGGGGGGGGGGGGGGGGGGGGGGGGGGGGGGGGGGGGGGGGGGGGGGGGGGGGGGGGGGGGGGGGGGGGGGGGGGGGGGGGGGGGGGGGGGGGGGGGGGGGGGGGGGGGGGGGGGGGGGGGGGGGGGGGGGGGGGGGGGGGGGGGGGGGGGGGGGGGGGGGGGGGGGGGGGGGGGGGGGGGGGGGGGGGGGGGGGGGGGGGGGGGGGGGGGGGGGGGGGGGGGGGGGGGGGGGGGGGGGGGGGGGGGGGGGGGGGGGGGGGGGGGGGGGGGGGGGGGGGGGGGGGGGGGGGGGGGGGGGGGGGGGGGGGGGGGGGGGGGGGGGGGGGGGGGGGGGGGGGGGGGGGGGGGGGGGGGGGGGGGGGGGGGGGGGGGGGGGGGGGGGGGGGGGGGGGGGGGGGGGGGGGGGGGGGGGGGGGGGGGGGGGGGGGGGGGGGGGGGGGGGGGGGGGGGGGGGGGGGGGGGGGGGGGGGGGGGGGGGGGGGGGGGGGGGGGGGGGGGGGGGGGGGGGGGGGGGGGGGGGGGGGGGGGGGGGGGGGGGGGGGGGGGGGGGGGGGGGGGGGGGGGGGGGGGGGGGGGGGGGGGGGGGGGGGGGGGGGGGGGGGGGGGGGGGGGGGGGGGGGGGGGGGGGGGGGGGGGGGGGGGGGGGGGGGGGGGGGGGGGGGGGGGGGGGGGGGGGGGGGGGGGGGGGGGGGGGGGGGGGGGGGGGGGGGGGGGGGGGGGGGGGGGGGGGGGGGGGGGGGGGGGGGGGGGGGGGGGGGGGGGGGGGGGGGGGGGGGGGGGGGGGGGGGGGGGGGGGGGGGGGGGGGGGGGGGGGGGGGGGGGGGGGGGGGGGGGGGGGGGGGGGGGGGGGGGGGGGGGGGGGGGGGGGGGGGGGGGGGGGGGGGGGGGGGGGGGGGGGGGGGGGGGGGGGGGGGGGGGGGGGGGGGGGGGGGGGGGGGGGGGGGGGGGGGGGGGGGGGGGGGGGGGGGGGGGGGGGGGGGGGGGGAATCTGGGGGTTTGGGGTTTGGCAGCCTCGTTTCTATGAACCAGGCCCTTCTCTACAGATGGCGATGGAGGGGGTTAAATGATACTCAAGCAAAGTGGGTTCGTGTTCTACAGGCTATACATGGTGAAGATTGCTTCTCCAATGTAAAAGCTAATAATAAAGGGATTTGGCATAATATTGTTCAGACCGTAAAGGAAATTCATGACACTCCCACTATTACTTCAAATGTCATTTCTCGCAAAGTGGGCAATGGAAGGAATACTCGGTTTTGGAAAGATATCTGGTCGGGTAACACCTCCCTTGCATCGTCTTTTCCCCGGTTATATGCTTTAGATGCAAATAAAGATTGCACCATCTCGAACAGGTGGTGTAATGGAGATTGGAAGTGGGAATGGAGAAGAAATATCAGGAACGATAGAGAAAGTGACATGGTGCAGCAACTAAGGTCCCGACTTCCTAAGACGATTGATACTGACAAAGAAGATACTTGGACTTGGCACTTAAATGGTAAAGATTACTTTTCCGTTCGATGTCTTCGTAAAGCATTGGATAGACACCATCTTCCTAGTAACTGTAATGTTCCAACGATGTGGAACAAGCTCGTACCCAAGAAGGTCAACATCTTTATATGGAGACTTAGAAGAGATTGTCTCCCCACTATGATTAATTTGCTTGCTAAAGGAGTGGACATTACTTCTGTAAATTGTCAATTTTGCAAGAATGGGGTGGAATTCATTGACCATATCTTTGAGAAGTGCAAAGTCAATGTTGAAGTCCAAAAATTATTAATTACGTGGACTAATTATGCGATTCCGTATGCCCCTCCAGAAGTAATTCTATCTTGGGTTGACGTGATTTGTTCTCTTCCATCATGAATTTCTCATTTTTGTGGATTGGGTCTCGAGACAAGAAGTCATCTTTCAATTGGGACCAATGGCAAGTGGATCCTTTATCTGATGGTTAGTTGGCAGCTTCAATGGTGTTATCACATTGTTTCTTTTATTTTTACTTATATGTTCTTGTACATGTTTGTAAGTCGCGTGTCCCCGAAACTTGTTTGGGATTGCATCAAAAACATCACGGAGTGAAAACCAGTGGCTCGGCCTTCGTTGATGAGGTTTTTTCTTGTGTCTCGGGCTACTGTATTCGGCACAAGTTTTTTCAACCTTTTTGCAATCTTAGCAGTTAAAGTTTTTGGGAAGGGTCTAGATATAGCGTTTTGTTGATTATCTAGATTATTGTAATTGTACCTTGTAAAAGTGATCATTAGCAATTATGATAGTATATAAAAAACTAATCCATTATTTATAAATAAGGTAAAAATCTTGTATTAAAATTAAGAACCAAAATTTAAATATTATTTTTAAATTTTGACTTTTAATTTTAATAAAAGGTAAATCTCTTTCCCTTTCCTAGTTAAGAAACTTGAGATAATTTTTATATCCCCCATAGTTTGACTTTGCTTATGCTAAATGATATTGACACGTCTTTAATGGAATTCCCACATAATATTGATCGTAAAACACGCTTTAAGTTTTTAATTACATAAAACCATGTTTAAGAAAAAATAACCGAATTTTACTAATCTAATATACGTGTAAAGGACTATCAGATACCTATAAATTAATTTAATATTAAAAAGGTAGGTAATTAATATTACTTAAGAATTCAGTTTAAAAATTAACCCTTTTCAGAATGATAATTATAAAAAATCAGTATATCTTGACTAAATGTTCTGGAAAAAAAAAACAAGTTATATAACATTTTTTATTATTAGCATATTCGAAAATATATGCATAAAACTAATCCATTATTGCCAATGGGTTGGTGGCGCATTGGTAAGGTAATTGACCTTGAGGAAATCCACAGGGTTTGAATCTCACTTTCTACATTTGTAGAAGTGGATTATTAGGGGGGTTTTCGAGAGTCCTGAGTTTTATCCCAGACATGCGTGGTTCGAGCTCCGCATACTGCCCAATTGGATGTCACTGTGGTGTTTCGAATGTTAACTACTAACTACTAACTCGCTGTTAAAAAAAAAACTAATCCATTATTTATAAATAAGGTAAAAATCTTGTATTAAAATTAAGAACCAAAATTTAAATATTATTTTTAAATTTTGACTTTTAATTTTAATAAAAGGTAAATCTCTTTCCCTTTCCTAGTTAAGAAACTTGAGATAATTTTTATATCCCCCATAGTTTGACTTTGCTTATGCTAAATGATATTGACACGTCTTTAATGGAATTCCCACATAATATTGATCGTAAAACACGCTTTAAGTTTTTAATTACATAAAACCATGTTTAAGAAAAAATAACCGAATTTTACTAATCTAATATACGTGTAAAGGACTATCAGATACCTATAAATTAATTTAATATTAAAAAGGTAGGTAATTAATATTACTTAAGAATTCAGTTTAAAAATTAACCCTTTTCAGAATGATAATTATAAAAAATCAGTATATCTTGACTAAATGTTCTGGAAAAAAAAACAAGTTATATAACATTTTTTATTATTAGCATATTCGAAAATAACTATAAAAAATGAGACACCACTAACAAATATAATTATACCTTTTTTAATTCATATTATGCAAACATTATTTATGATAGTATATATGCATAAAACTAATCCATTATTGCCAATGGGTTGGTGGCGCATTGGTAAGGTAATTGACCTTGAGGAAATCCACAGGGTTTGAATCTCACTTTCTACATTTGTAGAAGTGGATTATTAGGGGGGTTTTCGAGAGTCCTGAGTTTTATCCCAGACATGCGTGGTTCGAGCTCCGCATACTGCCCAATTGGATGTCACTGTGGTGTTTCGAATGTTAACTACTAACTACTAACTCGCTGTTAAAAAAAAACTAATCCATTATTTATAAATAAGGTAAAAATCTTGTATTAAAATTAAGAACCAAAATTTAAATATTATTTTTAAATTTTGACTTTTAATTTTAATAAAAGGTAAATCTCTTTCCCTTTCCTAGTTAAGAAACTTGAGATAATTTTTATATCCCCCATAGTTTGACTTTGCTTATGCTAAATGATATTGACACGTCTTTAATGGAATTCCCACATAATATTGATCGTAAAACACGCTTTAAGTTTTTAATTACATAAAACCATGTTTAAGAAAAAATAACCGAATTTTACTAATCTAATATACGTGTAAAGGACTATCAGATACCTATAAATTAATTTAATATTAAAAAGGTAGGTAATTAATATTACTTAAGAATTCAGTTTAAAAATTAACCCTTTTCAGAATGATAATTATAAAAAATCAGTATATCTTGACTAAATGTTCTGGAAAAAAAAACAAGTTATATAACATTTTTTATTATTAGCATATTCGAAAATAACTATAAAAAATGAGACACCACTAACAAATATAATTATACCTTTTTTAATTCATATTATGCAAACATTATTTATGATAGTATATATGCATAAAACTAATCCATTATTTATAAATAAGGTAAAAATCTTGTATTAAAATTAAGAACCAAAATTTAAATATTATTTTTAAATTTTGACTTTTAATTTTAATAAAAGGTAAATCTCTTTCCCTTTCCTAGTTAAGAAACTTGAGATAATTTTTATATCCCCCATAGTTTGACTTTGCTTATGCTAAATGATATTGACACGTCTTTAATGGAATTCCCACATAATATTGATCGTAAAACACGCTTTAAGTTTTTAATTACATAAAACCATGTTTAAGAAAAAATAACCGAATTTTACTAATCTAATATACGTGTAAAGGACTATCAGATACCTATAAATTAACTTAATATTAAAAAGGTAGGTAATTAATATTACTTAAGAATTCAGTTTAAAAATTAACCCTTTTCAGAATGATAATTATAAAAAATCAGTATATCTTGACTAAATGTTCTGGAAAAAAAAAAAACTAATCCATTATTTATAAATAAGGTAAAAATCTTGTATTAAAATTAAGAACCAAAATTTAAATATTATTTTTAAATTTTGACTTTTAATTTTAATAAAAGGTAAATCTCTTTCCCTTTCCTAGTTAAGAAACTTGAGATAATTTTTATATCCCCCATAGTTTGACTTTGCTTATGCTAAATGATATTGACACGTCTTTAATGGAATTCCCACATAATATTGATCGTAAAACACGCTTTAAGTTTTTAATTACATAAAACCATGTTTAAGAAAAAATAACCGAATTTTACTAATCTAATATACGTGTAAAGGACTATCAGATACCTATAAATTAACTTAATATTAAAAAGGTAGGTAATTAATATTACTTAAGAATTCAGTTTAAAAATTAACCCTTTTCAGAATGATAATTATAAAAAATCAGTATATCTTGACTAAATGTTCTGGAAAAAAAAAACAAGTTATATAACATTTTTTATTATTAGCATATTCGAAAATAACTATAAAAAATGAGACACCACTAACAAATATAATTATACCTTTTTTAATTCATATTATGCAAACATTATTTATGATAGTATATATGCATAAAACTAATCCATTATTGCCAATGGGTTGGTGGCGCATTGGTAAGGTAATTGACCTTGAGGAAATCCACAGGGTTTGAATCTCACTTTCTACATTTGTAGAAGTGGATTATTAGGGGGGTTTTCGAGAGTCCTGAGTTTTATCCCAGACATGCGTGGTTCGAGCTCCGCATACTGCCCAATTGGATGTCACTGTGGTGTTTCGAATGTTAACTACTAACTACTAACTCGCTGTTAAAAAAAAACTAATCCATTATTTATAAATAAGGTAAAAATCTTGTATTAAAATTAAGAACCAAAATTTAAATATTATTTTTAAATTTTGACTTTTAATTTTAATAAAAGGTAAATCTCTTTCCCTTTCCTAGTTAAGAAACTTGAGATAATTTTTATATCCCCCATAGTTTGACTTTGCTTATGCTAAATGATATTGACACGTCTTTAATGGAATTCCCACATAATATTGATCGTAAAACACGCTTTAAGTTTTTAATTACATAAAACCATGTTTAAGAAAAAATAACCGAATTTTACTAATCTAATATACGTGTAAAGGACTATCAGATACCTATAAATTAACTTAATATTAAAAAGGTAGGTAATTAATATTACTTAAGAATTCAGTTTAAAAATTAACCCTTTTCAGAATGATAATTATAAAAAATCAGTATATCTTGACTAAATGTTCTGGAAAAAAAAAACAAGTTATATAACATTTTTTATTATTAGCATATTCGAAAATAACTATAAAAAATGAGACACCACTAACAAATATAATTATACCTTTTTTAATTCATATTATGCAAACATTATTTATGATAGTATATATGCATAAAACTAATCCATTATTTATAAATAAGGTAAAAATCTTGTATTAAAATTAAGAACCAAAATTTAAATATTATTTTTAAATTTTGACTTTTAATTTTAATAAAAGGTAAATCTCTTTCCCTTTCCTAGTTAAGAAACTTGAGATAATTTTTATATCCCCCATAGTTTGACTTTGCTTATGCTAAATGATATTGACACGTCTTTAATGGAATTCCCACATAATATTGATCGTAAAACACGCTTTAAGTTTTTAATTACATAAAACCATGTTTAAGAAAAAATAACCGAATTTTACTAATCTAATATACGTGTAAAGGACTATCAGATACCTATAAATTAACTTAATATTAAAAAGGTAGGTAATTAATATTACTTAAGAATTCAGTTTAAAAATTAACCCTTTTCAGAATGATAATTATAAAAAATCAGTATATCTTGACTAAATGTTCTGGAAAAAAAAAACAAGTTATATAACATTTTTTATTATTAGCATATTCGAAAATAACTATAAAAAATGAGACACCACTAACAAATATAATTATACCTTTTTTAATTCATATTATGCAAACATTATTTATGATAGTATATATGCATAAAACTAATCCATTATTTATAAATAAGGTAAAAATCTTGTATTAAAATTAAGAACCAAAATTTAAATATTATTTTTAAATTTTGACTTTTAATTTTAATAAAAGGTAAATCTCTTTCCCTTTCCTAGTTAAGAAACTTGAGATAATTTTTATATCCCCCATAGTTTGACTTTGCTTATGCTAAATGATATTGACACGTCTTTAATGGAATTCCCACATAATATTGATCGTAAAACACGCTTTAAGTTTTTAATTACATAAAACCATGTTTAAGAAAAAATAACCGAATTTTACTAATCTAATATACGTGTAAAGGACTATCAGATACCTATAAATTAACTTAATATTAAAAAGGTAGGTAATTAATATTACTTAAGAATTCAGTTTAAAAATTAACCCTTTTCAGAATGATAATTATAAAAAATCAGTATATCTTGACTAAATGTTCTGGAAAAAAAACAAGTTATATAACAATTTTAAAAAAAAACTAATCCATTATTTATAAATAAGGTAAAAATCTTGTATTAAAATTAAGAACCAAAATTTAAATATTATTTTTAAATTTTGACTTTTAATTTTAATAAAAGGTAAATCTCTTTCCCTTTCCTAGTTAAGAAACTTGAGATAATTTTTATATCCCCCATAGTTTGACTTTGCTTATGCTAAATGATATTGACACGTCTTTAATGGAATTCCCACATAATATTGATCGTAAAACACGCTTTAAGTTTTTAATTACATAAAACCATGTTTAAGAAAAAATAACCGAATTTTACTAATCTAATATACGTGTAAAGGACTATCAGATACCTATAAATTAACTTAATATTAAAAAGGTAGGTAATTAATATTACTTAAGAATTCAGTTTAAAAATTAACCCTTTTCAGAATGATAATTATAAAAAATCAGTATATCTTGACTAAATGTTCTGGAAAAAAAAACAAGTTATATAACATTTTTTATTATTAGCATATTCGAAAAAACTAATCCATTATTTATAAATAAGGTAAAAATCTTGTATTAAAATTAAGAACCAAAATTTAAATATTATTTTTAAATTTTGACTTTTAATTTTAATAAAAGGTAAATCTCTTTCCCTTTCCTAGTTAAGAAACTTGAGATAATTTTTATATCCCCCATAGTTTGACTTTGCTTATGCTAAATGATATTGACACGTCTTTAATGGAATTCCCACATAATATTGATCGTAAAACACGCTTTAAGTTTTTAATTACATAAAACCATGTTTAAGAAAAAATAACCGAATTTTACTAATCTAATATACGTGTAAAGGACTATCAGATACCTATAAATTAACTTAATATTAAAATAAGGTAAAAATCTTGTATTAAAATTAAGAACCAAAATTTAAATATTATTTTTAAATTTTGACTTTTAATTTTAATAAAAGGTAAATCTCTTTCCCTTTCCTAGTTAAGAAACTTGAGATAATTTTTATATCCCCCATAGTTTGACTTTGCTTATGCTAAATGATATTGACACGTCTTTAATGGAATTCCCACATAATATTGATCGTAAAACACGCTTTAAGTTTTTAATTACATAAAACCATGTTTAAGAAAAAATAACCGAATTTTACTAATCTAATATACGTGTAAAGGACTATCAGATACCTATAAATTAACTTAATATTAAAAAGGTAGGTAATTAATATTACTTAAGAATTCAGTTTAAAAATTAACCCTTTTCAGAATGATAATTATAAAAAATCAGTATATCTTGACTAAATGTTCTGGAAAAAAAAAAAATAAACATTATTTATTATTAGCATATTCGAAAATAACTATAAAAAATGAGACAAAAAAAAAAAAAAAAAAAAAAAACTATATATATAATAAAAAAAAAACACAAAACTGATAAAAAAAAAAAAAAAAAAAAAAAACTAATCCATTATTTATAAATAAGGTAAAAATCTTGTATTAAAATTAAGAACCAAAATTTAAATATTATTTTTAAATTTTGACTTTTAATTTTAATAAAAGGTAAATCTCTTTCCCTTTCCTAGTTAAGAAACTTGAGATAATTTTTATATCCCCCATAGTTTGACTTTGCTTATGCTAAATGATATTGACACGTCTTTAATGGAATTCCCACATAATATTGATCGTAAAACACGCTTTAAGTTTTTAATTACATAAAACCATGTTTAAGAAAAAATAACCGAATTTTACTAATCTAATATACGTGTAAAGGACTATCAGATACCTATAAATTAACTTAATATTAAAAAGGTAGGTAATTAATATTACTTAAGAATTCAGTTTAAAAATTAACCCTTTTCAGAATGATAATTATAAAAAATCAGTATATCTTGACTAAATGTTCTGGAAAAAAAAAACAAGTTAAACATTATTTATTATTAGCATATTCGAAAATAAAAAAAAATGAAAAAAAAAAAAAAAAAAAAAAAAACTGATAAAAAAAAAAAAAAAAAAAAAAAACTAATCCATTATTTATAA
This sequence comes from Erigeron breviscapus, assembly GCA_034093135.1. Taxonomy (NCBI): domain Eukaryota; kingdom Viridiplantae; phylum Streptophyta; class Magnoliopsida; order Asterales; family Asteraceae; genus Erigeron; species Erigeron breviscapus. Next base: position 17,928,913 of record CM067167.1, read on the forward strand.
ATAAGGTAAAAATCTTGTATTAAAATTAAGAACCAAAATTTAAATATTATTTTTAAATTTTGACTTTTAATTTTAATAAAAGGTAAATCTTTTAATTACGATAAACAAGTATATAGTATTAAAAAAGTATTTGTTGGCATTTTTATAAGTCAATGGTTTAGCTATAATATATTAAAAGCTTGACTAAAAATATGTTTTATAAAGTGAGGTTGGTTATTATAAAACAAGTATTATCATAAAACAAGAAAGACAAAACTTGGACCATTAGATCAGATCTCAACAATTAATTAAGATAATTAATAGTAAATCTATTTTTAGGGATAGAATTGACATTTAACATCGAACAACAGAGGATGTCTTCCTTTTTATTCTCACTTTCGAGTCCTTTCTTCTCCATTCTATTTTCTCTCCTTTTTTTTCTTATATTAACGGCATCCGCTTCTTTCACCTGGTACAAATTCGAGACACACAATGATGCACAAGACTGTTACATGCTTAGCGGTGATGCACAAACAATCTAGCGGTGATGCACAAACAATCGACAATGAAAATTGTGATGCACATAACATTTTATCACTTATACGAAACCATCGACAATGAAAAGTTATGATGCACATAGCAACTTAACATTGATATACTTTGATGCACAAAACAATTCAACATTGACTATCTGTCATGAAAAAAAATCGATGCACTATGATTAACATCTAAGCACAAAGCTAACACAACATAAAATTTGATGCACATTGGACCTCTCTCTTGATTTCAACTTTGATTCCATTCGTGGTTATGGAAGAAAATGGTGGCTCTGAGCCTCTGATGATGAAGAATCAGATAAAGGGAGTTCAAGAAAGCGAAACACCACTAGCGAATAGCGACAGACGGATGTTTCGTTTTTCTGTGACGGAAAGTTTGTCATGGAAGAGTGATCTACCCGTCACTTGAAGTGAGGGTGTATGAATCTGCAAAAATACAAAATATGTACAGAAGAAATATATATATAAAAACATATTGAAAGGTGAAAATCTACAATTTGATGTTGACTTATTACTTTAACCTTCAGAAATATGAAAATGCTACCAACGTCCATTCCATTCATTAATGAAAAAAATGCTTCCAACATTCACCAAACTCATCGCATCATTTCCGATGTCTGCAATCATCTTTTTCACATTTATATAATAATATTAATACTAATAAAACATTATTTCATGGGAATTAAGGAAAAAAGAAACGAAGGATATTTGGAGATGTCAAGGGATGGATGGATCTGAAAATACGTTTGTGAGAATGATTTTAGGGATAGATGTATTGTTGTTGATAAGAAAGGGGGATTGATTTGTGATAAGAAATTCCGGAAGAAAGTTTTAAAATTAAAATGAAAAAGACCATGTTATCCTTATTATCACAGCTTTTATTATTTATTAATCAAAATAGTTAAAGGGACACATATCACTCTCACAACGTGTCTTATATGTTTTACCTTAATAGTTGTTTTACTTTACCCCTTACCTTATAAAGTTTTTATTTTTCATTTATTTTTCTAAATTACATTACATTACTCATCCTCTCTTTAATGTTTTGTAAAGTTTTAAGAGGATGTTTGATACAACGGAATGAAAAAGGGAGAAAAATAATAGAAAAAACTTCCCTTGTTTGGTTGAATCAGATAATGGAATCAAAAATGAAAAAGTGAGAATGATTTACATTCTCTCAATTCTCTACAGACTGTAGAGAATTGGTGATAATGAATTTTTTTTATCATGTTATATGTGCTAACTTTAATTATTAATTAAAACTTTCTATTTCTTCTATATTCATTTGTTGTTTGTACAAAATAAGATAATCTATTTTCTTTCAAAATACTCATTCTCTTTCCCAATATGTTCATTCTCTATTACATTTACATTTCTTGTGATTTCCTTCTACCAAACACCTCTTAGAGTATAGAATTTCATAATGGATAATGATAAATAAACCTATCTCACATGTCCACAAATTAATCCAACTATAGGACGGTGACGCGTGAAAAAATCAAATGATAAAAATAAGAAAGGGTCTTAGTGCAATCCACATGTTAAATCCATAGGTGTTAGGTTGATTTTAGGCATACGAGTTAGGTTGATTTATCATTTTCCGTTTGTAATGTAATGAACTTACACAAATATTAATATCGTATAATGAACTTTTAAATTCTCGTTATTGGATGTGCCCGACCAGTAAACAACTTGCAAATTGACAACGTGGCATTGAACGCGACATCTTATATGGTTGCCACATATACTCGGTTACATTCAATAACCGTGATTTGAAAGTTCATTACATACAATAAACACCTGAGTAGTCCATTAGATCACATCAACATTCGTGTATCGTTACATTTCGAAACCCTAAATCCAGGTTTTGATTATATAAAAATACATGTTTTAGAAAACACAATATAAATCATCCGTGAATTTATAGTTTAATTTATTGTTAAACGACAGAGGTATCCGCGCCATGCGGCGACGAGTGGTGGTAGTGGCAGTGGTGGCGACGGTATGGTTATTGATGTAAAAGTAATTAATGTAAAGGAGGTATAGTAGTTATTTTAAGAGTTAAAGGATATATGTTGTAAATAATTTCATCAAGAGTATTATAGGTATATTAGGTGGAAATATTTAAATTTAAATTAGTGAATAAATGAGAGGGATCTCTATTATTAATAAAAGAAGATTGTTTTCAAAAGGTATTTTTAGAAAAAAATTGATGTGTCAAACCAGAAATGTTCTATAAACCTTATTTTAAAAAAAGATGATGTAATATTACAAAAAGTAATTTTTTTTAATTTCCTTTCTTTTCTTTCCAATTTTATCATTCAATTTTTATGTATTATTTTCCCTTACATAATTTTGACTCGCATCATCGCAATTCGTAAGTATGGTTCTTTTATTAGTAATTGCATATTGTATCTTAACATTGTTGACTTTTAGTTTTTTAGAAAACCACTTTTATATGTGTATATATCTAAGTACCAACCAACTCTTTGTAGAAGAGTTGGCCACCAGCTGCCACTTTCTAGGAGCAACCTGGGTTCGAATCTTGCCAGAGGCAGAATTGAATTTAAGTGGTTGAATTACCTTGACACTATCCCTGCTGGGGGTTATGTGGGTACCAATTCGGTACATGGGATCAAACGGTTCCTATCAATCTACCGTTATATCTAAGTACCTAAAAGTTTAAATATAC